>CM034303.1:35009166-36209166 GCA_019925795.1 Dendrobium chrysotoxum | reverse complement strand
CAGTCACTTATATGCAGATTATTGTGCACATTATAAGTCTTTTATTCATTGATTTTAATTTAGAGAACAGGGCCATAAATTAGCATTTGCATTTAATGTGAGTGTGTTTCCTTTATTTAATGCTTGACTCCCTATATGTGTTCAAATTCAAGTCCAGTTTGTCATCATCATTCAAGTTCTATTCATCATCATTTTAATTTAACACATATCCCCTATTCAGCCTAGATTTTGACAACTACCATGCGTCTTTCCTATTTAGAGGAAATATGAAATTTAGGCCTTCCCCTCCACGCTACGAGAGCACTTCAAATAAGTGTCGGGAGACACCGCGTTCTTATATATATTCAATCTCTGCCACACTACAAGAGCGCTTAGGGTTCTTTAAAGTAAAAGTTCGATAGAGATGTTAAGCCCTTATGAATTAGTCCCAAGGCTAACCAAGAGGGGGGTGAATTGAATATTTAAAAAAACTTCTTTAACAAAAACAAAAATCTTTTTAAATCTGCAGCAGAAATGAATTAAAATAATGGTAAAAAGATCAATCACAAATTTTACTCAAGCAGATAATCATAATAAAATAAAGTGCAAAAAATAATCAGAAAGAACACACCAGATTTATAGTGTTTTAGTCCAACCAAACCTACATCCACTCCCTAGAACCTCCCATTCTAGGAATTACACTAAACCTTTAGTGACTCTCTATTAGCCCCCACAGCTAAGCGGAGTAGCCCTTACAAAATCTCTTCCACCTCCCCCAGTGCGGTAGAGAACATGAACTCTTTTTTCACCCTCCTAGTGAAGGCAGAGAACCTGGTCCTTTGACACCAAAGAGAACTTCTTCTTCCCAAAACTTCCCTCGAGATGAGCCTTAAATCTGATGGTACTTAGGTGTGAGCTTGTCGGAGCAACCGTGTGAACCCCCTCACACTCCCTCAAAAATCCCCCTTCCAAGGTTCTTCTCGCACCCAAACTCTACTCTTTCCACTCTCCCTTTCAAGCTCTCTCTTCAAGTTTTCTCCAAAAAAAATGAAGCCTCAATGGTTGCCATAGACACCTTCAAAGTCTTTGATAACCCTTAAATAAAGGGCTTCAAAAACTCTTCCAAATCTATTATGGTGGCAAAGATCATCCAGGATGATCGCATGATCGTCTAGGATGATGTGTTTAAAAAGAAGGCATTAGAAAACCCTTAAAATTCAATTCTGCCATCAAATATCATCCAACACGATCGTAGGATCATCTAGGATGATGTGCAGAATTTGACCTGATTGTCTTCGACTATATCTGGATAGTCCTGGATGATCAGTAAAATTTTGTATAGATCATCCAGGATGATATTTGGGATCGTCCAAGATGATTAGAAGAGAAGTTATGGTATTTCATCTAGGACGATTAGGGAAAATCAAATATGTCGGTAAACATCATCCTGTATGATATAAAAATCATCTAGGATGATCTGATTAAACAATCTAACCATAATTAGTCCCTTAATCATAGGAATAATTTAGGCAACATTTTCATAGATCATCCAGGATGATATGGATCATCCTGGACGATTAGACAAAAAATAGAAACTTAAAATCTTGCCTGAATTATTATGGAGGCTAGGGTTTTGAGATCACATTGGATCGTCTAAGATGATTAGTTCAAAAATTGAACTTATGCTTTTGGCTAGATCTCACTCCCCTGAGTGTGTGCATGGTCACCAAAACACCTTTATAGGACTAGACTCAAGAAATCAAAATTACATCAATGAATATTACAGACTTTTTATAGTATAGCATATTCCACCCAATTTTGAGCTCTGATTCTTTATTTGATGATGCAAGGTGTTCCTAAAATATTAGTATACACATAAACACCAATACATTACAAATCTAGGAGACAAAAAGATTTGAGCCATAATGTTTGTTATCTTCAAAAATATAAGCTCGTGAGCTTGAGTCGCAACATAAAGTACCTAATAGAAGATTAATGCAGAGAACTGAGTTATAAATCTTGATTTCAAGCTCAAGTAATGAATTTATCAAAAAGACATAAGAGTTTTCTAAACTTTAGAGATTTACAAGAAGGAAAACTTGTTGCAATTCAGGATCCTAAGCACTTGATTTTGATGGTGACAACTAATACTTACTAAATTTATATGGTCTTCCTTAAAGATTATAAATGTTTATCTTTACCTGTGAGCACTAACATTTTAGGTCAGATACACACCGCTCAAGATTGCTGGAGACTCAAACTGGGTAGAATAGGAAATTCAAAAACTTGTATTTTATTTTTTTTAATTTTTATTTTATTGAGTCTGCCACAAAAATATATATGTTAAAGGAGCAACCATGCACACACACAGAGGGAATTTTTTTAAGGCAAATTTTTTTTTTAAAGACTGATCGTTCTGTACGATTTTTAATCATACTGTACAATAAGTCATTAATACTCAGGCTAACGGCTAATTCTGAATGATTAGTTCTGGTAACTAATCATATTGTACGATGTTAATCGTACTGTACGATGTGGTTCAATTCAATAACCCTACCCACCATAATAAGTTTGGTAAGTTTTTAATTTTGATATTCTAAAAAATTTGTATTGTACGATATATATCGTACTATATGATATTAATCGTACTGTATGATTATTTGAAAACTTACCAAAATTATCTCCCGTAATCAGAAAATAAAATCTTGGTTTCTTAAATAATTAAATTTATACTCTACGATAGACATCATACTGTACGATGGGCAGACACGATTCTATTCGTCATATTGATCATACCAGATAAAACCAAGGTTTTTGTTCTATTCATCCCGGATGATATTCGTATCATACCGGACAATGCCCTGAAAAAGAACTAATCGTACTTGAAAGTTCGATAGGGATGTTAAGCCCTAGTGAACTAGTCCCGAGGCTAACCAAGAGGGGGGGTGAATTGGTTATTTAAAAATTTCACGATAACTATGAAAATCTTTTTATAACGTGCAGCGGAAACGAATTAAAACAACGATAAAAAGATCAACCACAGATATTCACCCAAGCAGTTAATATCAGGAAAAATTAAAGTGCAGAATTGAATCAGAAAAGCAAACCAGATTTTATAGTGGTTCGATCAACTTGACCTACGTCCACTCCCCGGAGCCTCCCCTCCGGGTATTGCACTAAACAGAAGTGTCTCTCCTTTTGCTCCCACAGCAAGGCGGAGAAGCCTGTACAAAAATCTCCTTTTCACCACACGGTGAGGCAGAGAACCCGACCTCCTTTCGCTTCCTCCTGAAGCAGGCAGAGAACCTTCGAACTCCTTTCGCTTCCTCCTGAAGCAGGCAGAGAACCTACGAACTCCTTTCGCTTCCACCTAAAGCGGGCAGAGAACCCCGGATCTTCTTGCGAACGATCCTCCCACGACGAACACTCACTAGACGAAAGACGACGAGCGGAGAAGACGACTATGATCCGTGCTCGGAGCAACCTTAGTGAATCCCTCACTAACTCCCCCTCACAAGATCTTCTCTCTCTCTCCCAACTCTCTCTCTCTCTAGGGTTTCTCAGGGAAGGAAAGCAGCAAAAGATTTTTCCAAAAATTGGAAAAAGTTCTTTTAAAGGAGGGCTTAAAATTTGCCCTAAATTTCAACTGGTCGGCCAAGATCGTCCAGGACGATCTGTAGATCGTCCTGTACGATCAGTTCAAATTCAGTTGTTTTAGCCTGGACGATCTGGCTCTTCTGGACGATCAGTAGAAAAAGTTATTCATATCGTCCCGTACGATCCTGCGATCGTCCGGGACGATTAGTTCAAATTGAGGGAAATCGTCCAGAAGACAGTTCGGGTCGTCCAGAGAAATCTATGCTGGACGACCAAAAAATGCCTTGATCGTCCCGGACGATAGGGTCATCGTCCGATACGATTAGTTCAAAAAGGCCCCAAATCGTCCTGTACATAGTTCTGGACGTACAGCTTAAATGCACTAGACGATCAAGATCGTCCGGGACGATCCTGCGATCGTCCAGGACGATATGATCGTATCAACCAAAAATAAATTGCTTTCCTTAATTACCAGATTAAATTAGGCATGATTGTACTAGATCGTCCGGGACGATACACGTATCGTCCGGGACGATCAGACCAAGTATCTAAAAATAAGAACTTGCCTAACTTGATCTGGCGGCTGAGAATTTCTGATTTGGGAATATCGTCCCGTACGATCCGTAGATCGTCCAGGATGATCGGCTCAATCAGACCCTCTTAACTTAGTCGCCCTAATTAGGGTTTCTGTTTTAACTGGATCGTCCAGGACGATGTGGATATCCTCCAGGACGATCTGAACAAATTTTTAACAGAAACTCTCATTCACTCAATCTCTCTCCCTGAGTGTGTGTGTGCAAGGTTACTTAGCTAGGGAATCAGTTACATTACAATTGACTCAATAAAAAGAAAAATCATACATTTGACACACTTGGACCCGATCTTGAGTTGGCTTGAGTGGCTCGCGGTCTTTTGTGCCTGAAACAGATTAGCCAAGCAAAACACACTGGAAACATGTTTGTCATCATCAAAACCAGATTTGCAACAATCTTCCCCTTTTTGATGATGGCAAACATTTGTAAAGTAGCCTGAAAATAAAAGTAAACTAGGAGATCCAACAAACAAATATTTTTTAAATTTTCATTTAACAGCTAAAATAATACATGAAGCATGACTCAGGAAACAGAAACAGACACGACTACAACTGACTCCCCCTTTTGACATCACAAAAAGGAGGAGCGAAAAACATAACACGGAAATAAAACATAAAATAAAACATACACAGAACAACAATAAAACAGGAAAATCAGAATTTTTCCTTGATTTTAGATTCAAAAACCAATGACAGGACGATTGACAGCGCTGAAATCTAAAAAAGGTTGGAAATAATCAACTTTCGTAACTCCTATCCCGGGCACCTTATCGATGCAAACCTCTTTCAACATAAAAATCCGATTCAAAAGAAGAGACATTAGATTTGAAAAGAGATCCTTTCAAGCCTCGTTCCAGAAAAATATCTGATATAATAGTGTTACAAAGTAAAAAATTAGAAATCATGATTTTCAAAACTCAAGCTTTTAAAAACACAGATTCCTCTAAGACATTTAATAATCTGAAAGGAAAGAAAGCTTGTTTTGGGCTCATTTTGTGCCTCTTTTTCAAATTGGTTGGCGCTTTGCGCATCTTTTGATTTTTGATACACTTTGTGTATCCAATTTGGCAATTTCGCATCTTTTCAGTTTTGGGCTCATTTTATGCCTCTTTTTCAAATTATCTGGCGCACTGCGCATCTTTTATAAGCTTTCTCCTTTTCATAATCATTAAAGAGTCTCAGCTGTGAGATTATCTTCCAGACATAGGAGATGACTCTCCGTAGTAAGGAAGAACGATTCACAAAATAAAATCCATACAACATATGATAAATGCAATCACTTGGTTTAGAAAATCAAACTAATGACTCAAGACTTTAAAAAACACTATTGATATGAGGCAGATTACTGTAGGAAGATAAAATAATCTCTATTTCAAAAACTAACATTTTAATTTTGAAAAGGATTTTTATTCAAAAGAAACTACACACCAGTAAAGGAGTTAGAGGAAGAGAAATAATTATCAATATTTCTTCCCTTTAACAGATTCAGCGAAGTCAATCACTGCTTATCAGCTCCCAAACCAAAACAAGGTAAAAACTCCCAGTCAAAAATTCAGATCACCAGAAGTAGTGAGCGGTGATCAGATCTTGAAGAGCATAAAAGCAGGTAGAAAATCATAGTAAAGTAAATACTCAAACCAAACTAACAAAATGGGTAACACAGAAATCAGCAGAAGAAATAAAATTAACTGAAAGCAAATAATCAAACCAAAACTAACTAACAGAAATCAGAAATCAGAATACAAAAACTAACTAACAGAAATCAGAAAATAGAATACAAAAAAACTAACTAACAGAAATCAGAATACCAATCATAACTATCATAAATCAGCAGTCATCAGAATCAAGCATTTATATCAATCACTCCTAATCTGGTTCTCAAAATGCTGAATGAGTCAAAGGCCAGTGGTTTAGTGAATATGTCAGCCAGCTGATTTTCAGTTGCTACGTGGTGTAGCTCAATGTCCCCTTTTGTAACATGGTCCCTAATGAAGTGATGCCTAATGTCAATGTGTTTGGTCCTAGAATGTTGGATTGGATTATTAGAGATACAGATGGCACTAGTATTATCACACAGAATAGAAATTGTGCCAACAGGTACTCCTAAATCCAAGACTTGCTGCTTCAACCAAAGAACTTGGGCCACACAACTCCCTAAGGCAATGTACTCAGCTTCAGCAGTGGAAAGTGCAACTGAGTTCTATTTTCTACTGGACCAGGAGACTAACGACTGTCCTATAAATTGACAAGTCCCAGAAGTACTCTTCCTATCCACCCTACACCCCGTAAAGTCAGAATCAGAATATCCAATGATCTCAAAAGAGGTGCTGTGCCTAGGGTACCAAATTCCTAGGTTTGGGGTTCCTAAAAGATATCTAAGAATTCTCTTAACAGCAGTCAGGTGGGACTCTTTAGGATCAGCCTGAAACCTAGCACAAAGACAGACCTAAACATGATATCAGGTCGGCTAGCAGTCAGGTAAAGAAGTGAACCTATTATCCCTCTATACTTCTTCTGATCAACAGATTTTCCATTTGAATCCTTATCTAACTGAACTGAGGAGGGCATGGGAGTATTGATTGGCTTGGCTTTGTCCATTTCATATTTCTTCAAAATGTCCTTAGTGTATTTTGATTGATTGAGAAAGGTTCCATCATCCGTTTGCCTTATGATAAACCCCAAAAAGTAGGACAATTCTCCCATCATACTCATCTCAAACTCTTTACTCATTGTTTTAGAAAACTCTTCACATAAGTATTTATCAAAAGATCCAAAAATAATATCATCAACATAGATCTGGACAATGAGTAAGTCATCTCCTAATCTCCTCAGAAAAAGGGTGGTGTCTACGCTCCCCTTAACAAACTCTCTTTCTAACAGGAATGTGCTAAGCCTCTCATACCAAGCTCTGGGTGCCTGTTTCAATCCATATAAGGCCTTTTTTAATTTATTGACATGATTTGGATATTGGGAACTCTCAAAACCTGGGGGTTGTTCTACGAAAACATCTTCTTTAATTACCCCATTTAAAAAGGCACTCTTAACATCTATTTGAAACAGCTTAAATCCCTTATAACAGGCAAAGGCTAGTAGCACTCTAATGGCTTCCAATCTAGCTATAGGGGCAAAAGTCTCCTCAAAATCAATCCCTTCTATCTGATTATACCCCTTAGCCACCAATCTTGCCTTATTTCTCACCACCACACCAGAATCATTCATCTTATTCTTAAAGACCCACTTGGTTCCCACAATACTTTAATTTTTAGGTCTTTCTACTAACTCCCAAACATCATTCCTTATAAATTGATTCAATTCTTCCTGCATAGCTAAAATCCAAAATTCATCCGACAGGGCTTGATTGATGTTGGTGGGTTCAGTCATTGAGATAAAGGCAGAATGGTTTACTTCCTTCCTAAGTCCATGCCTAGTCCTAACACCTTCAGAAGGGTCTCCTAAGATCAGTTCTTTAGGATGACTCGAAGAATATCTCCAATCTCTAGGCAACTCTGTTTGAGGTTCTACCCTTTCCTCCAAATTTGTATTTCCAACTCCTTGGGTAACCTCAATAATCTCTTCATCTTCTACTTCAGATCTAGACTCCTTAGGTTCAGATTCATCAAACACTACATGGGTTGTTTCTTCCACCACCAAAGTCCTCCTATTGAACACCCTAAAGGATTTCCCCACACTTGAATATCCTAAGAACACTCCTTCATCAGATTTGGGGTCAAATTTTCCTAAGGGTGACTTCCCATTGTTCAGAATGAAAACCTTACAGCCAAAGACATAGAGGTGGGACAGATTTGGAGTTCTACCCTTAATGATCTCATAAGGTGTCTTGCTCAGTTTGACTCTCACATTCACCCTATTCAGCACATAACAGGCAGTGTTCACCGCTTCAGCCCAAAAGTATTTTGAAAGTGAATACTCAGTAAGCATGGCTCTAGCGGCTTCCACTAAGGTCCTGTTCTTCCTTTCAGCTACCCCGTTCTGCTGAGGGGTCCTAGGAGCTGAAAAATTGTGACTAATCCCATGATCCTCACAAAAACTTCCAAATCTTCCATTTTTAAACTCCCCTCCGTGATCACTATGGATGGTAATAATCTCACATCCTAACTTCTTCTGAATCCAAGTAGAGAAGGATCTAAACTCATCAAATGACTCAGATTTATGTGACAAAAACTTAACCCAAGTGAACCTCAAATAATCATCTACAATCACAACACCATAAACTCTCCCCCCTAAGCTGGCAGTGCTAATGGGTCCAAAGAGGTCCATGTGAAGAACTTCTAAAGGTCTAGAGGTGCTAATGTCCTTAACAGAGTGAAAAGAGGACTGGACTTGCTTCCCCAACTTACAGGTATCACACAGGTGATCCTTAGTGAACTTAAGCTTGGGCACACCTCTAACTAAGTCCTTTTGGGTGACTCTCCTAAGGGTTTTCATACTGGCATGACACAATCTCCTATGCCATAACCAAGACTCATCATCAGTAGTTTTTAAGCAAATTGAATTATCAGATTTAATGCTACTTACATCCAGCTTGTAGACATTGTTGATCCTTTGCCCCTGCAAAATAACTTCATCATTTAAGCTTAAAATGCAGCCAGTGGGCAGGAATTTGATGCTGTATCCCTTGTCACAGAGTTGACTGATGCTCAGCAGGTTGTGTTTCAGTCCATCTACAAGCAAAACATTATCAATCATAAAGTTCTTTGAATCACCAATTATACATGTGCCTACCACATTCCTGGTGGTGTTATCTCCAAGTGTAACCTTGCCTCCAGCTCTGGCCTCCAGCGAAATGAACTGATTTGCATCTCCAATCATATGTCTAGAACATCCGCTGTCCAGGTACCACATGCTCTCACGAGGTCTTGTGTGAGAGCACACCTACAAAAGTATCAAACGTCAGTCTTAGGAACCCAAATAGGTTTGGGTTCCTTCTTATGAAAAGAAGAATGCAATGCATGCGTGCTGTGCTATGAAACAGGCAGTTTGGGTTTCCACACCCAATGTGTACTACGGTGAACAGTGTAGGTGTGAGAAATATGTCCTAACATGCCACATGAAAAACATCTAACACCAGGAAAAGGGTTAACTAATCTACGTGGATGATAATACCTCTTCCTAGATGTATATGAAACATGCTTTGAAGAACTTGCAACAGATTTTTCAAAAAGTGGCGGTGCATAAAACTGTTCAAAAGTAGGCGGTGTTTTGTTCTTTTCAAAAGCACTGATCTTTACTTTCAAAAACTCATTTTCTTTCTTTAAACTTGCAATTTCAAATTTCAAGGTTCCCTTGCTACTTTCTACTTCACATGCCATTGTATCTAATTCTTTAAAAGCTCTTTCTAAGTCCGCATGCGTAGTTTTCAATGAATCATGCTCAGAAACTAAATCAGAATATTTTTTATTCAACTTATCGAATTCATCAAGCAAAGACATGTGATTTGAATCAAGTGTGGAATGATCTTTAACTACAGAATCATGCTCTTTTTGCAATGTTAAGTAATCTAATTTCAAACTAGCATGAGTTTTCTTAAGCTTCCTATACGATGTATGAATTCTTTCAGAAACTTCAAATAATTGATCGTAGGTAAGCTCACATACCTCTTCCTGATCCGACTGACCAGGTGATTATCAGCCATAAGACACAAGTTTGTTTCCTCCTCTTCAGCTTCAGTCTCAGAAGAGTCGGATGCAGAGTCTGCCCAGAACGCCTTCTGAATCCGCTTCTTGTCCTTTCTGAACTTTGGTTTCTCCTCACCCTTCTCCTTGCTTGGGTGAGCTTTAAGTGTTGGACAATCAGCTTTTATGTGTCCAGGCTTCCTGCATTCAAAACAAATAGATTCAGATGAACTCTTAAAATTTTTATTGGACTTACCCTTGTTCCACTTCTGATAGTTCTTATGTTTCTTTCTTAGAAAGCTTTTAAATTGCCTTGTGATTAAGGCAACATCATCGCTATCAGACCCGGAAGTGCTAGTATCTGAATTCTTGGCCTTTAGTGCCACTGTCTTCTCTTTTTTGCGATCACCTGCATCAAGTTGCCTTTGGTTCACCCCTTGCTCATAAGCAATAAGTGATCCAAGTAAGCTGTCAATAGAGTAAGTGTTTAAATCTTTAGATTCAGTAATAGCAGTAATCTTAGCAACATAAGAAGCAGGCAAACATCTTAGAATTTTGTTCACTCTTTCGTAGTTAGTAAGTTCTCTACCTAGAACATGCAGAGAGGTAACAATCTGAGTGAACCTTGTGTACATTTCTGAAATAGTCTCACTAGGTTTCATGCGAAAAAGTTCGTAATCATGTAGCAAGATATTTAACCTAGACTATTTGACTTCAGTTGTACCTTCATATGTTATGCATAATCTATCCCAGATTTCCTTTCCTGTTGTACAAGTAGATACACGCATATAGTCTTCGGATTTTAAAGCACAAAAGAAACAGTTCAAGCATTTTGCATTTAACTGTGCTAAATCGCGATCATCAAACATCCAATCAGTAAAAGGCAGTTCAGTTTTCACATTGTTAATCAGTCTAAAAGGTGGTTCGTATCCATCCTTAACTAACATCCACATGCGATAATCAATAGACTGTAGAAAAGTAGACATGCGTGTTTTCCAAAAATCAAAAGGAATATTGTCAAACAACGGTGGTCTTGTAATAGAATATCCTTCAGCAGTATTACGATTATTACAGTTAGCCATGGATCAAATTCAAAAGTTTTTAAACTTAAATTTTGAATCCCACTCTGATACCACTTGAAAGTTCGATAGGGATGTTAAGCCCTAGTGAACTAGTCCCGAGGCTAACCAAGAGGGGGGGTGAATTGGTTATTTAAAAATTTCACGATAACTATGAAAATCTTTTTATAACGTGCAGCGGAAACGAATTAAAACAATGATAAAAAGATCAACCACAGATATTCACCCAAGCAGTTAATATCAGGAAAAATTAAAGTGCAGAATTGAATCAGAAAAGCAAACCAGATTTTATAGTGGTTCGATCAACTTGACCTACGTCCACTCCCCGGAGCCTCCCCTCCGGGTATTGCACTAAACAGAAGTGTCTCTCCTTTTGCTCCCACAGCAAGGCGGAGAAGCCTGTACAAAAATCTCCTTTTCACCACACGGTGAGGCAGAGAACCCGACCTCCTTTCGCTTCCTCCTGAAGCAGGAAGAGAACCTTTGAACTCCTTCCGCTTCCTCTTGAAGCAGGCAGAGAACCTACGAACTCCTTTCGCTTCCACCTGAAGCGGGCAGAGAACCCCGGATCTTCTTGCGAATGATCCTCCCACGACGAACACTCACTAGACGAAAGACGACGAGCGGAGAAGATGACTCTGATCCGTGGTCGGAGCAACCTTAGTGAATCCCTCACTAACTCCCCCTCACAAGATCTTCTCTCTCTCCCAACTCTCTCTCTCTCTAGGGTTTCTCAGGGAAGGAAGGTAGTAAAAGATTTTTCCAAAAATTGGAAAAAGTTCTTTTAAAGGAGGGCTTAAAATTTGCCCTAAATTTCAACTGGTCGGCCAAGATCATCCAGGACGATCTGTAGATCATCCTGTACGATCAGTTCAAATTCAGCTGTTTTAACCTGGACGATCTGGCTCTTCTGCACGATCAATAAAAAAAGTTGTTCATATCGTCCCGTACGATCCTGCGATCGTCCGGGACGATTAGTTCAAATTGAGGGAAATCGTCCAGAAGACAGTTCGGGTCGTCCAGAGAAATCTGTGCTGGACGACCAAAAAATGACTTGATCGTCCCGGACGATAGGGTCATCGTCCGGTACGATTAGTTCAAAAAGGCCCCAAATCGTCCTGTACATAGTTCTGGACGTACAGCTTAAATGCACTAGACGATCAAGATCGTCCGGGACGATCCTGCGATCATCCAGGACGATATGATTGTATCAACCAAAAATAAATTGCTTTCCTTAATTACCAGATTAAATTATGCATGATTGTACTAGATCGTCCGGGACGATGCACGTATCGTCCGGGACGATCAGACCAAGTATCTAAAAATAAGAACTTGCCTAACTTGATCTGGCGGCTGAGAATTTCTGATTTGGGAATATCGTCCCGTACGATCCGTAGATCGTCCAGGATGATCGGCTCAATCAGACCCTCTTAACTTAGTCGCCCTAATTAGGGTTTCTATTTTAACTGGATCGTCCAGGACGATGTGGATATCGTCCAGGACGATCTGAACAAATTTTTAACAGAAACTCTAATTCACTCAATCTCTCTCCCTGAGTGTGTGTGTGCAAGGTTACTTAGCTAGGGAATCAGTTACATTACAATTGACTCAATAAAAAGAAAAATCATACATTTGACACACTTGGACCCGATCTTGAGTTGGCTTGAGTGGCTCGCGGCCTTTTATGCCTGAAACAGATTAGCCAAGCAAAACACACTGGAAACATGTTTGTCATCATCAAAACCAGATTTGCAACAGTATTGTACGACTAGTATAGTGCTGGACGATGGTTAGAGATGAATTTGCTCGTCCTAGAGATCGTCCCATAGTTCATCCTGTATGAATAGTTGAAAATAACATGATCGTCCTGTACGATCTCCGAATCGTACAGTACGATATTCATAAAATCCGTGAACTGTCATCTGTGCTCGTACTAGATGAAGCTATTTTTGAACTGATCGTACTATACGATATTATATTGTACTATTTGAACAGAGACGAAAAAATTAAATTTTTAGGGTTTTTTGAAGCTTGATTTAAAAAGAACTTTTTTCTAAGAGAGGAAGTTATTATTGGTCTATCTTGCTGCTGTGAGAACCATTGAGAGAGGAAGGAACTCTTGAGAGAGAAGCTTTCTTTGGAGAGATTCAGGGCTTGTGAGAGGAAGGTGAAGGTGAGCTTGAGCGTGAGGGAGAAGGAGTGTGAGGGGATCATACGGTGGCTCCAAGCTAGCTGCATGCTTTGCTCCTCTTGTGGCTTTGGGGAGTCTTGTGAAGGTTCTCTAGGGAAGAGAGACTTCAAGATCAACATCATCTGGGCACTCTGCCTTCTCCAGGAGGGAGAAAAAGGAGAAGGTCCACTACCGTCACTAGGAGGGTGACATAGCTTCTGGTATTCCACTACACCGGGGGGGAGAAAGGGAGTTTTATAAAGGCTTCTCCACCTTATTATGGGAGCAAAAGGAGAGTCAACTTTTAGTAGTGTAATTCTCGGAGTAGAGGACTCCGGGGAGTGGACGTAGGTCAAGTGGCCAAACCACTTTAAATATTTCTGGGGTGCTTTTTCCATTTTTTTTACCTGCGTGGTGAAAAATTTGGTTGTGTTTTCTTTGTATTGTGAGATCTGCAACTGTGTTACCGATATCATCATTGTGATCATATCATTAGCTTCCATATTCTACTCATTATGTTGTTATTTTAAAAATCCAAAAAAAAAAATTACAACTCCTGTTTAGGATTAATTTTTAAAATACCAATTCACCCCCCCCCCCTCTTGGTGCTTCTCGTACTTTCAAGTGGTATCAGAGCGGGGTTTCAAAAAAGTATTTTAGAAAACCTAGAAATATAAGATCCATGGCACATTTTGGTAATCGTAACACTGCGAAGGGTTATTCTATAACCCATCCACTTTTGTTTGATAATATACCTTTTGATTTCTAAAAAATTCACATGTCTATATTTTTACAGTCTATAGACTATCGCATGTGCATGTTGGTTCAAGAAGGTTACTCTGCACCATTTCGTATGTGGATGGAGTTAAAACTGAATTTGCTTTTAATGAATGGAGTAATGAGAATAGAGAATTTGCACAATTAAATGCTAAGTGCTTGAACTGTTTCTTTTGTGCATTGAAATCAGAAGATTATATGCGAGTATCTTCTTATAGTACTTGTAAAGAGATCTAGGATAGATTGTGTATCACGTACGAAGGAACCAATGAGGTTAAATAATCTAAGCTAAACATACTCCTACATGATTATGAACTTTTTCGCATGAAACCTAGTGAGACTATATCTAAAATATACACTATGTTTACGTAAATAGTAACATCTTTACATGCTTTAGGAAGAGAATTATCAAATTCTAAAAAAGTTATCAAAATATTGAGAAGTTTACCTAGCTCCTATGATGCAAAAATTTCTGCAATAACTTAGTTTAAAGATTTAAATGTTTATTCAATTGACAATTTGCTTGGGTCACTCATTACCTACGAGCAAGGAGTGAGTCAAAGGTAAAGTGATGCAGGTGAAAAGAAGAAGGAGCGAACTGTGGCTCTAAAAGTGAACAATTTTGAAAGTGACAGCTTTGCAGCGGAGGAAGATTATGATATAGCCTTGATGACTCGCCAATTCAAGAATTTTCTGAAAAAGAAAGCAACGACGTCATCAAAGTAATTGGAATAAAGGTAAAAACTCAAATAATACTAAAGTTGCATCCGATACAATTTGCTTTGAGTGCAGGAAGCTAGGTCATCTCCGAGCTGATTGCCCCAATATTAAGACTCCTTAAACCAAGAAAAAGGGTGAGGAAAAGGCAAAATTCAAGAAGGCAAGTTTAAGACACAAAAGGAGTTCTAGGCCGACTCTGCTTCAGAATCATCAGAAGAAGAGGCAAAGGAGGAGGTAACAAACTTATGTCTTATGACAATGATAACCTTGATCAATCAGATCAAGATGAGGTATGTAAACTTTCTTATGATGAACTGTTAATTTTTTCTAAAAAAATTCATGACTCATATAGGAAGTTGAAGAAAATGCATGCTAGCCTTAACACTGATTTTAGTACTTTATAAAAAGAGCATGCTAGTGTAGTTAAAGATTTTTCTGACTTGGATAGAGATTATATGTCTGTGCTTGACGAATTTGACACATTAAACAACAAGCATGTTGAATTAACTACTGCACACAATTCCTTGAAATCATCACATGTTGAATTAGAAAATACATTTAAGGAATTAGATAAACTTGCATGTCAATTACACAGTGATGAGCATGCATTGAAATTTCAAATTACAAGTCTTAAAAAAGAAAATAAATTTCTATGGGAAAAAGTTGATGCATTTGAGAATAATAGAACACCACCCAATTTTGCTGAATTTTATAAACCACCATCAATTAAAAATTCTCACTCTAAATCATCACAGCATGCATCATCCAGACTTAGAAAGAGGCACCATCACCCACATAGGTTAGTAAACCCATTTCCCGGTGTTAGGTGTTACTCTTGTGGCATGTTAGGTCATATAGCCCACACTTGCACAATTCACCATAGGCACATCTAGTGTGGAGACCTAAGCTACATTCATCACAGCATAATATGCATACATCTCATTCATACAAGCATAAGGTGGAACCCAAACTCACTTGGGTCCCCAAAACTAATCCTTGATTGACATTATAGGGATGCTCTCATAAAAGACCTAGTGAGAGCATGTGGTACCTGGATAGTGGCTGCTCAAGACACATTACTGGAGACATGAAGTAGTTCGTAACACTGGAGGCCAGGTTAGGAGGCAAGGTGACTTTGGGAGATAACACCACAAGGAAAGTGGTGGGCTCAGGTATCATTAGAAATTCTAAAAATTTGGTAATTGAAAAAGTTCTTTTAGTTGATGGTTTAAAATATAATTTGTTAAGTATCAGTCAACTATGTGATAAGGGCTTTGACATAAAGTTTCTTTCTAACAAATGCATAATTAGCCTAAATGATAAATTGTGTTAAAAAGAAAATGTATCAACAATATTTACATGTTAGATTTAAACTATAATGAAAACTCAAACCCTTTATATTTGAAAAAAATAGCTGATGACTCTTGGTTATGGCATAGGAGACTATGCTATGCTAGTATGAAAACACTTAGGAATATCACTAAGAAAGACCTAGTTAGAGGCATACCTAAGTTAGACTTCACTAAAGACCATCTACGTGATGCATGCCAATTAGGAAAATATGTGAAATCATCATTTCATTCAATTAAGGATATCAACACCACTAGGCCACTAGAAATTCTACACATAGACCTATTTGGACCTGTTAGTACTATTAGCCTAGGAGAAAAATCTTATGGATTTATAATAGTGGATGACTACTCTAGGTTTACTTAGGTAAAATTCTTAGCACATAAGAGTGAGTCATTTGAAGAGTTTAGAACTTTCTCCACTTGGATTCAAAGGAAACTAGGATGTGAAATTACAACAATCCATAGTGATCACGGTGGAGAATTTGAGAATGATAAGTTTGAATCATTTTGTCAAGAGATAAGAATAGAACATAATTTCTCTGCCCCTAAGACTCCTCAGCAAAATGGAATAGCAGAAAAAAAGAATAGAACTTTAGTTGAAGCTGCTAGGACAATGTTAGCTGAATACACTCTTCCTAGATATTTTTGAGCAGAAGTAGTGAATACTACTTGCTATGTTCTAAATAGGGTAAATGTTATATCCAAACTTAATAAGACACCCTATGAATTGCTTAAGGGTAGGACACCCAATCTTTCCCACTTACACATTTTGGATGCAAATGTTTCATCTTTATCATTGGTAAGTCACCCTTAGGAAAGTTTGATCCTAAATCTGATGAATGTTTCTTCTTAGGCTACTCATCTGTAGGTAAATCCTATACAATTTTCAATAAGAGGACCCTGGTAGTAGAAGAGTCTACCTATGTGGTATTTGATGAATCCAATAAAATTTCTGAACCTAATTCTGAAGAAGAAGAAAGTGAGATCATTAAAGTGGTAGAAACCATTGCCATAGAGAATAGAGCAGAGCCTCAGGAGTAACTGCCTAGAGATTGGAAATATTCCTGAGGCTCAGCTCTATTCTCTATGACAATGGTTTCTACCACTTTAATGATCTCACTTTCTTCTTCTTCAAAATTAGGTTCAGAGATTTTATTGGATTCATCAAATACCACATGGGTAGACTCTTCTACTACAAGAGTCCTCTTATTAAAAATTCTATAGGCTTTACCTACAGATGAATAGCCTAAGAAGTCACCTTCATCAGATTTAGGATCAAACTTTTCTAAGGGTGACTTACCATTGATTAAGATGAAAAATTTGCATCCAAAAACATGTAAGTGAGAAAGGTTGGGTGTCCTATCCTTAAGCAATTCATAGGGTTTCTTATTGAGTTTGGATCTAACATTTACCCTATTTAGAATATAGTAAGCAGTATTCACTGCTTCAGCCCAAAAATATTTAGGAAGAGTGTATTCAACTAGCATTGCCCTAACAGCTTCAACTAAAGTTTTATTCTTTCTTTCTGCTATTCCATTTTGCTAAGGAGTCCTAAGGGCAGAGAAATTATGTTCTATTCTTATCTCTTGATAAAATGATTCAAACTTATCATTCTGAAATTCTCCATCGTGATAACTATGGATTGTTGTAATTTCACATCTTAATTTCCTTTGAATCCAAGTAGAGAAAGTTCTAAACTCTTTAAATGACTCATTCTTATGTGTTAAGAATTTTACCTAAGTAAACCTAGAGTAGTCATCCACTATTACAAATCCATAAGATTTTTCTCTAGGCTAACGGTACTAACAGGTCCAAATAGGTCCATGTGTAGAATTTCTAGTGGCCTAGTGGTGTTGATATTCTTAATTGAATGAAATGATGATTTCACTTATTTTCTTAATTGGCAGGCATCTCATAGATGGTCTTTAGTGAAGTTTAACTTAGGTATGCCTAGCATGGCATAGTCTCCTATGTCATAGCCATTAGTCATCAGTTATTATTTTCAAACATAAAGGGTTTGATTTTTTAAAGCAGTTTAAATCTAACTTGTAAACATTTTTGATATCTTTTCCTTCTAACACAAGTTTATCATTTAGGCTAATCATGCATTTATTAGAAAGAAACTTTATGTCAAAGCCCTTATCACATAGTTGACTGATACTTAACAAATTATGCTTTAAACCATCAACTAAAAGAACATTTTCAATTACCAAATTTTTAGAATTTCCAATGATACTTGAGCCCACCACTTTCTTGGTGGTGTTGTCTCCTAAAGTCACCTTGCCTCCTGACCTGGCCTCCAGTGTCACGAACTACTTCATGTCTCCAGTCATGTGTCTTGAGCAGCCACTGTCCAGGTTATACATTCTCTCATTAGGTCTTTTATGAGAGCATCCCTACAATGTCAATCAAGGATTAGTTTTGGGAACCCAAGTGAGTTTGGGTTCCACCTTATGCTTGTATGAATAAAATGTATGCATGTTATGCTGTGATGAATGCAGCTTAGGTCTCCACACTAGATGTGTCCTATGGTGAATTGTGCAAGTTCGGGCTATGTGACCTAACATGACACAATAGTAACACCTAACACCGGGAAATGGGTTTACTAACCTATGTGGGTGATGGTGCCTCTTCCTAAGTCTGGATGATGCATTCTGTGATGATTTAGAGTGAGAATTTTTAATTGATGGTGGTTTATAAAATTCAGCAAAATTGGGTGGTGTTCTATTATTCTCAAATGCATCAACTTTTTCCCATAGAAATTTATTTTCTTTTTCAAGACTTGCAATTTGAAATTTCAATGCATGCTCTTCACTATATAATTAACATGCCAGTTCATCTAATTCCTTAAATGCATTTTCTAATTCAACATGTGATGATTTCAATGAATCGTGTGCAGTAGTTAATTCAACATGCTTCTTGTTTAATGCGTCAAATTCATCAAGCACAGACATATGGTCTCTATCCAAGTCAGAAAAATCTTTAACTACACTAGCATGCTCTTTTTGTAAAGTACTAAAATCAGTGTTAAGGCTTGCATGCATTTTCTTCAACTTCCTATACGAGTCATGAATCTTTTCAGAAATAATTAACAGCTCATCATAAGAAAGTTTACATACTTCATCTTGATCTGATTGATCAAGGTTATCGTTAGTCATAAGACATAAGTTCGTTACCTCCTCCTTTGCCTCTTCTTCTGATGATTATGAAGCAGAGTCAGTCCAGAAAGCCTTTTGTGTCTTAAACTTTCCCTTCTTGAATTTTGCCTTGTCCTCACCCTTTTCCTTAGTTTGAGGGGTCTTAACATTGGGGCAATTAGCTCGGAGATGACCTGGCTTCCTGCACTCAAAGAAAATTATCTCGGATACAACTTTAGTATTCTTTGAGTTTTTACCTTTATTCTAGTTGCTTTGATGACGTTGCTGCTTTCTTTTCAGAAAATTCTTGAATTGGCAAGTCATCAAGGCTATATCGTCATCTTCCTCCACTGCAGAGCTATCACTTTCAGAATTATTCGCTTTTAAAGCCACAGTTCGATCCTTCTTCTTTTCACCTGCATCACTTTGCCTTTGACTCACTCCTTGCTCGTAGGCAATGAGTGACCCAAGCACATTGTCAATTGAATAAATATTTAAATCTTTGGACTCAGTTATTGCAGTAATTTTTGCATCATAGGAGCTAGGTAATCATCTCAATATTTTATTAACTTTTTTAGAATTTAATAACTCTCTTCCTAAAGCATGCAAAGATGCCACTATTTGCGTAAACCTAATGTATATTTTAGATATAGTCTTGCTAGATTTCATGCAAAAAAGTTCATAATCATGTAGGAGTATGTTTAGCCTAGATTGTTTAACCTCATTTGTTCCTTCATACGTGATACACAATCTATCCAAGATCTCCTTACCAGTAATACAAGTAGATACTCGCATATAATCTTCTGATTTCAATGCACAAAAGAAATAATTCAAGCACTTAGCATTTAATTGTGCAAATTCTCTATCTTCATTGCTCCATTCATTAAAAGCTAATTTAGTTTTAACTCCATTCACAATATAAAACGATACAGAGTAACCTTCTTAAACCAACATCCATATGCGATAGTCTATAGACTGTAAAAATGTAGACATGTAAATTTTCCAGAAATCAAATGGTATATTATCGAACAAAGGTGGACGGGTTATAGAATAACCCTCTGCAGTTATGATTACCAAAATATGCCATAGATCTTATGTTTCTAGATTTTCTAAAATACTATTTTGAAACCCCGCTCTGATACCACTTGAAAGTACGAGATGCGCCAAGATGGGGTGAATTGGTATTTCAAAAATTAATCCTAAACAAGAGTTTTAATTTTTTTTTGGATTTTTAAAATAACAACACAACGAGTAGAATGCAGAAGCTAATGATACGATCACAATGATGATAATGGTAACACAATTGCAGATCTCACAATACAAAGAAAAACACAACCAGATTTTTCACCATGCAGATATAATAGTAAGTAAGTATGTGAAAAATAAAGTGCGGTAAGAAAAAAATAGAAAAAGCACACTAAAAATTTTTATAGTGGTTCGGCCACTTGACCTACGTCCACTCCCCAGAGTCTTCTACTTTGAGATTTGCACTACTAAAAGTTGACTCTCTTTTTGCTCCCACAGCAAGGCGGAGAAGCCTTTACAAAACTCCCTTTCACCTCCCCCGATGTGGCGGAATATCAGACGCTATGTCACCCTCCCGGTGACGGCAGCGGACCTTCTCCTTTTTCTCCCTCCTGTAGAAGGCAGAGTACCCAGATGACGTTGATCTTGAAGCCTCTCTTCCCTAGAGAACTTGCACAAGACTCCCCAAAGCCACGAGAGGAGCAAAGCATGCAGCTAGCTTGGAGTCACCGTATGATCCCCTCACACTCCTTCTCCCTCACGCTCAAGCTCACCTTCACCTTCCTCTCACAAGCCCTAGATCTCTCCAAAGAAAGCTTCTCTCTCAAGAGTTTCTTCCTCTCTCAATGCTTCTCACAATAGCAAGACTAACCAACAACTCTTCCCTCTTTTAAAAAAATAAAGAAAATAGCTTCATCCAGTACGATCAGTTCAAAAATAGCTTCGTCCAGTACGAGCACAGACGAACAGTTCACAGATTTTATGAATATCATACTATACAATCCGGAGATCGTATAGGACGATCATGTTATTTTCAATTATTCATACAGAATGAACTATGGGATGATCTCTCGGATGAGCAAATTCATCTCTGACCATCGTACAGCACTGTACTATTCATACAGTATGATTAGTTCATTTTCAGGACATCATCTAGTATGATATGAATATCATCCGGGACGAATAGAACAAAAACCTTAGTTTTATCTGGTACGATCAATAGGACGAATAAAATAGTCTATGTCCATCGTACAGTATGAATTCAATTAATTAAGAAACTAAGATTTTATTTCCTAATTACGGGAGATAATTTTGGTAAGTTTTCAAATAATCATACAGTACGATATATATCGTACAGTACAAATAGTTCAGAATATCAAAATTAGAAACTTACCAAACTTATTCTGGCGGCTCGATTTTTTGAATTGAACCACATCATACAGTATGATTAACATCTTATAATATGATTAGTTCATAGAACTAATCATACAGGATTAGCCGTTAGCCTGAGTATTAATGACCCATCATACAGTACGATTAAAATCATACAGTACGATTAGTTTAAAAAAAATTCCCTCTGTGTGTGTGTATGGTTGCTCCTTTTACATACATGCTTTTGTGGTAGACTCAATAAAATAAAAAATAAAGAAAATAAAAATACAAGTTTTTGAA
Organism: Dendrobium chrysotoxum; assembly: GCA_019925795.1. Lineage (NCBI taxonomy): Eukaryota > Viridiplantae > Streptophyta > Magnoliopsida > Asparagales > Orchidaceae > Dendrobium > Dendrobium chrysotoxum. The sequence goes on along the minus strand of CM034303.1, from coordinate 36,187,433 downwards.
TATCCTATTCTATCCAATTTGAGTCTCCAACAATCTTGAGTGGTTTCTATCTGACCTGAAATGTTAGTGCTCATAGGCAAAGATAAACATTTATAATCTTTAAGGAAGACCATATAAATTCAGTAAGTATTAGTTATCACCATCAAAATAAAGTGCTCGGGATCCTGGATTGCAACAAAATAGAGATACCATTACGAAGAAGAATTGAAATTCTTTTTTCATTTTTCATCTTCCATTTGAACTATAGTTGGTTATATATATATGCTATCGGGTTGTCCACTGTATGGCTGTGAATCCACTCCATGCTCTTTTTTACAAAGTTTTTATGCTATTTGCTTGTCCACTATTCTCAAAAACTGGGATCGAAGATTGTAGATCATTGGCAAGAGATGTGGCTAAGCAGGTTAAGATATGGATGTATCCTTCATTTGTTTTTGATCCTATTTTGTTATTCTATGCTGATGGCAAAAGAGATTTTTATTATATTTTCCTTTCTTACTTTATTTTATAATTATGAATTTGCTTTTATTTTTTTCTCATCCAATTTTATTTTTATTTATTTATGATCCTACTCATGTACTCCTTTAATTATTTTATGATTATCAATTAATATAATTCAGAAGAAATTTCATTCATGTTATCACAATCATAGTTCATCACAATTATATTTTTAATATTTTAGTAACGTGCACTGTGTGCACGTGCATTTAAACTAGTATCATTAAACATTGCATGTGAGTTTTTTAATACATATAATAATTTAATAGTTAAAATATAAATTTAAGAAATTTATAATAAAATAATAAATTTTAAAGATATATTTTTTAAAAATTTATTGATGCAAGAGAATATATTTACATCACATGTCAACTTTTAGAGCTAATTATAATAAAATTAGTGTTATGATATACAGATCTAATTTTTTGATGTTATTGATATATATATATATATATATATATATATATATCTTGTTACCATAACATCCCCAAGTATTGCTTAAGTCAACCCAGTCTATTAGGAATGGTGAGTATCCTTTTGAAGTTGGAGCAAAAGTTGCCCTCTAGCGAGGAATCACATTCCCATAGATGGTGCTAAACTATTGTGTCCTAGAATACTTGTGGTGATAGAGAGATATATATATTTTAGCATCTTAGCTTTGTACGAAGATCCTGCTCACAAACAGATGAAAGGTAGAGGTGAAGCTTTTATAAGAGACATTATAGTTTTTACGTGAAAACCCCTCAAAAGAGGAAAAAACCACTGGGCCTTTCCCATTTTAAATGAATATGCTAGTGTTATAGTTGATTACAAAGGAGGCCCTTCCTTGGGGGGAAGGCCTTAGCTCGATGTAGCAAGCGTACATCATATAGATTGCAATACATGGTAGGAGTTGGAAAAATCCGTGTTGATATGTTCTTTTGGTCAGCAAGACCATAACCATTGAGCAATGTAAGTCAAAAGGATCATAGTCAGGCGACAGTGGTTGGAAGGACCATAGTTGGTGGGTGACGGAGTTAAAAAAGATCTTAGTTTGGCCAAGGTGGTTCGAAGGACAGTGGTTGGCGGGAGACAGTGGTCGGAAGGACCGTAGAGGGGTGACGGAGGTCTAAAAGACCGTAGTTAGGTGACGGTGGTTAGGAGGATTCTAGTCAGGCAACGGTGGTTAGAAAAGCCATAGTCTGGCAATGGTGGTTGGGAAGACTATAATCTGTGGGTGACTGAGGCTAGAAAGAGTGTAATCAGTGATGGTGGTCAAAAAAACCATAGTCAGTGGGTGATGAAGGTCAGAAAGACTGTAGACAGTTGACGGTGGTTGGAAGGACCGTATTTGGCGTAATATATAGGTTGAAAAGATTGTAGTCGGGCGATGGTTGTTAGAAGGATTGTAGTCTAGAGATGTTGGTCTGAGAGACCATAGTAGGCAGGTGACGGAGGTGAGAAGGATCGTAGTCGCACCACGGTGGTTGGAAGGATAGTAGTTACGCGACGGTAGTTGGAAGGGCCGTAGTTAGGTGACAGTAGTCGAAAGTCGAGCGTAAGTCTAACAATAGTTGGTGGCCTAGCAGAAGTCTGGCAAAAGTCCAACAACGGTTGGTGGCCAAACAATTGTTCAGCAATGTTCAGTGGCTAAGCCATGGTCAAGGAGGAGCTCTGTGGCTATAGATATCTCAAATTTCTCTTCCTCTCCTCACTTCCTTCTCTTCCTTGTTTCTCTCTCTTTCCTCCCCTTCATTGAAGAAAGTGATCATTTTGTCATCCAATTACTGGCAGATATGATGATGAAAATCTTTATGGCATTTTTTGACAGTCTCGCGGTGAAATTTACACCAAAATTTTATCAACAAAAATTTCATCATCAAATGGTGCCTATTTTAAGTTAGTAGGAGGTCTTTTCTAGTAGCATACCCACCATACTTTTAATGGCAGCATTTGCCAACAAAATTTCCACCAGCTCCATCTAATTACATGAATTTCCTCTCCTTCATCCATTCTCACATGAAAACCCTCTCTCGTTCGCCGCTCGGTCCTAATGCTCCCAATCAGCCATTACTAATGATTTTACTCTTTCCAACTTCCTCTCCATGGCTGTTCATCCTCTGTACTCGCCCTTCACCATTGTTTAGTAAGTTTTCTCCATCGATCTACTCTACGATTAATTTTTTGGTCACTGTTCTCCGATTTTTAGGAGTTGGGGATACCTCAAAATAAGCTTTAACATATGTGAATGCTTATTTTGCTGTTGGCTTTTTTTTTTTTTTTTTTTTTTTGAATAAGAGTGAATTTTCATATACTTTACGAATGTATCAAAGCTATTTATCCAAATGCAATGTTCACAAAATATTTTATACTATATTTGAAATCATCGAATCTTTCCTAACTATACATAGAAGTTAGCAAATATTTGAGTGTTTATATTAGGAGGTAGTTGCATCGATATGAATTAAAGAAAGTTTGCACAATCAAATATATTCTATGGTTTGAGCCATAATTGATAGGCTAATTGATACTTCAGAACATTTCAAATATGTTCATTTTAGGCTTTAAAGGTGTATATTTCCCAATGCTAAAAGTCAATGTAACATTTGTTAAAGCTAGATGTTGAGGTACTTCGCTTGAAGTTGTGGCCAAAGTTGCTAATACACATATTAATCCAGTAGCATTTATGATAATTTATTCTAAAATAATGAATCATGGATGTAATTTATAATTAGATTAAGATAATCGGTAATCTTGATAGAGAAATTAGTTTATCTCATATCGATGTAATCATATAATATATGCCTTATTTACTTTATAATGAATATTTTAACAAAGATTAAAACTAATAGCTATCATGATAAATATCACTTCACCTCTAAAATTTATAATAAGCTATTATGATATATGTTTTGTATATCTAATATCCTTTTGGAGAGAGTGAAAAGTTGCTGGGAAGTTCCCTCTATGTTATTAAGTAACATTTTTATGATTACATGGAGAAAAAACATTTGATCAATTTATATCCCTCTATGCTATTAAGAATTAGAACTAGAGAATAATCGAAAATCACAAGCTGACATATAGATGCAGTAAAGTTAGATATTAGAGAAGCATCATAAAATGAGAGAGCAATTTAGTAAAAAACAACCAACATTGACAAAAGAGGAGAATGATCATACAAATTCTGACTAGACTATATGTGTTTGTAAATTTTATGTTGAGTTTTTATTGTATAAAAACTGCACGTTTATTTTAGAATTATATGAACATTTGCTTTGTTGAACATTTGTTTTTAATGGAACGTGTAATTAATTTAGCATTAATATTCTTGTGCAATGTTGAAATGTGATTATAGAAATGTGATTGTAGAAATGTTGAAATTAATAATTTTGATTGATTGTGATTTTAGAAATGTTATATTGTACAATAATAGAGGCAAGGGGTTTTTATTTTGAGCATTCCCGATGGAATTCCTACAGCAGATTCTGCTAAAATTTTTGGCGACAGGTGCGGTCAGAAGTTCCTGTGATTTGTCAACAAAACATTGCACCGATTTTGCTAACGAAATTAAGAAGGATAGCTCCGTCGGAAATTCCGGAGGAAAAATATGCCGAAATTACTAACCAAATATTCGTAGGAAATTCGGCCCAAATTACGTCATTTTTCAGCCATGATTCTGTGGAACACCACGTATTTTACTGACAAAAATAAATCTGCCTCAAGTCTAACCTGATCTGTAGTGGGGAATCAAAATCGATCGCACAACAACAACGATCAAAAGATAGGAAGAACTCTTCTCTACCTCGATGTTAGAGAAGTGGAGCCGCCTCCCAGCTTTAATTTCTTAAAACAAATCCATAATTCCACACTAATTTCCCACAACCTGCATATATTCCTAGCATGATACATTTATTTTAACAAAAAAATACATATCTACCAAAATAAAAAAAAAACAAAAAAAATTAACAAAAATCAAAACCATAGCTTAAAGTACTACCAAAATAAATCATAAAACCCAAAGAATTTAACTTCCCACAAAAGTTTCAACCCACTAGCTAGATCTGGAACTCGGAGCGAACAAGGCGAGGCAATCGAACAAGAATTATTTTGTGCGGACTCCAAACGTAGCTCTAAGTCTGGACTTCAATTAAAGTAAGACACATGAATTTCTTAAGACCCGACGACCCGTCTAGCCTAGCTATAAAAATTTTGAAATCACGGCAGTCCACTCAATTTTTATGTTTTTAAAAAAAGAAACATATGAAAGCTCTCAAATATTTAGGATTTTTTTAGACTAAAACTTTTGGTGCTTATTAAGAAAAAAATGAGAAACAGGCGATGACGATGGAGATTGGTTTGGAGGACTTCCCATTCTCTGTAGAGCCATTAAAAAGGAGATAAATCTTAAGAGTAATGTGTATTTTACTTACCTAATAATTTCTTTATAATGTATATTATGAGGCAATATAAGTTATGCTGAGCTTAGTTTTTCAACAGAGAAATTTGTCATAAAGGCAAATACAATAGAACTGTGTTCACCTTTAAGACATATCAAGTTCTCAAAATGTATATTGCCTAATTTTCATGGCATTCGACATATAAATTTTTTAAGAATATATTCTAAGTGATTCTGTGCGAAACATCACAAAAAATACATAAACTATTGTTGCCTAGTTTATAAATTCCTTTTTGAAGTATGTCTTGAAGGTGAACACAGTTATATTGTATTTACCTTTATGATAGATTTCTCTATTAAAAAACTAAGCTCAGCAAAATGTATATTACGTCATAATATACAATGAAAAGAAATTATGAAGTAAAATACATCTTATCATAAGTTTTTTCTTCTTTTCTAGTGGCTATACAGAGAATATGAAGTCCTCCAAACAAATCTCCATCAACATCATTTGTTTCTCTTTTTTTCTCAACAGGCACCAAAAAGTTTTATTCTGCAAAACCCTAAATATTTGAGAGCTTTTAAAGGTTTCTTTTTTAAAAACATTAAAAATGAGTGGGCTGTTGCAATTTCAAAATTTTCATGGCTGGGCTGGGTCGGGTCGTCGGGTCTTAAGAAATCCAGGTGTCTTAATTTAATTAGAGTACGGACGTAGAGCTACGTCTAGAGTCATTTAATAATATAATTAACAATTTTTAAAAAATTGAAATAAGTATAGTCATTGATTTAATGGGTGACTTACTAGTCTAGTCAACATCCAATCAGCAGATAACAAAAATTTTAAAATATTGTAGTAATTTGCCCGTTAAGGAAGGAACTTGCAACATTATATTATTATTATTATTATTACTTTTTAAATATAAATTAAGTTTTCCTTTAAAACATAAAAAATATTACATTTTAAAAAATATGATTAATTGATTTTACATTCTCATTTTTCTTATTTAGACTATCTTTTTTTCTTTCTTTATTATAATTTTTTTGTATATTTTAAAATTAATTTTTATTTTTTTTTATATTTAAAAATCTAATATTGTAACAAACTAAATTTAATAACATTTCAAAATTTTCAAACATGAATTTCAAATATGAACTAAATTTAATCTCCAAGCACTCACACTCTTCTATGACTACCGTCATTACAACAGTTGCTTCTCGAGTCTAAATTTTTTACCTCCCCCATTGGTCATTGCTCTTCTTCTTGTCCTCTCCTCTATAATTGAGGGGATCAATATGAGCCGTCTAATGGGACACTCCAAAATTTTCTAGATCCTCATATTTACGAGGCATACCATTCTTAAAAATCTATAAATAGACCCCCGCTTCCCACATGAAAGGGGGATTGGAGTTTGGATCTTTTGATGAAGATTAAAGAGAGCTCTGAGGGTCTAAGAGATCCAGCACCATAATTGGTGAACCTTCACCAACTGTCACTGGACCATCGCCCGGGAACTAACCGTTGTGGGACATCCACTTGGTTGCGGATAGCCGCTAGACTCCCACCCGGCTGCCGACCACCATAAGACATCCACCTGGCTGTCGACTGCTGCCAGTCTCTGACCCAACCATCATCGGACCACCGCCCCACAACTAACTGCCACCAGACCTCCTCCCTGTTGCTGGCTATCATCACACTCCCGCCTGACCCTCATCAAACCACCAATCTTTTGCGAACCGTCCACCACTGCCAGACTTCCACCTAGTCATCGACCGCCACAAGATTTCTACATGGTTGCCAACCATCGTTGGACTCTCCCCCGACCAACATCAAACCACTGCCCGGCCGTCAAACATCATCGAACTCCAGTATGACCAAAGCCTGACCACTACCCAACTACTGACCACCGTCTGACTTCCACCCGACCATTATCCACAGCTGGACTCTTGACCAACCGTTATTAGACCACAGTCTGGTCATTGATTATGGCTGGATCACCGACTGCCATTGGACTTCCACCCAAATGTCGTCAGACTTCCTCCCAACTTTCCAAATTTTGTAATATCATCGTGTCTAAGTTAAGAGACGGGTCAAACTTATTAATTCAGTCAAATCTAGTGGAGTCTTATTACCTGAGCGAGGCCCAATATTTTCCCTCTTTGGATTTTCCTCAAAAATATTTTTTATATTTTTCTTCCCTCTCTTCAATCACCTATTGTGAGTTGGATATCCGTGCATTGTAAAGCAAAAAATTCACTCGCTCTATCACTGTGAATGTTCAAGTGCGCAACAAGACTTTATTTTGATTTTTCGTTAAGCTATAATTAAAAAGGGAAGAAGTCAAATTAAAAATTTTGAGATTTTTATCTTAATTTCACATGAAATGTTTGTAAAATATGATGAGATTTAATAGTTGGTGACATAATAATAGATTGCATCTTATGATTATTAATAACTAATCGTTGATAAAGACCATAGAGGAAAAAGGTGAACATCATATAGCCATTAGAGATTATCAAAGTTCATTCACAGGATCATTGATCAAAGTAGAAGGAGATCAATGATAACTTTTAGAGCTCATCCAAGTTCATTGGTTGGGGAATGTTTTATGGTTGTGATGGGATAATAGCTAGTGTCAAGATTTATGCTTTAGTTTACAAATATTTATTAGTGGATAATGTTGGTTGACAAAAGGAGACATTTAACATAAGGAGTAGATGTTGGTCGACAAGCATTAATCAATCAATTAATAGTTATATAGTTACTATAACCATTGGGTGGTGATTGCAACCATTCGTAAGAGAACATCGAATATCGATCTCCAACTAACTTCATCCCCTCTTGTGATTTATATAATTTTAAGTTCTTATGGAAACATTTTTGATAAAAATCTTTGCAAACATTATATTGTGATACACCAACTCTAATTTGAAAGAATTATACTTTTATCTTTTAATTTACAAAACCAAAGCTATCTAATTCCTTTTATCAATTTAAATAACAGCATATATCAAAATATCGATCAAACATCCGTATATACATTTGTATTCATTTCACAAAAAATCATGTACACTACTTAAGATCTACATAATCATATTATAACTATTCAATCTTGAGTACAAAAGAATTACTAAAATAAAAAGAAACATAACCTGAGGAATCCTTATTTGATCAATCTCACACACCTAATATTTTGCCTTGACCTAAAAATATTTAACCACATATAATGAGCTAGAAAGCCCAAAAGGTCAACAAATTATATAACTAAATTTGAAGCACGATAAAGAAGCAATATGCATGTTAACAATCAAATCATAATAGTAGCATTCACATGATTATTAGATAATTTAATAAAGAAATCATTAAACTAATACAAGTGATAAATCACTAAAGCAATCATCATATATATACTACAATCAATAATAAAATTATATAAAGTAGCATTCACATGATTATTAGATAATATAATAAAGAAATCATTAAACTAATACAAGTGATAAATCACTAAAGCAATCATCATATATATACTACAATCAATAATAAAATTATATGGGTGGTGATTGCAACCATTCGTAAGAGAACATCGAATATCGATCTCCAACTAACTTCATCCCCTCTTGTGATTTATATAATTTTAAGTTCTTATGGAAACATTTTTGATAAAAATCTTTGCAAACATTATATTGTGATACACCAACTCTAATTTGAAAGAATTATACTTTTATCTTTTAATTTACAAAACCAAAGCTATCTAATTCCTTTTATCAATTTAAATAACAGCATATATCAAAATATCGATCAAACATCCGTATATACATTTGTATTCATTTCACAAAAAATCATGTACACTACTTAAGATCTATATAATCATATTATAACTATTCAATCTTGAGTACAAAAGAATTACTAAAATAAAAAGAAACATAACCTGAGGAATCCTGATTTGATCAATCTCACACACCTAATATTTTGCCTTGACCTAAAAATATTTAACCACATATAATGAGCTAGAAAGCCCAAAAGGTCAACAAATTATATAACTAAATTTAAAGCACGATAAAGAAGCAATATGCATGTTAACAATCAAATCATAATAGTAGCATTCACATGATTATTAGATAATATAATAAAGAAATCATTAAACTAATACAAGTGATAAATCACTAAAGCAATCATCATATATATACCACAATCAATAATAAAATTATATAAAGCATTAAATTAAAATACTAATAAAGACTATAAAAATCATGTTAATGTAGTAAAATCATTAAAAAAAATAATGTTTCTATGGAACACATACTCAATATATATCATTTGATTAGCATGTTAATAATAATAGAATAGTAATAACATCTGCATCATGGGGAAAAGTAAAAGTAAAGCCATACAGTGGTAGTTATTCAGTAGCATGCATTTTAATAATCATAGGAAACAAGTAAAAGTCCTGGCTATAATAGTATTTTTCAAGTGTTAGTGTTAGTATCAGTAAATCGTTGGCTCAATAAATAGAGTTGTCACTCTTTGCCTATCAGCACATAAATAATCTTTTTATAACTCCCAATTAATATCACGTGAATCAGTAGAGGATAACATCCAACCATAATATTTAACAAAAAGTACGTCGGCCCACCATCTTGTACAGGAAAAATAATCTCCAACCAATGGGTTAACCAATCTTTACTTATCTTTTATACATACATTATTATCACAGTACTATAAGAGTAATCTCAATCACAAATTCACATTCTTTTTCAATGCAATGCATCAAATAAAGCATAATTGAGCTTAATTCAGAAAGCGTCAATGTACTAACGGTAGGAAACAAAAAATTCTACGGAGCAAAAATTTACATTTTTAAAAATTAACCAAATTATTAGAGATTATATAAAATAATATTCTGATGCCTTTATTAAACTAAAACACTATTTTTAAATATCAAAATAAATTTCTAGGTAGATAAAAATAGCTGATTTTTCAGAATAACCAGGAAAAAAAATCAAATAAGTACTCAAAACGTTCATAATCTCAATATCTATAACATATAAATATTTACACATTGAAAGTTTTACCAATATAAAATTATCTTCATTTTTGGTAAAAAAAATAAAAATTTGATCAAAAAAATATCAAAAGAACAAAATCCTTGAAATAAAAAATAGGGTAAATGTTCCATGCAGTGAGACGAGCAACTCTCCCAACAAGCTTGAGGGACGAAAATCGCTCGTCGACCTCTAAATTCAAAATTTCCTTTTCTCTCTCCTCACTTTCTCTCTTATTGTACGATATCCATCATACTGTACGATGGAATGAGATAATTTTATTCGTCCCATTGATCGTACCAGACGAAACTAAAGTTTTTGCTCTATTCATCCTGGACGATATTCATATCGTACCAGACGATGTCTTGAAAATGAACTAATCATACAATACAAATAGTACAGTGCTAGACGATGGTCAGAGATGAATTTGCTTGTCCCAGAGATCGTCCCATAGTTTGTCCTGTATGAATAGTTGAAAATAACATGATCGTCCTGTACGATCTCCTGATCGTACAGTACGATATTTATAAAATTCGTGAACTATTCGTCTATGCTCGTACTGGATGAAGCTATTTTTGAACTGATTGTATTGTACGATGTTATATCGTACTGTAAGAATAGAGATGAAAAAATTAAATTTTTAGGGTTTTTTGAAGCCTAATTTAAAAAGAAATTTTTTCTAAGAGAGGGAGTTGTTGTTGGTTTTTCTTGTTGCTATGAGAAGCATTGAGAGAGGAAGGAACTCTTGAGAGAGAAGCTTTCTTTGGAGAGATCTAGGGCTTATGAGAGGAAGGTGAAGGTGAGCTTGAGCGTGAGGGAGAAGGAGTGTGAGGGACGGTGGCTCCAAGCTAACTGCATGCTTTGCTCCTCTTGTGGCTTTGGGGAGTCTTGTAAAAGTTCTCTAGGGAAGAGAGGATTCAAGATCAATATCATCCGGGTACTCTGCCTTTTATAGGAGGGAGAAAAAGGAGAAGGTCCGCTGCCGTCACCGGGAGGGTGACATAGCGTCTGGTATTCCGCCACATGAGGGCAGGTGAAAGGGAGTTTTGTAAAGGCTTCTCTGCCTTGCTGTGGGAGCAAAAGAAGAGTCAACTTTTAGTAGTACAATTCTCGGAGTAGAGGACTCCGGGGAGTGGACGTAGGTCAAGTGACCGAACCACTAGAAATTTTTCTGGTGTGCTTTTTCCATTTTTTCCTTACTGCACTTTATTTTTCACATACTTGCTTACTGCTATATCTGTGAAAAATATGGTTGTATTTTTCTTTGTATTGTGAAATCTGTAATTATGTTACCAATATCATCATTGTGATCATATCATTAGCTTCCGCATTCTACTCGTTGTGTTGTTATTTTAAAAATAAAAAAAAAATTACAACTCCTGTTCAGGATTAATTTTTAAAATACCGATTCACCCCCCCCCCCTCTTGACGCATCTCGTACTTTCAAATTTAGCTTTTTATTAAGCACTTTATTAACAGCAAAATCAATCCCCCACTATTTTTGTTCGTCCTAGTAACCTAGGTTTAAAATTTGAGTTAATTTGGTACATCGGATTGAACAAACGGGCTAAAAATTTGAGATTATGGTGTCTTCGTAGCCTGGTTCAGGTGAATGAAATTTCAATCGTTGATCTTTAGATCAACAGTTGAAATCTCGTCATACCACGCTCACTATACCGCGTGTGTGTGAACCCTTTTCTGTCGTTCCGTCCGGCTCGATCTAGGCCATCCACTTAAAACCGTGGGATTTACTCTCCACCATCTGATCTCTCTTAGCCGAGATCAAATGTTAGGTTTTGATCTCTACCGTCAGATGAAACCCGCATGGATCCGACAGTCGTTATAATCTGCTAACACGAATTAGTGATGCCATGTGGATATCCCGCTTCCGCGCATTATATACAAATGATTATCGATGGCACAATCGTTTATATTTAATGCCGCCGCCGGCTAATCATTGGCCTCATTTTAGCCCGCCCAATCAGGGACCGCCACATGTCATGCCCACCGCCATTTTTTTTAAATAAATTTTAGTTAACAGAGTTTAAATAGTTAAATAAAAATTAATTTTAAATTAAAAATAATTAATATTTAATATTAAAATTCTCATAAAATTAATTGTTTTAATTTTAAAATATTAAGTATATTTCAAATTATTTTAAATATTGAATATTACTTATTTAGAATTAAAATTTAATTAAAAATGATTAAAATATTTTGTAAAATCTAAAATTTTAATTTAAGATTAATTTTAAATTTTCAGACCATTTAAAAGCATAAAATTATTTTATATATTTAATTTTAAATTAAATTAATATAAGATATATATATATAATATTTTAAATAATCTTTGATTAATTAAATACTTAAACATTTAATTAATATTTATTTAAAGTTAATTTTAAATATATTTTAAATAACTTTGAAATTCCAAAGCATTTAAGACTTAATTTAATTTAATTTAAAATTATTTTGAATATTAATTAAGTTTAAATTAATTTAAAATTCATTTAATTAACTTAAACATTAAAATTTTAAAATAAATTTTATTTAAATCAGTAAAATATAAATAATATATTAAAATTTTTAGAATTTTATATTTTTTAATTTAAAATTTAATTTATTTTAAATAATTTGAATAATTTAATATTTAATTAATACTTAAATTAATATTATAATAAATATCTTAAAATTTTAAAATTATTTTCAAATTATCTAAAGGATAATCAGAGGATCTCTCATTAATATTTTAAAATTATTTTGATAATACTTTTAATTATTTTATTTTAAACTTATATTTTTATATATATGTTTATATATATAAATATGAATATTTTGAAATTTATTTTAAAATTATATATATTTAAATCTTTAAGTTTTGAGAGGTCCTATAAAATTTTAAACATAAATTAAGCTTGATTGAATAGAAATTATGGGGGAGGATTAGTGAATGGTTACATTCTAACCATCCAAATCATTAATTATGTCAATTAACTTTAATCCTTACATGGTGCTTAGGATGCACATTCTTGCACCTAGCTTAGATACTCCTAGTTCTTAGGAATTGATTGTGATGTTTGTGTATACTTAACATGTGTATGTGTTAAGGGTTAGTAAAATCTTGCTTCAAAACATAGTGTCATTAAGGATAATAATTAAGGACCTTGTTTAGGGAACTTAAGAAAATTCCAATAATTAGGATACATTTTCAATTGACTTGAAACTATGAATACTTAAATTTAGTGACACATACAGCCTTAAGAAAATTTATTACTGATTTTTGAAGTCATTAAGCCCTCTAATTTATTTAATAAAGATTAAACCTTAATTAAACATTAAAACCTTCTAAAAATTCTAATAAATTAAATTCAAATCAAAAAAATTACATGTAATACCTCTTACTAACCAAAATTCAATCCTTAATCAATAAAAAATAAAAGCCCCTTGACTGGGCATCAAATTTGAGCTTAATTTAATTTTAATTTTAATTTAATATTTAAATAGTTTAATTAATCAAAAATAATTAAAAAATTTCAAAAATTTCTCAAACACCTGAGAATCTCTCCTTAGATTATTCCTAACCTTTGAAGTTGATTCCAAGGAGTTGGGACTTCATTTGGAGTACAAATTAATAAAAGGATCTAAACTAAGCAATTTTTAAAAATTTAATAAATACCTTAAATTTTAAAAATTCATAACTAATTCAAATAAATTCCAAATCAGTTAAACTCAAAGGCATTTAACTCATATTAAAGGATAATATTTATCAAAATATCAAATTTCTAAAAATCATTCAAATTTAAAGAAGTCAACTTTTGGTCAAACCTAAGTCAAAACTTTAAAATTTCATAATAAAATATAAAAAAATTCAAATTCAGCATACTTACAATCCAACTAATCATCTTAAGTTCAAATATTTTATAAAAATACTAACTTTCTAGAAATAACTCTTCATCAAAAAGTTAACTTTTGACCCCTTAATTAAATGATTAAAATAATTCAAAAATCTCCAAATTCTAATAATTAATTTCAAATTCCAGAAAATATTAATTTAATATTTAAATCACTCAAACAACCCCTTAATACACAATAACCACTCCTAAGAAGAAGTTTTTAGGCTGGACTACTCCGGACTATGGGGCTACATGTCCTAAGGGGGCTTTATTCCTCGAGCCTGGTGGCACAACACCACGAACTGATTCAATGGAGTGTTAAAACTTTAAAATTAATTTATTATTAATGATCTAACCAAAATTTATTTCTTAATCAAATTATATCAATCTAGTTTATAGGCTGGACTACTCCGGGCTGCAGGGCTATATATCCTAAGGAGATTTTATTCCTCGAGCCTAATGGCACAACGCCACGAACTGATTGATAGCAAATTTAAATAAAATTTAAATCTTAAAATTAGTAATAAATCAAGTTTAATTAAAATTTAATAATCCGCCAAATTTAAACCAAATCAAATCACTTAATCATACCGGATACCATTGGGTAACCCAGGCCTACGATGCCATTAAATTAGCCCCAATGAAGGTGAAATAAACTTCACTGCCTCGGTGAGCAATAAAGGTGGTATCCAACAAATAATTAAAATCAATTTAAAATGAATTTCAAATTATTAAGACTTAAACTATAATTAAAATCTCCCTTAAGCCTTTTAACCAACTAGAACGTCAAATAATTTTAACTAAATGTCCTATATAAGACATATCCAAACCACACAACCTTTGAACACACTTTAGATGATTTGCTAGGACAACTAACTCTAGTCTTAGGATAGGCCGATGTTTTACTTTCCTGCTGTTGTGTGCCATATTTTTTATGGTTTTCATTACATGCTAATTATTAGATTTAAATAATTAATTGATTATTTATTTACTTCATGCACTCTGTGTTTTAATTTGATTGTATGTTTGATCTACCCCTAGGTTAGGGATGATTTTTACTAACTGAATCTTATGCATGTGGCCATACTCATACAGGAAATTGAAAGGGGGCAATTAAATAATTAAGCTTTTAAAATTAATGATGTCTTCTACATGTGCTCCAGAACGCTTAAGTGCCCCTTTAAATTAAAAGAGCATGGCCAAGCGTGGCTGTGAATTTGAGTATTTTTCAATTAATTAACTATTTGAGATTAATTATAACTGCTTAGGATAACCCTATAGGTAGAGTCTAGATTTTTATTTCTTTTTAAATATAATTTGATTTAAATTGAGTTGTAACATTTAAGTATTTTGAGATAGGATGTTTACACATCCAATCTAGAGTCCAAAGAGGAAGGAACATCCCTTAGGGGAGAGTTCCTATCCATTTGGAAGATCCAAATTAGGATGGTTTCAAAATATACAAAGAGTAAAGATATCACCCCTCTCGAGGGGGAGTTTCTTTCCATTTGGATATCCGGACCTGACGATCCAAGGAGCTCGTAGAAGGACATAGAAGTAAAGAATGAGAAGACCCATTTTTAAAGTCACTTGAGTGTTAGGAGTAGAATCTAGGTTGTAGTTAGTGGTACCCGACCACATTACTTTTCCTGTAGACCTTGGGTTGTACAATTAAGTAGCACTTGTCCCATGAACTTTTAATTAGAACTTTAATTTAATTGATTTGATTATTTAAATAATTTGATTGTGATATTAGGATTGCTTGTTTTATGTAATTTTTTGGCAATTATTGCATGTCATATTTGATTTAGCCTAGAACTTGATCGGAGGCTCGTGAGGGATCGTTAAAACAATTTCTACTTAAATAAAATTAAAAGATTTAAGCTCACATAGAAACTCTAACTCTTTAAGAAGTAAGCTCAAGACCGTTGGGAGTTTTCATATGCATCATTGTTGCATCTTCTTTCCACTTGTTATGCACCTCCCTGCCTGCAGGTTCTAGCAGACCACCTGACCTATGATGGTGCAGTTTTGTCAAATGGATATGTGCTTTTTTTTTAGGATAAAATCTATTTTTAAGCCTGATTTTAAATTTTTTCATCCTGATTTAAGCATTTAATCGAGTCAACTGGCATACATTGTATTAAAAATTAATTAAAAGTGTTTAAATCTTTAATTATATTTTACTTAAGCCTTTCACCCAACATAAGTCAAGGGGTCATTTAGGATCTGGTCTAGATGTCGAACCTGACTCCTTAAGCTCAATCTAATTAGCATCCTAACCACTCTGCATTAAAGATCGGATACATAGTTTTAAAGCATTTAGGTGATTTAGCTGGCTCCCTAATCCAGGCTCGGGTAAGTCTAGATCTTACATTGCATTAGCTAGATTTCGGGTCACCAATTTTTAGTACCCATTTTAGACTTAAGATCTGAGGCAGATATTTAATCCTAAGACCTCAACCTCTGGGAATTGAATCCCAACTTTTTAATAAAATTTATAACTCAAACTTAAATCACTTTCAATCAAATTTGAGCCCAATACAAAGGATATGCTGGGGTACTTCTGAATTATTTCAAAATCCCAAGTGCCTCCTACTCTTCCTCATTTGATTCTAAAAATAAATACTCAAATTTGATCTAATCCTAATTTGAAAATTCCAACCTTTACCTCCTTTGACATTAAGCTTTGAATTTCAAAATAAAATTCGTATTGCTATTTTAATCGAGAGTATTCCTAGGAAATCCTACTTTCCCTATGATGTAATTAACTACGAGGGCTTGCGGTCATTAGAGATTTAGAAACCTAAATCAAATTTTCAAAATAAAGCTTTTAAAATTCTAACTAATTCTCTTTGGGGAATTCAAACTTAACGATCATCATCATCATTTTTAAATGATCGATAATAATTGATATCTTCTTCCCTCAAAAGAATATAACGATTACTATCATAATTTTTATTATGAAATTAATGATGTTCTATCCAAATTATTGTAGTTAAATATCTGATTGAATTATCATTTTGACCCTCTGGGATCATATGTTGTTCTTTCCTAAATTTGACTACGATAACCAGGATAAATTTTTAATCATGTAATTTGAACCCATTAAGTAACGATATCTTTGCCTCTCGGGGTAATATATTGTTTATAATGGCGTATTCGATCTCAATATTGAAATTCAAGTAATTAAATATTTTCCAAAAAAATTAAATCTTTTTCAAAACTCATATACTTTTTCAATCAAACAACTACGTTGTTGAAAAACTCTAATTTTTTGTTATTATGAATTTAATCTGCTTCTGCATTACAGATTAAGGGGTTTATTTTCATATATTAAAAAGGTTTTAAAAAGATTTTCTTTTTTCTTAAGAATTTTTAAAATCACCAATTCACCCCCTGCCCCCTTTTGGTTAGCCTCAGGCTACTTCATTAAGGTCTAACAACCTTCATGAACTTTCATATTTTAATGTAATAAAGGCTCCACATTCATGTAAGAATATTCTTTGTTTGTGAATTTGCCCCTTAGAAGAAATTAAGTCCTTCTTGCATTTTTGAGACATGCATTGATATATTACCTCCAGTTAATGCAACTAGATTAGTGAAATTTATCCCTTTTATAACTTTTAGTCTTTTGAGATTTTTAAAAAATCAAAGAAATGTATGTTTTCTAAGAATTTTAGCCTTATGAGATTTTTATGTACTTGCTCCTTTTGAGAATTTTATCCTTCTAAGGTCTTTTGTATACATATGCCTTTTAAGGCTTTTAGCCTCCTAAGGTCTTTTGTGTACCTCTGTCTTTTGAGGCTTTTAGCTTTCTAAGGTCCTTTGTGTACCTATGTCCTTTGAGTCTTTTAGCCTTCTAAGGTCTTTAAATAAGTTATGACCCTATCAACCACTTACTCTTATAAAGTCTTTCTAGTGAGGATCTTGTCCACTATTAGCTTCCCTTTGAGACTACATGATGGGTGAGCCTTCTAAGGGCTACGAGTGGTGACCTTGTCTTCCACCTGCCCATATAGGGTCTTTCTAGTGAGGACCATGTCTACTACTAGCTTCCCTTCGAGGCTACCTCACGGCTGAGTCTTTCTGGGGTTATTATCAAATACAACATTTTTCCTACAAAGTTTCTTTAAGAAAATTTGCTTTAATGATACATAATTTTAAAATTATAAAGATTTTGAAATCTTTGAGTAATTTCCTAGATATGGATACTCTTAAACAATAAAACCAACAATTTCTTTTCCATGGTTCTTCTTATCTTCTCTACCTCCTGCTGATGACTTGTAAGTTATTTTTGTAAATAATGACCAAAATGTCCTTGGCGAATCAAATGTTAATGCCTATCCTACAATTGGAAGAATTTTTGAGTTGATTTCCCCTTCAACTGATGAAATTTATAATATTGAGACTGATATCCACCAATCGAATTTCTTAGGGGCTTTGGCTACTTGAGATGTCCAGAATTTTGAATCTCCATCAAAATGTTAACCCTTAATGTATTTAAAGGAGTGTGTCAATTGATCTTGGATGACTTTGATGAGACTCATTTTCTTACTTATCATTCCTTCTTCATTGTATAGGTTGATCAGATTCTTATGATTTTTTCGTTTGAAGGATTATTGCTCGAATTACTTTTGATGAGCAACGATGGCCTCATTTATCAAAATATGTGCCTCCACATGATGAATTAGGCCAGCTTATAAGTGAAATATTTCTAGCCTAAGCACCAAATAAAATAGGTCAGAACAAAGCCCTCTAAGAAAAACTCTCCTTAATAACTCAAGATGTACACCCTAAAATTTATCAAGCCTTAATGTAGAGACTTTGAAGGTATTCCTTAAGAGACTCTCCTTTGTTTTAGTGAATCTGAGAGAGGCGGTAAAAAATCTTAATAATTCTTCGATTAGCAAAAAATTATTTGACAAACACTTTGGCCAATTTTGAGGAACATGAGAATAGTTTTGGCTAGAAGTGAGCAGAACCATATTTGAGCTTACCCTTTGAGTGTAACAGAAAAAACTTGCCAGAGGAGTGCATCTGAAGATTTTTGTATATGCATAATAGTTCTATAGTGATTCATATGCTCATAGGGGTCAGATGTTCTATCGTAAGAATTTAAGCTTTGTAATTTGAAGCATGTCAAAATGAGATGTTGAAGGATGGCATCAATTAAGTGAAATGACTCCTAAAAGTCCCACTATAAAGATGTTGCCTTTCACCTCTCATAGGGAACTCTTCTAAAACTAATCATTGCAGTTCTTGGCATTGAGCATTGTGAGGGATTTCAGCAACATGAGGTCAGGCCAAGTTCTCGACGACTTCCAAAGGAATGCGGTATGACTGGCCAGGGCAAGAAGGATGAGTAGAGCTAGCTGTGTCAACAAGTTTGATGTCTTCTTGGGACCTGGATGATCCCTTAACTGAGGAAGAGGAATCTCTGCATAAAGATGTTCAGGTCAAACATCCTCGGCCAGTGGTGGATCTCGAGGGAGAAGAATCTCCTCTTCTTATGTTAGCATTAGTTGTCAGGTTTCTCTAATAAGTTGTAGGATCTCATTATGAGATTCCTCCATTTTTTGGATGTGATCTTTAAGAGATGGACCTGATGTTCCTTCACCAATAGGGTTTCACCTATTGGGGGAAAGAGAGGCAGAAGCCCGGCATCTTTAGTTCATAGCTTGTTTTGTGGATTGGTGTGTGTTAGAGCGGGAGGCTCCAAGGTTATCATTGCTAAGCCTGTTAACCATTGAACCAATGCTTAGGATAGTGGGATTGAGATTCCCACAAATGATGTCAAATTATTGCGGGCTAGAATAAATACAATAGAAGAGTGGAAATTTCTTGTCTTAGCATTGTACGAATATCCATCACACAAACAGAAAACTTAAAACCACAAGAGCTTTTAAGTGGAAAAACCAGTAAAACGAAAAACCTATAGGGCTACACCCGTTCAAAATTATTTCACTATTTTTTGAATGGGTTACAAAGATTATCCCATCTTGAAACTTGGGACGGTGAAATGTCAATAGTCTTGAGGGTTGGGCAGAAATCTAACATCAATTAGCAGCTTCATGGAAGTCTGACGTAAGTTGGCTACATTACGAAAGTCCAGTGTTGATCAGAGGTCGGCGAAAGTGCGGCGTCAATTCGTAGCTACGAGAAAGTCGGCGTAAATCAGCGACCAATAAAAAGTCCAGCATTAGTCGGCAGCAAGGTAAAAGTCTAGTGTCGGTCGGAGGCCAGGCGGAAGTCTGACATCAGTCGAAGGTTAGGTGGAAGTCTTGCATAGGTCGGAGGCTGGGCGGAAGTCTAACGACGGTCGGCGGTGGTCCTGCAACGGTTGGTGGCTAAGCGGTGATTGAGGAGCATGGTGGCAAGAGAGTTCTAAGATTTTTCTTCCTTCTTCCTTTTCTTGTTTTTCCCCCTTTTTGAGTAAGTAGGGGGGGGGGGGGGGGGGGGGGGGGGGGGGGGGTCTATTAATAGTTTATTTCCTGATACATGACTAGTAACTAGGGAGAAAATCAAGCGCATATTAGGAGTGTTTTGGATGGATGACCAATATTGACTCCCTTGATTATGGACAATTTATTGAGCATTTAAATGCCTTAATGGTGTAAGAGTTGGACGATCTTGGGTTTGTTGGATTCTTCTCATCGAGCCACTCGATTTGACTATAAACATGCAATATTTGGATACCATTTGACCTTCCAATTTAAGCTCGAAGCTTTAATTGGACCGTTGATTTGGATCTATTGGGCTCATATTTGAATGAATTTGGTGTCGTGTTCGTCTTTTCGAGATGTTCAGTTTGACTATAAGTATGTTGAAATCGGAGTTCGGATGGTCCCGGAACTATTTTAGAAAATTTCCCATTCAATTTTGCCTTGAGATTCGTGCCTGGATCAATTGGTTGAAGTTTCTACCTCTAATGTTTCACATTTTGAAAATAAGATTAAGATATTAAAACTAATATTAAGTAAACAACAAGAAACACAAATAAGTAAAACAACATCAGTTCAAGTAAATTTGTTAAAAAATATTAAGAGATTTAAAATGAAAATAACAAAAATTATGAAGATGCTCATACACTATAAAATTCTTGAAGACAACGAGGTCTATTAATAGTTTATTTCCTGATACATGACTAGTAACTAGGGAGAAAATCAAGCGCATATTAGGAGTGTTTTGGATGGATGACCAATATTGACTCCCTTGATTATGGACAATTTATTGAGCATTTAAATGCCTTAATGGTGTAAGAGTTGGACGATCTTGGGTTTGTTGGATTCTTCTCATCGAGCCACTCGATTTGACTATAAACATGCAATATTTGGATACCATTTGACCTTCCAATTTAAGCTCGAAGCTTTAATTGGACCGTTGATTTGGATCTATTGGGCTCATATTTGAATGAATTTGGTGTCGTGTTCGTCTTTTCGAGATGTTCAGTTTGACTATAAGTATGTTGAAATCGGAGTTCGGATGGTCCCGGAACTATTTTAGAAAATTTCCCATTCAATTTTGCCTTGAGATTCGTGCCTGAACAAGATAATTTTTTTATAATATATCCATGATAATTGTTGCCTCCTTACTAAAAATACATATTTATAATAATTTATTTATTTGACATAATTTTGATTTAACTGTTATTTGATTTACTTTTTAATTGAGTCGGCTTAACAACTTTTTAAAGATTATTGTTTTTCGGTGTTTATAGATCATGTATTTAAAGCTACCTAGTTCTTTAGTATTACAAGCTAGACTCTATATAATAAAACTGAAAAACTAAATTTTAATTTGAGTAAGAATAAATTTTATATGCTCCTAGATATCCCAGCACTGTCTGAGCGCTGAAGGTAAGCTTTCTTGCTTCTTACAGTGATTAAGTTGGTCTTCATGTTTATTCAAATTCACTAAACCTCTACTTGATTAAAAATTTCCCTCTACAGAGCAAGGAATTATCTTTAGCAAGCTTCATGTGTATGTGCTGATTCATTCGGCTGTTAGAAGTAAATTTGCATTCTTACTGAAGTTTTAAATCGTAAGTAGTCGATTTCTTCGAATTCATTTTCAACAATCAGCATCTTAGACGAGTCCTCAAGCAATTTCACCCTCCTTCTCCACGATTTACTGGCAGCTAAATCTCCATGACGCACATCTTCTAATCCCTTGTCTCCATTTGCGAAACTTAAATATTATTCATTTTAAGATGTGACACTCGACCAAATTAAGGCATATGAAACTTCAAGTGAGGGAGTTCTGAAGCTTTGAAAGTAGGGTGGATCTAACAGAACAATCAGAAGATGTGGGGGATAAATCGTTGTGGAAATTGGACAAGTATTTGACATTAGCAGTGGTGTTGATTTTTTTTTTTATGGAGTTGGTATTCCTCCTACGTTCAATTTTTTATGAATAAATTCAGATTATCTTCTTCTTTATTTAAGTAGCCTCTAATTTATAGGTCTCGGCAAGAAGATGCTAGATAAGATTGGATTAAGAATTAATGAAGGGTCAATGGGATTTCTGCAAACAAGGAATGAATCCAAAGTCATTTGTCTTTAAGAGTAGATAGCTTGGATAACAAGTGAGAGCAGTTGGTAGGATGGGAAACTTTGAGAGCAAAATTAACCAATCCGACCTCTTGATCTAGCACATCGATTGGACCTCCTACTACAAATTTTTTTAAATTGGAGGCTTTGGGTAGTTTTGAATTTTTCCTGTGATTTCCAAAGTTTTTAAGAAGGAATATATAATTTTTAGGAGTTGAAGGCATTATAGATATAAGCGGTGAATGATCCGATTATAAAAGGGGAAGAACCTTAACATATTAAATAGGGAAAGCTTCAAACATATATATATAAACTTAACATGTGAAATAGGGATAGCATCAACCATATCTTCATTTATAAAAGCCTTATCAAGCTTGACTCTAATAAGGGTTTCAATTTTGCTGTTCTACAAAATGTAAGAAATTTTAGTATTCGAGAGAACAACTACAAGATTTAGGCTTGCCGTGGGGAACAAGATTTCTCTTAATTTTCTCTTTTATAGATTTGATGCATTTGAAGTTACCAATCCCCAGCCACGCTCCTTTTATACAGGGACAAAATGTCAAGGTGAGCAAAGCTCAATTATTTTCTTTTAGAGAGAAAAGTGTAATGCATAGAACCACATTAAGAAGAAAATAATTTGCGCAGTAAATCTTTCCATGAATAAATTCGTTGTGAGTAACAAGATGGTGAATCTATATTCTTGAGGAGTTTCTTGTAAGCCAATTTCTTCCCTCATGATAAATGCTGATGCTTTAGAGATTATCTTCCTTCAAAAGGATAGAATGAGGTTAAGAAACCAAAGGTCTTAGAAGAGAACCCCTTGATTTTTATTTTTTTTTTTACCAAGAAAATTTTAGGCTTCGTTTGGGACGACTTTCTTACTGCTTCTTAGCTTTTTAGTATAAAAATTAAAATTTTTTATACTAAAATACTATTTTAAGAAGCAGTAAAAAAGTCGCCACAAACAAGACCTTAGTGCCAAAATTAAAAGATACATCAGGTACCTACATTCAAGAACCATGTCTTTTCATAGAAAACTCTGAAATTCCATGAATGAATTCTTGGGAAAGATTAGGATTATTAAGTGAAGGGTCAGGTCTTAGCCCTATGATGGAAAATGAAAAAGAAAAAAAAGGAGAGGTCTCGGGTCTATAAGTTGATATGCTAAATGACAGCAGGCTTGAAAAAAGATTTAAAAGAGGGACTACCTAAGACGACACTAGCTATGATGGTAGGATGAGAATAAGTGAGGGTGATGAGGAATTTAGACCAAAGTGAACGAAGGGATTTTGTAGATCAGCGTGATAATGAGAGTGATAGCCTTAGGATTCCTTTGCGGGAGTATTTGGGTTGGAATAATTTCTGAGATGGAAGTAATAAACTTCAATGAAACTTTCAAGGAAGGATACTCTTGAGTTTATCCTTCTTTAGCATGAGAAAAATTCAAAATTATGAAAATCCGATTGGACAATGAACCAGAAAAAGAAGAGATGCTCAGATCAACCGATCGAACCGCAGTTAAACTGGATGATATAATAAATAACAATTTTATTTAAAAATAATAAAATTATCATAATAATGATGCTATCATTCCATTATATGTGATCAAAAATTAAATAGAATACATAATTATGAATAAAAAAATATACACAATTAATTGAAAGAACTCTTTTTTAAAATAAAAGAGATATAAAATATTTGAGTAACTGGGCTCTTCTTCGTGATATTAAATATAATTTTTTCATCAATTGGTTGAAGTTTCTACCTCTAATGTTTCACATTTTGAAAATAAGATTAAGATATTAAAACTAATATTAAGTAAACAACAAGAAACACAAATAAGTAAAACAACATCAGTTCAAGTAAATTTGTTAAAAAATATTAAGAGATTTAAAATGAAAATAACAAAAATTATGAAGATGCTCATACACTATAAAATTCTTGAAGACAACGAGGATACACATTCATGCTTTTTTTACTACTAAAGCAAAGATCATGCCATTACATTCTTTCTCAAATGCATGCTTACTAAAAATATTCATACTTTTTCATTTTACTGTGAGCACTAGATTCTTGTATAGATTCAAATTTTATGTTAGACTTTGCAAGTTTCAAAGCTACACTTCTCCCATTAGTAAAAGCATTAGTATCAATTCTCCCAAATGAGCAACAAGAAGATAATATAGCCACAATCTACCTAAAAGAGCATGAGCAGCATCATAGTGCGACATCACATCAAATTTTGTAAGTATATGTTGCTAATTGATAATAAAAACATATCTCACTAGTTTGATGATAAGAAATATTATTGAATGGTATTTAATTTCTCTTATGATTTATTATTGTATATATTTTATGTATACTAATATTTTAGGTACATCATGCACTGTGCAAAGGATCTACTCAAGACTAGGTAGAATAAGTTTGATGGCCTAGCAAGAGTCTATATTTTGATTTATTTATTTTTTAAAATTTTTTGAGTCAAAAGTCCTATAGAAGGTGTATGACAGCCTAGCAACCATGCGCGCGCACACACACACCAGGGAGAAAAATTAAATGTTTTAATTTCAGTGAAGATCATCAAATATGATCTAGATCATACTATATGATCTTAGTAAACTATAAATTAATCAAAATATTAAATTAAGTAATCTAAACTAATAGGATAAATTAAACTAATCATACTATACAATCCCATATCGTACTATACGATCAGAAATGGCATAATTAAAAATTTAGGATTTTTGGAAACCTTATATTTAAGGTCTCTTATTAGACTTTAAAAATTTTCTTTTAGCAGTCATTGGGTTATTTTCTTCTATAAGAAAGCGTTGAAGAGAGAGTCTGGAGTTTGGGAGAGAAATGGTCAAGATTCTGAGAGAGGGAGAAGATCCTTAAGAGTTCAAAGGATTGTGAGAGGGAGTTTCATGCGGTTGCTCCGACGAACTTGCATCTGAGTTTATCTAAGCATCAAGGCTCGTCTTGAGGGAAGCTTTGGGAAGAAGACTCCTTTGGTATCAAAAGGCCTAGCTACTCCACCGCACCATTGGTGAAAGTGATTCAAGGCTCTCTGCCTCATGAGGAGGGTGAAAAGGATTCAATATTATCTATCTCACTAAAAGGGTGAAAATGATTTCAGGTTCTCTGCATCACTAGGAGGGTGAAAAGGATTTTAGGTTCCTTACCTCACTAGGAGGGTAAACGAATTTTAGGTTCTCTTCCTCACTAGGTGGGTGAAAGGATTCTAGGTTCTCTGCCTCATTAGAATGGTGAAAAATATTTCAGGTTATTTGCCTTATAAGAAGCGTGAAATGATTTCGGTACTCTACCGCATTGAGTTGGTGGAAGAGATTTTTTAAGGGCTTCTTCTCCTTGCTGTAGGGGTTAAAAGAGAGACGCTAAAAAATTTAGTGCAATACTTGGAGTGGAGGACTCCAGGCATTAGACATAGGTCAAGATTTGACCGAACCACTACAAATCTTTTGTGCTTATTCTACTCTTCCATCTACATTTTATTTTTCTACATTTTAATTTTCATTGCATGTTATATTCTTGCAAGCATTGTTGAGATTGTTGAGCTTTATTTTAATTTGAACTTTGTTAGAAAAGAAAATAAAATTTGTCTTCTCATTTATTTTTGTACAAAAATCCAAAAGAGAAAAATATTAGTTTTATGAATTTCTTCCGTCGAAGTTGTGTAATTGGCCTTGAGACCTCCAAAGAAAATTTTTAAAACACCAATTCACCTCCTCCCCCCTCCCCCCTCTTCTTGGTTTGACTTGGGCAGTTCAAGTGGTTTGACAACCCATCATTGAACTTTTCGGATGTTGTTAAGGTTAACTGAGCCACTACAAAAAAATTTGTTTATGTTATTTCACTTTTTTTCTTTACATGCTTTGATTTACTATAGTTGCAAGTAAATTTGATTTATGTTATCAATGGGTAATAGAGGTCAGAATGATTGTAGTCAGGCGACTATGGTATGAGGATCATAATTATGAAAGGTCTGATGGTGATGGCTAGCGGACAAAAGGTCTGACGGTGGTGGCCTAGCAAAAACCCGACTATAGCTGCTAGACAGAGGTCCGACATCAACTGCTGGATGGACGTCCAGCAATGATTATATGGTAAAGCCAAATGACGGCTGGTTGGTGACGAGGGTTCACCAATGGTTGTGCTTACGTGGAGTTTTAGGATTCTTCAAAACTTCAGAGCATTTCTTGAGCCTTTAGCCCAAAGTCCTAACTTCTCCCTATCATGTGGGGAGTGGAGGTCTGTTTATAAATTTTTGGGTGTGACATATCCCATAAATATAGAAAAAATATGAAGCAATCCATCAAACTACCAGTATAGATCACCTCGATCCTAGAGCATTCATTCAACATTTAAATATCTTAATGATATAGGAATTAAGCAATCTTGAATTCGTTTCATTGAGTTGCTTGTTTTGACCATAAGCATGCTATATTGAGATATTATTTTGTTGTCTAATTAATATGTTGAAGCTTCCAAAAATATTTTAGGCCCTGATTTGGCCCCATTTAGACTTGGATTTGATCGATTATGGTGTCATTGTGTTGGACTCGTCGAGATTTTTAGTTCCTATAAATTTGCTAAAATCAAAGTTTAGATGGTTTATTATTTAATATTAAAAGTTTATATGTCAAATATGTATTGAGATTCATTCCCAATCAAGATAATTTTTAATGATATATGAAGTTACTTATAAATTTTTATTTTAATTACCATAAAAATTTAGAATTGTAAATAATATAATTAGAAATTAATTTAATTTTTAAATAACTTAAGTAATCTTTTAAGATTATTTAAATAATTTTTAATTACAAAATATATTATTAATTATATAATTAATTATTTAGGTGCTCTATTTTGTTATTGATTATTTTATTACTTACTATTTAATTACTTTTTAAATTATTTTAATTATTTTTTCCTTAAAACTAACTACAATTTGCCTTTCCTCTTCTACTCCTTCGTGTCACATTGGTAGAGTTTCGAATAAAAAAAAAATAAAAAAAATAAAAAAAATAAAAATTGGTAGAGTTTCGAATCATTTGCCTCTTCTTTTTCTTGTCTAAAAAAAAGTCATGATAGACAACATTCTTCACGAGAGGTTGCTCCCTGTGACTATACTTCTTTATTCCGCCGTGACTTCAATTTTTTTCATATTTCATAAATTTAATATTTAATAAATTTAACAATTTACCACTAAAATTAAATAATAATATTAATATAAAATAAATATAACAAGATATTAACTATTATATAATACGCCTTCATTTTATTATCAATAATATTTTTAAAATTTTATTTTACCAAACACACTTCCAAAATAAAAATAAAAATTCCATCAATTCATCAAAATTTAATGAATTAACTCTCTACAATATGAAAAAAATTTTAAAAATTTAACACCACAAATAATTAGTAAATCCGAATTTAAAAATGTGTTGATTCCATTCCAAAAAAAAAAAAAAAAAAAAAAGGAAAGCCCATTCCTCTTTATATATCTTGCCTACTAACTAAGGAATAAACGGAAGGGAAAAGAAACAATTACATAAGTTCGGATTTATCAGTGCCAATATAGCGTTCATATCTCATATCCTACAGCGCCGCCAAGCCAAAGCTTAACAGCGCCAAAACCATCACAAAAACAGCATCAAAGAAAATCTACAACGAACAAAACGGATAAGGAAAATGTGGAGACCAAATGGCACATTTTCACTCTGCAGCGATTTCAAATAACACCGAATATTTTAAAATTCAGGTTCTCTGCTTTTTATTATCTTTTCAGTCACCCGGACTCCAAAGACTCCATAAACGAGAATTAAATATTGCCGTCACGTCCGCCCATCCTTTACGCCGGTCGCCGCCGCCGGCCAACGTCTGGGCGGCGAGTGTTTCTGGAACTCCCTCACTCGCCGCTGGTTCGAAAACTTCCCCCCGATCGACCATCTCGACCTCTTCAGCGAACGCTTCTCCGGTATCTTCCTCGGCAGACTTCTGGCTTCTGTCTTCACCGATTGATAAGGCAGAAATCTCATCGCTAACCTTTTCTTTTTCCTTTCCCTTTTTCTTCCCCTTTTCAGAGGGATCGCCAACTCTGCGCTCCCTTCGCTTCCCCTTCACGGTAGCGCCAGCGCGCTCCGAGGTGGCGAGATGGTCTTCAAACGCCTCGATGGCTTGATGAATCAGCTCCCGGTCAGGCGAACAATCCCACCGCGACCAGAAGCTTGTGTAGCAGTCAAAACAACCGCAGCCGAAAAGGCGAGTGTGGAGTTCGCCTGGCTTTCCACAACGCCGCTGCTCCGGCGCTTCGTCTAACCCGCCGAGTGATCTCATGATAAGATATGCGAGGACTTCCTTGTCGTCGTTCCCGAGCGCCGCGGTGAGCGCTAAAATCGCCGCAGGAAGAATCCGCAATACCGCAAGCGCCTCGCTGCGTAGACTGGACGCCGTGACCGAAGGCGATGGGTGGATCCTTCCCTTCCCTTTAGGATAGAGATTCTTCATGCCCTAACTTGCAAACTAAGAGAGAGGGAGAGGGAGAGAGAGAGAGAGAGAGAGTCGCAGCGTTTAACACAGTGGCAGCGAGGCGAGTGAGGGAATTAGTCGCTGTAAGGCTAGCTGGGTTGAGCTTTTCGTGGTTTGGCCTTCGGACTCTGAGCAGTGTGACCGGGTATCACCGGTAAAACTAGGGTTTCCATAAGTAAATTCTGCTACGCTGTGCTTGCGAGCAATAATAATGTTCAAAATAGAGCCATATATTGACGGTATTGCCCCTTAAATGACCAGCTTTTCTACTGTTTAAATTGCCGAGGAGCAGTAGGGGTATGCTAGGAAATAAAAACTTGTGTCGGAATTAGCTAACCGACTGACAGGGGTGTATCGGGAATCGTGCGGCAAAAATATTGGTTTGCTTGCAGCAGAATCGGGACACCTTCGGTAAGCTTAAGGTTACGTTTGGGAGAACCTTTTCACGATTTTTATTAATGAAACATAACTTCTTTTTCTTTTAAGAATTACAAATTGAATTAATAAAAGAAAATACGATACAAATCATCAACGTAATAGCTATTCTATCACAATCTTTTTTAGCAAAGACATAAATTAAAGAAAGATTATTGCCTATTACAATTTTCTTAAAAAGAAAGTCTAAAATTATTAAAATATATATAAATATTGGCAACCTTATTATCTTCTTCAGAAATATAGGAAAAGATTATTTGGAAGAAATCTCTTAGAAATGAAATATCTTACTTAACATTATCTTTACATTGCCATTTGTGGTTATCCATAGATTTCTGAAGCATCTTGATAACATTCACATTACCTCGTTCAATCATAATTCCTTGCTTTCCATACTTCCATTCTTATAGAACCTCACATATTGCAATGACAGCCATAAGCAGTATTCCAATGAAGTATTTGCTTTCCAAAAGCCAATAAAAGATTACATTTGTGGTCTCTTATAACACCTCTAATGCCTACTTCATTTGACTGAAGAAGGGAAGCATCTATATTCAATTTGATCTAATTTGGAGGTGGAGGATACCCAAATTTATAATTCAGCTCAATGAGCTGGTTAGCATCCACGTACTCCAAGATTGAATTAAATTGAGATTTAACATATGTAGCTAGTACCTTAGCTACAATACTTGATTGAGATGCAACTGGTCACCCATGCTTGCACTCATTTCTTGCTTTCAAGGATTGAAAAATAGCACTGTAATAAACCCTTACCATTGTAGGATTTCCTTTTAACCTTTTCTCCAGTTGTTCCAAGTATCCAGCTAGAGTTTGAAAAGTTGGAATTGGCACTCCCCATTGGTTAAAAGTTGAAATAACATCATGCAACTTCCTACATCTAACAACAATATGAACTAAAGGGTTATTTAGGGTATGAATTTATACTCTATTCTAAAATTTTTTTCATCCCACCATTATGTTTAGCAACCTAGGAAAGCATATCGTTTTGTTCTGCTACCAGCTATTCTAAGCTTCCAAAAAGACATAAATGGTCTCACTTATCGCCCATTGCAAAAAGTCCATCATCTTCTGTTACAAGGATATACAAAATGAGAGAGATAACGAGAGGGCAATTGGTTCCGGCTTCCTTTATGTGACCAGGCCAAGAGAGGGAGCTTGGAGTCTTCAGCTAGGGGCTTTTGTTCAGGTACCTATGTGGGAGCCAAATTAAGTGCAAGAAAAGGAGCTAGGACTCTTCCTGCGTATGGCTAGGATATTTGACCGAGCTTTGCCTGTGTCAAATGAGCTGACGATAGACATTGTGCTTCTTGCATGAATCAGGCTCGTGCGTGACTAGGGAAGGATTTTAAGAAGGATTGAGATATTTTGAATTCAGTGGGTTCAATTTCATCGAAAAAATAATATATTTATCAAACATAGTCCTATATTTAACTAACCACTAACTAGCCTAAATAAAAAAATAATAAATTAATCAATCTATTGGTATTTATACTTCTTAGTTATGTTGATATTGTTCATGGATACAAATCAGAGAAAGTAGATGTCGAAATACAACAAGAGGAGGTCATAGATATGGATGATGTCATAAATGCCTATAATGGTAAAATGTCATAATGTTTTTTAATTGGTTGTTCACATTTTATTTTAATTTTCATTGGTTATTATCGTATTAGATGATCATTATTAACTTATATAAATAAAGTTTGTTGTTTTTATTCTTGTATGTTTGTTGTTTAATTCAAAGTTTATCAATTTATTACAAAAAATTAAGTATGGATTAATGCTATATTTCTAAATTATTTTAATATAAAATAAATGTATCAAAGTAATATGTTCTCATATAGATGTAACACAGCAGCTCGACAGTTATACTTTCCAAATAAATATAGTAAATTATGTACATCAAATTCAAAAAGCAGCTTTATGTACACCAACTTCACAACTCGCTTTACCAAATGCGGTAGCCGTCCCAAACAAACCCTAGGTCTCATAATGAAAAGGGGTGATGAAGAAACTGGCGATTGGTTCTAGCTTCCTTCATGTGACCTAACCAAGAGAGGGAGCTTGGAGTCTTCAGCTAGGGGCTTTTGCTCGCGTGCCTAGGAGAGGAAAAAATGAGAGCTTCTCTCATGTGTGCCTACGTGTGAGCTAGGACTCTTCCTGCGTATGGCTAGGGTATTTGACCGAGCTTTGCCTTTGTCAAATTTTGTAATTTAGTTTAAATTTCAAATTAAGAATTTTTTCAAAAGAAACTTAAGATTATAAATAATTAAAATTATATATTTTTTATTTCAAAATTAACTAATCTTACATTCTTTAGGAAAGCAATAGTTGTCTGATCCATAATTTTTATTAAAATTGTGAAAATCGGACTGAATATTGAAATAAAAAAAGAAGAGATTTAGAGCTTAATAATTCCATTAGAATTGTAATATTTTATATAATTTTATATTTAAACACCTTCAAAATTTTAAATTTAATTTTTATTTAATTTAAATTTAGCTCATATATAAGCTTATAAATTCAATATAAATTTTAATCAATTTATGTTATATGTTTAGATCTAATTTATATGTATGGTTAATATATCAAATTTATATTATAAATTTATATATATAAATCATTCATATTAGATCATTTAACAATAAAAAATAGATAAAAATTAATTTTTATGATATAATTAAATAAATAAAAAAATAAATATTATTAAAATAAACTATTTGATGGGGGACTTGCTGGACTGACTGTTGGGTCAATGGAGTGAGCTACACATAGATCTAAAGTGTAATATGAATATACTTATATTTCCTTTGATATAAAAGTAATGAAAGCCCACTAAATACATAAATATATATACCAATCAAGTAATAAAGTGATAAAGAAGAGTATCAATCCCAAGAAGAATTGCTCTGCTTGATTACAACTAAACAACTATTATTTACTATAAGTGCATGATTTATCCTACTGAAAGTAAAATGATTGTTTTTTTCCACTTAAGTGAGAGTTGCAAGAAAATTGGATACTAATAAAAAATAAAGTATTTTGGACTAATGAATACAAATAACTTAGGTATGCCAATATTCTATTTTAATACTCATATTTGTTCCAATATTCGTCCGTTGAGGTAATATATCACACTAGATAATAACTATACACATGATCATTATGTGCATTAAATTAATAATAAAAGATATTTAAAATATCTCTAATCTAATTTAAGGCATAAGAATCTACATCAGTACTTGCTATATGTTTACATCATTTGCCCAAAACTTAGACATTTAGCTATACATGGATAACTCAAAAAGTAAATTTAAGTTCACTTCATTCATATAAGAAAAAGATATAGGAACATGGCTCGAGCTGGCTCGGACAAATACAATGAATATTCTAGAATGTAGTTGAATAGTTTATATGGTTTAATTTAGGTTGAGTATTGAATGTGCCTAAGAATTTTAGTTTTTAATGATTTGGGCTAATCCAATTGGTTGACCTAGATCCACCCATAGGTTGGGATGGTTAGGTTTGGTGCAAAGGGTCCAGGGAAACCTACTGCAAGTATTTATGCAATTTAATTTTAAAAGATTTATGATTTGGCTCAAGAAAACCCCTTTAAGTTCACTTGGGTCAAGCAATGTGGCTAGCCCAAGTGTGCCCATAAGCTAAATCTTTTTTGGCTAACCCTTGGGGACCTAATGAACAGTCCTTGTGGGTTTGGGTACTTTGGTTTGGCCTAAATACATGAGTTTTAATTTTAGATGCTTTAGGGATAGTTTGGTCAACCATTGTTGACTTAGTCAATCAGGATTGATTAGGGGTTGGGAATGGGTCCAACTCATTCCAAATGTCTTTTAGACCTTATTGGAGGAGGTTTTATGCTATAGTGAGGTTTAGATGCATGAAATGCAATTTTTAGGGTTAAAGGGGCATTTTGGTCAACCTAGGTTTGCTTAGTCAACTAGGCTTGACCAAAGTGTTAGTGTAAGTTCAATCCATTATAAATGTGATTTAGATATTATTGGAAGTGGTCTTAAGTCATGACATGGCAGAGATAAGAAGGGTTTATTCAAAAATTTGTTTTAGGGTTTTTAGGATTTATGGGTTTTTGGTCAACCATAATCCACCAAGAGTTCAAGGGAGTTCAAATTAATATGATTATGAACTTATTTAATGGGTTTCAAAAGCTTGTCAAGACAATTTAAAATAAGATGCTATGCAAGTAGCATATGCTATAAATATTTGAAGGTTTTGTAGGCTCAGGCAATGCTTTGTGTTCTAGGGTTTAGAAGAACATGGAAGCTTTCAAAATGATTAGCTAGACTCAACTCAAGGAGCATAACTAATCAATATACAAATGATCGAACGCCATTTCATAGCTTTCAGCAATGGTTTTTAATTAATTAAAAATTCACCTAAAGCAAGAAAAAGTCCAAAGGGATTAGAATTTAGGAATGAACGATGGATTTTAGGGTATGAAATCCTAAATATGTTGTATTTCCTATAGTATGAGAATTCTTCACTGACACAAAGGAGCCTTGTAATGAATTAGTATATGTTAGAGGGAAATGGGTCTTGTTTAACCCTGTAGTCATTAACTAAATCTTTCAAACTCCATATTATTAATTTGATGGGGATGAATACTTGAATTTTTATACTTCTTCTATTGACTATGATGAAGTTCTTAGATTCTTAACTTATAGGGACCTATATGCTCAATGAAAGAAGAAAGTGGACAACATAATAAATTTTCCCACGTCTGCCCTTACCCAAGAGTTAAAAGCATGGCCCTATTTTTATTTCTGTGAAGCTCATGCCTAGTAGAACTATTAGTGAAGTAACAAAGAATATACCAGTTTTAAATTACTACATTTAGGAGTTCACCATATACTTTGGGAAGATTATGTTTCAATCAATTTATTATATACTTAGGGGTGGGTTTAGATCATATCTACCTAATTTATGAATTATGTGAAGCTACCGAGGCCGTAGGAAATCTGGGGGAGAAAATCTTTCCTTTTTTTGTCCTTACTAAATCTAAGATCTAGTCCTTCAAAATTTCCTTATCAAAATAAGGTAAGGAGCCAACTAACCCAACCTAACCAACCACGAGGTAGAGATCCTAGGACGCTAAGAGATTAGGTGATAGACCTCTGAGATAGAGTGGATCAAATCCAAGATTCTATTCATGGATTTGGGTAATAGTTTTTAGGACTATAGTAGGGGATCACTACAGGAAATTCAGATTTTACCAGCGGTCCATTAATCGTCGGTAATAACAGCAGTATAACCGACGGTCTAATCGCCGGTAATAACCAGTTATTCAGCCGGCGATTTTTTATTTAAAATCATTGGAAGTAGCGGCGCTTTAGTAACCCCCGATAAGACTGCCGACTTTATGCTTTACCGTCACTAATACTGGTGGCCCTAGTCGCCGGTGTTAAGTAATTATTTCCGATGGTCATAACTGTCGGTAACACCGTCAGAAATTGCCCTAATATTGGCCATCATGAGCCCCTCATCTTCATTTCTTCAATTTTCTCTCCCTGCATACGCTCTCTCACCGCGATCGTACCTCCGGCTAACTACGCACCGATGAGCTCCCTCCGGCCGACGATCTCGTACATTGTTCGACCAACGAGCGCCCTGTGGCCGCCGACGAGCTCCCTTCAATTTGCCTTTTTTCTGAAATTTGTAATACAAACAAGTATTTTCCTATTTCGGTTGGATTAAATCAAGTATCAGCATTATGTTCATATCTTTTTGCTTTATTCAAGGATGTTCTCACTAGACATTTTGAAGAGGATGTACCTTGGTGTTTGCTTATTGCTCATGATATTCTTCTTGTTGATAAGATTAGAGAGGGAGTTCACGTTAAACTTGATTTATAGTTGTTCTCACTAGACATGGATGTTCTTGTTTCTCAAAATGAATTTCGATTCATACCAAGTAGGTCTATTATAGAGGCTATAAATTTATTGAGAGGTTTAATGGAGAAGTATAGAGAGAATGAGGAGGATCTACATATGATTTTTATTAATTTAGAGAAAGTATATGATAAAATTAGGGATGAATCCATTTGTGTTAGCAAGTTAAGCTGTTCAAGTTTATTTCAGCAAATATCCCAGTGGTCATAGGGATAAATAAGATTGGCTATCTGTCATAAAAATAAAAGCATAGGGGTATAATTGATCAATAGTATATTGTAACAACTGCACATCAAGATGATGAGATGTCAAATTATAGGTCTGTTGAAATTGAGGAGATGCCAACTACAACCCATAATATTGAAATACAGTTAGAAACTGTGAATAGTTCAACTAGCTCATCAAGTGAGAACGAGGATGAAATTGAAGATACCCTGGAGAGCAGTGAAAATATTTCAGATTCTGAGTAGTTTTTTCAAATCTATTTTGTATGTTAATTATCATTATGTATTATGTAATTCTTTCTATTTGTTATAATTTTTTTATCTACATTCTATTTTTTTTAATTTTTACTTATACAAATCTCTGAACACTCACAATTTAATTTTTAAAATATTATAATAATTTACTAATTCCTTCTTTTAATGCAGATAACTTCAGATGATGATCCTCCTTGTAGATCCTTTACCTCAAAGTTTTCTCAAAAAAAGTTGAGTGTTGGAGGACCTAGTAGACCTAGACAGCCTAATGAAAGTGAGGGGCGGAGTTCAGTTCCACCTGTGATACCATCACCACCACTACCACCACCACCACCACCACCACCACTACCCAGGAGTCAGCAGAAGTCCCCCAGTGAGCAGGGTCAGGGCCAGTTAGATCCAACTGTTGTTAGTGTACCACTACCCTTTCCTGGGTACTTCACTTTTGCATCGATGAGTCCTTGATTTCCCTCTCCAGATCAGGCACATGCAGCTCCATTCTATCCATATTACCCCCACCACCATCACAAACTGGTCCATCCACTATACCTTACCCTCCTTACCCCCCCATATTATTACCCATATCCGGTGCAGCCAGAACATAGTGGACCATCTACACCAGCAGCGGTTGGTGTTGGGGATCCTGCAGCTGTAGCAGATAAGCATCTATACATTGAGCCTGAGGGCAATATGTAAGTTTAACTTATTTTGTTTAGTTTATTGTAGTTTGATATATTATATATTATTGATAAAAAATTAAACCTGCAGCTTCAATCCCTCAAGGCCACCTACCCACAAGATTCGGGATATCCTAAAGCGCAAATATGATGCTCCTTACTTATCATGGAAGAAGATCCTAAAGAAAATTAGGGATATATGGTTTAGAAAATTTCAGGTATATTTATTTGGTATGAATTAAAATATTTGATTTAATTTGTATTAATATTATTTGTTATGCCTA
The DNA here is from genome assembly GCA_019925795.1 of Dendrobium chrysotoxum. NCBI lineage: Eukaryota > Viridiplantae > Streptophyta > Magnoliopsida > Asparagales > Orchidaceae > Dendrobium > Dendrobium chrysotoxum. Next base: position 36,150,694 of record CM034303.1, on the reverse strand, counting down.
TAATTTTTTTATAGAAATATTTTAGGTGGTTGCCTGAGGATAGCATGAGGATCAAAATAAATTTTGAGAGGAGAGGATCGACCCATCTTACGGACATGTTCACGGACATTAGAAATTTCGGGCAGCATCCATCATGGATTGGAGAGGGCGTATGGGCAGATTTGAGTAGAGCTTGGGCGAGCCCTGAGTTCATAAAATTAAGAGAGCAAAATAAGCAGAACAGAGCATCTGATTACGGGGGTTTAGGAAGCTCCTTTCATACTGATGGATCTGTTCCTCATACGGAACATAAACGATGACTAGTAAAAGCTTTCAATTAGTTTAATAAATATATATATATCATTTTAACTCTATCTTCTATTTTCAAAAAGAGTTTCTTGGTCGGGAGCCCACACCACTAGAGTTACATACGAGGACTCAACAACATCAAGCTGACCATCAGTGGGTTGATAAAAAGGCCAAAAAAGCTCACGTGAGTATAATTTTTGGAGTTTGAGAATATAAATTTAATATAAAAAATCTCATTCTAATATTAATTTATTTTATGGATTTATTATCGCAGGATGATTTTATACGAGTTTGGGAAAGTCATCAGTCTACTGGTGAGGGATCATCTTCAGGATCGACCTAATATTCTAAGTATCATATACATGGTCAAATGTTCTTGGAGGAAGGCAGAGGTGGAGGGTATATGGCCTAGGTTCGCAAGGCTATGCTTATGACGACAGTTCATCCACATCAGCATTTTATGATCCTAGTGGAGCTAAAGAAACTAATAACCAGAGAGTTACAACCTTGACGAGAGAGATAGAAGAGATGAGAAAGGTAATAATAAGATGCAGGCATAGCTGCGAGCCTATAGAGATGAAAATCAAAAGAAGAAAGATTAAGGTAAAACCAGCATTTTCCACGGCCGGAAAGCCACCGGTGAATAACCGGCGGTGACCGGCGCTATAACCGCCGGTACTTACCGACCGCCTAAACCGCTAGAAAACCGTCGGTTATTTTAACCGCCAGAAAAATGCCGCCGGTAAACTTGTCCTACGCCCCTAATACCGACAGTTTACGAACCGCCGGTAAACTGCCGGTACTTACTAAAATCGCCAAAAAAAAATGTATACTACCAGTAAAGCCTGAATTTCCTGTAGTGTCGATGTATCAAAGGTATAACCATATACTGCTTCAGCACCAATGTATATACCAAGACCATATTGATTATAATACAATCATGATTAGTATATTTAAGAGCTAAGACATGAACTCCCATGATCAAAGAAATGTGTTTCCAAGCATCCCACCCTTTGAGTTTTATTCAGGTGCACTAACGTCAACAACAACAACAAGGCCACCAAAAGAGGAGGAGGATAATAATGAGTAGGGAGAGTCCCCTACTAAATTTTATTTTTAGTTTCTTTTTTTATGAAACTAAAATTAGGATATGAACTTGGAATATAAGTTCTCTTACTGACAAATTAATGGAATTAATAGATATTATGATACATAGGAAGATAAATATTTTATGCATTTAGAAAACTAAATGGGTTGAAGAGAAAGCTAATATGATTAATAGTTTAAAATTTAAACTATAATATTCTGGTAATAGTCATACTAAAAATGGTGTAGGCGTGATTATAGATAAGAGTTTAAGGAATAATATTATAAAAGTTAATAAAATTGGAGATAGAATTCTAGCTTTAAAGATTATTATTAATGCTAAGATAATTAATATTATAAATACTTATGCTCCTTAAGAAGGTTTGAATATGGGTTCAAAATTAAAATTTTAGAATAACTTAAAAGAATTAATATAAACGATACCTCTTGAAGAAAAAAAATTTATTGGAGGAGATTTAAATGGACATGTTGGTAGCGAAGTAGATGATTTTAAAAATATTCATGGTGGCTATGGGTTTGGAGTGATTAATGAAGGTAGTAAGACCATATTAAATTTTTCTTTAGCTTATAATTTTATAATTGCTAATATCTTATTTAAGAAAAGAGATTAGCATCTCATCACTTATAAGAATGGATATAGTAAAACTCAAATTAATTTTTTTTTATAAAAAAATAGATCATTTAGATTGCAAAGATTATAAAGTTATTCTAAGTGAATGTTTATATATCCAATATCGATTATTAGTTTTAGACTTTAAGATGAATGGACATAAAATAAAAAATAAAGTAAAATGTTATACTAGGATTAGATGGAGGCTTTTAAAAAATATTAATAAAAATATTTTTGAGAGTAAGATACTAGATCTTAAGATTTTATATGTGTATGAGGAAGCAAATATTATGTAGGAAAATGTAGCTAGTGATATTAAGAATGTTGTAAAAAATGTGCTTGGAGTATCAAAGGGAAAAACTATTAATAGTAAAAATAGTTGATGGTGGAATCAAAATGTGCAATAAAAGATAAAAAATAAGAAGATTTATTATAAAAATTAGTTTTGATGTAAAAATTTTGATAATTTAAAAAGATATAAAAAGGCCCATAAAGAGTCTAAGAAAGCAATATGCGATGCAAAAATTTTAGCTTTTAATGATTTATATAATAGATTAGATACTAAGGAGTGTGAAAGATAGATATATATATATATAAGTTAACCAAACAAAGAGATAAGAGTAGTAAGGATTTAGTTTAAATAAAGTGTATCAAGGAAGAAGATCAAAAAGTGTTTTTATTAGAAGATGATATTTAACAAAGGTAGGTAGATATTTTTTTATCGGCTTATTAATAAAATCGAAGTTAGAGAGACTTTAAAGAAAATGAAGTGTAGAAAAGCTATTGGACCTGATGATATTTCAATAGAGGTGTGAAAATGCTTAGGAGATGAAGGAATTTCTTAGCTTACTAACTTTTTAATATTATTTTAAAGACTAATAATATCCCATATTAGTGGAGAATGAGTATGCTGGTTCCTATTTTTAAGAAAGGTGATGCATAAGATTGTACAAATTATAGAGGAATTAAGTTAATGTGTCATGCTTTAAAACTATGGGAGAGAGTGGAGCATAGGTTGTGGCTTGATACTAAGTTTTCTCAAAATCAATTTGGATTCATACAGGGTAGGTCTACTATGAAAGTTATACATTTATTGAGAGGTTAGATTGAGAAGTATAGAGAGAATAAGGAGGATCTATATATGATATTTATTGATTTTGAGAAAGCATGTGATAAAGTTCCAAGAGAAGTGCTATGGAGAGTTCTAGAAAAGAAAGGGGTTAGCAATGCTTATATTCAAGTCATTCACGATATTTATGCAGGAGTTGTTACTTGTGTTCAAACATAATGCGGTTTGACCAAGTATTTTCCTATGTCAGGTGGATTACATCAATGATTAGCCTTAAGCTCATATCTTTTTACTTTAGTCATGGATGTTCTCACTAGACATTTGCAAGAGGTTATACCCTGGTATATGCTTTTTGCTGATGATATTCTTCTTGTTGATAAGACTAGAGAGGGTGTTGAAGGTAAACTTGAATTATGGAGGTCAACCTTAGAGTCTAAAGGCTTTCGTTTGATTATATCTAAAACTTAATATATGGAATGTAATCTTAATAATAGTAGATCTAGTAGGGGGATTGTGACTTTGGGTGATCAAGTCATTAATAAGAGTACACGTTTTCGATATCTTGAGTTTATTGTTCAGAGTGATGGTGAAATAGATGGGGATATTATTAGTAGAATTCAAGTTGGATGGTTGAAGTGGAGGAATGCATCGGGCTTGTTGTGTGATAAAAAAGTTCCCCACAAACTTAAGAAAAAAATTCTATAAGATGGTGGTTAGAGCTGCAATGCTTTATGGTACAGAATGTTGGCAATTAAAAGAGAAGCATAATATTAAGTATTGTAGAGATGAGGATGCTCAAGTGGATGAGTGGTTTTGCTCTTAGAGACAAGGAGATGAAATGAGCATATATGTGAAAAGGTTGAAGTAGCTCTAGTGAAAGATAAGAATAGAAAGAGTTGTCTTAGATGGTTTGGTCACATAAAGCGGCGGCCTTTCGATGACCGGGTTAGGAAAGTAGATATATTAGATTTGACTTATGTTATGAATGGTAAAGGTAGACCTAAAAAGACTTTGTTAGAAAATATTAGAAATGACCTTTCTTTATTAGATTTAAATGAGAATTTAACTCTTAACAAGATGCAATGAAAATAAAAAGAATCATGTAGCCAACCCCACATAATAGGATAAAGGCTTGTTGTTTTCATTTTAGATATTTTATTTTGTTTATTATTTCCTATTTTTTATTTTGTATTTAGATGTAATTTGGTGAAATGAATGAAATCAAATTGTCATATTTTGAAAATTGTGTTAATTTTCTTTATTTTACATTTTCAATTATATGCAGTATTATTGTTTAAAATATGAAATTAAGAGCTGTATAAATTAAGATAATTAAATATTTAACAGTATACAATTTGAAAAATTACCAAATACAGAAATTAAAAATAACAACTATTCAATTCACTTAGAATTAGTAATTCTGTTTCATTTAAAATTAGTAATTCCTAATAAGTTAAATTGCTAAAATCACTTAAGCATTTGACTTCTTATAAAAGATTAATTGATTTAAAAATTAATGTGAATAGAATATTTAGATTAATTCAAAGTCAATTATTAAGTAAAAAAGGTAATTAAAAATTAAATACCAAACTAATAAAAATTAGAACCTGCAATATTTAGCCCCTCTTGTACACTTCTAAGAGGATTTATTAGAATCTAGAATCATAATACATAAAGAAAACTTAAAAAGTAACTAATGAAATAATCAAAGATGTGAATCCCATTAATTTAAAAAATCATTAATCATAAGTTAAACAAAAGTATCACATATACTTAGAAGTTTATTTAAAAAAGAATATTAATTAAAATTAAAAGAATGAGTTGTTATAAATTATTTTAATTGAAAAAATTTACAACTAGTGTTGCCTGAATACTTGAATTATTAATTTTATAATTTCTAAATATCATATTTAAGCAAAAGAAACTTTGATTCAAGTGTAATATAAACTAGCTGAGAACAAGTAATATTTTAAAATTTGGGAGAATTTGATAAAAGAAAAATGTATAGTCGAAATTACATCTATTATTGTTAAAAAAAAAAAGTTAATTTTAGCTTTTTTGCAAAAAATAAGCAAAATATTCTGAAATTCAAGAAGCACCACAACGCCACATTCAACACAGCGCCACAATGCTAGCGGTTTGGAGCCGCAGCGGAAGAGGATTGAAATTCATCCGAGAGCATGGCGTCGAAGTGCTAAGGACAGAGCTTTGCATTACCGAATTGCCACAATGTTGTAGCGGAAGATAGTTATGAATTAACAACAAGATAACAAGAACAATAGTAGTAGTAGCAAAAGTCCTGTCACACCGCCAGTTATTGTTTAATGCTTCAAAGTTATAATCCTAGTGTAATTTTACTTGGTATGATATATATAGGCTGTTCACCTATCTGAAAACTCAATTACCACCAGAACAAGGATTCCGAAGACAGTAACAGGACTTCTTTGAAGAAAATACTGATAATAATTCATCAAAGCATATCTTAAAATATTTAAATCTATATAGGTTGTTCACCTCTCTAAAAACGTAATAAAAAGAAGGATTATGAAGACAGTAACAGGATTTATTTTGAAGAATATACTTATTAAAATTCATCAAACCTTTTAAAAATTATTCAAACCTAGATAATCCACATTATGGTTTTTGTATAATTATCATCTATAACACAACTGGAACATTGACGCAGATTTCCTATGACCGTGTACATAAGAAATTTGAATGAATTAACCACACAAGTAACATATTGCGTACCCTTGCTTTAAATATATGACAGGTGTACTGATAAATTCTGTGAAAGGAGTGAACGAAGCCATATAACCAGGGCTAGCAAGTAGCGTCCATGAACTCTATCAAAACTTCTTGTACCAAACCTCTATCAGGAATCTTTCCTGCCGCACCATACATTGGAGCGAGCCCTCCACTGATTGGGCCTGGATTTTGTTTGACCTGATTCAAAAAAAGAATATATAAACTATACGAACATCTGTTCAAATTGATGGAGAAAAGAAATGCTTTAATGGAAAATCTTCTTACAAATGTTTGAAAAAACAGAAAGAAAGCTAAAAGTAGAACTGTGAACATGTGTTTGGAAATAGACATACAAGTTTAACAGACTCCCTCAGATCGTTTAGGAAGTCATCATATACAGGAACATGCTGAAGAGTGACACAAATGTGAAGGCTGGGCAGAGAAAAGAAGAAGTTAAATCACTTTTTAGAGTGAGCAAACTAAGAAGAGAGGAAGGAGGTTACTAAAATATCTGGATGGAACCAACCTGTTCGGCCTTTGCAAGGCATTCAAATGCCAACCTTTGGAAGAGACAATATCGTTGACCTCAAAAATGTCAATGACATTAGAACTAAATGCAACTACAGTCATGTCGGGCTTTCCAATGATAAATAATTCAGGAATTTCTTCAATCCTGGTTGAAAACAAGGGCCATAAATAAATCAAGCTTAACAAGAATTAAGTAACAATAACCAGATAATAGTTAGTTACCCTTTCTGTATGTTTTTAGATACTTCCATAATCTGACGTGTATTTTCCAAGTATCCTTCAAAAGGGAAGCATATTATCTTTAGCTGGAATATAGACAAAGAAACCAATTGGCTGAATGAGGGACAAACTTAATTACCATTCAATCCCAAAGACACCATTGCCGCCCATGCTCCAGCTATCAATCCACCAGGTCTACTTCCAGCAATTGTAGGGGAAACATAAAGCCCTCCCGACCATTCGGTGACTGCAGCAAACAGAAAGCAAGCATATTATGAAGAATAAACAAATGGGACTAGAAAAAAATCAAAGGAAAGAGTACTATTGCTATATTTTCGCGCTAAAAAAATAAATAAAAACTAAAATTGATTTTTTTAGGGAAGTGGCGAAGAGTACATAGTGCTTACCAGCAACAAATTGATTCTGAGAAGGCGCATAAGACAATCCAGGATGCATATTGCCCACAAAAGAACAGATTCAGCACTCATCCATAAAAATTGAAATGCAGGAAGAAAAGAAAGCGAACAGCCAGAAAGTAGGTTGATCATTTTCAAAATGCAAGAAAAATAACATGAAATCTCTTCCCCCTACTCAATGCCAAAGCCAAACAAGAGACAAATGCACAAGCATATGGATAACAAATACTAAAACAAAATACCCAGTCCATGGTGATTAATTCTTGCAAACACAATCGAGTATTTGCAGGCCAGGTGTTATGTATAGCCAAGCCAGTCCAATCTTAATTAAGCATTGTATTGGAGGAAAATTTCAAATTAGGGGTTGTTCAGGGATTAAAATTTTGTCCTTTTGCTTTAAGTATTCTTGTCTTGCTAGGGTTAGGGTTATCTGGAATTTTGTAATCTGAATTTGAGATCTTGGTGTTGGTTTTGGGCTCTATACTTTGGCTAGAGATTTGGAGAGTTGAATCTTCCTCTCGAATTGAAGATTTTTTGTATCTGGTTGTTTTTTCTCCCTCTACTATCGAATTTCAAGTGTTTTCTCCCTGATTTTCCTATAAGTTTGGCAAAAAATGCTGTTTACAACAAAATTTCAGCGAAATTCTGCTCTGTTTTTCTTGGGCTATTTCCTATCAAATTGGTATCAGAGCACATCAATCTAAGGGATATCAATGGCCGGAAGGGAGGTTGAAGTCTTGGAGGGAGAACTTGGGCAACTCAAATCAGATCGCATCCGTTAATGAAAGGATGGAGGAAAAGTTCGCCGTAGTGGAAGATGTGTTGAAGAAATTGCTAGAAGCTAAGCCCAATACGGCGACATCAGAAGCAAAGAAAACTACCAGTGGCCATGGAAGATGTGGGAACCCTAACACGTTTAGGGGAAGGGAAAATCCAGAAGTGGAGATCTTGGAGGGTGAAGACGGAATGCCTCCTCTAGAACCACTTTCTAGGGAGGAGATGAGCATTGGCTACAAAAGGGGTGCTGATTTTTGTCAGGAGAGGAGATGATTTTGATTGCTGAGGTGCTGATATTAAAAGAAGAAGAGGAAATTTTGATGAAGGGTTTAGATATGATTGCTGGAGGGAAGATCATGACAATTGGGGAGCACCTCCTCCTTGAGGAATGGGAGGCTATGGAGGATTCAGGGGAAACAGGGGTTACCCGAAGGTGAGGAAGTTGAAGATGCATATCTTTGAGGGCGAGGATGCACATGACTGGATCTATAAGGTGGAGCGATACTTTGAAGTCAATGGATTGACAGAGGAGGAGAAATTGACAGTTGCAAGACAATGCTTACAAGGAAAGGCATTAGCATGGTACCAATGACGAGACATGAGGCGACCCATTCGAAACTGGAGGGAGTTCAAGGACTGTTTATTAGAATGTTTCCGAACCAGCAAGGGATGACACTTCTATGAGCAGTTTTTCGTCTTGACGCAGGAGGGGGCCGCGACAGAGTACCATGACAGGTTCGAGTACCTTGCTAGTAGGCTAGATCGACTCTCAGAGACAGTACTAGAAGGAAATTTTATGAAGAGGCTTAAATCAGAGATCCGAGCAGCAGTTAGGGTGATGAGGCCATGATACTTGGAGGAAGCCATGGAGCTAGCACAGTTGATAGAGAACCATAAGTATCTAGAGAGGGGGGCTAGAGGCAGCAACTCAGGGGGGTTATATAGGATGACTACAACCTTCTTAGCTCCCAAGGAGCCTACACCAGGGAGTGTGAGAGAAGTACCAAGGGAGAAAGCTGGAGGGGGTAATTTCGAGAAGCTTACTGAGAAAGAGATACAAGAAAAGAGGGCAAGGTGGTTGTGTTTCAGATGTGACGAGAAGTACATGCTAGGGCATAGGTGTAAGGATCAAACTCTTCAGGTTCTCACCATCTGTGATGACGAGAAAGCTGAAGAGGGAGGTGAGTGTGGGTTAGTGGTGGAGGAAGAAGAGAAGTTGCATCTGTTGTAGAGGTCTCTCTAAATTCTGTGGTGGGATTCACCCCGAATCACACCATGAAAGTGATGGGAGAAATAGCAGATAGAGAGGTGGTGGTGCTGATAGACAGTGGGGCAACCCACAATTTCATCTCCAATCAGATTGTCAACCTGTTGGGGGTGAAATTAGTGGATACAGGTGGCTATGGGGTGATGATGGGCATGGGGAAGGTGGAGATGGATAGAGTATGTAGGGGAGTGGTGCTAACCATTCAAGGGATCCAAGTGAGGGAGGATTTTCTTCCTTTGGAGTTGGGGAGCACTGATGTCATCCCGAGAATGAAGTGACTACAAACCTTGGAGATACCAAGGTCAATTGAAGAGCACTAAGGATGGAGCTGGTAGAAGGGGGGAGGAGGATGGCTATTCAGGGGGACACCGGGCTGTCCAAAGCAGGGGTATCTCTAAAATCCTCGATCAGGACCATACAAGAGGTGGGAGCAGGATTTTTGGTGGAGTTGCAGCGCCTGGAAGGAGTCAAACTAGGGGATGAGGGAGACATTCCTACTACAGTACAGCCACTCAAATAACAGTTTAGTGAGGTTTTTCAACCTCCCTAGGGTCTACCTCCGCAGAGAGAGCTCGAGCATGCCATTACCTTGAAGGAGGGAGTATCACCGATCAGTGTTCGGCCATGCCAATACTCGTAGATTCAGAAGGATGAGATTGAGAAGCTGATCCGTGAAATGTTGGAGGCGGGGATCATCAGGCCTAGTGTGAGTCCTTTCTCTAGTCCTGTTTTACTAGTCAAGAAGAAGGATGAGAGCTGGAGGTTTTGTGTGGACTACCGAGCCTTGAACAAGGAGACAGTGCTGGATAAATTCCCTATTCCTATGATTGATGAGTTACCGGATAAGCTATATGGAGCAGTGGTGTTTACTAAGCTAGACTTGAAGTCAGGCTACCACCAAATCAGAATGAAAGGGGCAGGTGTGCAGAAGATAGCTTTTAGGACACACGAGGGCACTACAAGTTCATAGTGATGCCGTTTGGGCTTACTAATGCCCCTGCTATTTTCCAGTCTCTGATGAACAAGGTGTTCGGGCCGTACCTCCGAAAGTTTGTCTTGGTTTCTTTGACGACATCCTAGTATACAACAAGACTGAGGAGGAGCATCTGGAGCACTTGAAGGTGGTTTTAGGAGTACTATAGGAGCATCAGCTGAGGGCCAACCTGAAGAAGTACAGCTTCGCACAGGCAAGGGTGGAGTATTTGGGGCATGTGGTATCCTAGGAGGGAGTGGCTGTTCATCAATCCAAAATAGAGGCAATGCATAAGTGGCCTATGTCGAAGAACCTAAGGGAGTTGAGGGATTTTCTTGGGTTGACTGGCTATTATAGGAGATTCGTGAGGGGATACAGTACTATAGCTTTGCCCTTGACCGAGCAGCTAAAGAATGATAGTTTTATATAGGGAGAGGCAGCGACCAAGGGCTTTGAGAGGCTGAAGAAAGCCATGACTACAATCTCAGTTTTAGCCTGCCCTGATTTTAGTCATATTTTTCATATTTTTGTGGTGGAGACCGATGCATCCGGATATGGATTGGGGGACGTACTCATGCTGAATCATAGACCCATAGCTTACTATAGCCAAGTACTGTCAGCCAGAGCAAGGATGAAGTCAATATACGAGAGGGAATTGATGGCCATTGTGATGGCTATTCATAAGTGGCGTCCTTACTTGCTGGGTCGGCATTTCATTGTCCAGACATATCAGAGGATCTTAAAATACTTGCTAGAACAAAGGATGGTGACTGAGGAGCATCAAAAGTGGTTGTCCAAACTGCTAGGCAATGATTTTGAGATCTAATACAGGTCAGATTTGAAAAATAAGGTGACTGATGCTTTATTAAGATGTGTTGGGGAGCTCTAGGGGATGACAATTTCAATACCACTGATGGTAGACTAGGGGGCGATAAAAAAAGAGAGCATACAAAATGAGGAGTTGAGGAATATTAGGGAGGATTTGATGAAGGATACGAGCAGCCATCCTGGGTACTCACTTGAGGGGGAGGGACTCTTACATCATGGGAGGTTTATGATGCCAGAACCTCCATCCATATTCCCCACCTACTGCAGGAGTTCCATGGGAGTGCAATTGGAGGCCATTCCAGGATAGAGAAGACATACAGGAGGCTGACTGCTAAGTTATACTGGAAGGGGATGCGTAAAGATGTGAAGGAGATTGTGACAAGGTGTGAGATGTGTCAGAGAAACAATTACATGGCTATGGCTCCAGGTAGGTTACTACAACTATTATCACTTCCAAATACGGTATGGGAGGAAGTGTCCATGGATTTCATAGATGGCCTACCACGATCGGAGGGGTTCATAGTTATTATGGTGGTGGTTGATAGGCTGAGTAAGTATGCACATTTCATCCCCTTACGACACCCCTACATCGCAGTGATAGTGGCAGCAACATTCATCAGAGAGGTGGTTAGACTGCATTGGATTACATAGTCGATAGTGTCTGACCGAGACAAAGTATTCCTCAGCTAATTTTGGAGGGAGTTGTTCAGGTTGTAAGGCACTATTCTCAAGAGAAGCACCGCCTACCATCCTCAGACGGATGAACAAACGGAGGTAGTAAACCAGAGTATGGAGACTTGAGGTGTTTTGCTTCTGAAACATCGAGGATGTGAGCAAAATGGTTAGCATGGGCAGAATATTGGTATAATACATCGTACCATTCTGCTTCTCAGATGACTCCTTTTAAAGTGCTGTATGGAAGGGACCCCCATACTTTAGTGCACTTTGGGAGAGGAAACACGCAAGTTTCTTCAGTTGAGCAGTACTTGGAGGAAAGGGACAAGGTGTTGGAGGAGTTGAAGAAACATCTGTTGAGGGCATAACAAATCATGAAGAAGCAAGCGGAATCACATAAGAGAGACATACAGTTTGAAGTGGGGGAGAAGATGTTCTTAAAACTACGACCTTACAGGCAGAGGTTAGTTGCTAATAGGAGAAACGAGAAATTGGCCCCGAGGTACTTCAGCCCTACGAGTTTGTGGACAAGATCAGAGCAGTGGCGTACCATTTGAAATTACCCCCATCCGCCACCATACACCAAGTCTTCCATATGTCATTGTTGAGGAGAGCTCTAGGAGAGCATGCAGTTAGTGAAGAGATACCAGTGATACTGACAGAGGAGTTGGAAGTGGTCTTAGAGCCACTGGAGATGAGAGGGGTAAGATAAGATAAAGAGGGAAACAAAGAAGTGCTTATTAGATGGAGAGACCTTCCCGATTTCGATGCTACTTGGGAGCCATATGAGAGGGTGAAAGATCAATTTCCCTCATTTCACCTTGAGGACAAGGTGAGTCTTTGGGAGGGGGGTAATGTTAGGCCGGCCCGGGGGGGCTAGCTGAACCTGCTAAACTGGTCCCTAGTGGACCGGTTTTGGTTTACAGGAGGAGGGCTTAAGAGGGGCGGAACCAAGGGTGAGGGGGGCGGCTAAGTAGATGGGACCCACACTTTAATTAAGTATTGTATTGGAGGGAAATTTCAAATTAGTGGCTGTTTAGGGATTAAACTTTTGTCCTTTTGCTTTAAGTATTCTTATCTTGCTAGGGTTAAGGTTATCTAAAATTTTGTAATCTGAATTTGAGATCTTAGTGTTGGTTTTGGGCTCTAGACTTTGGCTAGAGATTTGGAGAGTTGAATCTTCCTCTCAAATTGAAGATTCTTTGTATTTGGTTGTTTCTTTTCCCTCTACTATTGAATTTCAAGTATTTACTCCCTGATTTTCCAACAGGTTTGGCAAAAACTATTGTTTACAGAAGAATTCTGCTATGTTTTTCCATTATTTTGGGCTGTTTCCTATCATATTATTATGATTATTATTATTATTATTATTATTATTATTATTATTATTATTATTATTATTATGTATTTGTGCATATGTGTTAAAATACATATTATATCGAGTCAATTTCAAATTATATCGAACTAATTTCGAGCAAGCCATCTTCAAGATCAAGAAAATTGATTTTGATTCGATTAAAAAGCAAGTCATAAAAGAGTGAGTTTTGAGTTTCAAACATAATTAACACTGCCTGTGAAGTGTTACGCCGGCTCACTTGGAACCGGCCCAACCGGCCCAAAGGGGGCCGGTCCAGCTCACCTACAGGAGGCGGAACCAGTCCGCCTCCTCTTAGGTGTTCCGCCCAATGGGGTGGGTCCCACCCTCCTAATCAAATTCAAATCACATAGGAGGGGGCGGATAGGGCTTTGGGAGGGAAACTAATTAGGAAAGCTTTTGTATTAGAAGGGGGAGAGGTTTGGGAGGAGAGTTATGTTATGTTTTGAGAAGAATTAGGGTTCCTTGGAGGCTTGGGCTCTAGACAACTTTGTCTAGAGATTTTGGAGAGTTAATCTTCCTCTCGAATTGAAGATTATTGTATCGTTTGTTGTTTTTATCCATCGTCTAGTGGAATACAACGCTTGCTTGATTTTCCTACAAGTTTTCTCTCTTATTTCTACTGTTTTCCTACTGTTTTGGCTGTTTTCCTGCTGTAGACAGGCATATTGCTGCTGTTGGAACTCCGATTTGGACTAGGTTTGCTTGCGAACTCAAGTATTCCCTTCGGGTTACTTGCGAACTCAAGTATTTCCTATCAAATTGGTATCAGAGCATCGTTTTTGGGACCATCGGCGGCTGAAATCCAAAAATTTCAGCAAATTTTTGGGCATCCGGAAGAGAACTTGTGATTTGTGAAGGAAAAATGGCCGGGAAGAAGGTGGAAGTCTTGGAGGGCGAAATCGGACAATTGAAATCAGATTTGGAGGGAAAGTTTTTTGACTTTCAAAATCAAATCACATCCAACAATGAAAGGTTGGAAGGAAAGTTCACTGTGGTGGAGGAGATGTTGAAGAAATTAATGGAGATGAGGACAAACCCGGCGACATTAGAAGTAAGAGAGACCATCGACGGCCATGTCATAGGAGGAAATCCGAACCCGTCTCGGCGGAAGAAAAATCCGGAGGTGGAGATCCTTGAGGGGGAGGACGACATGCCGCCTCTAGAACCGCTCTCTAGAGAGGAGATGAGCCAGGGGTACGAACGAAGGGGTGCTGATTTTGTTGGGAGGAGGGAAGAAATGCATCGTAGGGGTGCAGATTTTGAAGGGAGAAGAGGGGAATATGAGGAAGGGTTTGGGTACAATCGTCGGAGGGCCGATCGAGACACTTGGGGAGCACCTCCCCTTCGAGGAATGGGAGGTTATGGAGGATACCGAGGGTACGGAGGAGATCCAAAGATAAGGAAACTGAAGATGCCCATCTTTGAGGGCGAGGACGGTCATGGCTGGATTTATAAGGTGGAGCGATATTTTGCCGTCAACGGGTTGACGGAGGAGGAGAAACTGATAGCGGCAGGACTGTGCTTGGAGGGGAAGGCACTGGCGTGGTACTAGTGGCGAGACATGAGGCGACCTATTCGAAGCTGGAGGGAGTTCAAGGACTGTCTGTTAGAGCGTTTCCGAACCAGTAGGGGAGGAGATTTCTACGAGCAGTTCTTTGCCCTGACGCAGGAGGGGACGGTGGCACAGTTCTGTGACCGATTTAAGTACCTAGCTAGCAGACTGGATCGCCTTTTTGAGACCGTGCTCGAGGGGAACTTCATGAAGGGGCTCAAACCCGAGATCAGAGCAGCTGTTAGAGTGATGAGACCACACGACCTGGGGGAGGTCATGGAGTTGGCACAGCTGGTCGAGGACCAGAAGCATCTGGAGAGGGGGGCTCGAGGTAGCAGTTCCGGGGGGTCCTACAGGATGACGACTACCTTTCTAGCTCCCAAAGGAGCCGTACCGGGGGGTTCACGAGATGTACCAAGGGAGAAGTCTGGAGGAGGAGGGCCTGGGGGAAATTTTAAGAAACTGACTGAAAAGGAGCTATAGGAGAAGAGGGCCAAGGGGTTGTGTTTTCGGTGTGATGAGAAGTACATGCCAGGGCATAGGTGTAAGGACCGAACTCTTCAAGTTCTCACCGTCTGTGATGATGAGGAAACTGAAGAGGGAGGAGAGAGCGGGATAGTAGAGGAGGACGAAGAGAAGCTGCATTTGGACCTAGCTGAGGTTTCCCTGAACTCAGTGGTCGGATTCACTACAAATCATACCATGAAAGTGAAGGGGGAGATAGAGGACAGAGCAGTAGTGGTGTTGATTGATAGTGGGGCCACCCACAATTTTATTTCCACTCAGGTCGTCGACCAACTGAGCGTGAAATTGGTGGATACTGGTAGTTACGGGGTGATGATGGGTATGGGGAAGGTGGAGAAAGGCAAGGGGATTTGCAGAGGAGTGCTACTGACCATTCAGGGGATCCAGGTGAGGGAAGATTTTCTTCCACTGGAACTTGGGAGTACAGATATCATACTGGGGATGAAATGGTTACAGACTTTGGGAGACACCAAAGTGAATTGGGGGGCACTCACGATGGAGTTGACGGTTGATGGGAGAAAGGTGGTGATTAGGGAATCCATGGTTTCTCTTAAAACTATGGTGAGGGACATACAGTTGGCGGGTGGAGGATACTTGGTGGAGCTACACAGTTTGGAGGGAGTTAGATTGGAAGAAGGAGAGGACATACCCCTCTCCGTACAGCCTTTGATTCAGCAGTTCCATGAGGTATTTCAGTCGCCTCAGGGATTGCCACCGTAGAGGGAGCAGGGGCACGCCATCATTCTGAAGGAGGGAGTATCACCCATCAGCGTACGACCTTATCGCTACCCCCAGTTTCAGAAAGATGAGATTGAAAAGCTGATTAGAGAGATGTTGGAGGCCAGCATCATCAGACTGAGCGTCAGTCCTTTCTCTAGTCCAGTACTATTGGTGAAGAAAAAAGACGGCAGTTGGCATTTCTGTGTGGACTATAGGGCACTCAACAAAGAAACTGTACCGGATAAATTTCCTATCCCCGTGATTGATGAGCTGTTCGATGAATTGAGTGGGACGGTGATCTTCAGCAAGATAGACTTAAAATCAGGATACCATCAGATCCGGATGAAGAAGGAGGATGTGCCTAAAACTGCCTTTCGAACTCATGAGGGACACTATGAGTTCCTGGTGATGCCCTTTGGCCTCACCAATGCTCCAGCCACCTTTCAGGCACTGATGAATAAGGTTTTCAAACCTTATCTACGACGATTTGTACTGGTATTCTTCGACGACATTCTAGTCTACAGCAGGACAGAAGAAGAACATTGGGAGCATCTAAAAAAAGTATTAGAAGTGCTGCAGGAGCACCAGTTGAGGGCCAACTTGAAGAAGTGCTGCTTTGCACAGGCCAGTGTAGAGTATTTGGGCCATGTTGTATCGAAGGAAGGAGTCGCAGCAGATCAGTCTAAAATTGAGGCCATGTTAAAGTGGCCAGTGCCAAGAAATCTAAAGGAGTTGAGGGGATTTCTAGGACTGACAGGTTACTACAGGAGGTTTGTCAAGGGATACAACACCATAGCATGGCCACTCACTGAGCAGCTAAAGAAGGATGGGTTCTTATGGGGGGAGGTAGCCACATCAGCATTTGAGAGTTTGAAGAAGGCTATGACTACGGTGCCGGTTCTAGCCTTGCTAGACTTCACTCAGACCTTCATAGTGGAGACGGATGCGTCCGGGTACGGATTGGGGGCCGTACTTATGCAGAGTCGTAGGCCCATTGCCTATTTCAGCCAGGTGTTAACTGCTCGAGCCAGGTTGAAGTCAGTTTATGAGAGAGAATTAATGGCCATAGTTTTGGCCATCCAGAAGTGGCGACCCTACCTACTTGGGAGACATTTCATCGTCAGGACAGATCAGGGGAGTTTGAAATACCTACTGGAGTAGCGAATGGTTACGGAGGAGCATCAGAGGTGGTTGTCCAAGTTGCTGGGGTATGATTTTGAGATTCAGTATAGACTAGGAGTGGAGAATAAGGCAGCAGATGCCTTTTCCAGGTGTATGGGGGAGCTGCAGACAGTGACGCTATCTGTTCCTTTGATGCTTGATTGGGAGGCCATCAGAGAAGAAAGTGCTAGGGATGAGGCACTGGGGAAGATCAGGGCAGAATTGCTGAAGGAAGAGGGTAGCCACCCAGGGTACTCATTGGAGGGGAACAGACTGCTGTATCAGGGGAGGTTGTGATGCCCCGGACCTCGATCCACATCCCGAACTTGCTCCAGGAGTTTCATAGAAGCTCGGTGGGGGGCCATTCAGGCGTGCAGAAGACATACAGAAAGCTAGCTGCGGAGCTGTATTGGAAAGTGATGCGTAAAGATGTAGAAGAGATGGTAGCCAGATGTGATATCTGCCAAAGAAACAAATACATGGCTATGTCACCAGGGGGACTACTACAGCCGTTGGCTCTACCGGGACGTGTATGAGAGGAGATATCCATGGACTTCATAGATGGGCTGCCCCGTTCAGAAGGGTTCACGGTGATTTTAGTGGTGGTGGACAGATTGAGCAAGTATGCTCATTTCATCCCCCTCCGACACCCTTATACAGCGGTGACAGTGGCTTCAGTTTTCATCAGAGAAGTGGTCAGGTTGCATGGAGTGCCAGAAGCGATAGTATCAGATAGAAACAAGGTGTTCCTCAGCCACTTTTGGAGGGAGTTGTTTAGGTTACAAGGGACAGTTCTGAAGAGGAGCACAGCTTATCACCCACAGATAAATGGCCAAACGTAAGTAGTCAACAGGAGTCTGGAGACTTACCTGAGATGCTTTGTGTCAGAGACACCTAAGCTATGGGCCAAGTGGCTATCATGGGCCGAGTACTGGTACAACACATCATTTCATTCTGCTTCACAGATGACCCCATTCAAGGTATTGTATGGTCGGGATCCCCCCCACCTAGTGCACTTTGGGAGTGGCAGTACTCCTGTTTCTTCAGTTGAGGAGTATTTGGAGGAGAGGGATAGGGTGCTAGAGGAGTTGAAGAGGCATCTGCTGAGAGCTCAACAAATTATGAGGAAACAGGCTGATGGGCATAGGAAGGACATCCAGTTTGAAGTGGGGGAGAGGGTGTTCTTGAAGCTCCGACCCTATAGACAGAAGACAGTCGCTAACAGGAGGAATGAGAAGTTGGCTCCAAGGTACTTTGGGCCTTATGAAGTGCTGGAGAAAATCGGGGCAGTAGCTTATCGGCTGAAACTACCACCCACGGCGACTATACATCCAGTTTTTCATGTATCACAGTTGAGAAAGGCCATTGGGGAGTACACGGCCAACCCTGAATTACCGCCGACACTTACTGAGGATTTAGAGGTGGTTCTTGAACCCTTAGAACTGATGGGGGTTCGCCAGAAAGAGGAGGGGACGAAGGAAGTGTTGATCACGTGGAAGAATCTTCCGGACTACGAGGCCACGTGGGAGCCATACGAGAGGGTGAAACATCAGTTTCCAGATTTCCACCTTGAGGACAAGGTGATTCTTTGGGAGGGCGGTATTGTTACGCCGGTTCACTTGGAACCGGCCCAACCGGCCCAAAGGGGGCCGGGCCAGCTCACCTACAGGAGGCGGAACCAGTCCGCCTCCTCTTAGGTGTTCCCGCCCAATGGGGTGGGTCCCACTCTCCTAATCAAATTCAAATCACATAGGAGGGGGCGGCTAGGGCTTTGGGAGGGAAACTAATTAGGAAAGCTTTTGTATTAGAAGGGGGAGAGGTTTGGGAGGAGAGTTATGTTATGTTTTGAGAAGAATTAGGGTTCCTTGGAGGCTTGGGCTCTAGACAACTTTGTCTAGAGATTTTGGAGAGTTAATCTTCCTCTCGAATTGAAGATTATTGTATCGTTTGTTGTTTTTATCCATCGTCTAGTGGAATACAACGCTTGCTTGATTTTCCTACAAGTTTTCTCTCTTATTTCCACTGTTTTCCTACTGTTTTGGCTGTTTTCCTGCTGTAGACAGCCATATTGCTGCTGTTGGAACTCCGATTTGGACTAGGTTTGCTTGCGAACTCAAGTATTCCCTTCGGGTTACTTGCGAACTCAAGTATTTCCTATCATAAAGTAAGACACTTGGACTGTAAGTAAGAATTTCTTTGCCTTAACAAATAGAACCAATGCCCCAAACAAATCCTCATGATCCACCAACATTTGTATTTTAAATCATTAACTCTTCAAGAAGGGGATGCTGTATGCTTAGGGCCTATTGGTTGAATGAAGTTAGAATACATGTTTTTTTTTTTTAAATAGTGGAATCTGCTAGATTTTGCCATTTGGTTAGATATACTTATAAAAAATAATTTGGTTTCTAACCCCACATACAACTAAATCCATAAAATTATAGGGATTTCATTTTCACACAAAATAAATGAAAAATGAAATCATCATTTTTTAAAATAGGATTTCTATCTACATGCAAGTAAATTAGCCCTTATAAGCTTTTATAAGGCAGCTTTAACTAGGAAATAGAACTACAAGAAGATTTCAGTCTGGAAGTTGTTTGAAATTTGACATATTATTATTACCATTCACATCATTTCCACAAGCCATCCATTTTCTTTCTAAACTAGCTTAGTGCAGCAGTACGTGAATATTAACTGAGGAAAGCATTCACTTGAAATTGTGATTGTCTCGAGTTAATAATGATAAACTGACTTTTAAAAAAGTACACATTAATTATTTGTTTTAAATGAGTCCTGCGTCAATAAAAAAATAAAAAGCATTAAATCGCATTGGTAAAAATTAAAGCAAGATGTTCTCCAACACAAACACATGTTCCACATCGAAGAATAAAACCTTCACCATGTTTCTCTCACATATTAAAATATAATAAGTACGAAAATTCTATGCACTCAAATATCAAAAGAAAATTAAGCAAAAATCCTTAGATTCTTCTAATTTCCAAAAAGAGTATATTACCTTCCTAATTTCATGATTTCGATATAGAACAATACTGGTGCCCTTAGGACCTAATCCATATTTGTGAACATCTGCTGAGATTGATGTAACTCCCTTGACAGAAAAATCGAAAGGTGGAATTGGGTACCTGAAAATAAAAGTTACAAACCAACAAATAAATTATACAGCTCGTGAAACAGAAAAGATGTCATTTTAAGTATAAGCTATGCATGAGCATGATAAATAAAAAATGACATAACGTAGCCAGCCAATTGCCAGATATTTGGATATAAAGATGTAAGGATGCCTAAGAGCGTCCAAAAGAAGCAAAAATGTCCAAAAGAAACAAAAAAATATAGTATTTTCAAGCAATGTATTAAGTATAATTGCTAAAATTTATGCCAAAAATGTCAAAGTTTAGGACTCGTTTCATGGCAAACACAGACAAATCCAAAATCAGAAGAAAAGGAGTTCTATGGACAAAATTGACATGACGATTCTGTCAAGTGATTCAACATGATTATAGTAGATAAGCATTTTGTAATTTTAACAGCAAAAGGGTTCCCGCATTTTATCCCATCAATGAATGACTAAACTAATAAGTGCATCATGAAAAGAAAAAAAAAAGCTGATTGCTTTTGAAGCAATTTACTAGATTTTTCTGTTATTAGAAGTATTTGATTCCAAGGAAAAGTCTAGAAAATTAGGAGATTCTCTAGCTGGAGAAGATGATGAAAGAAAGGTAACATAAGGAATAAAATGCACTCAAATGAAAATAAATCCAGAGTTGAATAAAATTAGCATTAGCCTGGCTGAAGTTTGAATTCCTATTATTTGGTGAATTTAGCACATGAAGTCCATGAAATTGGTATTTTTAATGTAAAAACAATATCTTCTGAAAAGATTGATAGAGGCAGAGCTTAAACTAGATAAAATAGTTTTAGCAATTGTTTTTTCAGACATAGCAATGAAAAAAATTGATCTAATGTACTTGACCGAACCCAAGTATCTCAGTCTGGAACAAAAACATCACATCACGAGTAATTATTTCTTTATTTCTGAATGCTCTCTCCATTGATGCTACCTTTGTCTTTCTTCTTTGATCGAAGGCATTCCACAATTAAAAAAAAAAATACAAATGGCAATTATGGAACTAACTTCATCTAAGAGAGGTAAAAACATAACGAGGAATGGTGTATATACTAAGGGAAAAAATGCTCTCAAGAGTAAGGACAATCAAGAAAATGGTAAACATAATATGCAGAATACTACGAAGAAAAAAAAGAGAGAATTTACACAGCTAGGTTAAATTTATCAATATCAATGATCACTCGATTGACCAGCCTCCTCCTCTACATCTAATTGAATGAAGGAAAAGAATGAGTGATGCCTTTCAACACCATTTAATCATCTCCTTTTATAATGCTTAGAGATGGTAATTAACAAACTTATAGGGATTAGATAAATGAAATTAGGAGATAAGTAACATACTTATAAAAGGATAGGTACAGATCTTGGGTTGTGTCCTAAATAGGGGTTTTATTGGGTAGTCGGTAATGAGCACTAGAGATTCAAAGGGGATAAGAGCAAGATGTCTTCAAAAGAGAACATAGGTGACTATCATGGGAGTTGGTGACCAACAAAATGGTCATATATAAGAGGCGGCAAGTTTTTCTCTATCTTTGGAGAGCATAACAGGTGAAAGAACCATGCTTAAATTTTGGAGAGGGAACAAGAGAGAGAGAGTGAGAAAGAGAAAGGGGAAGAATACTAATGAGATAAAATATATGTATCCTGTTTTGTAGTGGATATTTATCAGTTTATATAGCTTTGAATATAGATGGATCTCAAAACTATGTAAACTCTCTTGAAGAATTTTTTAAAGTTCTTGCAAATTATTTTACACATTTCGAGATCATCATTATTCTCAAGTATGTTTCTGCAACAACTGACATCAAAGCTAAAAAAACTTTGATATCTAAGAGAAATGTGAGAGCAATGGCATACAAAAATAAAAATTAATTGGTTCGATGGCAAGAATTTTATGTAATAACAAATAATTATACCTAAGAAGGGTATGAAGCCAATATAATGAGTGCAGTCTAATTTTAGGCTTCATAATGAAGAATTAACAGTCAAACATGTCAAGATGAAGACACAAGTATGATAAGGGTTTATTAGCTTTCCAGCTTTATTATCTGCAATCACATAGAACTACAATTATAGAGGGCATGTGAACCTCTCCCATGAACAAAACATATGCAATTGTAGTTATCTAATGACATCTACATGGAAGAACAACTCGTTAAAAGAAGGATCTTCGGCCTCCAATCATCTATATTTGTTGACCACGTGTTTTTAACTTATATTATTTTGATGATAACAAGCATAATTTGGCTTAATTATTAATTGAGTTATTTTTTGAACTAACACGCTTATTATAATAAGTAAAACAAGCAAATAAAGGTATATACGAGTATGAGATGGAAATGTGTTGTGTAAACCTGGAACGAAGATGACCCAAGTAAGATTGTGGATCAAGATGCTAAGGCCAAGATGTGGAAATTAAAAAGATAATTAATGCATATTTGTCAAAATTAATTATACAACATGATGTAAATCATATTAGATGATTAGATAGAGATAGGTTTTTACAATTTTTGATTGTTTGGACTAATCTCTTTATATCATAATTGGATAATTATATATGGTCGACTCGTACATTGCAACTCAGTCTACTTTAAGATTTGTTCTTTGGGCGCTTAATATAAATACCCTTCAAAAAAACCTTAAAATGAATGAGAGACTAACAAATCAGAAAGAGAGGAAGGCCTTGTGGAAGATTTCTATGTGTTTATCATTTGAAAACCCTAAAATGTGAAAAATCCCTTGTGAACTTGCGCATCAAATGGTTGTTTCTACTTCTCTTATACCTTGTTCCTCTGATGTTTGTTTTTGACTGATTAGAGTTGTTATTTGATTGATGAAATCTCGAAGTCATTGTATTGTAAGAAGGTGTAGACTAGCCGAGGTCCTAGAGTAGCAGTCTTCTTCCCTAGATTAAAAGAAGAGAGGCATGTTTCCTCATTACTTATAAAGAACAAAGGCTTCTCTATTTGATGGTGGCCAAAGGAGAGTAGTGAATCCTTGAGTTTGAGAGCTCGAGGGATGGACATAGACATTATTAACCTCATTTTTAATGTGGATGACAAAATCCTCATGTGCTCACAAGATCCCTTCGTTAGTGTAGGGCCTTCCTCATAGAACCATCATAGGTGAATTCCTAAGAACTTAGCATTGGCTATCCATTAAAAAAAACTTAAGACCCTAGTATACCTTATACCCTATATTAGACCCTTGAAACCCTCAAGCTAGATTACCCTAGTTTGCCTCAGGTGATATAAAGTACTCTTAGGAGTCTATCTTACACCACCTAAGCCAATCTAAAACCCCTTTAACCTTTTACAAATCTATTTGTAAAATGCTGAAGTTAAACCCAAAAGATATAATACAAAATTAACCCTATGTGGGCTTGTAGGTTTAAGAGGACTATTTATGGTCCAGTTAACTCTGGACTTGCCTAGAAATCACCTAAGGACCCAATGACACTCCTTATCATCCTAAATAGTTAGTGGACACTCCTAGATCAATTTTAAATCAACCCTAGGTCAAAGCTTAAAAATCCCCGAAATATTCAAAATACCTTAAACCTAGGTGACCCATAAGCTTAGGATCTACCTTGTGGACCCTCGACTTGCTCTTGAACCCAACTCATGAGTCAAAGAGTCTTCATCAACTCATTTAACCATAGTTAAAGTGGGTTTGACCAAGGTCACAATTTTTACCCTAACTTCCATAAAATCAAGTTATGCCACCTAATTTAAACATAATAGCTCAGGTATTGAGTCTAAATGGACTCATACTTGACCCGTCGTCAAGTCTCCTTTACCATGTTCAACCTAAGTTTGACCAAAACCCAAAAATCCTAAAATAAATTTAAATATTTAACCCAAGCCAAATGACCTTGGCATTGTGTCCAAATGCTTTTAACCTATTCAATGGATTTAGACTGATGCTTAAATCGTGGTCAAGCTCTTTAAACCAGGGTCAAACCTACTTTGACCAAATGGGTCAAGTGACCCTCTTTAGGTTCACTTGAGCTAAACTTACTCAAGCATAAACCAAACCCTCCCAAACTTTGCACAACCCTTCCTAAGAGGGCTAGCTTCCCTAGTGACCCAACCTACTTGGGTTAGCCCAAATGGGTCAAACCTATTGACCCAAAGTAGGCTTCCCAAGTCAATTCAAACTCAACTAGCCCAAATGACAATGCCTAACTCATATTCCCTAAAACTTCTAGAGGTTTTCTGACTCAATAGGCTAGTTGGTGCCATCTTTGGTGGCCCATACAGCCATGGCCAATAGCACCATGTCGACACTCATCTCATTATTATCTGCTCGGGTCATTTCTAACCTTAAGAATGGAAAGGGACACACTTGTCCGATCCCCAATTGGTAGTCCCAAACAGCCTTGCTAGATGGCATCAACAATAGCCAAAATTTCATCCTAGTGTTTCTAGTTTTCCAATAATATGCCTAGCTCGAATTAATTTAGGAACACAAATGAAGATCCGTCTTCCACAAATAGAGTCTTTGCTTCCCCGGTGAATTCTAAAGTGATCCCTAATTTTCCTCAATCATCTCCGTCTCTGAGTGTGAGCAGACTGTGCTCCGGTGACCTATGCTCGGCAAAAGTGACCTTAATGATCCAACCAACCCCATTTGAATTTTGGTTGTTGTGAACAAGTGATCAAGCAAAAGCCCTTCAAACCCTCAATTTGATCTCAAGGCATTTGAATAGAGTTAATTCTATTTTAAAATCAATAAAACTTTAAAAAAATATCATTGATGACTCCAAATGAGATCAGATTTTCAAATATTGAACATCAGATCTCTAATGACTCGTGGTTCTAGTTTCAGAAAAAATTAAATTTATTTAAGGAGTTAAATATCAAACCCAAATTCCAATACCAAGTAAACCCTTATAGAAGCATTGAAAACTCTAAATTCGTAACTTATCTAGCAAAATTTTTAAAAATAAGAAATAAAATGTATTAATCTCATAATGAACCCTAGAATTAAAATATTATAATCTAGATTTTAAAAAAATCACCAAAAATCCAATAAACTATTAAACACCTAAAATAAAATTTTTTGGGATTTGATAATCTCTGAAAATAATGAAAATCAAAATTTCAAGTATTTAAATTAGAAAATATAATTTAATAATTATACTAATTAAATGCACTAATAAATTAAAAAAAATCATGATAATTTAAAAACACATCTAATGAAATTCAAAATTTTTTAAGATTACCATGAGATCAAATCTAGCTCCAATGATAAACTTCATTAAATTTAGGGTTGATTTGATTAAAAAATAAAAACAAAGTCATTAAATGATATAAAAACCCAAAAAAAAAATTATGGGAGGTTTCTCAAGCTATCCTTAACCTATGAAAACTTTTAATAATTTTTAAATCTCATTTTAATAATAAACAAAATATTATCATTAAATAACTAAAACAATATAAATTTAAAAATAATTCAAAATCCTTTCAAAATTTTTATGAGATGATTTTGAGCATGTCACCGGCTTCAAAAAATTATTTTATAATTTTTGGACATCATTTAATCTTCAAATATAAATCAACAAACTCAAGGTTTAATGATTGAATAATTAAATAACCCAAATTTTAGAAAATTCATTAATAATTAAACAAGAATTAGAAAAAAATAAAAATAAATTTTCATAAATTCAAAAATTATTAAAAATAATAAACTAAATTATTTGAAACATCAAACTTAAAAAGAATTCCCTCACAAACCTTAAATAAGTCTTAATAACAAAAAATTTATAAATGATCCTTATTTGCTTATGAGACATTATAAAGTGTCATCTTAACCTTTAATTGAGGTATATACTTTGCAATATTTATAGTTCTTTCAATGACAAGATTTACCGTATGGTGAATGTTGAACAAATTGTTTAAAATTACGCAATATGAGGCTCGCGTTGGGGCCTGCCTCAATTCAATTCCAATGAAAACATCTCGAGGTTTACGCCTCAAGATTTTTTCATGAGGCTTACACCTTAAGCTTGGTTGAGGTCTGCCTTGAGAAGCGCCTCGCCTCGTTGGCGTGAGGCTTACCTCACCCTATTTAAATATTTCTTTATTAAAATTTAACTAAATCCTAAACTAAGCCCCGAATAAATCACGCCTTCAAGCACCGCCAAGTCGCAACAACTTCCTCTCGACTGCGTCGACCTCCAGCCCGCCATCTTCTTCTCAGCCACCACCGTTTTAGTCGCCGTTGGGGATCACTTGAAAGCCGCACACCGCCATCTCCTCCTCTAAAAATTTTGAAGTATTAATCACATCTTTATATTGATGAAAAATATTTATGGAAAAAAGAAGAAGACTAAAATAAATGAAGAATGAGCATAATGGGAGGCATTAGACTCTATAGGATGAGGTAGGGGAGAGACTAATTTATTATGATGATGACTCAAATAAAGACCCCGTCGGTGATGACAATGCATATAATTTATGACAGTGCATATGATTGATGAGTTGTTGTCAACTATTTCAGCTTTCTTTAGGAATTAAATGTGGATGAGTAGGGAACTGAAAAAAGAATTTTGAGTTGAATTTTATGTTATATGATAATTTTATACAATTCCTATATTTAATATAATTTTGCTCTTGTAATATTTCAATTTTAATTAAATTTCATGCAATTTATCACTTGCCATTTTAGATATTGTGCAATTTTATTTCATATGTATGTTAATTTGTTAGTTCATAGTTAAATAGAAATTTAATATGCCATCATTTAATATATTATTTGGGTATTATATAAAAAATCATTTTTAACCTTTATTTTCACTTTATGTAATTTTTTAATTTTGAGGCTTATGCCTCAAAACGCCTTGAAGCTTACGCATCGCCTCACAAACAAAAAACACATCAATATCCAATTGCATAATTTTAAACCTTACTTGTACATTTAAAGAATTCTTTAAGACTCTAATATAAAAATAAAACCCTAAACCCTTAAAATTTAAATAAAAGTTGTAAAGCATTAAAAAAAAATAAATTAACCCTGCCTCCTAATTAAATTGAGCAATTTAAAATTAAAAATAAAGTGCAAAACAAATAATAGAGTGGCACTCTAATGACTTAGCACATAGTAGGTGTTGGATAGAACACCAACAGTAGACTTTCTAGTGCAAGTTGTTTCTTTTATCATTTTCTTTTGGAAGCTTTGTAATATAATGTTTCATATTTTATTACATTAGAATATTCTAATTCAATAATTGAAAAACTTGGATCAACATAAAACTAAAATTTACTTAATTATAAGATTTGAACAAAAACTGAAAACTTGAATTTTGTGCGTGGCAAAACTTGACTGACAATCAAAATTGGATGGACTTTCAAATTTTATTTGATTTACAACCAAACCACAACTTAATTATGACCAAAACCAATGTGCCACACAAAACTTATATGCTTGGTGTAGGAAAGCCTGAGTTTTTTTTTTTTTAATTTTCTATAATCAAAACTTTTTTCACAAAATAAAGAATAAAATCAAATCAACTAGAATGATATTTAAGATTCTAAATAAAATAGAAAGCCACTAAGGACCAAAAATAAAATATTGTATTAGTTAGAAGTATTTGAATATCCTTCATGATAAGACTTTTGGCTTCAGTGACTAAATTGTAAATCCAAATTTGTAAAATAAAAATAATCTTGTTTATTGCAAGTTGCATAAAAACTTGACATTATGTATTTAAGAGATTAGGGGCTTAATTCGCAGTCCTTCCCAGACAAGAGTATAAGTCCTTAGAGTCGGGCTTGTTTAAATACTTGGTGGGATTGAAAGTTGTAAATTCTTTGCATTAATTTATGACTTAAGTTTGAGCTACTACTTGTATGATAATTCTCACCTTAGTTATAGAATTTGAGGTTGATGGTTTCCTATTTGCTATATAGTAAGTCCACATCTTAACATTTTCTCAATCTTATATTGATGAAATGTAAATAAAATTTTTTTTAATAAAATGAACTCAAATAATAAACTCAAAATCTTCAAAACTTTAAAGCCCAACATTGGATAGTTTAAAATACTTCTTAGTTTCTCAAAATTCAATGCTCCCCAACTTCATTCATTGATCTATAAAGAATTGTTCCAATTTGAACCGATCCCATTTAAAATTAAAAATTCTAAAAAGCATCATTCCTCAAACTTTACAACAACAATAACAACATCAAGCCTTTGTCCCACTATGTGGGGTCGGCTACATGAATCCTTTTTCTCCATTGTGTCCTGTTAAAAGTCAAATTCTCGTTTAAATCTAACAAAGAAAGATCATTTCTAATATTTTCTAACCAAGTCTTTTTAGGTCTACCTCTACCTTTCTTAACATAAGTCAAATCTAAAACCTCTACTTTCCTAACCGGGTCATCGGAAGGCCGCCGTTTTATGTGACCAAACCATCTAAGGCGACTCTCTCTAACCTAATCTTCCACTGGAGCTACTCCAACCTTTTCATGTATATGCTCATTTTGTATCCTATCTCTAAGGGTAAAGCCACTCATCCACCTGAGCATCCTCATCTTTGCAACACTTAACTTAGTTTTATGCTTCTCTTTTAATGACCAACATTCAGCACCATAAAGCATTGCAGGTCTCACCACCATCTTATAGAATTTTCCCTAAAGTTTGAGAGGGACTTTTCTATCACACAACAAGCCCGATGCATTCCTCCACTTCAACCATCCAACTTGAATTCTGCTGATAATATCCTCATCTATTTCACCATCACTCTGAACAATAGATCTAAGATATCTAAAACATGTACTCTTATTAATAACTTAATTGCCCAAAGTCACAATCCCCTCACTATGTCTATTACTACTAAAATTACACTCCATATATTCTGTTTTAGATCTACTCAAGCGAAAACCTTTAGACTCTAAGGTTGACCTCTATAATTCAAGTTTATCTTCAACTCCCTCTCTAGTCTTATCAACAAGAAGAATATCATCAACAAAAGGCATACACCAAGGTACATCCTCTTGCAAATGTCTAGTGAGAACATCCATGACTAAAGCAAAAAGATATAGGCTTAAGGCTGATCCTTGATGTAAACCAACCGAAATAAAAAAATACTTGGTTAAACCACCTTGTGTTTGAACACAAGTAATAGCTCCTGCATACATATCTTTAATGATTTGAATATAAATGTTATTAACTCCTTTCTTTTCAAGAACTCTCCATAGCACTTCTCTTGGAACTTTATCATATGCTTTCTCTAAATCAATAAATATCATATGTAGATCCTCCTTATTCTCTCTATATTTCTCCACCAAACCTCTCAATAAATGTATTGCTTCCATAGTAGACCTACCCGGCATGAATCCAAATTGATTTTGAGAAACACTAGTATCACGCCGCAACCTACGCTCCATAACTCGCTCCCATAGTTTTAAAGTATGACACATTAACTTAATTCCTCTATAATTCGCACAATCTTATGCATCACCTTTATTCTTAAAAATAAGAATTAACACACTCATTCTCCACTGATCTGACATCTTTTTTGTCTTCAAAATAGTATTAAAAAGTTTAGTAAGCTAAGAAATTCCTTCATCTCCTAAGCATTTCCACACCTCTATTGGAATATCATCAGATCCAACAGCTTTTCCACCCTTCATTTTCTTTAAAGCATCTCAAACTTCAGTTTTACTAATACGTCGATAAAAATAGAAATCTTTATTTTTATTTAGGGTGCTAAGGTCACTAAAGTCAATCGTATTTTCACAACCTTCATTAAAAAGTTTAGCAAAATATCTCATTCACCTTTGTTGAATATCATCTTCTAAGAAAAGTACTTTTTGATCTTCATCCTTAATACACTTCACTTGAACTAAATCCTTACTACTCCTATCTCTTTGTTTAGCTAATTTATACATATATCTTTCTCCCTCACTAATATCTAATCTATTATATAAATCATTAAAAACTAAGATCTTTGCATCGCATATTACTTTCCTAGATTCCTTACATCTTTATATCTTTCCCAATTATCAGAATTTTTACAATTAAATCAATGTTTATAACAAATCTTTTTATTTTTTGTCTTTTCTTGCACATTAAGATTCCACCATCAACTATTTTTACTAAGGAACTTTTCCCTTAGATACTCTAAGCACATCTTTTGCGATATTCTTAATATCACTAGCCACGTTTTCCCACATTACATTAGCATTCTCATGCACAGACAAGATCTTAAGATCTAAAATCTTACTCTCAAAAATATTTTTGTTAATATTCTTTAAATGACCCCATCTAATTCTAGAATATCATTTTACTTTTTTTTTTTATTTTCTGCCCCTTTATCTTAAAGTCAAAAACTAATAATCGATGTTGGATACATAAATTTTCACTCGAAATAACTTTACAATCTTTGCAATCTAAATGATCTAATTTTCTTATAAGAAAATAATCAATCTGAGTTTTACTATATCCATTTTTATAAGTGATGAGATGCTCATCTCTTTTCTTAAATAAGGTATTAGCAATTAAAAAATCATAAGCTAAAGAATAATCTAAAATCATATTCCTCAAACTTTGAAATCATAAAAATATTTGTCACAAAAGATCACTTCTCTTATGATGTAATTAACCACATGGAAATGTCTTTATAAGGAACTTGTATCTTAAAATAAAATAAATCCTAACATGCTCACATTTACTAGGGGAATGCCTCTGGGAAAATAGAGATTTTTCGAAAACCCTAATTTTAATTTTAAATCCATTGTAGAATATCTTTTTTTGTCTCTTAAGACGGTATGTTATTCTTTATGCTGTATTTGAGCACAAAAATAAAATTTTCAAATCTATAATTTATTTTCCCCACAGATGTTAATGCTCAACCACATAAAAATTAATTTGCGCCCCTTTTTTCTAGCTCTTTATTTTCTTATCAATACTCTATGATTTATCCAATCTCATGCTCTATGAATCACATTATTAATGGTTATAATATAATTTCTTGTTTAACAGTATTCATCTCTCATGCTAATTGTGTTCTTTAGTGGTTGATCTATTAAAGTCATTAGAGTTTTCTTTTACTAGCACAAATTAAATGTGATTCAGTTTCTCATTATATATATATTCAATAATAAAATTATAATTTTGTGTTAAATCAAAAACATCAATTCCCGATTCACACCCTTCTTAGATGGTCACTCACTTTCACCCACCCCTTTCTTGAGTGTTGTTACTCACTTTCATCATAGGCACGTGAAAATTGATGGGTACGCAATAATTGGAAATAAAGCTTTAATTCTTTAATATCCACACCCTTGAGGAGTGAAAATCTTCAATCAAGAAAAGAACCAAGAACTAAAGAGTAAGAAAAAGCTTCTAAATTTAATTGTACTACCTGACCTCTTGTAATGCCTTCAAGTTGACATGCACTATCTCAGCAAATTGTAAGAAACTCTTCAATTAGAATAAAAAATGTGGAATCCTAGACCCATTCAAAGTTGCGAACAACTATCTTACATTAAATTATAAGGTATTATGTCAACAAAATTTTTGGAATCCAATGTGGAAGGTGTTGAAGGCACAAACAACAATGAAAAAGTTATTAAAGGCTAAGGCTAAATTGAGTCCAAAAGTTATACTTCATAGGTGGACAGAGAAAAATACAAATGACTGGTTTGAAAACTCAAATATCCTTCCAACATTAAAACTGACATTTGCTTCTCAATCAATGTATCTACTCAAGTCTATTGTTTAAAATTGCGCAATATGAGGCTCGCCTTGAGGCCCGCCTTAGTGCAATTCCAATAAAAAACGCCTCAAAGCTTACGCCTCAAGCTTTTTTTATGAGGCTTACACCTTATCTTAGATGAGGCCCGCCTTGAGGCACGCCTCACCTCACTAGCTTGAGGCGTACGCCTCACTCTATTAAAGAATTTTTTATTTAAAACTCACATAAATCCTATACAAAAGCCCCAAAAAAATCATGACTTATTGCACCCCCAAGCCGCAACAACCTCCTCTCAATTGCCTCAACCTGCAGCACACCGCCTTCACCGTAGCCCCCGCCATTATAGTCCCCGTAGGGGATCACTAGAAAGCCGCATGCCACCACCATCTCCTCTTAAAATTTTGGAGTATTATATTTTTGTTGATGACAAATATTTATAACAGATGAATATGAATGAAATAAATGAAGAAGAAGCAGATTGAGAGGTATTGGACCCTACAGGATGAGATAGGGAAGAGGCCAATTTGTTATGATAGTGACTCAAATAAAAATCCCCTTAGTAATGATAGTATAGATGATTTTTGAGTTGTTGTCAATTACTTTAGCTTTCTTTAGTAATTAAACGTAGATGAGTAGGCAACTGAGAAAGAAAAAAATAGAGTTGAACTTAATATTATATGTTATTTTTATACAATTCATATATTTTATATTGTTTTATTCCTGTAATATTTGGATTTCAATTATTTCACATCAATTATCATTTAACACTTTACATCTTATACAATTTTTTGTTTCATATGTATGTAAATTTGTTACTTCATAGTTCAATAGAAAGTTAATGTCATCCTTTAACATATTATTTGGATATTATATAAATATTACTTTTAATTTTTATTTTGACTTTACGTAATTTTTAGATTTTGAGGCTTACGCCTCGCCTCACGAACAAAAAACGCCTCAATACCCAATTGCGCAATTTTAAACTTTGCTCAGGTCAACATGAAATGGGTTATTTATCAAGAAAGGAACAAATAGGAGTAATAAAATCTTGATTGACGTTGATTGGGTAGCATATATAAATGATCAGAAATCCACATTTATATGGGAAAACTTAGTCACTTGGAGCAGTGAGAAATAGGTGGTAGTTGCCTGAAGTAGTGCAAAAGAAGATTTCAAGGTTATGGTTCATGATATTTCTGAAGGTATTTAACTAAAAAAACTTCTAGAAGACCTTAAATTTCCATACTAAATAATCAATAATGATGATGTGTGACAACCAAGCTATAATCAGCATTGCTAAAAAACCTATCTCCATGATTGGGCTACACATAGAAGATTGATAGACAAATCATGCAAGAAGAAAATGAATTGGAAGTGATTTACACCCCTACATATGTCAAACGAATGATATCTTCCCTAAGGCCATTAATCATAAACAATTCAACAACCTTAATTTCAAGCTAGGCACGATTAATATGTATTCCCAGTTTGAGAGAAAGTGTAAAAATTCCAGACCCGTTCAAAGCTACAGACGTTTGCCTTACATGGAATTGGAAAATGTAATGACTGCCAAAATTATGGAAGATAAGGTCGAAGGTGATTAAAAAGCAAACAACAATGATAAAGGCGTTAAAAGTTGGTGCTATGTGTCAAGAACCTATTCTGAAAATCTTCAGAAAGATGGCGAAAATTAATCCATCCATTCATGAAAATCGGAACAGTTAGAGCCTGCAGTTCTTTCTACATTTATTCTGTTGTACTGCCAAGAAAAATCTCACCGCATGCTTAATAAAAGAAATTGATTTCCAAGTAACTTTTTTCCCATAGGAAAGAGAAGAATATTATGTATTTACTTCCAAATATTTGAGCTTATATTTTTTTCTTATATAAATATATATATATATATATATATACTGTGCCTTGCTGATTTGAATAAGAAAATAGAATCTCTCTTCTATGATTTTGCAGCAAAAAGTTGTCTACACAATTGTGACCACGACTATCCATCCAATCAAACCATTCTTCCCAACATGAGTAATTCTATGGCCATTAATTGTGTTATTCCACTCATTCCACTCAATGTTTTTGATTATGTATTTTTAAGTTTATTTAAATCTTCTTGCACAACTTCCAAACAGTTCACCATAGTAAACCCTTTTATGTATTTTTCTTCAACATTATTTCTATGAAGCACCACCGCTCACAAAAATATATGCTTAACCCAAATCCATTTTTGGTATCCTTATCTTCAACTTTACAGAGCTTTACCAACGAATATGCTGTTCATTTTACATCTGTCAGATCAAAACATTTTAATAAATACTGAAGAAAAAATACTCATTATTATATAAACATCATATTTCTAGACTGTCCATGCTTCAGAACAGAACAAGACTTCCAGAGAATGATAATAATAGTTCTAATAACCCTAGACTGCCCATTCTGACAAAGCAGAAAATAAAGATTTATGCATGGCAGAGTTGGAAATGTCATCCGCAAACAGTCATGTGCGAAGATTTCAGATTTTTAAAGCAATTTTCTTGGATAGGATAACTTTTAACTAGCTAGCAATGGAAAATAAGAGTCAATATAAGTTATCCTTTAAATAACTAGCCATACAAAAATATACAGCGCTCCCAAGTTATGCGTTCTAGTTAATGAATGAAATGCAAGCATTACAGTACTGATCTTCTTCATAAAATTGCTCACCAGGATACTTTTAATAAGAGTTGAGACATATTAACGAATGAACAAGTCATGGTTTTGCTGAGCTAACTGATGATCGTACTAATTTCAAACAAAGATAAAGTGAACTATTGTAGGCCTCCATGTTAACAATAACTAGGATAGAGCATAGCAAAAAAAGTAAGAAAGGTAGAGTGCAACAGCACAAACCAGGTTAGTCCTGCAGAAGCTCAAGTTATTATTAAAGAGTCTCCATCAAGTTACAGTCTCGGGGTAACAGCAAAATCAATTTGCTTTCAGATTGGAACATCACAGAGACAAGAATTTTTACAACCAATCTGTTATTTTCCATATTAAGTCATGGCTTATCTAGGATTCACAATCATGCATCTTACCCCTAGCATACGGAACAGATGCTAATCTAACCTAATTAACGAAATTGTAATGAAGATCAAAGGAGCATTTTTTGACATTAAGCTTTTGTGCTTCTTTTCTAGGGTGTAGGCAAGGGGGTTGACCCGCTAACATTGCTCTTTAACCAAGAACAGTATGCTAGTGTGTTTTAAATAAAGGATTACATCTCTGATGGACCGGCCAATTTGATTGATAGAGAATTAGGAAATTTCCAAATTAAGATAGAGCTGTTTAGGAAGGTTCTTAATCAAAGGGAAATTGTTTAGGAATGTTTTAATTACAATTGGGAAGGAATTATTTAGGGCAGGATATCTAATTTGAATTCAAAATCTAAGAGGGAATTATTTAGGGAAGAGGAGGAAGAATTAAGGGGGATTATTTAGGAAAGTTTTAATTATAATTGGGAGGGAGTTAATTAGCGAAATAAATCTAATTTGAATTCAAATTTGAGAGGGAATTATGGGAGCCTATTTAAGGCTAACAATAGGATGATTTCATGATTATGTTTGGAATTTGCTGAAATTAGAATTTCTTAGATTGTGAGGGCTCTAGCCGCCGGCTAGGGATTTGGGAGAGTCATCTTCCTCTCCAATTGAAGATCCAACTGTATATTGTTGTTTTCTTTCATATATCTTCCAATAAAAAGAGTTTGGCGTGTTCTTTCTAAATTTTGTATGCCGTTCTTTGATTTTACTGAAATTGCATCCACTTCCTATCAATCTCTTAAATAAAGGATTATGTCTCTAAAATAAGTTAATGTTTTGCTTAGTAGTATGTAATTTAACCAGCAATCAATGTGATTATTTAAGCTTCTGATATATTTTGTTTTCTAGAATGGCAAACATAAGCTCCTGAATATAACCCCAAAATGTAATTCACAACTAATCATGAAACAAATTTCAGTCAGCTCTACTAATCAGAGTAAAGAACCAAACTAAAGCGCTGTCCCATGAAGCGTAACTGGAGAAAGTACATTGACAAGCTGGGTAATTACAAGAGTCATTACCAATAATTCAAAATCTAAACCTACAGTCATCATCATCATTCCCCTTGTTAAGGTCAACTTTAAAAATTCTCATTCTCCATTAAATTAGATGGAATTTTGCATGACATCAAATTATTTTTTAAACGAGAAAATCACAAAAATGGTCCCTCAAGTCTTTGTGAGGGATCAAAATGGTCTTCAACTCTTTTGAGGGACCAATTTGGTCTTTCAACTCCTTAAAAAGAAGTTTTTTTTATCCTAACATCAAATTTTGGGATTAATGATATTAAATCAAGCAGTATTTTAGTCATTTTTTAATTAAATTATTTATTAAATGTAATTTTAAAATAATAGTAATTTTTTTAAAAAAAATTATCAAACATTTCTTTAATAAAAAATTTATTAATAATTCTAGTTTTAATTTAAGACCGTTATAAACTAGAATTATTAATAATTTTTTTATTAAATAAATATTTAATAAATTTAAAAAAATATATAACTTAAAAATTATATTTAATAAATAATTTAATTAAAAAATGCCAAAATATCCCTTGATTTAATACCATTAACCCCATAATTTGATGTTAGGACCAAAAAAGGTTCCTTTTAAAGGAGTTGAGCGACCAAATTGGCCCCTCAAAAGAGTTGGGTACCATTTTGATCCCTCATAAAGAGTTGAGAGACAATTTTGATCCTTTTCTCTTTTTTATATAGTTTTTAACACAATTTATATTCATGCTAGCTTTGATTTATCCTTTTTTTTTAATCCTTCCAAATGAGCGCTGAAGAGTAAACCCTCTTAATTTTCATAGAATCAAGATGTGGCAGTAAGATACTAGTTTTGATATATGTACAATTTACCCAAATTTATGAAAGCATCACAATAGAGCAGCATTAAAACAGACAAAAGAATCAAGATAGGCTTATTTCGCAGACAAAGCTACACCTAACACTAACAATTTCTTGAAATGAAATAGATACTACCAGGGATAATGTGTGCAATAATAAAACCAAATAAGAACGTGATGTTCAACACATCTAAACCACAGAAAGAGATGCTGGAGCAATTCAAATTGCTAAATCGGCAACATTTACTTCCTATTACCCTGTAATTTTCTGAATGAAGCCCTTCAACATATTTAATAATTACCATGATGCGAACATCCGATCGTGAAAGATTATCAGAGGAGAAGACGAAGATCGATGACCATGATTGCACCATTCTATTTTAAGTTATTATTTGTATTTTTATTTATTTATGCATTTTCCATTTTTTCCCTCACTTGAAAGCGTAGGTGCTTGTGACCCCAGGGGATACTTTTACCTTTTGTTCTATATTTTGGGCTATCTATAGCCTCCTCCTTTCTTGTAATGATAAACGGATTATTAAGAAGAAAAATTTTCTGCACTTTATTCTTGGGAGCTATGGAAGTTCTTAGGAGAGAGAAAGTTTCTATGTGAGGGCAGCGCAGTACCCACCAGCCGCAGGAAGCGTCCGGGCTCATGGTTTGAAGTCCCTAGGTGAGCGCAACGCATCACCCACCAACCGTAGGAAGCGTCCGGGTTCGTGGTTTATCTTTCTTTCTCTAAACTCCCTTTCTCCTTCTCAAATGACCGCCGGCCAAACCCCCTCCATAGCCGCCGGCCAAGCCCCCTCTTCCCCCCTCCTCCAACTATCGGCCCCTCCAAGTTACCGGCCATAAGGCCCATCCCCTCCCCTCCCCTCCAAGCCGCCAGCTCCAAGTCTCCTCCCCTCCACTTAGCCGCCAGCCACCTCCTCCCTCATTGGGATTTCCAAACTTTCCAAGCTTGCATTCAATTACTTTCCTAAATTAGTTCCCCTAAATTTGAAAAACTATTTCGAATTCAAATTCCAACATATTTAAATTTTAAATTCTTTCCTAAATCATTTAATTTAATTTTGGAAAGTCTTCCCTCAATCAATGATTGATTAAATTTGAAATTGATTGGGAATCAATTCAAATTCCCACATTTATTGAATCTGAACATCTCCTTTCCCCTCTCTCTTTGGCCGGCCCCTTCTCTCTCCCTCCTTAATTAATTAATTCCCCAATTGAACATCCACTTAGGAAAATTAATTAACCAACACCTCTCATCCCCCCAATCCCCTTGCCTCCAAAATTCAATTCCCCATTCAAATCTTTCCATTTATTAGACGTTCTAAATTAGGAAAGTTTTCAAAATTCAAATTTAAATTAATTTGAATTTGAAATCCTTTCCTAAAATCAGAAAACTTATATCAGGAAGCTTTCCCCCAATTATCTCAATCTGAATTTAATTAGAGTTTAACTCTAATTCCACTTTCCCTTATTAAAATCCTATGATTGGTATCAAATTTAAATTCCTCCAATTAATGTCCTCATCTCTTGCTTGCCCCCCTCCCCCCGTTCTACATCATCTGGTATCAGAACATGGTTGTGCACTCGGGATGCGTACTCGACGGAGTCGAGCTCTTTTCCACCCCGGGAGAATGATGTAGACATTCAACCATGAAAGCTTATCAGAGGAGGAGACGAAGATTGATAGCCATGATCGCATCATTTTATTTTAAGTTATTATTTGTATTTTTATTTATTTATGCATTTTCCATTTTTACTCTAACTTGAGAGAGTAGGTGCTTGTGACCCCAAGGGGTATTTTTGTCATTTGTTCTGAATTTTGGGCTATTTATAGCCTTCTCCTTTCTTGTAATGGTTAATAGATTATTAAGAAGAAAAATTTTCTGCACTTTGTTCTTGGAAGCTATGTGAGTTCTTAAGAGAGTGAAAATCCCTATGTGAGAGCAACGCAATATCCATCAGCCGCAAGAAGCATCTGGGCTCGTGGTTTGAAGTCCCTAGGTGAGGGCAACGCATCACCCACCAACCGCAGGAAGCGTCCGGGTTTGTGGTTTATCTTTCTTTCTCGAAACTCCCCTTCTCCATTGACCGCCGGCCAAACCCCCTCCATAGCCGTCGGCCAAGCCCCCCTCTTCCCCTCCTTCAACCGTCGGCCATCCCACCTCCACCTCCAAGTCGCCGGCCATAAGGCTCATTCCCTCCCCTCCAAGCCGCCGGCTCCAAGTCTCCTCCCCTCCACTTAGCCATTGGCCACCTCTCTCATTGGGATTCCCAAACTTTCCAAGCTTGCATTCAATTACTTTCCTAAATTACTTCGCCTAAATTTGGAAACTATTTCGAATTCAAATTCCAACATATTTGAATTTTAAATTTTTTCCTAAATCATTTAGTTTAATTTTAGAAAGTCTTCCCTCAATCAAGGATTGATTAAATCTGAAATTGATTGGGAATCAATTCAAATTCCCACATTCATTGAATCTGGACATCTCCCTTCCCCTCTCTCTTTGGCCGCCTCCCCCCCTCCTTAATTAATTAATTCCCCAATTGGACATCCACTCAGAAAAATTAATCAACCAACCCCTCTCATCCCACCAATCCCCTTGCCTCCAAAATTCAATTCCCCATTCAAAACTTTCTATTTATTAGATGTTCTAAACTAGGAAAGTTTTCAAAATTCAAATTTAAATTAATTTGAATTTAAAATCCTTTCCTAAAATCAGAAAACTTATATTAGGAAGCTTTCCTCCAATTATCTCAATCTGAATTTAATTAGAGTTTAACTCTAATTTCACTTTCCCTTATTAAAATCCTATTATTGGTATCAAATTTAAATTCCTCCAATTAATGTCCCCATCTCTTGCGTGCCCCCCCCTCCCCCTCCACCTGTTCTACATCATACCAACAATTACAAATATTATCATACATAGTAATTTTTTTTTACTGAATTGAAATATAATATTATCAAAATAATGTATATTTTCAATTTTGACAGAATAAAACTAGGAGCAAGTTCTGGTTTCACAGAGACAACTAACTAAAAATGAAAACAAATTCCGCAAAACATACCCAAGCTTTCTAGCAAATGGCAATACAAATCCACCAAGGCAAAGATCAACGTGTAAGCAAACATCATAGCAAGATGCCAATTCCCCAAGCTCCTATTTTTGAAGTGAGTTCACAGACACATAAATAAGAATAATGAGAAAATATATTTGTAAAGATATTTCTGAAGTAGCTAAATTCAAGATAAGCTGAGAATTTTGAAAGAGGGAGGAAAAGCATGGCATACTTCAATAGGATCAATGACACCGTGTGGGAAACCTGGTGCAGACCCAACAATCTGCATAGCAAGGAAATAAATGTTCAGATAAATATCCTTTCAGCAAGTAAATCTGGGTGAGTAAGAATATATGCTAAACCTAGTTTTACTTATTTGATAACTACTCTTAAATAAATAAAGTTTAAATTAAATGCAAAGCGAAGTTAACAGTGGCACAGATTCTTGTACTAAATAAACATGATTTGCTTTCTCAATTAACATATAGACAACTTCAAACTGTTCTAAAGGTTGGGTTTGATAATAAATGAACTGTAACTAGAAATTGTGACATAACGAGCTATGCCCACATCAGAAAATGTATTCACGGACAAATCTCAAGGAGGACAAGTGCTTCCAAAGATGTTACCAACATAACCTGACCTAACCAGAAACAGTTATCTAATTAATTCATCCATTATTTTAGTTGAAGGAATTTGATCAGATTGGAGAAATGACATCCTTTGATAAGGTTGATCGGGTTTTAACTGAAGGTTGACTCAAAGCCTAAACAGACCAATTCAAGTTGCAGCACTCCTATTTTAAAATGACATATGAGCAATTCTAATGATGACACTAAACAAGGACTTTTGATGACACTAAAATTTTAAAACATAAAGACAAGTAAGGCCAAATACCATCAAAAGCTAGAATTGTACCTCCCTAGAAGAAAAATTCAGGTGAAGCAACTATTAAAGTGCTATAAACAAGAATACATAGCATAACAATTGGTAAGCTTGTATTTTTCTGACAATCATGTTCGTGGAACAAAGGCTATTTAGCACTTACCAAAATGGTGTTCCTATTAATGCATCGCCTGATGGCTTTAACATCTGCAACAAATTCTTTATTCACAGGAACACGTCGCACCTTAATGTTAAAGTATTGTGCAGCCTTATCATATGCAGAATGTGCAGATTCTGCAAGTATCCTGAAGTTGCATCAAGAGAAAAAAATAAACTATCAATCATAGATGTAGAACAAAAAGGAACTTGAAAGCACTTTACTCACATTTCTGGTTTCGTAATTCCCTTTTTGGCTTTCATAAAATCTCTTGATGATTTAACAGCTAAAAGTATACTTTCAGTTCCACCAGATGTCATGTTTCCACAAATTTGCCCTCCTGATTCTTTTTCTTTACTTCCAAGGAATGCAGCAGTCATAGCTACAACTTCAGCTTCAAACTTCGCTACACTTCGAAATACATCCTGATGCAATGGATTGGTGTGCGAAAACCTGAAACAGGTATTTAATACTATAATCTCTAATGTGCAGTAATATTGGATCAGTGAACATGATGGCAAGTCCCTCCTTCAAATAGATACACAAGTTCAATAACCCAAGAAAATCATAATCATCAAGCTGTCCAGTAACTTGATGACCGAACATAGACATTCTTTACCAATTCCTACAAAATTCCAACTTATCAATTATGATAAAAAAGATTAACGTGTTTGATGTCAATTTACAGGCCATAAAATCTAGATCATTTGTTTTGATAAAAAAGGGGATAGCAGTTAGTTATAGAATGCAAAACAAACCCGTACTATTCACATCACTATTTCTTGCATGTTTGGCTAGTAGTTTATGCATTTAAAAGTTTTAGCTACACAACAACAACAATATAAACAAAAATAAGCCTTTATCCCATTATGTGGGGTCAGCTACATGATCATTTTTCTACATTGTGTCCTATTAAGAGTCAAATTCTTATTTAAATCTAATTTAAAAATAGGTCATTTTTAATACTTTATAACTAAGTCTTTTTAAATCTATCTCTACCTTTCTTAACATAGGCTGGATCTAATACATCTACTCCCCTACCAGGGTCATTGAAAGGCGGACTTTTTATGTGACCAAACCATCTAAGGCGACTCTCTCTAATCTGTCTACAACTAGAGCTTCTCCAACCTTTTCACATATATACACGTTTCCATCTTTACACCCTATCTTATAGAAAAGTTTTTTCATAACTCGAACTCATAAGATAGAGACATCTAATAATTGCTCTAAACCTGCTCTCTAACACAAGTTGTAACAACAAAAAGCCTTTAACCCCCTATGTGGGGTCGACTACATGAATCCTTTTTCTCTATTGTGTCCTGTTAAGAGTTAAATTCTCATTTAAATCTAATAAAAAAAGTCATTTCTAATATTTTCTAACCAAGTCTTTTTAGGTCTACCTCTACCTTTCTTAACATAAGTCAAATCCAATACATCTACTTTCCTAACCGGGTCATCAGAAGGCCACCGTTTTTCATGAACAAACCATCTAAGGCGACTCTCTCTAATCTTATCTTCCACTAGAGCTACTCCAACCTTTACACTTATATGCTCATTTAGTATTCTGTCTTTAAGAATAAAGCCACTCCTCCACCTGAGGATCCTCATCTCTGCAACACTTAACTTAATATTATGCTTCTCTTTTATGGCTAACATTTTGCACCATAAAGCATTGCAAGTCTCACTACTATCTAATAGAATTTTCCCTTAAGTTTGAGAAAAACTTTTCTATCACACAACAAGCCCGATGCATTCCTCCACTTCAACCATCCAACTTGAATTCAACTAATAATATTCCCATCTATTTCACCATCACTCTGAACAATAGACCCAAGATATCTAAAACGTGTGCTCTTATTAATGACTTGATCGCCCAAAATCACAATCCCCCCACTAGATCTATTAAAATTAAAATTACACTCCATATATTCAGTTTTAGATCTACTCAAACAAAAGCCTTTAGACTCTAAGGTTGACCTCTATAATTCAAGTTTACCTTCAACTTCCTCTCTAGTCTTATCAACAAGAAGAATAT
The DNA here is from genome assembly GCA_019925795.1 of Dendrobium chrysotoxum. Classification (NCBI taxonomy): domain Eukaryota; kingdom Viridiplantae; phylum Streptophyta; class Magnoliopsida; order Asparagales; family Orchidaceae; genus Dendrobium; species Dendrobium chrysotoxum. The sequence goes on along the minus strand of CM034303.1, from coordinate 36,107,923 downwards.
CATCAGCAAAAAGCACACACCAGGGTACAACCTCTTGCAAATGTCTAGTGAGAATATCCTTGACTACAACAAAAAGATATGGGCTTAAAGCTGATCCTTGATGTAATCCAACTGAAATAGGAAAATACTTGATCAAACCACCTTGTGTTTGAACATAAGTAATAGCTCTTATATACATATCCTTAATGAATTGAATATAAGCATTATTAACCCCTTTCTTATATAGAACTCCATAGCACTTCTTTTGGAACTTTATCATATGCTTTCTTTAATCAATAAAAGTCATATGTGAATCCTCCTTATTCTCTCTATACTTCTCCATCAAATCTCTCAATAAATGTATAGCTTCCATAGTAGACCTACCTAGCATGAATCCAAATGGATTTTGACAAACATTAGTGTCACGTTGCAACCTATGCTCCATAACTCTCTCCTGTAGTTTTAAAGTATGACACATTGACAGAATTCTTCTACAATTCGCACAATCTTGTGCATCACCTTTATTCTTAAAAATATGAATCAACACACTCATTCTCCACTCATCTAGCATCTTTTTAGTCTTCAAAATAATATTAAAAAGTTTAGTAAGCCAAGAAATTCCCTGATCTCCTAAGTTATTCCACACCTCTATTGGAATATCATCAAGTCCAACAGCTTTTTCGCACTTCATTTTCTTTAAATTCTCTTTAACTTCGATTTTACTAATACGCCAATAAAAACAAAAATCTTTATTTTCACTTAGAGTGCTAAGGTCACTGAAGTCAATCACATTCTCATAATCTTTATTAAAAAATTTAGCAAAATATCTCGCCCGCCATTGTTGAATATCCTCTTCTAATAAAAGCACTTTCTGACCTTCATCCTTAATACACTTCACTAGAACTAAATCCTTACTACTCCTATCTCTTTGTTTAACTAACTTATACATATATATTTCGCTCTCCTTAGTATCTAATTTATTATATAAATATTTAAAAGCTAAAATCTTTACATTGCAAATTGCTTTCTTAGACTCTTCACGGGCCTCTTTAAATATTTCCCAATTATCAGAGTTTTTACAGCTAAATAAATTTTTATAACAATTTTTCTTATTTTTATCTTTTTCTTGTACATTTTGATTCCACTATCAACTATTTTTACTATTAGTAGCTTTTCCTTTGATACTCCAAATACATCTTTTGCAACATTCTTAATATCACCAGCTATTTTTTCCTACATAACATAAGCTTTCTCATGCACAGACAAAATTTTAAGATCTAAAATCTTACTCTTAAAAATATTTTTGTTAATATTCTTTAAATGTCCCAATCTAATCTTACTCTTAAAAATGATCTATTTTTTTTATAAAAAAATAATCAATCTGAGTTTTACTATATTTATTCTTATAAGTAATGAGATGTTTATCTCTTTCCTTAAATAAGGTATTAACAATTACATAATCATAAGCTAAAGAAAATCTAATATGGTCCTAATACCTTCATTAGTCGCTCTAGCTCCAAAGCCATAACCACCATGAATGCTTTTAAAATTATCTACCTCTCTATCAACATGTCCATTTAAATCTCCTCCAATAAAAACTCTTTCTTCGAGAGGTATTTTTTATATTAATTATTCTAGGTCATTCTAAATTTTAATTTTGAACACATATCCAAACCTACTTAAGGAGCATAAGCGCTTATAATATTAATAATTTTAGCATCAACAACAATCTTTACAGCTATAATTCTATCTCCAATTCTATTAATTTTTACAATATACCCTTTAAACTCTTATCTATAATCACACTTACACCATTTCTAGTATGACTCCTACCTGAATACCATAGTTTAAATCCTAAACTATCAATCTCCTTAGTTTTCTCTTCATCCCATTTAGTTTCCTAAATACAATGAATATTTATCTTCATATGAATTATTATATCTATTAATTTCATTAATTTGCCTGTAAGAAAACCTATATTTCAAATTCCTATCCTAATTTTAGTTTCATGGACTAGCTTCTTTGCCTACATCCGTCTATGATGTGGGAACCCTTTCCTATTTAACACTGCACCCGGGCCCTAATGTAGCGACCCTTGCTCACTTGTCATTGTATTCAAGCCATACAACATGTCGCTTCCAGGGAATGCCCTAGCATTAACACATGTATTAAAGGATTCATGTCATGATTATTCGACAAGTTTTACGTTGGTTATTGACTACCTAACGCAACCCTCCACTTTTCTCATCTCTCACACAAGTTGTATTAAAAGGAAAAAAAAGGAAAGAAAACAATATTTAATATTTACATGATCATACAAAAAAGCATATTTGATGGGTATTATTTGTCATCAATTCACGATCAATTTCTACAACACCATAAACATACAAATTCCTATTTAGAGTTGCAATTGGTCTTATCTTTAGTTTAGCTAGAACTTATGAAATATTCCTAACAATGTTGCCTTTGGTGTAGTCCTTAATCCTTTAACATTAATTCTAACTCTCAGTTAGTTGAGTGTTAATTATTGTTTTCGTTACTCTTTTGTAACACACAATCTCCATATTTTTTTACTATCTTGTCCTAAATGGATGTACCCCACACATTCATGTGAGAGAGTCATCTCTCACTCTCTCTCTCTCTCTCCCCCCTAATTATTCCATATTCAACTATCTTATAGTGCACAGTCTTAATAGATGCTAACCCTCAGACTATCTCTGCGAGTTCTTTATCACTTTATCCTTCACAGCCCAACCACACATCCATCATGAAATTCTCAATTCTGCCACACTCAATTGATCCTTTTAGTGATTTTATAATTTTTCTACTAAAGAAATAAGAAATGAAGAAAAAACAAAATGATGAATAACATGCACAATAACAGTACAACACGACATAACAAAATATGTTACTATTGATAGACACTTTATATCTAAGAAAATAGAGAACTCATAAATTGAAGTAGTATATAACCCAACTCATGAGAAACTTGCCAATTTTCTAACAAAGGCTCTACCGGACTATCTACTTGATAAGTTTGTTTGCAAGTTAGGATTGTACAACCTGTACAACCCAACTTGAGGGGAAGTGTTGAATCACGCAGCTAAGGGGAGGCCACATCAGCAATCCGTGGGCAGCAATCCGAGGGCTGCAGTTGGAGATTCGTGGGCAAACAACTGAGGGCTACAGTTGGAGATCCATGGGCAGCAATCTGAGGGCTGCAGTTGGAGATCAGTGGGAAGCAATCCGAGGGCTACAGTTGGAGATCCATGGGATATGATTATTATAATTAATTATATTAAATGTCTTTTCTTTTTCTATTTATTCTCCTAGAATGTGTATATATATATATATATGTAATGATTCCAGTGAATAGAATAGAATTTAATTTCCCTCTAAACAATTTCTTCAAATAGAAATAGTGAGAATACTACCCTTTATGTTACCAATAGTTTAATCACCAAAAAAGTGACTTTAGCTAAGGTTTTAACTTAGAGAAGCAACTATCAAACAATCATAAATAAACATAAATATAGGCAGTAGTTAAAAAACATTTAAGCATGCAATAAATCAGGAAAATACATTTTACATTAAATATAAAAAAGTTTCAGGGTTATCAACATATAAATGATAATGTAGATTTCATCTTACTAACATTGAGTATGCCTCGTTTGTCAAAGAAAAATGGCCCTCGCTTTGATTTCCACCAATATAGCTGAAATACATAAGAAAAACAAAGACTACTAATAATATCCCATAATATGAAATGCATAAAAGTAAAAGGAAGGAGACATTATTATTTTAAAAATTTCCTCAACATCCAAAACATACATTGTCCCTGAGCATTTGCCTTTCCAATCTTCATCTTTACTTTTTGCCTCTTCTAGCTTGCCCAATACTTCCTTCCCAAGTCCAATTCTTGGCAACGCAGTTAACCAGTCATCCCTGTTAGATTTGTTGCTAGATCGATATTTCTCCACTGCCTGAAGAACTTCAGTATTATTTCAACAAAGCAAATGATATATGTTTTTAAACATTCCACAATATTACAAAAGGATTTCTACAGCATCACAAATCCGTCATATGAGCTGTTCTATAACAGCAAAGATTCAAACTAAACATCATTGACATTCTTAATTCTTAAACGACATAAGCTCTTCTGACTACTCCTGATAACCGACCATTCATAATGGCTTAAACTTATGTCCGACACATCAATTATCAGTTGTAAATATCACAAAATCAAACGGATAATTCACGATTAAAATGCAAGAAAGTTTTTCACCTCCACAGCCCCAAAACGTTTACCAGATTCACAACACATTCTCATATTTTGAGGGTTGCTCGGAATACACAATGCCATCAAGCTAAATTTCCAGAACTGAAATCGTTCTATTCACAAAACATTAGAAATACAGGACTTTTGCTTGGGGCCCATTTAGTTGCTTGAAGCATAAAAAGATGCTTCGGACAATAATGAAATTTCCTAAATCCGTAATTTGGTTGATTGTACTCATAAATAAAAATTGATTTTAAACTCCAAAATCCCTCTCAAATGTAACCATTTCATTTCTAAAGCTTATTTTGTGTAAGCATCCAAATGAGCCTGTGTTACTTTTTCTTTTATCATTTGGACTTTTAGGTGCCAGAATAGAGATTTTACAGCACAAGTTTTTTCTTTTGTTTTCCAACATTGCACCAAAAACTAGATATGTCCACAATAATTGAAAGCATATAACGCCTATATCTGTCAGTTAAACCTCTAAACCAGCAAGAATTATCAACTAATAATCATCAATATCAACCTTGGTCACAATTAAGCCCGAGTATGAAATACAAAGTCAGATTGAAAAAAAAAGGTCAACGACTGACCTTCTTCTTCTCCGATTCAATGTAGCCTCTGACACCCGGAATCAACCTGCTCCGATCGAGAGAATCCAACGCAAGAAATCAACGAAAATAACAAAAATCGACAAAGCAAATTCGAAATAGCGACGCAAGCACTCACTTCACGGAGCTCATTATGAACCCTATCACCAGCGCTTTGATACCCTTCTCCTGAATCGCGCTCAGGAAGGAGTGAAGGGTTCTGGCTACGAGAAGCGCGAGTAAAGTAGCAAAGATGAGCACGATTGGCTCATACTGCGAGAGGTACGAGTTCGCCATATCTCGGAGTTGCTTTAGAGAATCCTCCATCCTCATCTGTAAGATGCCTACAAGAGCAAGAACCAGGGTTGATCCGTGAAGGTAAATGACTAAATGCTCAACGAGAGGCTTGGAATTTATATAGGATAGGGCCGGTTTCAGCGTTCATGGCGAGGTTTGTACGGCCGGTTTATCTTCCTTCTAGAAGTACTAAGCAGCACGCTACCTTCAATTATCGGTAAGCTTACCACCATTCAATTTTCGTTGAAGGAATTAAAAACTATAATATTCAAAACTCACGAAGTATGATTTGAACTTCGATTTATATGGATGTGTAGTTAAACTTATATTAAATTAAAAACTAATTATCAAAACTTTTCAACAACAAACCCCAAATTACATATCTTACCACTTACCGTATTAATCAACAAAATAAAAAGGGCAACTCGCATAACGAGCTTCCTGGGCCTCCGTGGAGTGTTTTTTTTTTCTATTTTTTTTTTATTTCTTTTGAAACGGTCAGTTAGATACGCGAATATATATTTTTTAATATATAAATACGTTTCAAAATATTTTAAATGGGCTCATGTCAATCTCACTTAATTTAATTTATTATTATTATTATTTATTCTGTTGAATTTAAGTTTGCTCATTAAATTAAAATTAATTGAGAAACAAAAAAAAAAAGATTATAACTTTTTATTATCATAAAATACTTATCCTCTGACTTCCTATTTTAGATGGGGATAGAAGTATAACATTATGAAAAATATTATATTTAAAATAAAAAAATCAATTACATTAAGATTTGTCCTAAAATAAAAATACACTATTTATGATTCTTTGTTATACATTAAAATTTTCTAAATATGTGGCAACATGCATGAAAATATTAGGGGCTTCAGATTCTATGATAAGATATTGTTTGGTAAGTTTCCATCTTAAAAGCTCTAGATGAATATGCCTAATTAGCTAATCGACTAAGTAGGTAGGAGATGTTTTAATAACACTATTATGTCTTCTATAATTATTGATGGTGCTGGGTAGTCTTTTGGTGAGATTAATTGTTAAAAAAAGCTATGAATATTTAGTTTGATAAGGGTTTAAAGATGTATATTAGTGGAAATACTAAGACTAGTCTAGTTTGAACTGATTTGAAATATCACTTTAGATAGTGACTTTTATCTGAGATAAATGATGTGAATGATAGTGGAAGGTTAGTATTTTTTTTTTTTGAAAGTTACAATTTGTATTGAAAATGAGAGAACTTACAAGCAACTAAAGATAGTTATCACACTCCTTCTTTAGTAAATAAAAGAAAGAAGAAGGAATGCAATCAAAAGAGAAACAATCAAAAATAAAGCTACTACTTAAAGCTAAAGTGACACAACAATCGGGCATTTTATTACAATTTCTTGAAATAAGATGAAAGATAACATTATTGAAATCATTAAGGAAGATAAGTTCTTTATTCTAATCTCCATCCTGCTGCCATTTCGCCTTCTTCAAAGAATCTTGAAGCCACTTAATTACATTAGAATTGTCTCCTTCAATTATTACCCCCTTGTATTGTAGCATCCAACTTTCCGTATGCTCACTAATTAAGAAAATTGCCTATAGCTCAAGACTAGCTATATCCAATGATTCACCTGCTTGCCAAACGCCCGAAGAAAACATTCCTTATGATCTCTAATAATAACTCCAATACATGCACTATAAGATTCTATAAGAGATGCATCAACATTGATCTTGATCCAATCTAGAGGTGGAGGATGCCAAACTTAGCATCCCAGTCTTCTAGCATCGGATACTTAGATGGTTGCATAATGGATGTTAAAACATTTGAAGCCAAAAAGTTAATAGATGATGTAGCCAATCCTAGCTTTATTTGATTCTAGCCTTTCCAAGAATAAAAAACTGCTATACAATATAATTTGACTATGTTCAAATTAAATGTGGACATCCTTTTCAACTCTTCTAAACAATTTCAAAGGATTTAAAGATTTGAAAAACCCCATTCACGAAGCTTATGCAAAATCTGAAGCAAATGTTTGCAGTGAACAACAACATGCTCTTGGTTCTCCACCTCATAACACCCTTTAGCACAACTATTTGATTGCAATAAACTCCTATAATGTAGAAAAGAATTGGTAGGAAGTGCTTTCTTACACAACCTCCACCAGAACAACTCAACCTTAGGAATAAGCTTGAATTTCCTGATCCAATTCAGCGTCTCGATATTTTTGGTTCCACCGTCCTCTGATGCACATCATATTCCATCCAAGCTTCAAATGATAAGGAAGTGATTGATCTACCCGAATGCTGCTTAATGATCTCGATGCAATCTACCTCCAAATCTGGAAATAATGGAATATGTTTGATAGCCAAAACCAAATCCACATTAAACACATTTTGTAACTCCAAACACTTCCAGCTGCCTTCTTCTGAAATAAAATTCTGAAGCAATTCACTATGTAATTCATCACAATTAACATAAGTAGGCCACTTATTAAGAGGCTTATCAAAGATCTATGTATCATTCATGATACTCACTTTCTTGCCATTCACTAATTTCCATCTAACAATATTCTTCAAATACTTGGCTCCATCCACCAGAATTTTCCAAGATGAGGAATTACCTCTTTTAACCATAGTACTCCACACATCATTTTTATTTTTTGAAATGATAGATCGATTACATAAAAAATGAGGATTCTGAATGAATCTCCAAGAAATTCTAGACCTCAAAGGTCCAACTTTATCAACCAACGAATGAAGACCCAATCCTCTAAGCAACTTGGGTTTGCAAAGTTCTTCCCATGATATATAGTATAAACCTTTCCTTTCTTTGTCTTTATGCCACAAAACTTCTCTACATAACTTATCCAACTCATTTAATAGTCCTTTGGAACCAACGCATGTGTTGATGAAAAAATAGGTAGTGAAAGAAAAGTGCTCTTTATTAGAAGAACTCTTCTCGCCAAAGAAAGACACCTATTTCTCGACACATTTAATGATAGTGGAAGGTTATTTTAGGATGTGAAAATATGATATGAAATTAATGATAGAATTTAGTGGAGATGTTGAAGCATAGAGAATAAGACAATGTCCAAATATTCCCTATTTAGGTTAATGGCTAAATGGAATTGTTTAAAAGGATTTTATTATATTGGTTGTTGGTTTACTGATCTTAAACGATGCTTATTAAATAGAGGAAAAGTTGTGAATAGTTTAGAGCAGGTGTTTAAGAGGATATGTATAACATAAAAGAAACAAAAATAGCTACCTAATCTCACCAAAGAAAATGGATACATTTGAAGCCATCAAGTACCAAGTAAATAAAGAGAACTTCTCCAAAAAATTATTTCATTCAAAAATTGAAAATTATAATGCATATCAACCCATATTTATAAGCATTATAAGATAACTATTGAAAAAAAAGGAGGAAAAAGGAAGGGGGTGTGGACATTAAAGAGGAGTTCCACCTACCCATTCCACATATCAATTTTTTTATTGTCTCATCCTTACCTAACCATTTCATGGCTAACCATATAAGCTTTTAGATGGTAAATAAAATATAAATTATATTTAAAATTATGGACCCATTATGAGGCTCTTGATCGGGCTCTTATAGTTGGGCCTTTTCTTTGATCTTTTTCTTACGCTTTGGTCTTAGCTTTTGTAATTGAGCTTTTAGCTTGATTATCTTTATCCATATAATATGCTACATCAAATCATATGGGCTTAGTTGAACACCTCTCTATAGAGTTAAAATTGAAAGTTCGAAAGGGATGTTAAGCCCTAGTGAACTAGTCCCGAGGCTAACCAAGAGGGGGGGGGGGGGGGGGGGGGTGAATTGGTTATTTAAAAATTTCACGATAACTACAAAAATCTTTTCGATACTTAGCAGCGGAAACAAGTAAACAATAACGAAAAGATCAACCAACGATATTCACCCAAGCAGTTTATATTGAAAAGTAAAGTGCAGAACTGAATCAGAAAAGCAAACCAGATTTTATAGTGGTTCGGTCAACTTGACCTACGTCCACTCCCCGGAGCCTCCCCTCCGGGTATTGCACTAAACGAAAGTGACTCTCCTTTTGCTCCCGCAGCAAGGCGGAGAAGCCTGTACAAAACTCCTCCTTTTCACTACACGGTGAGGCAGAGAACCCGACCTCCTTTCGCTTCCTCCTGAAGTAGGCAGAGAACCTTCGAACTCCTTTCGCTTCCTCCTGAAGCAGGCAGAGAACCTACGAACTCCTTTCGCTTCCTCCTGAAGCAGGCAGAGAACCTACAAACTCCTTTCGCTTCCTCCTGAAGCGGGCAGAGAACCCGGATCTTCTTGCGAACGATCCTCCCACGAAGAACATCGACTAGACGACAGACGACGAGCGGAGAAGACGACTCTGATCCGTGCTTGGAGCAACCTTAGTGAATCCCTCACTAACTCCCCCTCACAAGATCTCTTCTCTCTCTCCCAACTCTCTCTCTCTAGGATTTCTCAGGGAAGGAAGGCAGCAAAAGATTTTTCCAAAAAAAAAAAAATTCTTTTAAAGGAGGGCTTAAAATTTGCCCTAAATCTCAACATGTCGGCCAAGATCGTCCAGGACGATCGGTAGATCGTCCTGTACGATCAGTTCAAATTCAGCTGTTTCAGCCTGGACGATCTGGCTCTTCTGGACGATCAGTAGAAAAAGTTGTTCATATCGTCCCGTACGATACTGCGATCGTCCGGGACGATTAGTTCAAATTGAAGGAAATCGTCCAGAAGACAGTTCGGGTCGTCCAGAGAAATCTGTGCTGGACGACCAAAAAATGACTTGATCGTCCCGGACGATAGGGTAATCGTCCGGTACGATTAGTTCAAAAAGGCCCCAAATCATCCTGTACATAGTTCTGGACGTACAGCTGAAATGCACAAGACGATCACGATCGTCCGGGATGATCCTGCGATCGTCCTGGACGATGTGATCGTATCAATTAAACATTAATTGCTTTCCTTAATTACCAGACTAATTTAGGCATGATTGTACTGGATCGTCCGGGACGATACACGTATCGTCCGGGACGATCAGACCAAGTATCTAAAAATAAGAACTTGCCTAACTTGATCTGGCGGCTGAGAATTTCTGATTTGGGCATATCGTCCCGTACGATCCGTAGATCGTCCAGGACGATCGGCTCAATCAGACCCTCTTAACTTAGTCGCCCTAATTAGGGTTTCTGGTTTAACTGGATCGTCCAGGACGATGTGGATATCGTCCAGGACGATCTGAACAAAATTGCAACAGAAACTCTAATTCACTCAATCTCTCCCCCTGAGTGTGTGTGTGCAAGGTTACTTAGCTAGGGAATCAGTTACATTACAATTGACTCAATAAAAGGAAAAATCATACATTTGACACACTTGGACCCAATCTTGAGTTGGCTTGAGTGGCTCGTGGTCTTTTGTGCCTGAAACAGATTAGCCAAGCAAAACACACTGGAAACATGTTTGTCATCATCAAAACTAGATTTGCAACAATCTCCCCCTTTTTGATGATGTCAAACATTTGTAAAGTAGTCTGAAAATAAAGGTAAACTAGGAGATCAAACAAAATAAACATTTTTTTTTTAATTTTCATTTAACAGCTCAAACAATACAGAAAACATGAAACAGAAAACAGAAACAGACACGACACGACTACAACTGACTCCCCCTTTTGACATCACAAAAAGGAGGAGGGAAAAACATAACATGGAAATAAAACATAAAATAAAACATATTGATTTTAGATTCAAAAACTAATGACAGGACAATTGACAGCGCTGAAATCCAAAAAAGGTTGGAAATAATCAACTTTCGTAACTCCGACCCCGGGCACCTTATCGATGCAAACCTCTTTCAACACAAAAATCCGATTCAGAATAAAAGACATTAGATTTGAAAAGAAATCCTTTCAAGCCTCGTTCCAGAAAAATATCTGATATAATAGTGTTACAAAGTAAAAAAAATTAGAAATCATGATTTTCAAAACTCAAGCTTTTGAAAATATTAAGTGGCGCACAGATTCCTCTAAGACATTTAACAATCTGAAAGGAAAGAAAGCTTGTTTTGGGCTCATTTTGTGCCTCTTTTTCAAATTGATTGGCGCTTTACGCATCTTTTGATTTTTGATACACTTTGTGTATCCAATTTGACAATTTCGCATCTTTTCAGTTTTGGGCTCATTTTATGCCTCTTTTTCAAATTATCTGGCGCACTGCGCATCTTTTATAAGCCTTCTCCTTTTCATAATCATTAAAGAGTCTCAGCTGTGAGATTATCTTCCAGACATAGGAGATGACTCTCCACAGTAAGGAAGAACGATTCACAAAATAAAATCCATACAATATATGATAAATGCAATCACTTGGTTTAGAAAATCAAACTAATGACTTAAGACTTTGAAAAACACTATTGATATGAGGCAGATTACTGTAGGAAGATAAAATAATCTCTATTTCAAAAACTAACATTTTAATTTTGAAAAGAATTTTTATTCGAAAGAAACCATACACTAGTTAAGGAGTTAGAAGAAGAGAAACAATCATCAATGTTTCTTCCCTTTAATAGGTTCAGTGGAATCACTCACTACGTACCAGCTTCCAAACCAAAATAAGGTAAAAAACTCATAGTAAGAAATTCAGATTTTTCAGAAATAGGTAGCGGTGATCAGATTTTGAAAAACATAAAAACAGTAAGTGCAAGATATGAACCCGTAAATAAATAAAAACAGGTAGAAAATCATAGCAAAGTAAATACTCAAACCAAACTAACAAAATGGGTAACACAGAAATCAGCAGAAGAAATAAAATCAACTGAAAGCAAATAATCAAACAAAAACTAACTAACAGAAATCAGAAATCAGAATACAAAAATTAACTAACAGAAATCAGAAAACAGAATACAAAAAACTAACTAACAGGAATTAGAAAACAGAATACAAAAAACTAACTAACAGAAATCAGAATACCAATCATAACAGTCATAAATCAGCAGTCATCAGAATCAAGCATTTATATCAATCACTCCTAATCTGGTTCTCAAAATGCTGAATGAGTCAAAGGCCAGTGGTTTAGTGAATATGTCAGCCAGCTGATTTTCAGTTGCTACGTGGTGTAGCTCAATGTCCCCTTTTGTAACATGGTCCCTAATGAAGTGATGCCTAATGTCAATGTGTTTGGTCCTAGAATGTTGGATTGGATTCTTAGAGATACAGATGGCACTCGTATTATCACACAGAACAGAAATTATGCCAACAGGTACTCCTAAATCCAAGACTTGCTGCTTCAACCAAAGAACTTGGGCCACACAACTCCCTAAGGCAATATACTCAGCTTCAGCAGTGGAAAGTGCAACTGAGTTCTGTTTTCTACTGGACCAGGAGACTAACGACTGTCCTATAAATTGACAAGTCCCAGAGGTACTCTTCCTATCCACCCTACACCCCGCAAAGTCAGAGTCAGAATATCCAATGATCTCAAAAGAGGTGCTGTGCCTAGGGTACCAAATTCCTAGGTTTGGGGTCCCTAAAAGATATCTAAGAATTCTCTTAACAGCAGTCAGGTGGGACTCTTTAGGATCAGCCTGAAACCTAGCACAAAGACAGACACTAAACATGATATCAGGTCGGCTAGCAGTCAGGTAAAGCAGTGAACCTATTATCCCTCTATACTTCTTCTGATCAACAGATTTTCCATTTGAATCCTTATCTAACTGAACTGAGGAGGGCATGGGAGTATTGATTGCTTGGCTTTATCCATTTCATATTTCTTCAAAATGTCCTTAGTGTATTTTGATTGATTGAGAAAGGTTCCATCATCCGTTTGCCTTATGCTAAACCCGAAAAAGTAGGACAATTCTCCCATCATACTCATCTCAAACTCTTTACTCATTGTTTTAGAAAACTCTTCACATAAGTATTTATCAGAAGATCCAAAAATTATATCATCAACATAGATCTGGACAATGAGTAAGTCATCTCCTAGTCTCCTCAGAAAAAGGGTGGTGTCTACGCTCCCCTTAACAAACTCTCTTTCTAACAGGAATGTGCTAAGCCTCTCATACCAAGCTCTGGGTGCCTGTTTCAATCCATATAAGGCCTTTTTTAATTTATAGACATGATTTGGATATTGGGAACTCTCAAAACCTGGGGGTTATTCTACGAAAATATCTTCTTTAATTACCCCATTTAAAAAGGCACTCTTGACATCCATTTGAAACAGCTTAAATCCCTTATAACAGGCAAAGGCTAGTAGCACTCTAATGGCTTCCAATCTAGCTACAGGGGCAAAAGTTTCCTCAAAATCTATCCCTTCTATCTGATTATACCCCTTAGCCACCAATCTTGTTTTATTTCTCACCACCACACCAGAATCATTCATCTTATTCTTAAAGACCCACTTGGTTCTCACAATACTTTGGTTTCTAGGTCTTTCTACTAACTCCCAAACATCATTCCTTACAAATTGATTCAATTCTTCCTGCATAGCTAAAATCCAAAACTCATCCGACAAGGCTTGATTGATGTTGGTGGCTTCAGTCATTGAGATAAAGGCAGAATGGTTTACTTCCTTCCTAAGTCCATGCCTAGTCCTAACACCTTCAGAAGGGTCTCCTAAGATCAGTTCTTTAGGATGACTCGAAGAATATCTCCAATCTCTAGGCAATGGGGTTTGAAGTTCTACCCTTTCCTCCAAATTTGTATTTCCAACTCCTTGGGTAACCTCAACAATCTCTTCATCTTCTACTTCAGATCTAGACTCCTTAGGATCAGATTCATCAAACACTACATGGGTTGTTTCTTCCACCACCATAGTCCTCCTATTGAACACCCTAAAGGATTTCCCCACACTTGAATATCCTAAGAACACTCCTTCATCAGATTTGGGGTCAAATTTTCCTAAGGGTGACTTCTCGTTGTTCAGAATGAAAACCTTACAGCCAAAGACATGGAGGTGGGACAGATTTGGTGTTCTACCCTTAATGATCTCATAAGGTGTCTTGTTCAGTTTGACTCTCACATTCACCCTATTCAGCACATAACAGGCAGTGTTCACCGCTTCAGCCCAAAAGTATTTTGGAAGTGAATACTCGGCAAGCATGGCTCTAGCGGCTTCCACTAAGGTCCCGTTCTTCCTTTCAGCTACCCCGTTCTGCTGAGGGGTCCTAGGAGCTGAAAAATTGTGACTAATCCCATGATTCTCACAAAAACTTCCAAATCTTTCATTTTCAAACTCCCCTCCGTGATCACTATGGATGGTAATAATCTCACATCCTAACTTCTTCTGAATCCAAGTAGAGAAAGATCTAAACTCATCAAATGACTCAGACTTGTGTGACAAAAACTTACCCAAGTGAACCTTGAATAATCATCAACAATCACAAAACCATAGACTCTCCCCCCTAAGCTGGCAGTGCTAATGGGTCCAAAGAGGTCCATGTGAAGAACTTCTAAAGGTCTAGAGGTGCTAATATCCTTAACAGAGTGAAAAGAGGACTGGACTTGCTTCCCCAACTAACAGGCATCACACAGGTGATCCTTAGTGAACTTAAGCTTGGGCACACCTCTAACTAAGTCCTTTTGGGTGACTCTCCTAAGGGTTTTCATATTGGCATGACACAATCTCCTATGCCATAACCAAGACTCATCAGCAGCAGTTTTTAAGCAAATTGAATTATCAGATTTAATGCTACTTACATCCAGCTTGTAGACGTTGTTGATCCTTTGCCCCTGCAAAACAACTTCATCATTTAAGCTTAAAATGTAGCCAGTGGGCAAGAATTTGATGTTGTATCCCTTGTCACAGAGTTGACTGTTGCTCAGCAGGTTGTGTTTCAGTCCATCTACAAGCAAAATATTATCAATCATAAAGTTCTTTGAATCACCAATTATACCTGTGCCTACCACCTTCCTGGTGGTGTTATCTCCAAGTGTAACCTTGCCTCCAGCTCTGGCCTCCAGCGAAATGAACTGATTTGCATCTCCAGTCATATGTCTAGAACATCCGCTGTCCAGGTACCACATGCTCTCACGAGGTCTTGTGTGAGAGCACACCTACAAAATCATCAAATGTCAGTCTTAGGAACCCAAACATGTTTGGGTTCCTTCTTATGAAAAGAAGAATGCGATGCATGCGTGCTGTGCTGTGAAACAGGCAGTTTGGGTCTCCACACCCAATGTGTACTACGGTGAATAGTACAAGTGTGTGATATGTGTCCTAACATGCCACATGAAAAACATCTAACACCAGGAAAAGGATTAACTAAACGTCGTGAGTGATAGTGCCTCTTCCTAGTAGTGTATGAAACATGGTTTGATGAACTTGCAACAGAATTTTTAAAAGGTGGCAGTGCATAAAACTGTTCAAAGGTAGGCGGTGTTTTGTTCTTTTCACAAGCACTGATTTTTACTTCCAAAAACTCATTCTCTTTCTTTAAACTTGCAATTTCAAATTTTAAAGCGCCTATGTTACTTTCTACTTCACATGCCATTGTATCTAACTCTTTAAAAGCTTTTTCTAAATCAACATGCGTGGTTTTCAAAGAATCATGCTCAGTAACTAAATCAGAATATTTTTTGTTCAATTCATCAAACTCATCAAGCAGAGACATGTGATTGGAATCAAGTGTGGAATAATCTTTAACTACAGAATCATGCTCTTTTTGTAAAGTCAAATAATCTAATTTCAAACTAGCATGGGTTTTCTTAAGCTTCCTATACGATGTATGAATCTTTTCAGAAACTTCAAATAACGGATCGTAAGTAAGCTCACATACCTCTTCCTGGCCCGACTGACCAGGGTGATCATCAGCCATCAGACACAAGTTTGTTTCCTCCTCTTCAGCTTCAGTCTCAGAAGAGTCGGATGTAGAGTCTGCCAAGAACGCCTTCTGAATCCGCTTCTTATCCTTTCTGAACTTTGATTTCTCCTCACTCTTCTCCTTGCTTGGGTGAGCTTTAAGTGTTGGACAATCAGCCTTAATGTGTCCAGGCATCCTGCATTCAAAACAAACCAATTCAGATGAACCCTTAAAGTTTTTATTGAACTTACCCTTGTTCCACTTCTGATAGTTCTTATGTTTCTTCCTTAGAAAGCTTTTGAATTGCCTTGTGATTAAGGCAACTTCATCGCTATCAGACCCGGAAGTGCTAGCATCTGAATCTTTGGCCTTTAGTGCCACGGTCTTCTCTTTCTTGCGTTCACCTGCATCAAGTTGCCTTTGGTTCACCCCTTGCTCGTAAGCAATGAGTGATCCAAGTAAGCTGTCAATAGAATAAGTATTTAAATCTTTGGATTCAGTAATAGCAGTAATCTTAGCATCATAAGAAGCAGGCAAACATCTAAGAATCTTGTTCACTCTTTCGTAGTTGGTAAGTTCTCTACCTAAAGCATGCAAAGAGGTAACAATCTGAGTGAACCTTGTGTACATTTCTGAAATAGTCTCACTAGGTTTCATGCGAAAAAGTTCGTAATCATGTAACAAGATGTTTAACCTAGATTGTTTGACTTCAGTTGTACCTTCGTATGTTATACATAACCTATCCCAGATTTCCTTTCCCGTTGTACAAGTAGAAACACGCATATAGTCTTCAGATTTCAAAGCACAAAAGAAATAGTTCAAACATTTTGCATTCAACTGTGCTAAATCACAATCATCAAACGTCCAATCAGCAAACGGCAATTCAGTTTTCACATTGTTAATCATTCAAAAAGGTGGTTCGTATCCGTCCTTAA
Organism: Dendrobium chrysotoxum; assembly: GCA_019925795.1. Lineage (NCBI taxonomy): Eukaryota > Viridiplantae > Streptophyta > Magnoliopsida > Asparagales > Orchidaceae > Dendrobium > Dendrobium chrysotoxum. The sequence goes on along the minus strand of CM034303.1, from coordinate 36,091,039 downwards.
CTAACATCCACATGCGATAATCAATAGATTGCAGAAAAGTAGACATGCGTGTTTTCCAAAAATCAAAAGGAATATTGTCAAACAACGGTGGTCTAGTAATAGAATAACCTTCAGCAGTATTACGATTGTTACAGTTAGCCATTGGATCGAATTCAAAAGTTTTTAAACAGAAATTTTGAATCCCTCTCTGATACCACTTGAAAGTTCGAAAGGGATGTTAAGCCCTAGTGAACTAGTCCCGAGGCTAACCAAGAGGGGGGGGGGTGAATTGGTTATTTAAAAATTTCACGATAACTACAAAAATCTTTTCGATACTTAGCAGCGAAAACAAGTAAATAATAACGAAAAGATCAACCAACGATATTCACCCAAGCAGTTTATATTGAAAAGTAAAGTGCAGAACTGAATCAGAAAAGCAAACCAGATTTTATAGTGGTTCGGTCAACTTGACCTACGTCCACTCCCCGGAGCCTCCCCTCCGGGTATTGCACTAAACGAAAGTGACTCTCCTTTTGCTCCCACAGCAAGGCGGAGAAGCCTGTACAAAACACCTCCTTTTCACCACACGGTGAGGCAGAGAACCCGACCTCCTTTCGCTTCCTCCTGAAGCAGGCAGAGAACCTTCGAACTCCTTTCACTTCCTCCTGAAGCAGGCAGAGAACCTACGAACTCCTTTCGCTTCCTCCTGAAGCAGGCAGAGAACCTACGAACTCCTTTCGCTTCCTCCTGAAGTGGGCAGAGAACCCGGATCTTCTTGCGAACGATCCTCCCACGAAGAACACCGACTAGACGACAGACGACGAGCGGAGAAGACGACTCTGATCCGTGCTTGGAGCAACCTTAGTGAATCCCTCACTAACTCCCCCTCACAAGATATCTTCTCTCTCTCCCAACTCTCTCTCTCTCTAGGATTTCTCAGGGAAGGAAGGCAGCAAAAGATTTTTCCAAAAAAAAAATTCTTTTAAAGGAGGGCTTAAAATTTGCCCTAAATCTCAACATGTCGGCCAAGATCGTCCAGGACGATCGGTAGATCGTCCTGTACGATCAGTTCAAATTCAGCTGTTTCAGCCTGGACGATCTGGCTCTTTTGGACGATCAGTAGAAAAAGTTGTTCATATCGTCCCGTACGATACTGCGATCGTCCGGGACGATTAGTTCAAATTGAAGGAAATCGTCCAGAAGACAGTTCGGGTCGTCCAGATAAATCTGTGCTGGACGACCAAAAAATGACTTGATCGTCCCGGACGATAGGGTAATCGTCCGGTACGATTAGTTCAAAAAGGCCCCAAATCGTCCTGTACATAGTTCTGGACGTACAGCTGAAATGCACAAGACGATCACGATCGTCCGGGACGATCCTGCGATCGTCCTGGACGATGTGATCATATCAATTAAACATTAATTGCTTTCCTTAATTACCAGACTAATTTAGGCATGATTGTACTGGATCGTCCGGGACGATACACGTATCGTCAGGGACGATCAGACCAAGTATTTAAAAATAAGAACTTGCCTAACTTGATCTGGCGGCTGAGAATTTTTGATTTGGGCATATCGTCCCGTACGATCCGTAGATCGTCCAGGACGATCGGCTCAATCAGACCCTCTTAACTTAGTCGTCCTAATTAGGGTTTCTGTTTTAACTGGATCGTCCAGGACGATCTGAACAAAATTGCAACAGAAACTCTAATTCACTCAATCTCTCCCCTTGAGTGTGTGTGTGCAAGGTTACTTAGCTAGGGAATCAGTTACATTACAATTGACTCAATAAAAGGAAAAATCATACATTTGACACACTTGGACCCGATCTTGAGTTGGCTTGAGTGGCTCGCGGTCTTTTGTGCCTGAAACAGATTAGCCAAGCAAAATACACTGGAAACATGTTTGTCATCATCAAAACCAGATTTGCAACAAAAATCTAATTAGTCATCAACTAGTTATGGGGAAAAATCTTTAAATTAGTAAGAGTTTTCATATCATCACTAAGTGATTTATTCTTCTAACAAACTAAAAATTGATGCTCAATAGCTAGATTAGTTAATGCTTCCTCAGTGATGATATAATCAATCTCTAAAAATGATGAATTGTATAAGTGGGGAACAACGTATCTTATTTAACAGTTAGACTAAATAAGTAGAGGTTCGCTAATTCCTTTATTTGATAAAATATCTTTAATATTAATAATAGGATAGATAAGCATATAAGCAAGCAATTCAAGGTGATACACATTTGATTCAAATTTTTTTTAAAATTTTTGAATAGACCACAAGCCCTTACATGTAGTTTCTTAAACTTATATGTTTGATAAAACTATGGGTCCATTATTGGGTTATTGATCAAACTCTTATAATTGGGCCTTTTCTTTAATCTTTTCCTGGAGCTTTGGTATTAGCTCTTCAAATTGAGCTTTTAGCTTGATTATCTTCATCTATATGATATGCTACATCAATTCCCATGGGCTTAGTTTAACTCCTCTCTATAGTGTTAAAATCTAATTAGTCTTCTACTTGATATGGGGAAAAAGTCTCTAAGATAATATGAGTCAACCACATATCATTACTAGATGGTTTATTCTTTTAATAAACTAAAAAAGGATGTTCAATAGCTATATCAATTAATGTTTCTTTAGTAATGATATAATCAATCTTCAAAAATGAGGAATCATTATAAGTGGGGAATTATGTCTCTTACTAAAGAGTTAGATTGAACAAGTGGATATTTGCTAACTCCTTCATTTAATAAAATATCTTCAATATTAAGAATAGGATGGATTAGCATATCAGCATGCAATTCATTGTGATAAGCATTTGATTCAATTTCCTTAAAAATTTTGAATGGGCAATAAGCCCTTACATGTAATTTTTAAACTTAGATGTTCATAAACTCAGAGAGGAAACAAATTAAAATATAATCACCTTCTTTAAAGTTTTTTATTGATCGATTATGATTTACCCTAGAAGCATATTTATCATTACTAAATTTTTTTTTTGCTATCCTATGGTATTATGTAGATTTTGAAAGGCTTTAACAAATGTGAAGTAGAATCAAAAAGTGTATGAGATGAGAGATTAGTTATATCAATTGGTCAACTAGGATTTTGACTATGCACTATTTCAAAAGGTGAGGCTTTAGTTGTTCTAGAGACAATACTATTATATGCAAATTCATTTGTAAGCAAATGTAAGCCCCAATTTCCTAAAATTTTTTCATAAGTCACCTTAGTAGGTTGCCTAACGTATGATTAACTACTTTAGTTTATCCATCAATTTGAGGATGAAAGCAAATGAAAATTATACTTTAGTACCTAAAAAAATTCATAAAGTCTTCCAAAAATATGAGGTAAATTTAACATCTCAGCCATATATAATTGTTGAAGGCAAACTATATAGATGCACTATTTCCTTAAAGAATAACCTCATAATATGGGAGGCATCATTAGTTTTAATACAGGGTAAAAATTGGCCATTTTTTAGAATCGATTAACTACTACAAAAAATATATCATGACCTCAAGAAGTTTGAGGTAGTCCCAAAATGAAATATATTAACAAGTCCTCCCAAGGCCTATAAGGGATAGGTAAGGCAATGTATTATCCAAAATTCTACATGGTAGCTTTAGCTTGCTTGCAGGTTAAGCATTATGTTACCAATTTTTGAACATCACGTTTTAGGAAGGGCTCATAAAATCTACTCTCCATCAAACATATAGTCTTATCATTCCTAAAATGACCAGTTATTCCTCCAGTGTGTAATTCAAAGATCAAAATTCCCTAAGTGAAGTTCTAGAATACAAAGTTATTTTCCCTTATATAAGTATCCATTGATTACAGAGAATGTTCCTTTTATGGTCAAAGATCTTTCTTAATGGTCAAATTGGGTACTCATCTTTAAGTTGTTCAAATCCATTAATTTTGAGTTCAAGAGAAGAAATGATCAAAGCTAACATAGATAATGTATCTACAAGTTTATTTTTAATTCTGATATGAGTTTTTGTAATTCTGATATTATGTTTGAGGATAAAATATTAATCTTAAGGAAATTTGACCCACATGGTATGCCTATGATCTAATTTTTATTAGGTGTTGATGAATTTGAGAGCTTGATGATCTAAGTTAAGAATAAATTCTTAATGTAGAAGGTAATGACGTTAATGTCTCAAAGATTAGATGGCTGTATAAAATTCCCTATCATATAGTGAATATCATTATTTTTCCTCATTTAGTTTCTCATTAAAAAAAGCTACTACATGATTTTCTGGACTTAATATTCCACCAATTCTTATTCCAGATACATCACAAGTCACTTCAAAGGCTTTTAAAAAATTAGGATGACTAAAGATAGGGGTATAGAAATTATAATCTTAATTTCACCTAAGGTTTTTTGTGCAACAGAGTCCAACAAAATTTATCCAATTTTAACAAATCAATTATTTGGGCAAAAATAGTACTAAAGCCTTTGGTGAATCTCCTATAAAAGTAGCTAAACCATGGAAGCCCTTAATCTCAATAAAATTAATAAGTGATGGCCAATCTAGGATTGCTCTAACTTTTGAAGGATTAGGTTTAATTCCAATAGTGGACATAATAAATCTTAGAAAAACTACCTCAGTTGATAAAAAGAAACACTTTATTAAATTAATGTATATTTTTTCCTGTCTAAGTATTTCAAAGACTTGTTTGAGGTATAGTAGGTGCTCATTTTCACTAGAACTAAAATTTAAGATATCAACAAAAATATACCACCTAAAATTTTTCTATATAAGATTTAAGGATTATATACATTAATCTCATGAAAGTGGCAGGAGTATTTAAAAGTCCAAAGGGCATTACTAGCCATTCTTAGAGCCCATCGGGGGTCTTAAAAGTAGTTTCTTATTCATCTCTCGATAGAATCCTAATCTAATGATAACCACTTTTGAATCAATATTATAAAAAATATTGCACCTAAAATTAAATTTAACATATCATCCAATTGAGGGATATGAAAACTATACTTAATAAAAGAATTTTTTAATAGCTTGACTCTCAACACACATCCTCCAATTGCCATATTTCTTCAAGGTTAATAATGCTGGAAATGCACATGGACTAAAAATTTATAATATAAAACATTTTCTTAAGTAAGTCCTCAACTTGTCTTTTAATCTTAATATGTTTAGTTGGATTCATCATATGATAGGGGAGAGATTGGGATGTTAGAAATTTATGACTAAGTCAATGACAAGTTGGATAGACCTAAGAGGGGGTAAGGCATCAGCTAAGTCATTAGGTGCAACATCACTAAACTCAAAAAAAAAAAAAAAGAGGAGTAACCATAATAGGTATGTGAATTTTTTTAGAATCAAGTTTTACATATTTTACATGTAGTAAGTATAGGGAGGTCTGATTAGCAAATTTCTTCTAAATGGGTCTAAATCCTATAATTTTTATTATTTAAGCTCTAAAGGTATGTAGAATAATGGTATTGGAACAAGGATTAGGAAAGGTAATGTTATCCCTAAAAATAGGATTTCCTATGATAATGAGTTTGAGTTTAGTGCCCTTCTCATGGTTAGGTTTGGGCTACATATCAGAGTTTTATCTATGAGGTGCTATGATGGATATCTTCTCCATACTTCTAATTGGTAGGAGTTTGATAGTTTTATTATTATATTTTAAAATATATACATTTTTCTTACCATAGTTAGCCACATTTAAGTCATATAACTAGGGCCTACCTAACAAAATATGAGCAACATTCATAGATAGGACATCACACCAAACTTGATCTTCATAACTACCAATTTTAATAGGAAGAGGCACATACTTATTATGGGAAAAGATGTATGATTTACCCAACTAACCTGAAAAGGTTCAGGGTGTGGTTCACACTTGAGATTGGCTCTGATGATGGTGTGGGTTGAGATGATATTCATAGCATTTCTTCCATATATAACTAACCTGCACCTTTTCTCATTGCACATAACCGACATACTAAAAATATTTTTTCTTCTCCAATCCTTTGTTTCATTTTTTGTTATAGTTAGACATTGCATCACATTAATTTAGGGGTCACTTATTAACTCTAACTCGTCATCAATAAGAGGTGTATCATCATTAACTTCTTTTAGGTCATCATCTACGGAGTCTCAATTTCTTTTAATAAAAGAATTTGGGCTTATTTTGCATATGACCCTTTTTGTGATATTTAAAGCAAATGATTTCTTTATCTTTAGAACTTCCATCAGTAGGAGATTTAGGCAAATTGGTTGAGCTAAAAAGTGGCATGGTTCTAACAGTGGACTTATAGGATGAAATGGAGGGGCTTACCCTTTTGAACTTGAAAGAAAGGTATATTTCATTTAATTTTCTACTAATAAAGCATAATAAAAGACTTCATCTAAGGCCTCGGGATCAAATATTTCTACTTCATTTCTAATATCCATCCTTAGTGCATTGAAAAATTTATTGACTAGTTGCCAATCATTATTAGCACAGTTGATTCTAGAAATTAAGTCTACAAAGGTATTCTGATATTTAGTAACAAGGATACTACCTTGCCTTAAAGTTAATAACTACCTTGTAATTTCTTATCATGGTGTCTAGGGTAATATTTGGTTCTTAATTAACATCTCCTTCATTTCAATCTAAGTAAGAAGGGTCCTTCCTAATCTTCTTTCTTTGGCTAAAGTATTAGTCCAATAGATCTTACCATGTCTAGTTAATTTCATTTTAGTAAAAGAAACTATTTGATAATCATCCATCTTATACCTATAAAAAACATTATCCATATCGGTCTAAGAACCTATTGAGGTCATTAGTACCATCATAGGTGGGAGCTTCAACTTTAACTCTTTTAGAGGGAGTATCTGAAAGTTTGTTAGGGTTGTTAAGCCCTTATGAGCTAGTCCCAAAGCTAAACAAGAGGAGGGGTGAATTGGTATTTTAAAAATCCTTGCACAAATAAAAAAATGTTTTTGTCTTTTTGGATATTTAAAACACAAATAACATAAGCAAAAGCAAATAACCAAAATCATATTTTCAACCACATATCAGATCACAATAACAACAACAACAATAACATCAAGCCTTTATCCCACTACGTGGGGTCGGCTACATGAATCCTTTTTCTCCATTGTGTCCTATTAAAAGTTAAATTCTCGTTTAAATCTAATAAAGAAAGATCATTTCTAATATTTTTTAACCATGTCTTTTTAGGTCTACCTCTACCTTCCTTAACATAAGTCAAATCTAAGACCTCTACTTTCCTAACCGGGTTATCGGGAGGCTGTCATTTTATGTGTCCAAACCATCTAAGGCTACTCTCTCTAATATTATATTCCACTGGAGCTACTCTAACCTTTTCACAAATATGCTCATTTTGTATCCTATCTCTAAGGGTAAAGCCACTCATCCACCTAAGCATCCTCATCTTAGCAACACTTAACTTAGAATATAAGTGAAAGCAAATAACCAAAATCAGATTTTCAACCATAGATCAGATCACAACAATATGCAGAAATTAAAATGAGGGAAAATAAATGAAAAGAGCGCATCAGATTTATAGTGGTTCGGTTAACTTGACCTACATCCACTTCCCGGAGCCTCCCCTCTAAGTATTGCACTAATAACTATAGTGACTCTCATTTTGCTCCCACAGCAAGGTGGAGAAGCCCTTACAAAATCTTTCTACCAACACCAATGAGGTAGAGAACCTTGACTCCTTTTACTTCCTCCTGAAGTAGACAAAGAACCCCAACTCTTTTTGCTTCCTCCTAAAGCAGGCAGAGAATCTAGAATCCTTTTGCTTCCTCCTAAAGCAGGCAGAGAACCCAACTCCTTTTACTTCTTCTGAAGCAGGCAGAGAACCTAGATCTGATACTGATAATTGTCTCCCTAGAGCCACCATGGAACCAAGGATAAAGAAGGAAGATAATGATCGAACCCTTGCTCGGAGCAACCATTGTGAATCCCATCACAAACTCCCCCTCACAAGATTCTCTCTCTCTCCCATTTCTCCTTCTCCTCTAAGCTCTCTTGGAGTGGAAAAACCAACAAAAGATTTCTGAAGAGAAGTTCAAAGAGCTTAAATAAAAGGCCTCAAAAAATGCCCTAAATTTAACTTGCCGACTATATCGTCCAGAACGATCTATCAATCGTCCTGTATGATCAGTACAAAATTAGCCATTTTCCTAAGACGATTTCCATGGTCTAGACAATCAGAAGAAATACTTTCTACATATCATCCAGGATGATTTTACGATCGTCCGGGATGATTAGTTCAATTTAAGTGAAAAATTATAAATTGTCTAGACAAATGTTCAGGACTTCCAGGATGATATCCTAGACAATCAGAAGAAAATAAGAAGTTTGGTCTAGGACAATTTCACAATCGTTCAGGATGATCAATTCATTTTGGGTGGCAATCGACAATGTTACAAATTAGTCTTCATAACTATGTTTTATATCATATGTATTTTTTATGATACCAAAATTTTATTATTTGATTTCTGTTTCTCCTAACATGTGTTGGAAATATTATTTATATTTTTTGTGTGTACTAACATTTCAGAAAAATCATATTCTAGACTGCTAAAGACTTCAAGACAGATTATATTAGGGAATATTATAATTGGAGTCTGTACTTTTTATATATTTTTTTGAGAGAGTGTGATTGTAATTAGGTAACCATGTACACACACACTAGGGAGTAAGTCAAAACTTAAGATTTTAAAACTAATCGTACTATACGATTATGTATTATACTATACGATTATGTATCGTACTAGATGATTTAACCTTTCAGTTCCTTAAGAAGGAAGTTAAACGGATCTTGAATTGATAATTTTTAAAATACTAATCATACTATACGAAATGGATTTTGAATATTATTTTCTAGAGTACAAAATGGGCTTCGTACAGGATCGTATTGGACAAACCTGTTTATTTGACATTTATAGAGTATGAAATCAAGTTCGTACAGTATTGTACATGGAATTTTTAAACTGTTCATACATATAAAGCACAATCGTAATATACAATCAAGTTTCATCAAACTTGAAAATTTTAGTTTTGGATGGTTTTTCTTGTCCTTTGTCTATAAGGGTTCAAAAATTGACTGCCTACGTACTTCTTACTTCGAAAATTCTCTTGAGTATGACAAGGAGTGTGTTTGGGTGAGTATTTTGAGAGCGGAGAGTGAGAGATCTTGTAAGAGGGATTTGTGAGGGGATTCAAAAAGGTGCCCAATAATGAGGATCTCTTGCTAGTACTTTATAGTTCTTCCATACTTCCTTGAGGGCTTTTGAGAGAAGTTTTTTAAAAGGAGATCCGGTACTCTGCTGCACTTGAAGGGTGTGAAAGGATGCTTGGTACTCCATCAACACCTGGAGGGTGTGAAAGGATGCTTGGTACTCTATCGACACCTAGAGGGTATGAAAGAATGGTTGGCACTCTGCCATCACCAACAGGGTGAGAAAGGACAGTGGGTTCTCTGCCTTTATTAGGAGGGTAAAAAAGGATAATGATTCTTTACCACACCGAATTGGTGGAAGAGAGGTTGTTGTAAGAGCTTCATAGCCTTACTGTGGGGGCTAAAAAAGAGACACTAGTATTTAGTATAATACCCGGAGAAGGAGTATCTAAGGAGTGGACATAGGTCTTGTTGGACCGAACCACTATAAAATCTAGTGTTTTCTATTCTTTACTTTTTTACCATATTTTTATTTTCTGTATTTTCTTTTATTTTTTTCTAGTTAAAAAATTATTTTTAAAAATTTAGTATTGTGTTTCAAATTAATTAATCAAATTTCAAAATAAATAATATTTTTTTAAAATTACCAATTCACCCCCTTCTTGGTTAGCCTTGGGACAATTGACTTAAGTTTAGCAACCTACTGAGAGTTTACAAGTGGTATCAGAGCTTACTTTCAAAAATTAAAGTTTAGACAATTTTTTAAAATGATCATGGCTACTTTTGGAAATTGTAACACACCTGAAGGATATTTGATCACAAGACCCCCATTGTTTGATAACATCCCTTTTGATTTTTGGAAAATACAAATGTCTATTTTTCTTCAATTGCTTGACTATCGCATGTGGATTTTAGTATAGGAAGGCTACACTAGACCAAGTAGACTCATATATGGCATTATAACTGAAACACCATTCACTGACTGGATAGTAGAAGAAAGAGACCTAGCTCAGTTAAACGCTAAATGTTTAAATAGTTTTTTCTGTGCACTTAAATCTGAGGACTATATGCATATTTTAACCTATAAATCCAGAAAAGAAATATTGGATATAATTTGCATCACATATGAAGGAACAAATGAGATGAAATATTCTAGATTGAATATTTTATTACATGATTATGAACTCTTTCGCATGAAATCAAATGAGTCAATTAGTGACATGTATACTCATTTTACACAGATAGTCACCTCATTACATGCTTTAGATAGGGAACTAACGAGTTCTAAAAAAGTAAATAAATGTTTTTCTTGTTTGCCTACTACTTATGATGCAAAGATAACTACTATAACTGAATCAAAAGACTTAAATGTTTATTCTATTGACAATCTTCTTGGATCACTAATTACTTACGATCAAGGAGTAACACAAAGACAGATTGATACATGGACAAGTGAAAGGAGAAAAACATTACATTGAAAGTGGATGACTCAGAGAGTGATCAGTTATAACATGAGGATGAAGAAGATATTACTCTTATAATGAGGCAATTCAAAAGTTTCCTAAGAAGGAAGCAAAGGAGGCGTCAACAGTGGAACAAGGGTAAGTTCCATAAAAATGCTAAGGCTTCTAATGAAGTAATTTATTATGAATACAGGAAGCCAGGATACATCAAATTTGATTGACCAAATCTCAAAGCTAATCCTAGCAAGGAGATGTTTGAGGAGAAAACAAATGTAAATAAGGGCAAGAAGAGATTGCAGAAAGCATTTTGGGCGGATTCAGCTTCAAATTCCATAGAAACAGAAGTAGAGGAGGAAGTCAAGAACTTGTGTTTAATGGCCGATAAGCTTGATCAGTCAGATCAAGAAGAGGTATCTGACTTAACCTATGATGAGTTATTTGAAATTTTTTAGAAAGTTCATACTGCATATAGGAAACTCAGAAAACTGCATGCCAAGCTAAATATTAAATTTTTAAATTTACAAAAAGAGCTTGAAATTCTTAGGAATGATCAAGCATTAATTGATAGCAACCACATGATTTTATTGGATGAGTTTGATGATTTGAACAAAAAAGTATGAACTTTTGAAATCATTATACACTGAACTTGAGAATGATTATAAAATTTTTTTAGAAGAAATAGAACATAGAGATATTAATTTGAATATGGAAATTTTAAGGTTGGAAAGTAGAAACTCATATCTTGAATTGGAATTGAAGACTATTAAGGAAAATAGACAAACACCCACACTTAAATAATTCTTTAGGTCTAAGCAAAAGAGGATGAGTTCAACACTTAGGAAAAGACCTTATAATGCACATAGATTGGTGAACCCTTTTCCTGGAGTGAAGTATTTTTCATGTGGAATGACTGGGCATATTTCTCACACTTATACAATTCAGAGTAGAACACATCTAGTGTGGAGACCTAAGATGCATAATTCACAGTATATCAAATATGCATCTAGTTTATTTTCGCCAAGAGGAGAACCCAAACTTGTTTCGGTTCCCAAGTCTAACATTTGATCTTTTTGTAGAAACGCTCTCATACAAGATCTCGTGAGAGCATTTGGTACCTGGATAGTGGATATTCGAAGCATATGACTTGAAATACAACTCAAATCATATCATTGGAAGCCAAGAATGGAGGTAAGGTTACACTGGGAGATAATATCACTAGGAAAGTGGTAGGTACATGTATGATTAGAAACTTGATCAATTTTTTCATTAAAAATGTCTTATTGGTAGATGGCTTAAAGCATAACCTATTGAGTATTAGTTAGCTATGTGATAAGGGGTATAGTATAAAATTTTTCTCCACTAGCTGCATAATAAGCCAAAATAAAATTGATATTTTGCATGGAATTAGGGTAAATAATATGTACATGCTTGATTTAAATATTATTAAATCTTCTAATGCCTTTTGTCTCAAAATAATAACTGATGAATCATGGTTATGGCATAGGAGGCTTTGTCATGCAAGCATGAAAAATTTAAGAAAAATTACCCAAAAAGGATTGGTTAGAGGAATACCTAAATTAGACTTTACTAAGGATCACCTGTGTGATGCATATCAATTAGGTAAACAAGTGAAGTCCTCTTTTCATTCCATTAAGGATCTTAGAACTAGTAAACCATTGGAAATCATTCATATAAATCTTTTTGGACCGGTTAGCACTGTAAGTCTAGAAGATAAAGTTTTTAGATTTGTGATAGTTGATGACTTTTCTAGATTCACTTGTGTTAAATTCTTATCACATAAGAGTGAATCATTTGATAAATTTAAAACTTTTATACTTGGATTCAGAGAAAGTTAGGATATGAAATTATTTCAATTCAAAGTGATCATGGAGGTGAATTTCAAAAATGAAAAATTCAAAGATTTTTATAAATCAAAAGGAATTGATCACAATTTTTCAACACCTAGGACCCCTCAGAAGAATGGGGTAGTCGAAAGGAAGAACAAAACATTGATAGAAGCCATTAAAGCCATGTTAGCAGAATACTCACTTCCAAAATATTTTGGGCTGAAGCGGTTAGCACAGCTTGTTATGTTCTGAATAGAGTGAATATTAGATCTAAGTTGAATAAGACACCCTATAAACTTCTTAAGGGGAGAACACCTAATCTTTCACATTTGCATGTTTTTGGATGCAAGGTATTCATTCATAATAATGGTAAAACTTCTTTAGGAAAATTTGATCCAAAATTTGATGAAGGAAATTTTCTTGGATATTTTAGTGTTAGAAAATTATATAGGGTATTTAACAAGAGAGCTTTAGCAGTTGAGGAGACAACACATGTAGTTTTTGATAAATCTAGTATTTTGGAAGAGCTAAGATTGGAAGAAGATCATATTAAAAATATTGAAAATATCTCCCGAGAAATTAAAAAGATAAAGTTAGAAGAAAAGGTTGAGATGGAAAACCCTTTGCCTAGAGAATGGAAATTTTCTAAGAGTCACCCTAAGGAATTAATTTTAGGTGAACCTAGTGAGGGTGTTAGGACTATGCATGAAATTAGTAAAGAAGTGAATCATTTTTCTTTTATATCGATGATTGAACCCACTAATATAAATAAAAAACTTTTGGATGAATTTTGGATTTTGGCCATGCAAGAAGAATTGAATCAATTTGTAAGAAATAATATTTGGGAGTTAATTGAAAGGCCTAAGAAGCAAAGTGTTGTTGGAACTAAGTGGATGTTCAACAATAAAATGAATGATTCAGGAGTTATAGTTAGAAACAAGGCTAGGTTAGTGGCCAAGGGGTATAATCAAATAGAAGGGATTGATTTTGAAGAAACTTTTGCCTCTGTAGCCAGACTGGAAGCAATTAGGGCTTTGCTAGCCTTTGCCTGTTTTAAAGATCTCAAATTGTATCAAATGGATGTTAAAAGTGCCTTTTTAAATGGGGTGATACAAGATGATATTTATGTTGAGCAACCTTAAGGTTTTGAAAATTCTAAACTCTCTAATCATATTTTTAAATTGAAAAAGGCATTATATGGACTAAAACAGGCACCTAGACCTTGGTATGAGAGGTTAAGCACTTTTCTATTTGAGATATTATTTGATAAAGGAAGTGAAGACACCACTCTCTTTTTAAAAAAGATAGGAGATGGTATACTCATTGTTCAAATATCTGTTGATGATATCTTGTTTGGATCAACTGATAAAACACTTTGTGATAATTTTTCAAAAATAATTAGTAGTGAATTTGAAACGAGTTTGATAGTAGACTTGAGTTATTTTCTTAGTTTTAGCATAAAGCAAAGTGAGGAACATTTCTCAGTCAGTCGAAGTTTGTTAAGAACATTCTCAGAAAGTATGAAATGGATAATGCTAAACTAGTAACTACAGCAACGAGTTCCTCCGTGCAGTTAGATAAGGACCTTAAAGGAAAATCTGTTGATCAAAAGAAATTTAGAGGAATAATTGGATCATTGCTTTATTTGACAGCTAGCAGACCAGATATAATGTTCAGTGTTTGTCTATGTGCTAGATTTTAATCTGATCCAAAGGAATCACTTTTGATAGCAGTTAAATGAATATTGAGATATTTTTTAGGAACTCAAAACTTAAGAATTTGGTATCCTAAGCACAGCTCTTCTTTTGAGATAATTGGATATTCTGATTCAAATTTTGGAGGATATAGGGTAGATCAAAAAATACTTCTGGAACATGTCAATTTATTAGAAATTCTCTAGTTTCTTGGTCTAGTAGGAAATAAAATTTAGTAGCCCTTTCTACTGTTGAAGAAGAATACATTACCTTAGGTAGTTGTGTGGCACATGTTCTTTGGTTAAAATAATAAGTGATTGATTTAGGATTTTTTATTGGCATAATTCTAGTTTTCTGTAATAATATTAGTGCTATATGCATTTTAAAATTTTACATGTCATCGGCTTTAAAATGATTAATTTTAAAAAGAATTTTTATTTATCATATTTTGATTTAAGTGTTTATTTCGTACTGTACAAAATTATTTCGTACTATATAAATTTTATAGGTTGAAAATGATAGGTTTCTGAGTTGAGGTAATGAAACTTAGTTTTTTCATAATGGATCATACAGTACGATCATATCATCATATTGTATGATATATGCAGTTTCGTCTGTACGATTGGGGATGATTTTTCAAACAATTTTGGTTATTTTGTTTGATCATATGTACAAAATCTTATTTCGTATGTGTGATCCATTTTGTCAATTTTGGATAAGGACGAACCCAACCGTTATAAAAATAATCTTTAATATTTTTATCATCCCGTACGACTTAAAAATAATATAAAATCCAGTGCTTTGACAGACTTGAAACTCACTTTGATCAACTTTTTGATCAAATTGAGAATCATTTAAATTAGCAGGATGCTAGGTATCAAGAAGAGATGGGTTAGATTCATGGCCAGTTTGACTGTGTAAATACTAATGTAGCTACAATCAGTAGCTACTTCACGACATTCAACCCTCAGCCACCTCTTGACCAGGGTCCTTCAGAGTTTTGGTGGTGATCTTTTGATGTTTATGTATTTGCTTCTATGTTGCTCTTGTAATTGAGTTGCTTAAGAGTAATTATTCTTTTGAGATGTTTTAGTGTTGATGTTCTATGATTCCAGTGACTTCAGGTGTTAGTCCTGAATGATGTTATCTTTCTTTACTTTATGGGTGATAATCTTTGTATTAGATATTTTTTATTAATGAAAAGACGGAATGATGTTTTGTTACAGCTTGATTTTTCTCTTCTTGGATTTATTATGTTCTTGGATTCAAATCTTTTATGTTTGATTTTTAGAATGAGATTTTAATTATAATTGCTCTAAAAATTAATTTTCTTATAAAATTTAATCTCTCAATATTTTAAATTAAATTATGACTGCATGAAGATTAGAAGATTAATTTCATGTTCTTATAGATAAATTTTATTTATTGATAATTATTGCATATTAGATGTTTAATTTTTTATATCATTTTCTTTTTAATATATTTATTTTTGTTAATTAGTGGATTCTCAATTTTAGATTTATTGATATTGGAAAGACAGAGAATGTAAAATAAGCACAAAGTGCTAAGCTTAAAAAGATGCACAAAATGTGTCACTTGCTCAAAAGATGTGCAATATTTGCTAAAGTTAAATAAAGGCACAAAATTAGCTCAAACTAATAAGATGCACAAAGTGTACCACAAACTATTGAAAAGATGTGCAATGTCGCCAATTGGTACTTGTCTTTCTTTTATCATCTATCTCTCTTACATATCCACTTAATCGACAAAAATTTTTCCTATTGAATTTGAAAATAATAAATCTTTATTTCATCTTTTTTGCAATAATTATTTTATTTGTTCTATCTAGAATGAACAATGAACTTGGTTAACTTTTCTTTTTCAAGTTATTCTTTGATTTAAAATTTGAATTTTCTCTTTTTTAGATTAGGAAGTTAATATTGTATCTTACAATTACTTTAAAATTTTTTTCTTCATCAACTTCATTGATTTATCCATAGACACTCATTTATTCAAGAAGTACTTCTCTTTTTGTTATTGTCAAAAGGGGGAGTCATTAGATATTGTTTGAAGTTATTGTGTGATGTTGGATTATTTGATGCTTGTTTTGTTTCTTGTGTAATTTTTGCTTGATGTTATTTTCATTTTTATTTAAATTTTTTTTATTTTTATTTTGCACTTCATTGGAATTCCTTGTTTTAAACTAGTCATTTATTTAAGGGGAGTTTATTCATTTAAGGGGAGCTTAGGAGAAAATTGATCTTAAGTGTTAACTCAAACAATAATTATTTTGCCATCATAAAAAAGGGGGAGATTATTACAAATTAGTCTTCATAACTATGTTTTATATCATGTATGTTTTTTATGATACCAAAATCTTATTGTTTAATTTCTGTTTATTCTAATGTGTGTTGGAAATATTGTTTATGTTTTTTGTGTGTACTAATATTTTAGGAAAATTATACTCCAATCTGCTGAAGACTTCAAGACAGATTAGATTAGGGAATATTGTAATTGGAGTCTGTACTTTTATATATATAATTTTTGAGTGAGTGTGATTGTAATTAGGTAACCGTGCACGTACACACTAGGGGAGTAAGTCAAAACTTAAGATTTTAAAACTAATCGTACTGTATGATTATGTATCGTATTAGATGATTTGACATTTTAGTTCCTCCAGATGGAAGTTAAACGGATCTTGAATTGATAATTTTCTAAGTACTAATCATATTGTACAAAATAGATTTCATACATAACTTTTCAGAGTATGAAATGGGCTTCGTACAGGATCGTATTGAACAAACCTGTTCATTTTGAACTATTTATACTTTTTTGAATTGTTCGTACAGTATGATGTCATTTTGTATAGGCATTTACAGAGTATGAAATCAGGTTCATACAGGATGAACCGTTCATTTTTTAAACTGTTCGTACAGTATGATGTCATTTCATACAGACATTTATAGAGTACGAAATCAGGTTCGTATAGGTTTGTACAGGATGAACAATTAATTTTTTAAATTATTCATATAGTACGATGCCATTTTTTACAGACATTTATAAAGTACAAAATCAGGTTCGTACAGGATGAACCGTTCATTTTTTTAAACTATTTGTAAAGCACGATGTCATTTCGTACAGACATTTATAGAGTACAAAATCAAGTTCGTACAGAATCATACATGTAATTTTAAAACTACTTGTACGTATGAAGTACGATCGTACTATACAATTAAGTTCCATCAAACTTAAAATTTTTAGTTTTTGGATGGTTTTTCTTATCCTTTGTATATAAGGGTTCTAAAAACTGACTGCTTACATACTTCTTGCTTCAAAAATTCTTTTGAGTGTGACAAGGAGTGTGTTTGGGAGAGTGTTTTAAGAGTGGAGAGTAAGAGATCTTGTAAGAGGGATTTGTGAGGGGATTCACAAAGGTGCCTAATAGTGAGGATCTCTTGCTAGTACTTTATAGTTCTTCCCTACTTCCTTGAAGGCTTTTGAGAGAAGTTTTTCAGAAGGAGATTCGGTACTCTACTGACACCTGCACGGTATCAAAGGATGCTTGGTACTCTGCCAACACCTGAAGGATGTGAAAGGATGCTTGGTACTCTATCAACACCTAGAGGGTGTGAAAGGATGATTGGTACTCTATCATCACCAGAAGGGTGAGAAAGGATAGTGGGTTCTCCGCCTTCATCAGGAGGGTGAAAAAGGATGGCAGTTCTCTGCCACACTGGGTTGGTGGAAGAGAGGTTGTTGTAAGGGCTTCTCCACCTTACTGTGGGGGATAAAGGAGAGACACTAGTGTTTAGTGCAAAACCTAGAGAAGGACTCTGCAAGGAGTGAACGTAGGTCTTAATGGACTAAACCAATATAAAATTTGGTGTTTTCTATTCATTACTTTTTTACCGCATTTTTATTTTCTATATTTTCTTTTATTTTTCTGTGGTTAAAAAATTATTTTTAAAAAAATTAGTATTGTGTTTTAAAATTAATTAATCAATTTTTAAAATAACCAAGAAATTTTTAAAATTACCAATTCACCTGTTCTCTTGGTTAGCCTTGGGACAATTGACTTAGGTTTAACAACTTACTGAGAGTTTATAGATAAATCATCCTGCACAAAGTTTGCGACATCCAGGATGATATCTTGGATGATCAGAAGAAAATCATGGTTTTCGTCTAGGACGATTGGAGACCGTCCGAGACGATTGGAGATCACCCGGGATGATTGGAGACAGTCCAAAATGATTGGAGATCATCCCAAAAAATATAAAGGATCATCCGGGATGATTGGGATGACCGTCCTATACGATGTGATTGATTAATTAAACCATAATTAGTCTCCTAATCAAGGGATCATTTTTGGCAAAATTATAACAAATCATTCAAGACAATATTATATCATCCTGTATGATTGGAATAAAATTCTCAAAATAAAATATTTTTAAAATGTGATTGGCGGTTGATTACTGAATTTAAACATATCGTCCAAGACAATGGTAGGATCATCTAGGATGATCTGCCTAATTAAATTTACTTAACCTAGATACCCTAATTAGGGTTTCTATTTTGAACTAATCATCCAGGACAATTTTGGATCATCCTGCACTATATGCTCAAAATTTAGAAGACTCTCAAACTCACCAAATTTCTCCCCACAGTGTGTATGTGCAAGGTTACTTAGCATCAGGATTCATCTTATTACGTTTGACTCAAGAAAAGATAAAAACTATTGAAATTTAAACTAGACTTACTCAGTCTTAGTCAACCCAATCTTGAGTTGGTTTGAATTATAATTGACTTTGTGAACCTAAAAAAGTTAGTAGGCATGGGCAACTAAAATAGATATGCAGTAGTAACAGTAGAGAAGCAAGAATGTTTAATATCATCAAAACTTTAATGCTTGAACACAAATTTGCAATAGTATAAAAAATCATCAGCATTTCTATGAGGATGATCTCTTCTACCTCTATTCCTAAGAATAGATTTTCTTTTATTAGGTTGTCATCTCTTTGGTCAATGTAATAATCATCATCTTCTAAAGGCGCATTGTGATTTTGTACAAGGCATGGGACATGATTACTATTATTTTGTAATTATTTAGAATATTTTACATTTGAACCTTTAGTCTTTACATCTGGGTTTTAGTATCCTCAATTAGTTTTTTGGTCCTAATATCTAAGGAATCAACCATCCTAGTCAAGTTTTCAATTTGATCTCGAGAAATTGATTTAGGTGCCATGAGATGTTTTTTTTTTAAATATGAAGAGAGAGATGATAGGGAAAGGCTATATATGAGAGAGTAAAATTTTAAATATAAGAGTAAAAATAAAATAAATTCTAAGTTTAAAGAACTTCCATGTGAGGAGGGGGGTACAAAGACATCTTACGTCCCAAGCTCTCTTTAAGAAGTTTACACATTTTTGACAAAATTCTTTTAAATTTTAAACACCCTAAATTTTATACACATATATTCTTATGCATGCAATTTTAAATGAAAGAAAAAAAAGCCTAGATCTATAAGCCTATGCCCTTAAGATGGCAAACTATTCAAATTTTGATAAATAAATAACTAGTTTTACCATAAGCAATTAACCAAAAAATTAAAGAAGGTTATATGAAGTTTTGTATGCATTAAGGTAATTTTATAGTTTTATTTAGGTGGAGCACAACCTTACAAATATTTTCATTCAAGATAAGTTTATGGGTAGGTTCACACAAGGATATTGGCCAAGCATTTTGGTGGAGCTCACTAATTGCATCTCATGCATACACCATAGACTTGCAAAATAATATAATATATATCCAAGCTATTAATATGAATTAAATCTATCATAAAAAGGATTTTCTAATCTAAAACTTAATTTTGTAACTCTCAAGCTTATGGAGGCAAGTCCACCATAAGAAATTTTTTTTAAGTTTTCCAAAAGTTCTAGCTTATGACTCCTTCCTAGATTCGCTCTTATACCAAATATGATGGTGGTGGGTAACCTTTTGGTGAGATTAATGACTAAAAAAAGATATGGATATTTAGGATGATATTTAGAGAAGTATATAGATTTTATGGTAGAATGATGAGAGGTTGAGAGAGGTGTATTAGTAGAAATGCAAAGACTAGCTTGTTTGGGCTGATTTGGAGGATCACTTTGGATAGTGACCTTTATGTGAGATAAATGGATATAAATATTAGTAGAATGTTATATTAGGATGTGAAATTGTTATATGGATGTTTTGGTAGGGTTTGGTGCAGTTTAAGAAGATGTTGAAGTACAAGGAATAAGACTAGGTCTAAGTGTTCCATATTTGGGCTGATGGCTATATAGAAGTGTTTTGAAGGGTTTTATGATTTTGGTTGCTAGTCTACTAGTCTTAAATGATGATTATTAAGTGGAGTAATAGTTTTGGATAGTTTAGAGTAGGTATTTAATAGGATCTATGAATAACATAAAAGAAATAAAGATAACTGCTTAATATCACCAAAGAAATGACACACTTGAAGCCATCAAGAACCAAGAAATGAAGTGAAATTTTCCACAAATTTATTTCATTAAAAAAATAAAAATTACAATGCATGTTAGCCCATATTTATAGGCATTAATACATAACTATTTGAAAAAAAAAGAGGAAAAATGGAGGGGGTTGGTGGAAATTAAAGAGGAGTTCTACTTACCCTTTTTTTTTTGGTTTCCTCATCCTACCTAAACATTTCATGGCTGACCATACAAAACACCATATGATAAATATAATATAAATTACATTTAAAATATTTAAAACTATTGGCCTATTATTGAATCTTAACTAGGCTCTCATAATTTGGCCTTTTCTTTGATCATTTTTTGGGCTTTGGTCTTAGCTCTTGCAATTGGGCTTTTAACATGATTAGATTCATCCACATGATGTGCTTTATTAGTCATCCTTTAGTCTTAGGATGAATTGAACTCATCAAAAAGTTCACCATAACTATAATGACTTCTTTTGGTTGATTATGGGGCTAATACAAGATATCTTTTGGCAAGTTTAATTCATGATGGAGTTGTGTCGACTCAACATAGTCACTCAAGTTTACTTGAAATCAAGTTAACTTGAACTTGGTGCTATAAATTTTGGGTATTCATATAATTCCCTTAATCTCGTTTCCTTAAAAAATTTCTATGGAACAAGATAATTTAATTATTATTTTGATTGATTATCAGTACATTTAGGGTTGACATGTTTAACTCCTTTATTTATATAAGCACCATAAGTGTCTATAATATATACCAAGGGTCTTCATTATTTAGTTCTTATATAATCTTATTCTCCCCCCTTGAGTTCTTCCTTTATAGATTATCTTTCTCCTATGGTTTAGAAGTGTCCTTCTTCCCCCTTTAAGGTTGAACTCCCTCTAAAGAGCTATGAAGCTACCCTTATAATGAAGGAGTGAAGAAAGGTGAAGATTGAGGAGAAGATGTATATATGGAGAAATTATTAAATTTATGGCCTGTTAGGATGGTGATGTTAGAGTCCAATGAGCCAAGCAATAAGATTTTTTCATTTAAGGAACCCATCGACTAAGGTTCCTTGGCTAGTGTGATAATCTTAAGCTAATAATCAATTGTGGTAGGTGAAGTGAACACATAGAAGAACTAACTTACCAAAATTATTTATGGTGAGAGCTACTACTTGTTTAATTTAGTCAAATAATATAATTTTTGATATTCATATCGAATGAACTTGGTGAATTTTTAGAGGCCAACCATTGGGTGAAGTTTTTTCGTAAGATGGTGGAAGATTCTTTTCTTAATAGACCTACTTGATGACCTCATTTTTGTATGAGGTCACTAGAATGTTTTTCCAACTCCAGATCAATCCTGACCCTAGATCAATCTTACCTCCAGATCAATCTTAACTCTAGGATCCTCCTAGACTTTAGACCCTAGGATCTATCTAGACCCTAAGATTCTTCTAAATCTATTTAGACCCTAGGATCTATCCAGAACCTAGATCTACCTAGACCTTAGATCTATCCAAACTCTAGATCTGCTTAGGCTTTAAGATAAATCTAGATCTTAGATTAATCCAAATCCAAGTTAATCTAGATCTCAATTTAGTTCAAACATCAATCAAGTCCAAACTTTAAACTTTCCCAAACTTTAAACCTATCCTAACCCCAGCTTTAGTTCAAACCTTGATCTTGCCTCTGATCAAACTTTAATCCAATTCAATCAATTATAATCATCCCAATGATTATTATTGATTTGAATAATTGAAGTCCTATCAATCAAATCTAAAATCTAGTTCAAATCTAGAAGTTTAAACCCAAAATCCAAGGTTAAAGGCCCTGTCCTAAAAGCCTTTTTCAAAGATTTTTCAAACACTTCAAACTCCAATCAAATGACCTCTCATTTAGAGTTTATCAATTACATATTTATAGGACATATCTCTAGAGGTAACCCTCCAAATTTGAGCTCAATCTAAGTCCTTTAACCCTAGAAATTGAATTGATTCTCAAAGGCTGTAAAAATCTTCAAATATTTAGGGTCTATGCCACTGGACCTACCACCCAGTGGATCCTGACCTTAAAACTTTCTCCAAAGCCTCTAATCATATCTAGACCCTTGATTATGACTTGTTAAGTATTAAACAATATTTTGGTGGACCCACTTTGACCCACAGTTGACTAGGGGTCAAAATGATGAAAATGCCGCTTAAGAGTACTTTTGGAGTTTCCTCTAAACTCTAACATGGCCTTTTCAAATCAAACCCAAAAACCTCTTCCAATGCATCCTAATCACCATTAAAAGTGCGATGGTATAGCATGGACCCTGGTCAAGTTTGGACCAGGTCAACCTATTTTGACCAAAATACCTATTAGGGGTTTGAATAGTCATTTCAACTCAAATGATCATTTCAAACCATAAGACCATTCCTAATCAACTTAAAACATTAAACCAAACCTGTTGGACCCAAACCCAGGCCCAAGGTTAACCTGATTGACCAAGTCAACCTAGGTTGACCAAACATGCCCTTGAGGGTATTGCAAATCTAGGCCCATGTACAATGATTTTGATGATAACAAACATTGGTAATTTCTTACTAGTGCTATTCTTGCTTATCTATTTTATTTGCCCTGCTAACTAATCTTTTAGGTCCACAGGTTCACTTGAAATTTCAATCAGCTTAAGATCAATTAGGCTAGGATTGAATAGTCCGCAATTTCCTTTCCACCTTTACTTGAGTCAAATGTACAGTGATGGATCATGAAGCTAAGTAACCTTACACACACACACTCACTGGGAGAAATTTGGTGAGTTGGAGAGTTTTCTGGTTTTTGATCATATCGTATAGGATAATTCTCAATCATCATGGATGATCAGTTAAAAATAAAAGCCCCAATTAGGGCATCCTTGATTATTAAGTTTGCTTAACTAATCATCCTGGACGATTTATATCATACAGGATGATTAGTACAAATTGAGAAAATAGATGCCAATCACAATTTAGGCAAAATTTTTTAATTCAAAATTTGTTCAAATCATATAGGATAATCCATATCATCCTAGACAATTCATGACAATCATGCCTAAAATAATCTCTAAATTAGGAGACTAATTATGGTTAGATTTATCAATCACATCATACAGGATGATCTATTTGGTTCATCCTGGACGATCCTTATTAATTCATTGAACGATCTCCTATCATCCAAGACAAAAATCATAATTTTGTTCTAACTATCCAGGGGATCATCCTAGACATCCCGAGACATTTACGGGATGATTTGTCGATTGCCAACCATATTGAACTAATCATCCTAGACGATTGAATAATCATACGAGACAATTAATACAAAATACTTTTGCTGATCGTACAGAGCATAGTGATCATCCTGGCTGAATGGGCTATTTTGAACTAATCATACATGATGATTTATGATAGTCCTGGATGATCTTTGATGCCAAGTTAAAAATTAGGGCACTTTTTGAGGCCTCCTATTTAAGCTATCTTAATTACTGATGATAACATCTTTTGATGCTGTTCTAACATGAGAGATCCTAGAGAAGGAGAAGGAGAGTTTGGGAGAGAGAGAGAGAGAGGATCTTATGAGGGAGAGTTTGTGAGGGGATTCATAAAGGTTGCTCCAGGAAAGGATTCGATTGTCTTCTTCCTTCTTCGTCCATGGTTCGTTGGTGGCTCTGGGGAGACTATCATCAGCATCAGATTCAAGGTTCTCTACGTACTCCAGAAGGGAGTAAAAAGATTTTGTAGTTCTCTACCAACTCCAGGTGGGAGTAAAAGGATTATGAGTTCCCTGCCTTTACCAGGAGGGTGTAATCCTTCAATGTTTTAATTTGATTGAAATGACCTCTCTAGACCTTGGGAGCACGTCCATTAGTCTTTAAATGTCCTTTCAAACCTGTTGAGCCCAGACCCAGCCCCTGGGTTAACCTTGTTGACCAAGTCGACCTAGGTTGACCCACTTAACTCTGAAGCCTATTTCTACCAAATCAAGCTCCAGATTAATTCCAAATCCTCTCAAACTTACCTGATCACTTCTCCTAGTGATTTAGATTTGATTGGACCAATTGACCCAATTAATAGTTGACTTAGTCAATTGAGCCCAAGTTGAGTTAAATCTCCACATTTTGATCAAGCTAATATATACAATCAATTCAAACTACCAAACCTATTTCAAACGTTGTATCAACTCCTAATCATGGCCTAAGTAGGTCTTAATCTTTGGCCAACCAAATTCAAATGTAGTTAACAAAGTCAACCTAGCATATGTGGTCAAACCTTCACTCATATGCTCTTACCCAACTCCTTAAAGCACCAAACCATTTTCAAACCCACTTAACTAGCTCCTAAGCTCTACCCCTTGTCCACCTAGGCCTAAGTTAATTTTTTGACCATTCAAACAGTCAATAAGAAGTCTATATGGGTCAAAGTATAGTCAAACTCCTTTAGAACCCTCTCTAACCCATGCAAACTCTAATCCCTAAGCATTAAACCTCTTTAAGTTGTCATTCTAGCTCTTAAAACTCCCTCTCATACAACCTCAATAGCTATGTGGCATGGGGACTAGTCAAATCATCAAACCAAGGGTTTGAAGTGGTCAAACCCAGTCAAATTACCTCTTAAACTTAATTCCCTCTAATCCAAACCCCTCCAATAGCTTAGGTGGACTCCAAAAAATTCCTAAAGCTATTCTAAGCCTCTAAACTAAGATCCAATGGTTTTGATCAACTCCACATGCACATAAAGTGACAAAACTCCCTTTACACCTAGATATCCTTTGTGTCCTTTAATTCTTCTTCTCCCAACTGTTATAAATCTGGTTTTAAAGGTTATAATTTTTATGATAACAAACATTTCTGTTTTAAGTGGCCTGTTTAATCTTTCAGGTATGCAGGATCAATTGTAAGTTCAAGCCAGTCCAAGATTAAGTAAGTCTGTTTTAAAATTTAGGTCCAATGTATTATTTTCAACTTTATTGAGTCAAATGCTATGTAACTAATCCCCTAGCTAAGTAATCTTGCACACACACACTCAGGGGAGAGCTTGAGTGAATTAGAGTTTCTGTTCATTTTTTGTTCAGATCGTCCTGGACGATCCAGTGAAAATAAAAACCCTAATTAGGACGATCATGTTATGTCAGTTTGATTAAGTTGATCGTCCTGGATGATATCAATATCATACAGGATGATAGGCTTAAAATAGAAATTCTCAGCCGCCAGATCAAGTTAGGCAAGTTTTTATTTTTGGTGATTTGGTCTGATCGTCCCGGACGATTCGTGTATCATCCTGGATGATCCATTATAATCATGCCTAAATTAGTCTGGTGATTAAGGAAAGTAATTAAGGTTTGATTGATTTGATCATATCAACTTGGATGATCGTAGGATCGTATGAGACTATGTGTTAATAATCCTGACCGTCTAGTACCTATCACTTGTACGTCCAGAGTTATGTGCTGGACGATATTCCTGCTTTTGAACTAATTGTACGGGATAATACCCATATCATCCCAGACGATCAAGCCATTTTGAGATCATCCTACATGTTTCACTTGTACGTCCAGAGCAGTGCTAAGGATGATTTTGTGTGGATTTGAACTAATCGTACCGGACGATAGAGATATTATCTTGGACGATCAAGTCATTTTATCATCATCCATCATGTTTAACCTGTACGTCTAGAGCGATTTTTAGGATGATTTTGTGTGTTTTTAAACTGATCGTACCGGACGATCGCCAGATTGTCCTAGACGATCCTGGACGACTAGTTGAGATTTAGGGCTATTTTTGAGCCCTCTTATAAAAGATCTTTTTCTTCCAATAAGAAAAATCTTTTACCACTTTCTTTCCAGAGAAATCTTGAGAGAGAGAGAGAGCTTGGGAGAGAGAGAGAGAGAGGATCTTATGAGGGATTCACAAAGGTTGCTCCAAGCAAGGATCAGAGTCATCTTCTCCATTCGTCGTCTCCCGTCTTGTCGGTGTTCTCTATGGGAGGATCATTCGTAAGAAGATCCAGGTTCTCTGCCCACTTCAGGAGGAAGCGAAAGGAGTTCAGGTTCTCTGTTTGCTTCAGGAGGAAGTGAAAGAAGTCCAGGTTCTCTGCCTGCTTTAGGAGGAAGCGAAAGGAGTTCAGGTTCTCTGCCTCACCGGGTTGGTGGAAAGGAGTTTTGTACATGCTTCTCCGCCTTACTATGGGAGCATAAGAAGAGTCACTTTTGTGTTAGTGCAATATCCAGAGGGGAGGCTCCAGGGAGTGGATGTAGGTCAAGTTGACCGAACCACTATAAAATTTGGTGTGCTCTTTCTGATTATTTTCTGCACTTTACTTTTTTGTTTTTATCTGCTTGGGTGAAATCTGTGGTTGATCTCTTCATTTCTGTGTTTACTTATTTCTGCTGCAAATTATCAAAAAGATATTTCCTGTTGCTCACAAATTTTTTAAAATAACTAATTCACCCCCCTCTTGGTTAGCCTCGGGACTAGTTCATCAGGGCTTAACATCCCTATCGAACTTTCAAGTGGTATCAGAGCAGGATTCAAAAATTAAGTTTAAAAACTTTTGAATTTGATCCATGGTTAACTTTGGAAATCGCAATACTGCTGAAGATTATTCAATTACACGAACGCAATTATTTGATAACATATATTTTGATTTTGGAAAACTCGCATGTCCACTTTTCTTTAATCTATAGATTATCACATGTGGATTCTTGTTAAGGTTGGCTATGAAGCACCTTTTAGAATGATTAATAATGTTATAACTGAGCTACCTTTCACTGAATGGACTGTTAATGATCATGACTTAGCCCAACTGAATGCCAAATGTTTAAGCTATTTTTTCTGTGCCTTAAAATCTGAGGATTACATGCGTGTTTCTACTTCTACAACTGGTAAAAAAATTTGGGATAGATTGTGCATCATTTATGAAGGTACAACTGAAGTCAAACAGTCTAGGTTTAATATATTACTTCTTGGCTACGAACTTTTTTTTACATGAAATCTACTGAATCTATTTCTGAAATGTATACGAGGTTCACTCAAATTGTCAGTTCTTTGCATGTTTTAGGAAGAGAACTTACAAACTATGAAAAAGTGAACAAGATTTTGAGATGTTTGCCTTCTTCGTTTGATGCTGGGATAACTACAATGACTGAATCAAAAGATTTGAATAATTATTCTATTGATAACTTACTTGGGTCACTCATTGCTTATGAGCAAGGGGTGAACCAAAGACAGCTTGATGCAGGTGAGAAGAAGAAGGAAAAACTGTGGCGCTGAAGGCCAACGATACTTACACTGATTCTTCTAGGTCTGATAGCGATGATGTTGCCTTAATCACTAGGCAATTCAAAATCTTTCTAAGGAAGAAATATAAGAACATTTAGAAGTGGAACAAGGGTAAGTCCAGTAAAAATTTTAAAGGTTCATCTGATACTGTTTGTTTTGAATGTAGGAAGCCTGGACACGTTAAGGCTGATTGTCCTACACTTAAAGCTCACCCAAGCAAAGAGAAGGGTGAGGAGAAACCCAAGTTCAGGAAGGTTAAGAAGCGGATTCAAAAGGAGTTCTGGGCAGATTCTACATCCGACTCCTCTGAGACTGAAGCTGAAGAAGAGGAAACCAACTTGTGTCTGATGGCTGATAATCATCCTAATCAGTCCGATCAAGAAGAGGTATGTGAGCTTACTTATGATCAATTACTTGATGTCTCTCAGAAAATTCATTCATTATATAGAAAACTTAAGAAATTGCATGCTAGCCTGAAATTGGATTACTTAACTTTACAAAAAGTGCAAGATGTTGTGGTTAAAGATCATTCTACACTTAATAGCAATCATATATCTTTACTTGATGAATTTGATGAATTGAACAAAAAGTATTCTGATCTGATTACTTAGCATGATTCATTGAAAACCTCGCATGTTGATTTAGAAAGAGCTTTTAAAAAATTAGACAACATGGCATGTGACGTGGAGAGTAGTAAGGGAGCATTGAAGTTTAAAATTACAAGTTTTAAGAAAGAGAATAAATTTCTAAAAGTAAAAAATTAGTGCTTTTGAGAAAAATGAAACACCTCCTACTTTTACACAATTTTATGCACCTCCACCTTTCAAAGAATTTGTTTTAAAATCATCAAAGAATGTTTCATACAAACCTAAGAAGAGGCACTATCACCCACGTAGATTAGTTAACCCTTTTCCTGGTGTTAGATGTTTTTCTTATGGCATGTTAGGACACATCTCCCACACCTGCATTATTCACCATAGTACACATTGGGTGTGGATACCCAAATTGCCTATTTCATAACACAACACACATGCATTGCATTCTTCTTTTCATAAAAAGGAATCCAAACCTATTTGGGTTCCTAAATCTGACATTTGATAATTTTGTAGGTGTGCTCTCACACAAGACCTCATGAGAGTATTTGGTACCTGGACAGTAGATGTTTAAGATACATGATTGGAGATGCAAATCAGTTCATTTTGCTGGAGGCCAGGGCTGGAGGCAAGGTTACACTTGGAGACAACACCACCAGGAGGGTGGTAGGAGCAGGTATAATCGGTGATTCAAATAATTTCATGATTGACAATGTGTTGCTTATAGATGGATTGAAACACAACCTACTGAGCATCAGTGAACTCTTTGACAAAGGATACAACATCAAATTCCTTCCCACTTGCTGCATTTTAAGATTAAATAACAAAATTATTTTGCAGGGATAAATGATCAATAATGTCTACATACTGGATGTAAGTTACTTTAAAGCTGATAATTCAATTTGCTTAAAAATTGCTGCTGATGAGTCTTGGTTGTGACACAGGAGATTATGTCATACCTGTATGAAAAGCCTTAGAAGAGTCACCCAAAAGGACTTAGTTAGAGGTGTCCCCAAGCTTAAGTTCACAAAGGACCACCTGTGTGATGCCTATTAATTAGGGAAGCAAGTCCAGTCCTCCTTTCACTCCATTAAGGACATTAGTACCTCTAGACCTTTAGAAGTCCTTCACATGGATCTCTTTGGACCCATTAGCACTGCCAGCTTAGGGGGAAAAGTTTATAGTTTTGTGATTATTAATGATTACTCGAGGTTCACTTGGATTAAATTTCTATCACAAAAATCTAAGTCATTTAAGGAATTTAAGTCTTTCTCCACTTGGATTCAGAGGAAGTTAGGTTGTGAGATCCTGACTATTTATAGTGATCATGGTGGAGAGTTTAAAAATGTGAAGTTTCGAACATTCTATGAGGAGCAAGGGATTAGCCATAATTTTTCAACTCCTAGGACCCCTCAGCATAACGAGATAGCTGAAAGGAAGAACATGACCTTAGTGGAAGCCGCTAGAGCCATGCTTACTGAGTATTCACTTCCAAAATACTTTTGGGCTGAAGCGGTGAACACTATCTGTTATGTGCTGAATAGGGTGAATGTTAGATCCAATCTGAACAAGACACCTTATGAGATCATTAAGGGTAAAACTCCAAACCTGTCCCACCTCCATGTCTTTAGCTGTAAGGTTTTCATTCTGAACAATGGGAAATCATCCTTAAGAAATTTTGACCCCAAATCTGATGAAGGAGTATTCTTAGGTTATTCTAGTATGGGGATATCCATTAGGGTGTTTAATAAGAGGACTTTGATGGTGGAAGAGATAACTCATGTAGTGTTTGATGAATCTGATCCTAAGGAGACTAGAGTTGAGGAAGAAGAAGAGGTAGAGGAGATTACCCAAGGGGTTGAAAATGCAAATATGGAGGAAAGGGTAGAACCTCAAAACACTTTGCCTAGAGATTGGAGATATTCTTCGAGTCATCCTAAAGAACAGATCTTAGGAGACCCTTCTGAAGGTGTTAGGACTAGGCATGGACTTAAGAAGGAAGTAGACCACTCTGCCTTTATCTCAATGACTGAACCCCCCAACATCAATCAAGCCCTTTCTGATGAATTTTGGATCTTAGCTATGCAAGAGGAATTGAATCAATTTGTAAGGAACTATGTTTGGGAGTTAGTAGAAAGACCTAGGAATTAAAGTATAGTAGAAACCAAGTGGGTCTTTAAGAATAAGATGAATGATTCTGGTGTGATGGTTAGGAATAAGGTAAGATTGGTGGCTAAGGGGTACAATTAAATTGAAGGGATTAATTTTGAGGAGACCTTTGCCCTTGTAGCTAGATTGGAAGCCATTAGAGTGCTACTAGCCTTTGCTTGTTATAAAGGATTTAAGTTATTTCAAATGGATGTCAAGAGTGTCTTTTTAAATGGGGTAATAAAAGAGGATGTCTACATAGAGCAACCCCCAGATTTTGAGAGTTTTAAATATCCAAATCATATTTATAAATTAAAAAAGGCCTTATATGGATTGAAACAGGCACCTAGAGCTTGGTATGAGAGGCTTAGTACATTCATGTTAGAAAGAGAGTTTGTTAAGGGGAGCGTAGATACCACCATTTTTTTGAGGAGAATAGGGGATGATTTACTCATTGTCCAGATCTATGTTGATGATATACTTTTTGGATCTTCTGATAAAGTCCTTCTAAAATAATGAGTAAGGAGTTTGAGATGAGTATGATGGGAGAATTGTCCTACTTTTTAGGGTTTAGCATAAGGTAAATGGATGATGGAACCTTTCTGAATCAATCAAAATACACTAAGGACATCTTGAAGAAATATAAAATGGACAAAGCCAAGCCAATCAATACTCCCATGAGTTCCACTGTTCAATTAGATAAGGATTCAAATAAAAAATCTGTTGATTAGAAGAAGTTTAGGGGAATAATTGGATCACTGCTTTACCTGATTGCTAGCCGATCTGAAATTATGTTTAGTGATTATCTTTGTGCTAGGTTTCAAGCTGATCCTAAAGAGTCCCATCTAACTGCTGTTAAGAGAATTCTTAGATATCTTATAGGGACCCCAAACCTAGGAATCTGGTACCCTAGGAACAACACTTCTTTTGAGATTATTGGATATTCTGATTCTAACTTTACAAGGTGTAGAGTGGATAGAAAGAGCACTTCTGGAACTTGTCAATTCATAAAATAGTCTTTAGTCTCTTAGTCCAGCATAAAAAAGAATTTAGTTGCACTTTCCACTGCTGAAGCTGAGTATATTTCCATAGGAAGTTGTGTTGCCCAAGTACTTTGGTTAAAGCAACAAGTTTTGGATTTAGGATTACCTGTGGGCACAATTTCTGTTATGTGTTATAACACTAGTGCTATCTGTATTTCTAAGAATCCAATACAATATTCTATAACCAAATACATTGATATAAGGCATCACTTCGTTAGGGACCATGTTACAAAAGGGGACATTGAACTACATCATGTAGCAACAGAAAATCAGCTGGCTGACATATTTACTAAACCTCTGGCCTTTGACTCATTCAGCATTTTAAGGACCAGATTAGGTGTGATTGATATAAATGTTTGATTCTGATGAATGATGATTTTTAAGTTTTTCCTTTTTTTATTTTTATTTTATTTTATTTCTATTAGTCTTTTGATTTAATTATCTGTTTCCTATTTTATTTTTATTCAGTGCTGATTTTCTTCTTACCTTTTGCTATTTTTTTGATTTGACCATTTATTTTAATGAGATTTCCTACTTGTTTTTGATTCACTATTTTATTCCTTTAAAAAATCAGATCACTGCTCACGACTGCTGATAAACTGAATTCTAACTAAAAATTTTGCCTTGTTTTTTGGTTTGGAAGCTTGTAAGCAGTGATTAATTTCACCGGATCTGTTAAGGGGAAGAAACATTGATGATTATTTCTCTTCCTCTAACTTCTTTAATGGTGTATTGTTTCTTTTGGATAAAAATCTTATTTAAAATTAAAAAGTTGGTTTTTAAAATAGAGATCTATTTTATCTTCCTACAGTAATCTACCTCATATGAATAGTGTTTTTAAAGTTTTGAGTCATTGTTATATATTTCTGAACCAAGTGATTGTACTTATCATATAATGTATGGTTTTTTATTTTGTGAATTACTCTTCCTTATTGTAGAGAGTGAGCTTTGTCGTCTCTTATGTCTGGAAGGTAATTTCACAGCAGAGATTCTTTAATGATTTTGAAAGGGAGAAAGCTTACAAAAGATGTGCAAAGAGCACCAAAATAAAAAGAGGCACAAAATTAGCCCAAACTGAAAAGATGCGCAATATCGCCAAAAATTGAAAGAATACACAAAGTGTATCAAAAAAATTAAAAGATGCGCAAAGCGCTAAGCAAATTGAAAAAGAGGCACAAAATGAGCTCACAAAAAATAGGCTTTCTTTCCTTTCAGATCTTTAAATGTCTTAGAAAAATCCATGCACCCTTAATATTTTCAAAAGCTTGAGACGAAAATTCATGATTTCTGATTTCTTACTTTGTAATACTATTATATCAGATATTTTTCTAGAACGGGGCTTGAAAGGATCTCTTTTCGAATTTAATTTTTTTTCATCTAAATTATATTTTTATTTTGAAAGGAATTTGAACCTATAAGGTGTCCGAGGTGGGAGTTATGCAAGTTGATTTTCTAACTTTTCTGGATTTCAGCACTGTCGATCGTCTTCTTATTGGTTTTTGGATTCAAAATCAAGAAAAAATTTTGAATTATTGGAGTTGATCGATTAAAAAAATTGCTATTTTTTATTTTATTTTTCTCGTTCCTAGTTTCATTTACTCTACTTTTATTTTCTTTTTGTTGTATGTATTTTTGGGATCCCTGGTCTTTCCTCTCTATCATTCATCTTTTTCACTTTTTCTTCACATCATTCTGAACGATCCCCATATTATCCTGGATAATCTTCTTCATCCTGGATGATCCATCCATCATCCTGGATGATCCATTCAAATCATCCCTACTCTGATCAAACAGTTGAGATACACTAATTATTGGTGATCATCCTGGACGATCCTTACATCGTCCTGAACGATATGATCCAGTTTCTTGATCCTGATCAAATGGCTGAGAATGTACCAATTATTGGTCATCATCCTAGATGATACACCTCATCATCCTGGATGATCCATGTGTCAGCAGTTGGATGATTCAAATTCTACCCGTCCTATGCATTTATTGCATATCATCCTAGATGATTCACCTCATCATCCTGGATGATACTTTTCATCAACGGTCATCCAACTGGACTCCTCAGGATGATCACCTATCTCTAATCATCCCAGATGATCTTTGATTATTCGGGATGATCCGACCGCCTTTTTGACCAATCGTTGTGGCCGTCATAATTACTCATATCATCCTGGATGATCCTGCGATCATATGGGATGATCTGGCCGACTTCTACTTAAACAGCCATTTTTCTTTAGATTTCTTCACCCCTCTTCCTTACATACTTCCTCTCTTGTGATTCTAATGGCTGGTGGAAAGATATCTAGGCATCAAGGTGCAAGCTCCTCGATTCCCGCTTCCCTGAGGCAGCCGATCGGGCTGCCTTCCAACGTTACAGTGAAGTTGGAATCACTCACTCTAGGATAGTCAACCTTCGCACTCTTACCTACCCAGTCCTGGATCTATTTGCCCATACCTCCCTAACCTTTATTCTCACCTTGGCCTTCCCCTTTAGTTCTAAACTCCTTAGAGTCTTTTTCGCAAATCTTTGCATCACTGCTGACTACTCCGCCCTTCACTCCTTTATTAATCAGCGACCTGTAGAACTCACTGCCCAGGATTTTCATCATATCCTTCAACTCTCCATCACTGGTGATAAGATCCACACCCTCATTTCTGATCCAAATTTTGACTGGAGTGTCGTCAATCGTTTCGTTCGAAATACCAATGTTAACTACCACGACAATGCCTATTCCTCCCTCTCTGAGGATTCCTGCACAATTCAACATGTCCTTCACTGCTCAGTCATCCCCAAGGCTGGGGACCGCATCCACATCACACCTTTACTTTCCATGACCACCTACTACATCATGGCCCGCCGAAATTTCAATGCTACTGATCTTCTCTTTCGATACATCGAACATCTTACTATCATTAGGGATCTGGGCCATAAGAGACGCCCAAATCTAGCCCTAGGCCACCTCATTACATATTCCCTTGAGACAAAATATAATCTGTAATATCCAGTCCCTGCCAATGTCCCTCCTTCCTTCTTTACAAATAACTCCTTCCATGTCCTCCACAGTACCCGACTGCATCCAGAGCTTGACACGAATGTTGAGGAGGAAGCAGAAGAAGATGTTCTTGTTCCTGCTGCACCTGATGCACCCGCTCCCCTTCGTATTGCATCTCCTTTTGATCATCTAGTGCAGCGGTTCGACCAGTGGGAGGCCCGGTTGACTCTTATGTGGTTGCCTAGGAGCAGCAACATACTGCGGATCTACAGTGTTTAATGACTATGCTTCTCAGCAGCAACAACAGCACGACCAGGATATGGCTTGGTTTGAAGCATATTTCGCCACCATTCACAGCTACTTTCAGCCACCACCTCCTCCTCCTTCTGATCAGGATCTGCCTATTTTTTAGCTTTTTGTGTTATGATGTTTTCTATTTATATTATGTTGTCTATTCATCCTCCTTTTTATGATGTCAAAAGGGGGAGTTAGTATTTTTATTTTGAGTGAATAGTAGTTTCTTGTATTGTTCTTGTGTTTGTAATTATTTCCCTTATTATGTTTTGTGTTTAGTTAATTAGAAATGAAATATTTTCTTTCGTATGTGCGTTGAGTACTCATGTCTATTTGATTTAAAACTACTTAACAAATATTTGCTATCATCAAAAAGGGGGAGATTGTTGCAAATCTAGTTTTAAAGGTTATGATTTTGATGATAACAAA
Organism: Dendrobium chrysotoxum; assembly: GCA_019925795.1. NCBI lineage: Eukaryota > Viridiplantae > Streptophyta > Magnoliopsida > Asparagales > Orchidaceae > Dendrobium > Dendrobium chrysotoxum. The sequence goes on along the minus strand of CM034303.1, from coordinate 36,055,569 downwards.
CATTTCTATTTTTGGTGGCCTGTTTAATCTTTCAGGTACGCATGATCAATTGCAAGTTCAAGCCAGTCCAATATTGAGTCAATCTGTTTTGAAATTTAGGACAAATATACTATTTTCATCTTTATTGAGTCAAATGCTATATAACTGATCCTCTAGCTAAGTAACCTTATACACACACTCAGGGGGAGAGCTTGAGTGAATTAGAGTTTCTGTTCATTTTTTGTTCAGATCATCCTGGATGATCCAGTGAAAATAAAAACCCTAATTAGGATGATCATGTTAAGTTGGTTTGATTAAGCTGATCGTCTTGGACGATATTAATATTATACAGGATGATAGGCTTAAATCAAAAATTCTCAGCCGCTAGATCAAGTTAGGCAAGTTTTTATTTTTGGTGATTTGGTCTGATCATCCGGGATGATACGTGTGTCATCCTGGATGATCCATTATGATCATGCTTAAATTAGTATGGTGATTAAGGAAAGTAATTAAGGTCTGATTGATTCGATCATATCATCCTAGACGATTGCAGGATCGTACAGGATGATGTGTTAAAAATCTTGACCATCCAGTACCTATCACCTGTACGTCCAGAGCTGTGTGCTGGACGATATTCTTATTTTTAAACTAATCATACGGGATGATACCCATATCGTCCCGGACGATCAAGCCATTTTGAGATTGTCTTGAATGTTTCACCTGTACGTCCAGAATGGTGCTTAGGATGATTTTGTGTGGATTTGAACTAATCGTACCGGACGATAGAGATATCGTCCTAGACGATCAAGTCATTTTATGATCGTCCAGCATGTTTAACCTGTACGTCCAAAGAAGTTTTCAGGATGATTTTGTGTGTTTTTGAACTGATCGTACAGGATGATCGCCAGATCATCCTTGACGATCATAGCCAACTAGTTGAGATTTAGGGCTATTTTTGAGCCCTCCTATAAAAGATCTTTTTCTTCCAACAAGAAAATTTTTTTGCCACTTTCCTTTCCAGAGAAACCTTGAGAGAGAGAGAGAGAGAGATTCTTATGAGGGGGAGTTTGTGAGGGATTCACAAAGGTTGCTCTAAGCAAGGATCAGAGTCATCTTCTCCGTTCATCGTCTCTCATCTTATCGGTGTTCTCTATGGGAGGAACGTTCGCAAGAAGATCCGGGTTCTCTGCCCACTTCAGGAGGAAGTGAAAGGAGTTCAGGTTCTCTGCCTGCTTCAGGAGGAAGCGAGAGGAGTCCGAGTTCTCTGCCTACTTCAGGAGGAAGAAAAAGGAGTTCAGGTTCTCTGCCTCACCAGCTTGGTGGAAAGGAGTTTTGTACAGGCTTCTCCGCCATGCTGTAGGAGCAGAAGGAGATTCACTTTTGTGTTAGTGCAATACCCAGAGGAGAGGCTCTGGGAGTGGACATAGGTCAAGTTGACCGAACCACTATAAAATCTTATGTGCTCTTTTTGATTATTTTCTACACTTTACTTTTCTGTTATTATCTTCTTTGGTGAAATCTGTGGTTGATCTTTTCATTTATGTGTTTACTTATTTCTGCTGCAAATTATCAAAAAGATCTTTTCTATTGCTCATAAATTTTTTAAAATAACTAATTCACCCCCCTCTTGGTTAGCCTCAGGACTAGTTCATTAGGGCTTAACATCCCTATCGAACTTTCACCCAATAACCTCCAGGCCACTTGGAAGCTATCTAAACCCTCACCCAATCAATCCTAACCCTCCATTTGATCTTGGAGCATTTGAATAGGGCAAAACATCGCTTGGATCCCTCAATTCAAACTCTCACACTCTTTCTATCCCAGCCATCTCAAACCATAAACTCAATTGATTTGAGCTCATAAGGATCTCCTCTACCATCCCCAAGCTCAAACCCATCGTTAAAACCTCACTAGCGATGAGCTCTCTAGCGAACTCAAGCTAAATTTATCCAAGGTATTTAGCTTTCTATCCAGGCGTTATCAGCTAAGGGGGTGTTCTACAAATTTGAGCACGGACAAACTATAGTTTCAAAGAATCCAAAACCATCCAAATTGAACAGTTAGTTTTCTCAAAAACTCAAACCCTTGGTAGAAACACTTAGATTAAATTAGCTTTTTATTAAGTGATTTTCAAACCGTCAAAATCCTTCCCCATAATTTATGTTCATGCATCTAAGCTAAATTTAAAATTTCAATTGATTTGGTGCACCCAATCGAGAGAGCAAGCTTAAAAACCCCTTTAAGGTTCGATTTATGTAACTCTTCCATTACGTAATATCCGAACCGTTGATCTCGTGATCAATGGTTCGAATCCAGCCGGTCCACAGTTCGATTCAACTGTGGATTCAATCCTTCCGTTGATCTCACCATTCGGTGTCATCTCGACCATCCGTTTCATATCACGGAGGATCAAACAATGAAGGATCCGAGCTGACTCGGATAAGTTAAATCGCATCTATGGTTTAATCATTATGCGATGATTGTCGGAGGTGCAATCTTTGTGCCACCAGGTAATCTTTGCCGTGGTTTCAATTCGCTAGTCGAGACCCGCCACGTGTCAGGTCCACTGCCGCCGTCGTGCCGCCGGTTTAGTTTTTTTTATTTTTTTATTAATTTTGATTAGTTTTAAAATCAGAAAACTTTAAAAATTCATAAAAATTCAAATATTAATCCAAAAATCAAATGTAATATGTCAAAATTTTCAAAAAATTAAGATATGTGATTTAAAATTAATATTAATCTAGAATATTATGTATATTTTAAATTTCTTTAAACATTAATTAATTAATATTTAATTAGAAAATACTTAAAATATTTTCAAATTTTAATATTATATTTTAAATATATTTCAAATATTTAGAAATATTATTTAAAATATTTTATTATAAAATTGAATTAAATTTAAAATATTTTCTTTAAATATTTTAAATAATTTAAAAACTTATAAAATTTCATTGATATTTGAATTAATATAAATTTTAATATTTTCAAGATTTAAAAATTTAATTTAAAATACTTCAAATAATTAAATAATTATTTTAGTATTATTTAATTTGAAATTAAAAATCAATTTAAGATTTATTTTATATTTCAAATTTTATTATTTTAATTAAATAAATTTATAAATATTTAATTAATATTTAATTAAAATTAATTAAAATAATTTTAAAATTTTAAATAAAATTATTTAAAATAAATTTAAAATTCTAAAAGCACTTAAGATTTAATTTGATTTAATTTAAGAAATGTTTTAAATTTTAATTATTTTAAAAAACTTTTAAATGTATCGAATTAATTTAAAACTTTAAAAATTGAAATAAAATTCAATTTAAATCAGAAAAATATGAATAATACCTTAAATTAGATACTTAATGTATCTTAAATATTTAATTGCTTTAATATTTAATTAAGTATCATATTAACTATTTTAAAAATTAAAATTTTATTTTCAAAGTTTTTTTAAATAATCAGAGGATCTCCCAATTTTTTGTAATTATTTTTGATGATTTTTTTAATTATTTCATTTTTTTAAAACTTATATTTACATGTATATGTTTATATATATATATATATATATATATATATATATATATATATATATATATATATATATATATATATATATATATATATATAATAATAATTTATTTTAAAATTATATGTATTTAAGTCTTTATATGTTGAGAGATCTTATAGAATCTAAAGCATAGGTTGAGCATACATGAGTAGAATTGATGTGGGGTGATTAGTGAACAATTATTCCTTAATAGTTCACGAATTAAGTCTTTAATTATATGTCTCATATTTAACCCTTGTGGGCTTAAGTTACACACACATACACATAGCCTAGTGTCTCCTAGTTCTAAGGACATGATGGCGTTTATATGTGTGCTTATCATATATATTATCAAGGGTTAGTTATGATATTGATTTAAGTACACAAAATCTAGTGACATCACTAAGGACAATAATTAAGGGCCTACGCTTAGAGAACTTAGAAGATTTCTAAAAATTAAGATACACCTCCTATTGATATGAAACTCAAATCATTTGAACCTAGTGACATCTACAACCCATAGAAAATTTCTTAGTGATTTTTGAAATCATTAAGCCCCTTAATAAATCAACTTAAGTTTAAATCCTTAATTAAGTATTAAAACTTCCACAAATTTTAATAAATCAAATTTAAATCTAAAAAATACACATAATACCTCTAACTGATCAAAATTCAAGCCTCAATTTATGAAAAATAAAAGCCCTTTGACAGGACTTTAAAATCAAGCTTAATTTAATTTTAATTAAAATTTAATATTTAATTAAATTAATTAATTATAAAATAATTAAAAATTCTAGAATTTTTTCAAACACTTGGGAATCTCTCCTTAGGTCATTTATGACGTTTGGAGTTGATTTTAAGTAGTTGGGGGTTCATTTAAAATAAAATCAATAAAAGCCTATTAGTTAAATTAATTAAATAACTCTAATAAACACACAAACTTTGAAAAATCATAAGTAATTTTAAAAATTTCTGAATTGAGAAAACTTAAAGCATAATTACTCATTAAAAGGTCTAATATTTAATAAAAATATGAAAGCTCTAGAAATCTAATAAAAATCTAAAAGTCTAATTTTAACCCTTTAATTAAGACATTAAAATAATCCAAAAAATTCCAAATTTTGAAAATCACTCTTAAATTCTAGAAATTATCAATCAACACTAAAATTTTTCAACCAATCCTTTAATACATAAAAACCACTCGAAATATAAATTTTTTTTAGGAGGGACTACTCTGGGCTGTAGGGCTAAGTGTCCTAAGGAGACCTAGTTCCTCGAGCCTGATGGCACAACACCACAAATGGATTAAATAGAGTATAAAATATTAAATCAAATCATTCTTAATTATTTAAACAAATTAAAATATTTAATTTAATTATATCAACCAAATTTTTAGGATGGACTACTCCGGGCTACAAGGTTACGAGTCCTAAAAAGGCTTTATTCCTCGAGCCTGGTGGCACAATGCCACGAACCAGTTGATAGCAATTTTAAATTAATTCAAAACTTTTAAAATTAGTAATTAACTAAATTTAATTCAATTTTAATAACCTTCAAGCCTTAAATCAAATCAAATCTACTTAATTATACGAGTTACCACTAGGTAATCTAGGCCTACGAGGCTATTAAGTTAGCCCTAAGGAAGGTGAAATAAACTTCACGACCTTGGTGAGCAACAAAGGTGGTATCCATTTAACATTTAAAAATATATTTTAAAATTAATTTTAAATTATTAATATTTGAAACTTAATTAAAATTTCCTTTAAGCCTTTAAACCAACCAGAATATCAAATAACTTAAACTAATTGCCCTGCGTAAGATATATGCAAACCACACAGCCTGCCTCACACACTTTAGATGATTTGCTAGTACAACTAACTCTAGTCTTAAGCTAAGCTGGTGTTTTACTTTCCTTCTACTGTGTGCTAAATTTTTCGATCTTTCACTGCATGTTGGTTGTTAGTAGTAAAATTTATTGATGTGTTTATTTATTTAATTTCTACACTCTATGATGTGATTGATGGGTGTTAGATCTACCCTTAGATTTGGGATGAGTAATGCTAATACAATCTTATGTAGGCAGCCATGCTCATACATAGTTATTAAAATTAAAGGGGGAAAATAATTAAATCAAGCTTTTAAAATTTAATGATGTTTTCTGCAGGTGCTGTAGAAACTGCTAAGCCCCCCTTTAAAATTAAAAGAGCATGGCCAAACATGGTTATAATTTGAGTATTTTTAATTTCAAATATTAACTGCTTAGGATATTATTTTAAATGTTGATTTATTAGGATAACCTTGCAAGTTGTATGATTCTAGATTTAAATTTTCATTCAAATGCATATTGATGTAATTGAGTTATAAAAGTAAAGTGATATTCGAGATGGGATTAAGCATTCAATTTGGAATCCAAATAGGAAAGGACATCTTTTAGGGGAGAGTTCCTATCCATTTGGAGATCCAAATTTGGATTGACTTTGAAATATCTAAAGGGAAAGTATAACAACTCTTTCAAGGGGGAGTTTCTTTTCATTTGGATATCCAAGTAGCCTCGCAAAAGGAAGAAGAAGTGAAGAATGGGAAAAATCCCATTCTCAAAGTTACTTCAATTTAGGAGTAGAATCTAGGTTGTTGTTAGTGGTTCCCGATTGCTTTACTATTCCTGTAGACCTTGAATTGTAATATTAAGTGGCACTTGCCACATGAACTCTTGAATTTATTTAATTAATTTAATTTGGTGCTTTATTTATTTTAATTATGATTAAAATTGCCTACTTTTCATAGTTTCTTTGATGCTTGCATGTCTATTTTGATTTAGCTTGGAACCTGATTGGAGGCTCATGAGGGATCGCTAGAATTGTTTTACTTTAAATAAATTTAAAATATTTAAGATACCATAGAAATTTAACATTTTAAGAAGTAAGCTTGGGACAGCCAGGAGTTCTCATATTTATATTCTTTGCATCTTCTTTTATTTTGTTAGGCACCTCCTCACCTGTGGGTTTTGGCAGACCACCTGGCCTATGAGGGTACAGATCTGTCAAGGAAATCTGTGTAATCCTTGAGATAAAATTATTTTAAAGCATTTTTAAAACTACTTCATTCAAATTTTTAGCATTTATCGAGTTAATTTGTATGAATTATATTAGAAATTAATTAAAAGTTTCTAAATCTTTAATTGCATTTAATTTCAAGTTTTATATCATCCAACATATGTTAAGGGGCCAAACTAAGGATAGCTCTAGATGTCGGCCATATTCTCAAAAATCTATCTTAAATAACATTCCTACCACTCTTATATAAAAGATCAGACTCATGATTTTGAAGCATTTAAGTGGTTTAGCTGGCTCCCCAATCCAGGCTGGGGTAAGTCCAGATCTTGCATTGCATTAGCTAGGTTTAGGTGACTTATTTTCAGTACCTAATTTAAATTTAGGTTCTGAGGCAGGCCCAAGCTATAAGACTTCAACCTATGGGAATTTAATCCCTACTTTCTAATAAAATCAACCATTCAAACTTAAATCTTTTTCAATCAAATTCAAGCCTAATATCTAGGATAGGATGTGGTGTTTCTAGAATATTTTAGAATCTCAAGACATCTCCTACCATTTTTTCTTTAACCCCCAAAAATAAGTGTTCAGCCTTGAACCAATCCCATTTAAAAATTTTAATTCTTACCCCCTTTGATATCAAGCCTTAAAACCTTAAATAAAATTTCTACCGTTATTTTAATCGAGAGTATTCATAAAAAATTTTAATTTTTCTATGATGTAATTAACTACGAGGGCTTGCACTCATAGGATATTTAGAAACCTAGATCAATTTTTCAAAATCAAATTTTCAAAAATGAAATTTTTCAAAACTTTAAACAATTAACTTTGGGAAAAATCAAATTTGATGATCATTATCACCATATTCAAATGATTGATAATAGATGATATCTTCTTTCTCCAGGAGGATATATCATTCTATCATCATGATCTTGATTATAAAATTAATAATTTCTTATTCGGATCATTGTAGTCAAACATTCGATCAAACATCATTTTGATCCTTTGGGATCATATGTTGTCTTTCCCTGGGTTGACTATAATAATTAGGATAAATTCAAAGTTTTTATAATTTGAACTCATTAGGGAATGATATGCTCACCTTTCGAGGTGATATATCATTCATAATGGAATGTTTGATTTCAAAACTAAATTTTTAGAAAATTAAATTCTCCCAAAGATAATCAACTTTTTTCAACAATATATTCTTCAATCAAACACTACCTAGGTTAATAAGCCATCACAATGATAGACACACCTATTCTAAATGGTTTTCATAAGAAGCTATCTTGTTTTGAACTTCCTATAGATAACCCTAAGGATGTGCCTACTTGTGGTGATTTGGTCCTTAGTGAGGAATTGAGCATTATGACCTTATTATCTATATATATTATAGTATAGAGGATCAGTAAGGTCATCGTTGATGAAGAACTAGCTCAAGCCATTATTTAGGGTAAGAATGAAGGGTAGTTGCTCCCTTGGATCAAAACCCTATGATGCATGGCTTGGCCTTTATTACTTTCTAAATAAATAATGTTGACCCTGCTTCAGCCTTGATTGTGGAGGAGTTTAGGGACTTGAATTTGAGAAAAGTTAAGTGGAACTTCTTGAGGATAGCTTAAAGTGACTAGGAGTTATCCTTATTAAGTGATTGATGTGGTCCCTATTAATTTTAGTTGAGACATCCAAGAGCTAAAGGCTAATATCATTTCTATATGCAAGAATGTGAAGTCATATTAAACTAACAAGTTCTAGACTAAGAATGAGATCGTCCTTCAATAATTGATCTTCATGACTCTATTCTTCATGAGATCATCATTGAACATGCATTTGGGATTTTCCTTGGTGCTACTCTTTCTAAGAAGAGAAGTTAAAAGAATGTTAGACTACTATTCACCCACAAGGTTTATTAGAGTTATGTTTTTTTTGCATTGTATAATAAAAATTTATGTAATATTTTTACTTTCATTCTAAAGTTGGGTCATTGTTCTTTTAATAAATAACTCTTTAATAAAGCATGTTTTTTAATTTGTGAACCATATAACCAAAAAAATATTTTACAACTTCTTTTGGAAGGTAATGGGTTTGTATAGATCATACTATTTTATCTTTAGTGCATGTTTCTTACTTTGCAATTGCCTTGGTATATTCTTACTTCATAGTTACCTTTGCATTTTCTTACTTTATGGACTCCTTCATATTTTCTTACTTATAATCATCCTTACGCTTTAGCCAAATAGAAGTCATATAAATAATTCTATAATGATGAAATAATTATTTATAAAATCAATGAATATTCAATTTGATGCTTGAAGTGAGTAAAATAGCTAATTAATAAAAAAATGTTAATGTCTTCATTTTTTCATCCTTAAATATTCCAATAAGGTGTTAAAGAAACTTTTATGCTCTTTATTTCCTCTTAGATTGTGTTTTCCTCATTTCCTCCTCCATTTATAAAATATCTTTCTTATGATTTCTACCATATTAAACAAATGTCTTCAGCACTTTAAAGATTGTTGTTCTCTATAATTTTGGTCATCTCATTGAGTACTATAAAGGTGCGTTTAGCTTATATGAGACTCAAGATGGAAATTACATATTCTATGCACAATGCAAAAGCAAGTTCTTTAACTCATTATTTGATGATGACCTTTGCTTCTATTAGGATCAATTTCATCTTGGCCTCTGACTTCCCTTCTGCATTGAGATTACTTACATCCTCAAATTCTATGGATTTTTCCTCCCCTAAGTGATGCCAAAATCATTTATAGTATTATCTCCTTTGTGCTGTCCATGTGAGAGCTATAGGTGGCTTATATGGTAAACTTCTTCAATTACATGTTCTAGATGAAGGCCTTCAAGAGCAGGTATGCTGTACTTTCATCTAATTATGTGAGAATGATTAATCTAGAGAATAAGATTAAGAACTATAATTGATAGTTATTGTTTGTGAAATACTTATTGTTTGGGTGATTAAGATTAGGTCAAGAAAGTTTCTCATTGAAAAACCTAGTGGCACCCTTCACACCATGGTTGAGTATGAAGAATTCTTGAATGTGTAGGAGATGGGCTTGAACATGAAGGATTATGCAAGACCAACCATCTCGAATAAAATCTTCAAAGGTATTTCAATGAGTTACTTTATCATTTGCTTATGAATTCATTTTATTTCATTCAAAAAAGAGCATAATGTTACTCTTTATTTATTGCTGGTTCATTTCCCTTAGAAGCATCGAAGACCGCATTGTGTTCATGATCCTTTTGAAGGATGAAATTCATGATACTAAGGAGATTTCTACTAACTATGCAATCCCATGAGCATATAATCTTATTGAGATTTTAATGATTATAAATATTATTAGTCATGTTAATTTTTTATTGATGAGTTTATTTGTACAACTTTTTTATTTATGCTAGTATTTCATATTTATAATAGAAGAAGGCTAATATGAGTTTAAACATAAAATTTGGATGGCAATCACAATTAGATGAAGGACCACTCATCTTAAGCTCAAGTAAGAGACTTTCATGAGGATCTAAAGCCATTAAAGAGAAAGAAGACTACCAAGGAATTAAGGGCTTTTATTTTTATATTTATTGAATCTTTTTGTATGTGTTAGATATATGATTTATGTGAAATAACTAAGCACATACTCCTATTTCCACTATACATAGAAATCATGGTGGAGAGTTTAAAAATAAATAAGTTAAAATCTTTTGTTAGGAGATAGGAATAGAGTAAAACTTCATGCTCTTAGGATATCACAACAAAATAAAATTCTTAAGAGGACAAATAAAATCCTCATTGAAGCTACTAGAGCTATGTCAAATGAGTATAATTACCTAAATATTTTTGGGTTGAAGAAATAAATACAATATGTTATGTGTTGAACTAATAAAACATATGACTTTAGCTAAACAAAATTCTATATAAGTAGTGGAAAAGAAGAATGCCTAATCTATCACTTCTATCTATTTTTTGAGTGTAAGTGCTCCTTGTTGAATAATGAAAAAAATAATTTTTGGGAAATTTGAAATAAAATATGATGAATTTATTTTTCTAAGTAGCTCATCTATGGAAAAATCTTATAGAATATTTATTAAAATAGCACTTATAGTTGAAAATCAACACACATTACTGTTGATGAATCGATTGTATGTAATGTCTAAAGAATTAACGAGACAGAAAGAGAATATACCTAGTGTTGAATATTTATTATTAGAAGTCAACCATGGCACCCATAAGACATTTCCTAAAGAATTAAAAGTAGCTTCAAGCTACCCCAGAGACTTGATTATAAGAGATTTTTTTGTTGGATTTAGGACTATACATAGCCTTAGGTGCTAGGTTAATCAATTTGCTTTTATCTCTATGGTTTTGACTACTAGCATAGATGAGGACCTAGATAATGAGTTTTTGATGGTGCCCATGCAAGAAAAAATAATTTAATTTGGTAGAATGATGTTTAAGAGTTATGCCCCTAAACTAGTTAATCAATACAATAAATACTAAATGTGTATTTAAGAATAAATTGAATATATTTAGATCAGTAATAAGAAATAAGTTATGAATGGTAACAAAAGGATATAAATAGATAAAAAAATTTGAAGAAATATTTTCCCCAATTTAGAGACTATAAGGTTACTAATAGCATTTAAATGTCTTAAGGGATTTATGTTATATCAAATGGATATAAAAGTGCATTTTTAAATAGAGTTATAAATGAGGATGTGTATGTTGAGCAGTCACCCTAATTTTAAAACATAATATATCTTCATCATTTTTACATGTTTATAGTGCATTATATGTATTAAAATGAAAACCTAGAGTATGGCTTGATAGACTTAACATATTTATAATGAATTATTCATTTATAATAGGGATTATTGATATTACATTATTTATAAAAAGAATTAAGGCTGAAATTTTGATAGTATGATCGATATTAATGATATCATTTTGAAAGAGTCATAAAGGAGGATATCATTGTTGAGCAGTCACCCTAATTTGAAAGCATAACATATTTTGATCAATTTTACAAGCTAAAAAGGTATTATATGGATTGAAATAAAAATCTAGAGAAAGTATGATAGAATCAGCATATTTATAATGAGTAATTCATTTATAGTAGGGAATATCAATAATACATAATTTATAAAAATAATTGAAGCAAACATATTAATACTACATATCAATATTAATGATATCTTTTTGGATTAATGAATGGCACTTATGTGAAGAATTTTCATTTATCATGAGTCATGAGTTTGAGCTGTGTATGATGAATGAGTTAATTTTTTTTCTAGGATTTAATTTAAAATAGGAAAAGATTAATACTTTTTTTGAGTAGCACAATGTATATGAAAGAGTTAGTTAAAAAGTTTAACATGGAAGGATGTAAAAATGTGAACACCACCATGAGCTCTACTACTTAATTCAATAAGGACCCCAATGGAAACTTGTACATATAAAAAGGAAAAGAGGTATGATAGGATCCCTATTATAAATGATTATCAGTCAAACTAATATTCTATTTAGCATATATCCATGCATATAGTTTTAGGATAATTCTAAATAATCATATATGGTCACAATTAAAAAAATCCTTCGACATTGATAAGCGTAAATTACATATTATTTTATGTATTTCAATTTTAGTAAAATGTGCTATTTTAGTTATTTTTATGCAGAAAAAGCTCAAAAATGGCAAAAATTCTAAGGAGCCTACAGTGCCACAGTGTCCGACAAACAACGCTGTAACACTACCTTCAATACCAATGAGGCGCCCCAATTATGACATTACGGTGTTGAGTTCTTTGTTTGCAAGTGCTGCAGTGGTAATACCAATAATGCTACAACATTAGCAATACTACGGCATCAGAAAGTTAGCTTGGCAGCACTAGATTGTCTATTTTGAAATGCCACGGTGCAATAATTTCTCATGCCTTGGCACTATTTTTGCACTTGGGTGCCATAGCTCTCAAATGTTCATAGCTCTACAGTGTCATTCTTTCAAGCGCTATAGCATCAAATGCCTTTTTTATTTATTTATAAATAGTTATAATTTTATTTATTGTAGGGAGTTTAGTCACTTGTATAAAATTCAGTACTTTCTAGAGTACTTCTCTAGTTCCCTCTTAGAGTAAAATCTAAGGAAGGTTAGGAAAGTATAAGATATAATCATTTTAAGTGTTTAGGATATATTACTTTAAGCAACTCTATAAGTTAAAGGGAGAAGAAGTGTTGAGGTGATACTTTGATCCTTCCTAGTAATATCACTCTCTTGTATTTTCATTCTTCCATGAGTTTAATGATAATGAGTTTGCTTGTTATTCATTCTATATCTAGATAATTCTTTTATTTTGGATTGATCAAGTAAAATGCATATTAAGTACTAATAAAGGCTCTTATTCTATAACTATTGAAATATGTTTTTAATATTGTTTCACTCTTTATTTAATACATATAGGGGCCATATATGTAATTAAAATTTAGTGTGATGTACAGCCTTGACCGAGGAATGCAAAAATAACTAGGAACATTGAGATAGAATGTTTGCATGCCTAGACATATAATGTAAAATATTCTAGGTTCTTAAGGAGATACTATATCTATAGGAGGTTAGCAGATATCCTTTTCACTCTTAAGAGCTCGATAAAGATCTAGGGATGCATATGTTTTGAATCACATAGCCATAACGAGTCTCATCTGAAAGATCGAGATGCGCCAAGAGTTCTAATATTTATTGATATTTTAGATTTCTTACAATAATAACTTAACTAGTCAAATGCGGAAGTTGATGATTTGTTATATAAAGATGGTGATTATTCTCTAATTATCATAATAAAATAATGTTCTCAGATTTTCACCAAGCAGTTATAATAGAAAATAAGATGCATGAAAATAAAGTGCGGAAAATAAAATCAGAAAGAGCACACAAGATTTATAGTGGTTCGGTCAAACTATGACCTACGTCCACTCCCCGGAGCCTCCTCTCCAGGTATTGCACTATCACTATAGTGTCTCTCCTTTAGCCCCCTCAGCTAGGCGGAGAAGCCCTTACAAACTCTCTTCCATCAACCCGGTGCGGCAGAGGACCGTACTCCTTTCACAGGCAGAGAACCTTGACTTCTTTTCACCCTCCTGGTGAGGCAGAGGACCTGAACTCCTTTTCACCCTCCTGGTGAGGCAGAGGACCTTGAATCACTTTCACCTTCCCCGGTGCGGCGGAGTAGCCGGGTCTTTTGACACCAAAGAGGTCTTCTTCTTCCCAAAGCTTCCCTCAATGCAAACCTTGACTCTTGGAGGAACTCAGGTGCAAGTTCGCCGGAGCAACCGTGTGAAAACCCCCTCTCACACTCCCTTGAAGCCCACAAGGATCTTCTCCCTCTCTTACAAACTCCACCCCTTCTCTCCCTAGCCCAAAGCTCTCTCTTCAAGCTTTCTTTAGAAGAAAACAACTCAATGAATGCTCAAAAAGACTCCTACAAAGTCTTATGAGAAAACTTAAATAGAGGGCTTCAAAAAATCCTAAAAATCCAATTCAGCCATCAAAGATCATACATTATGATCGCAGGATCGTCCAGTACGATGTGCAGAATTTGACCTATTAGTACTGTACGATCGCATAATCGTATAGTACGATTAGTTCAATCAAAGTGTAGTTCATCCAGGACGAATCCTGGGACGACCAAAATCATCTATGATCATCGTACAGTACGATCCAGTTCGTACAGAACAATCCAAATATCAAAATTACGCAGATTCAATTAAATAATTATAGGATTAAATTAGGCGATATTTTAAATATCGTACAGTACGATTTGTTGCATATCTGGTTTTGATGATGACAAACATGTTTCCAGTGTGTTTTTCTTGGCTAATCAGTTTCAGGCACAAAAGACCGCAAGCTACTCAAGCCAACTCAAGATCGGGTCCAAGTGTGTCAAATGTATGATTTTTTCTTTTATTGAGTCAATTGTAATGTAACTGATTCCCTAGCTAAGTAACATTGCACACACACACTCAGGGAGAGAGATTGAGTGAATTAGAGTTTCTGTTAAAATTTTGTTCAGATCGTCCTGGACGATATCCACATCGTCCTGGACGATCCAGTTAAAACAGAAACCCTAATTAGGGCGACTAAGTTAAGAAGGACTGATTGAGCCGATCGTCCTGGACGATCTACGGATCGTACGGGACAATATTCCCAAATTAGAAAGTCTCAGCCGCCAGATTAAGTTAGGCAAGTTTTATTTTAAGTATTTTGGTCTGATCGTCCCGGACGATACGTGTATCGTCCTGGACGATTCACTACAATCATGCCTAAATTAGTCTGGTAATTAAGGAAAGCGATTAATGTTTAATTGATACGATCACATCGTCCTGGACGATCGCAGGATCATCCCGGACGATCGTGATCGTCTTGTGCATTTCAGCTGTACGTCCAGAACTATGTACAGGACGATTTGGGGCCTTTTTTGAACTAATCGTACCGGACGATTACCCTATCGTCCGGGACGATCAAGTCATTTTTTGGTCGTCCAGCACAGATTTCTCTGGACGACCCGAACTGTCTTCTGGACGATTTCCTTCAATTTGAACTAATCGTCCCGGACGATCGCAGGATCGTACGGGACGATATGAACAACTTTTTCTACTGATTGTCCAGAAGAGCCAGATCGTCCAGGCTGAAACAGCTGAATTTGAACTGATCGTACAGGACGATCTACCGATCGTCCTGGACGATCTTGGCCGACAAGTTGAGATTTAGGGCAAGTTTTAAGCCCTCCTTTAAAAGAACTTTTTCCTAGATTTGGAAAAATCTTTTGCTGCCTTCCTTCCCTGAGAAACCCTAGAGAGAAGAGAGAGTTGGGAGAGAGAGAAGAGATCTTGTGAGGGGGAGTTAGTGAGGGATTCACTAAGGTTGCTCCAAGCACGGATCAGAGTCGTCTTCTCCGCTCGTCGTCTGTCGTCTAGTCGGTGTTCTTCGTGGGAGGATCGTTCGCAAGAAGATCCGGGGTTCTCTGCCCGCTTCAGGTGGAAGCAAAAGGAGTTCGAAGGTTCTCTGCCTGCTTCAGGAGGAAGCGAAAGGAGGTCAGGTTCTCTGCCTCACCGTGTGGTGAAAAGGAGGTATTTTGTACAGGCTTCTCCGCCTTGCTGTGGGAGCAAAAGGAGAGTCACTTTCGTTTAGTGCAATACCCGGAGGGGAGGCTCCGGGGAGTGAACGTAGGTCAAGTTGACCGAACCACTATAAAATCTGGTTTGCTTTTCTGATTCAGTTTTGCGCTTTACTTTTCAATATAAACTGCTTGGGTGATTATCGTTGGTTGATCTTTTCGTTATTGTTTACTTGTTTCCGCTGCTAAGTATCGAAAAGATTTTTGTTGTTATCGTGAAATTTTTAAATAACCAATTCACCCCCCCCTCTTGGTTAGCCTCGGGACTAGTTCAGTAGGGCTTAACATCCCTTTCGAACTTTCAAGTGGTATCAGAGCGGGATTCAAAATTTCTGTTTAAAAACTTTTGAATTTGATCCATGGCTAACTGTAACAATCGTAATACTGCTGAAGGTTATTCTATAACGAGACCACCGTTGTTTGATAACATTCCATTTGATTTTTGGAAAACACGCATGTCTACTTTTCTTCAGTCTATCGATTATCGCATGTGGATGTTAGTTAAGGACGGATACGAACCACCTTTTCGAATGGTTAACAATGTGAAAACTGAATTGCCGTTTGCTGATTGGACGTTTGATGATCGTGATTTAGCACAGTTAAATGCCAAATGTTTGAACTGTTTCTTTTATGCTTTAAAATCTGAGGACTATATGCGTGTTTCTACTTGTACAACGGGAAAAGAGATTTGGGATAGATTATGTATAACATATGAAGGTACAACTGAAGTCAAACAGTCTAGGTTAAACATCTTGTTACATGATTACGAACTTTTTCGCATGAAACCTAGTGAGACTATTTCAGAAATGTACACAAGGTTCACCCAGATTGTTACCTCTTTGCATGCTTTAGGTAGAGAACTTACCAACTACGAAAGAGTGAACAAGATTCTTAGATGTTTGCCTGCTTCTTATGATGCTAAGATTACTGCTATTACTGAATCCAAAGATTTAAATGCTTACTCTATTGACAGCTTACTTGGATCACTCATTGCTTACGAGCAAGGGGTGAACCAAAGGCAACTTGATGCAGGTGAGCGCAAGAAAGAGAAGACAGTGGCACTAAAGGCCAAAGATTCAGATGCTAGCACTTCCGGGTCTGATAGCGATGATGTTGCCTTAATCACAAGGCAATTCAAAAGCTTTCTAAGGAAGAAACATAAGAACCATCAGAAGTGGAACAAGGGTAAGTTCAATAAAAACTTTAAAGGTTCATCTGAATCGGTTTGTTTTGAATGCAGGAAGCCCGGACACATTAAGGCTGATTGTCCGACACTTAAAGCTCATCCAAGCAAGGAGAAGGGTGAGGAGAAACCAAAGATCAGAAAGGACAAGAAGCGGATTCAGAAGGCGTTCTGGGCAGACTCTGCATCCGACTCTTCTGAGACTGAAGCTGAAGAGGAGGAAACAAACTTGTGTTTGATGGCTGATGATCACCCTGGTCAGTCCGACCAGGAAGAGGTATGTGAGCTTACTTACGATCAGTTATTTGAAGTTTCTGAAAAGATTCATACATCATATAGGAAGCTTAAGAAAACCCATGCTAGTTTGAAACTAGATTATCTGACTTTGCAAAAAGAGCATGAAGTGTTGATTAAGGATCATTCCACCATTGATAGCAATCACATGTCTTTACTAGATGAGTTTGATGAACTGAATAAAAAGCATTCTGATTTAATTGTTGAGCATAACTTGTTAAAAACAGCGCATGTTGAATTAGAACTTGCTTTTAAGAAAGTGAATGATTTGGCATCTGAGTTAGAAAGTATTGAAAGTGCAAAAACGTTTGAAATTGGAAGTTTAAACAAACACATTGAGTTTTTGAAAGTGAAAATCAGTTCTTTTGAAAATAACAAAACACCGCCTACTTTTGAACAATTTTATGCACCGCCACCTTTTAAAAATTCTGTTGCAAGTTCTTCAAAGCATGTTTCATACACTACTAGGAAGAGGCACTATCACTCACGACGTTTAGTTAATCCTTTTCCTGGTGTTAGATGTTTTTCATGTGGCATGTTAGGACACATATCACACACTTGTACTGTTCACCGTAGTACACATTGGGTGTGGAGACCCAAACTGCCTGTTGCACAGCACAGCACACATGCATCGCATTCTTCTTTTCATAAGAAGGAACCCAAACCTGTTTGGGTTCCTAAGACTGACATTTGATGATTTTGTAGGTGTGCTCTCACACAAGACCTCGTGAGAGCATGTGGTACCTGGACAGCGGATGTTCTAGACATATGACTGGAGATGCAAATCAGTTCATTTCGCTGGAGGCCAGAGCTGGAGGCAAGGTTACACTTGGAGATAACACCACTAGGAAGGTGGTAGGAACAGGTATGATTGGTGATTCAAAGAATTTTGTGATTGATAATGTTTTGCTTGTAGATGGACTGAAACACAACCTGCTGAGCATCAGTCAACTCTGCGACAAGGGATACAGCATCAAATTCCTGCCCACTGGCTGCATTTTAAGCTTAAATGATGAAGTTGTTTTGCAGGGGCAAAGGATCAACAACGTCTACAAGCTGGATGTAAGTAGCATTAAATCTGATAATTCAATTTGCTTAAAAACTGCTGCTGATGAGTCTTGGTTATGGCATAGGAGATTGTGTCATGCCAGTATAAAAACCCTTAGGAGAGTCACCCAAAAGGACTTAGTTAGAGGTGTGCCCAAGCTTAAGTTCACTAAGGATCACCTGTGTGGTGCCTGTCAGTTGGGGAAGCAAGTCCAGTCCTCTTTTCACTCAGTTAAGGACATTAGCACCTCTAGACCTTTAGAAGTTCTTCACATGGACCTCTTTGGACCCATTAGCACTGCCAGCTTAGGGGGGAGAGTCTATGGTTTTGTGATTGTTGATGATTATTCAAGGTTCACTTGGGTTAAGTTTTTGTCACACAAATCTGAGTCATTTGATGAGTTTAGATCTTTCTCTACTTGGATTCAGAAGAAGTTAGGATGTGAAATTATTACCATCCATAGTGATCACAGAGGGGAGTTTGAAAATGAAAGATTTGGAAGTTTTTGTGAGAATCATGGGATTAGTCATAATTTTTCAGCTCCTAGGACCCCTCAGCAGAACGGGGTAGCTGAAAGGAAGAACAGGACCTTAGTGGAAGCCGCTAGAGCCATGCTTGCCGAGTATTCACTTCCTAAATACTTTTGGGCTGAAGCGGTGAACACTGCCTGTTATGTGCTGAATAGGGTAAATGTGAGAGTCAAGCTGAACAAGACACCTTATGAGATCATTAAGGGTAGAACTCCAAATCTGTCCCACCTCCATGTCTTTGGCTGTAAGGTTTTCATTCTAAACAACGGGAAGTCACCCTTAGGAAAATTTGACCCCAAATCTGATGAAGGAGTGTTCTTAGGATATTCAAGTGTGGGGAAATCCTTTAGGGTGTTCAATAGGAGGACTTTGGTGGTGGAAGAAACAACCCATGTAGTGTTTGATGAATCTGATCCTAAGGAGTCTAGATCTGAAGTAGAAGAAGAAGAGATTGTTGAGGTTACCCAAGGAGTTGGAAATACAAATTTGGAGGAAAGGGTAGAACCTCAAACCACTTTGCCTAGAGATTGGAGATATTCTTCGAGTCATCCTAAAGAACTGATCTTAGGAGACCCTTCTGAAGGTGTTAGGACTAGGCATGGACTTAGGAAGGAAGTAAACCATTCTGCCTTTATCTCAATGACTGAACCCACCAACATCAATCAAGCCTTGTCGGATGAGTTTTGGATTTTAGCTATGCAGGAAGAATTGAATTAATTTGTAAGGAATGATGTTTGGGAGTTAGTAGAAAGACCTAGAAACCAAAGTATTGTGGGAACCAAGTGGGTCTTTAAGAATAAGATGAATGATTCTGGTGTGGTGGTAAGAAATAAGGCAAGATTGGTGGCTAAGGGGTATAATCAGATAGAAGGGATAGATTTTGAGGAAACTTTTGCCCCTGTAGCTAGATTGGAAGCCATTAGAGTGCTACTAGCCTTTGCCTGTTACAAGGGATTTAAGCTGTTTCAAATGGATGTCAAGAGTGCCTTTCTAAATGGGGTAATTAAAGAAGATGTTTTTGTAGAACAACCCCCAGGTTTTGAGAGTTCCCAATATCCAAGTCATGTCTATAAATTAAAAAAGGCCTTATATGGATTGAAACAGGCACCAAGAGCTTGGTATGAGAGGCTTAGCATATTCCTGTTAGAAAGAGAGTTTGTTAAGGGGAGCGTAGACACCACCCTTTTTCTGAGGAGAATAGGAGATGACTTACTCATTGTCCAGATTTATGTTGATGATATAATTTTTGGATCTTCTGATAAATATTTATGTGATGAGTTTTCCAAAACAATGAGTAAGGAGTTTGAGATGAGTATGATGGGAGAATTGTCCTACTTTTTGGGGTTTAGCATAAGGCAAATGGATGATGGAACTTTTCTCAATCAATCAAAATATACTAAGGACATTTTGAAGAAATATGAAATGGACAAAGCCAAGCCAATCAATACTCCCATGCCCTCCTCAGTTCAGTTAGATAAGGATTCAAATGGAAAATCTGTTGATCAGAAGAAGTATAGAGGGATAATAGGTTCACTGCTTTACCTGACTGCTAGCCGACCCGATATCATGTTTAGTGTCTGTCTTTGTGCTAGGTTTCAGGCTGATCCTAAAGAGTCCCACCTGACTGCTGTTAAGAGAATTCTTAGATATCTTTTAGGGACCCCAAACCTAGGAATTTGGTACCCTAGGCACAGCACCTCTTTTGAGATCATTGGATATTCTGACTCTGACTTTGCGGGGTGTAGGGTGGATAGGAAGAGTACCTCTGGGACTTGTCAATTCATAGGACAGTCGTTAGTCTCCTGGTCCAGTAGAAAACAGAACTCAGTTGCACTTTCCACTGCTGAAGCTGAGTACATTGCCTTAGGAAGTTGTGTGGCTCAAGTTCTTTGGTTGAAACAACAAGTCTTGGATTTAGGAGTACCCGTTGGCACAATTTCTGTTCTGTGTGATAATACCAGTGCCATCTGTATCTCTAAGAATCCAATCCAACATTCTAGGACCAAACACATTGACATTAGGCATCACTTCATTAGGGACCATGTTACAAAAGGGGACATTGAGCTACATCATGTAGCAACTGAAAATCAGCTGGCTGACATATTCACTAAACCACTGGCCTTTGACTCATTCAGCATTTTGAGAACCAGATTAGGAGTGATTGATATAAATGCTTGATTCTGATGACTGCTGATGTATTATCTTTCTGATTGGTATTCTGATTTCTGTTAGTTAGGTTTAGTTTTTTGATTTCTGATTTCTATTAGTTAGTTTTTGGCTTTGATTATTTACTTTCAGTTGATTTTATGTTTTTGCTGATTTCTGTTTTAGCCTTATTATTAGTTTGATTTGAGTATTTACTCTGATATGATTTTATACTTTTTTATTCACTGGTTCATATCTTGCACTTATTGTTTTATGCTTTTCAAGATCTGATCACCGCTCACTACTTCTGGTGATCTGAATTTTTGACTGAGAGTTTTTACCTTGGTTTGGTTTGGAAGCTGATAAGCAGTGATTGACTTCGCTGAATCTGTTAAAGGGGAGAAACATTGATAATTGTTTCTCTTCCTCTAACTCCTTTTCTGGTGTGTAGTTTCTTTTGAATAAAAATCCTTTTCAAAATTAAAATGTTAGTTTTTGAAATAGAGATTATTTTATCTTCCTACAGTAATCTGCCTCATATCAATAGTATTTTTCAAAGTCTTGAGTCATTAGTTTGATTTTCTAAATCAAGTGATTGCATTTATCATATGTTGTATGGGTTTTGTTTTGTGAATCGTTCTTCCTTACTACGGAGAGTCATCTCCTATGTCTGGAAGATAATCTCACAGCTGAGACTCTTTAATGATTATGAAAAGGAGAAAGCTTATAAAAGATGCGCAGTGCGCCAGATAATTTGAAAAAGAGGCATAAAATGAGCCCAAAACTGAAAAGATGCAAAATTGCCAAGTTGGATACACAAAGTGTATCAAAAATCAAAAGATGCGCAAAGCGCCAATCAATTTGAAAAAGAGGCACAAAATGAGCCCAACACAAGCTTTCTTTCCTTTCAGATTATTAAATGTCTTAGAGAAATCTGTGCGCCACTTAATATTTTCAAAAGCTTGAGTTTTGAAAATCCCGATTTCTGATTTTTTACTTTGTAACACTATTATATCAGATATTTTTCTGGAACGAGGCTTGAAAGGATTTCTTTTCAAATCTAATGTCTTTTATTCTGAATCGGATTTTTGTTTTGAAAGAGGTTTGCATCGATAAGGTGCCCGGGGTCAGAGTTACGAAAGTTGATTATTTCCAACCTTTTTGGATTTCAGCGCTGTCAATCGTCCTGTCATTGGTTTCTGAATCTAAAATCAAGGAGAAATTCTGATTTTCCTGTTTTGTTGTTGTTCTGTGTATGTTTTATTTTATATTTTATTTCCGTGTTATGTTTTTCCCTCCTCCTTTTTGTGATGTCAAAAGGGGGAGTCAGGTTGTAGTCGTGTCTGTTTCTATTTTCTGAGTCATGTTTTCTGTATTGTTTGAGCTGTTAAATGAAAATTTAAAAAATGTGTGTTTTGTTTGATTTCTTAGTTTCATTTTATTTTCATCTTAGTTTCATTTTATTTTCAGACTACTTTACAAATGTTTGCCATCATCAAAAAGGGGGAGATTGTTGCATATCTGGTTTTGATGATGACAAACATGTTTCCAGTGTGTTTTTCTTGGCTAATCAGTTTCAGGCACAAAAGACCGCAAGCTACTCAAGCCAACTCAAGATCGGGTCCAAGTGTGTCAAATGTATGATTTTTTCTTTTATTGAGTCAATTGTAATGTAACTGATTCCCTAGCTAAGTAACCTTGCACACACACACTCAGGGAGAGAGATTGAGTGAATTAGAGTTTCTGTTAAAATTTTGTTCAGATCGTCCTGGACGATATCCACATCGTCCTGGACGATCCAGTTAAAATAGAAACCCTAATTAGGGCGACTAAGTTAAGAAGGACTGATTGAGCCGATCGTCCTGGACGATCTACGGATCGTACTGGACGATATTCCCAAATCAGAAAGTCTCAGCCGCCAGATTAAGTTAGGCAAGTTTTATTTTAAGTATTTTGGTCTGATCGTCTCGGACGATACGTGTATCGTCCTGGACGATTCACTACAATCATGCCTAAATTAGTCTGGTAATTAAGGAAAGCGATTAATGTTTAATTGATACGATCACATCGTCCTGGACGATCGCAGGATCGTCCCGGACGATCGTGATCGTCTTGTGCATTTCAGCTGTACGTCCAGAACTATGTACAGGACGATTTGGGGCCTTTTTTGAACTAATCGTACCGGACGATTACCCTATCGTCCGGGAAGATCAAGTCATTTTTTGGTCGTCCAGCACAGATTTCTCTGGACGACCCGAACTGTCTTCTGGACGATTTCCTTCAATTTGAACTAATCGTCCCGGACGATCGCAGGATCGTACGGGACGATATGAACAACTTTTTCTACTGATCGTCCAGAAGAGCCAGATCGTCCAGGCTGAAACAGCTGAATTTGAACTGATCGTACAGGACGATCTACCGATCGTCCTGGACGATCTTGGCCGACAAGTTGAGATTTAGGGCAAGTTTTAAGCCCTCCTTTAAAAGAACTTTTTCCTAGATTTGGAAAAATCTTTTGCTACCTTCCTTCCCTGAGAAACCCTAGAGAGAAGAGAGAGTTGGGAGAGAGAGAAGAGATCTTGTGAGGGGGAGTTAGTGAGGGATTCACTAAGGTTGCTCCAAGCACGGATCAGAGTCGTCTTCTCCGCTCGTCGTCTGTCGTCTAGTCGGTGTTCTTCGTGGGAGGATCGTTCGCAAGAAGATCCGGGGTTCTCTGCCCGCTTCAGGTGGAAGCAAAAGGAGTTCGAAGGTTCTCTGCCTGCTTCAGGAGGAAGCGAAAGGAGGTCAGGTTCTCTGCCTCACCGTGTGGTGAAAAGGAGGTATTTTGTACAGGCTTCTCCGCCTTGCTGTGGGAGCAAAAGGAGAGTCACTTTCGTTTAGTGCAATACCCGGAGGGGAGGCTCCGGGGAGTGGACGTAGGTCAAGTTGACCGAACCACTATAAAATCTGGTTTGCTTTTCTGATTCAGTTTTGCACTTTACTTTTCAATATAAACTGCTTGGGTGATTATCGTTGGTTGATCTTTTCGTTATTGTTTACTTGTTTCCGCTGCTAAGTATCGAAAAGATTTTTGTTGTTATCATGAAATTTTTAAATAACCAATTCACCCCCCCTCTTGGTTAGCCTCGGGACTAGTTCAGTAGGGCTTAACATCCCTTTCGAACTTTCACGATTAAGATCGTACAGTACGAATAGAACAATTTTCAAATTCAAATTTTTGCCTAATTTAATGATCGACGGGGTTTCTAATTATACCAGATCGTCCAGTACGATGTGGTATTCATACTGTATAATTAGTTATATTTCAAAAGAATTTTTTCCAGAAAAATAAAATATTTTAATTAATTTCTGTAACACCAGATCGTACAGTACGATCCAGATCGTATAGTATGATGTACAGAAAAATTAAAATATTTAACATTAAATTTTCTCCCCTTGTGTGTGTGTGCACGGTCACCAGGCTATCATGCACCTTTAGAGGACTTGATTCAAGAAGTTAAAATAAATAAATGAAAATTATATTCTCTTTCATCATAACCTATTCTACCCAGTCTCGAGCCCTGAATCTTCAAAGACCGAGCCCTGAATCTTCAAAGACCGGTGCCTGTTGTACCTGAAATTTTAGTCAACACACAAATATGTATACACAACAAATACTAGGAGAAATAAAGAGCCAATCAATAATATTGTTATCATCAAAATCATAAACTCGGGAGCCCGAGTTGTAACATCATCAAGAAAAATATGTAATTTAAATTCATCAATCCAAAACTCTTTAATAAAGTACTGTATTAAATATTTTATTATTTTATTCAATGATAGAATCATCAAAAATATCATTTTTATTTTAGTAGGATAATTATTACAATAAAAGTAAACTGTAGTAGTTTGTTGCAAGTAAGCATACTTCCTCATTGGTTTGATACTTTACTATATCACTTTATTAGTTGATTCAGTACGTAAACTTGCATATATTAAGTGGGATTTTTTATTTTTATATCGAAGAAAACTTAAACATTTTTAGTGGTGATAGAGCCCTAGAATTTTATACAATTAAAAAATTTACTCCACAGCCCCCATAAGATATCTCATAGGGACACCCAACCTTTATATTTGGTATTCTAGGGATAATATGTCATTTAAACAGGTAGGTTATTCAGATTTAAACATTGCAAGACAGTTGATAGGAAAATCACTTTAACAACTTACCAATTCATTGGATATTCATTAATCTCATTTAGTAAAAAGGTAAAAGTATATAGCTTACCCACTATGAAAGAAAAATATATCATTATAAGAAGTTTTGTCACACAAGTCTTATTATTGAAGTAATAATTTCTTGATTTTGATCTATAGTTGGACATCATACCTATCTTATGCGATAATACTAGTGACATTTGTATCATAGAGAACCTACTTCAACATTTATGAATAAAATATATTTATATACACCATCACATTGTCTGAGATCAAGCATTAAAAGGTGATATTAACATTCAATTTATTAATACTGAAATATTTTATAAATATTTTTATAAATTCCCTTAGTTATGAAAGGCTTAGTACACATAGAACTAGATTGGGAGTAATAAACTTAAATGCCTGGATCATATAGTGAGTTGTTTGTGTGTTAGTTATACTTTTATTATAAATATTTATGTTTATGATTGTTCTTTTCTATTATTATTTGGCTATTTTTTTATTTTTATTAGGAGATCCTTAAACATTTAAAAATTGAAATATATAGAAAAAATTAATAAAATTGACATCATACTATACGGTCACTCATCATACTATATGATATACACAGTACTATTTGATTTGACCTATTTAATTAGCCATTTGGCATAGCCATTGGAATGATCATAAAGTAATAGATCATATTGTATGATAAAAATATGATCGCAATCAACATTATCATGCGAGAGCCATTGGGATAATATGGAGTATATCATATCGTACTATACAATATTAATCACAATGTTCGATTTGATAGAGCCCTAAAAATTTATAAATAGGAATGAGTTTTCTCTTTCACTTACACCTTCTCTAAGCTTGTATTATTCTTGTTTGATTCTTTCATTTTCTTAGAGCCTACTTTTCCCTCTTAGTTAGAAATGGCAAGCAAGTGCTTGTGTGTTGTAGAATCATCATCACATCCTTAAAAGATGAATGGTTTCAATCTAATGAAGACAAAGTAACATATTTAAGATATAGGTAAGCATACATTATTGATTTAGAGGTCATTCTAAAAAGAGTATTTGTTAGAAAAAAAAATGATATTCTTATTAATACTACTCTACAATTTCTTATCTCACTTACATTCACATTTCACTCAAAAATTCTTTACAAATCACATTTCACTCGGAAATGCTTTACAAATTTTTACTGAATTTGAGAATAAATGTTGATAGCATTGAAATGCAATATATAGTATACATAAGGTAAGCAGCAATAATAGACCACGAACTACATGAGTATTTACTTATATCCCATACCAGTGTGAAATCCCATTACATGGCTATCGATCATAGTGTTGATGCTTGTGTGTGATTTAGATCACTATTTTGATATAGTTGGTAGATGGGGGATTCTCATAAGATGATTGGAAGATTAAGGATATGTTTGGTTGAGTTTAAATTTGAGTGAAATTAGGGTTGAGAAGAACTTAGTTGTCTGCTAAACCAATTCCAGAAAAATTGCCAAATCAAGAGCCCTAGATTCTAATCCTTATAACTTCCTCTCAGGAAGTCTAAATTATATGAAATAAAAACCAAATTGAATATTAAGAATTCTATTTATGATATAGATAATTCAATGATTTTTAAGTGAAGATTTATAAGTTTCCTTGAATTTTTTCCAAGGTTAGTCGTAGAATTTCCCTCTTTAGTTGCAAGATAAATTTAATCTAAGGCTTCTAGAAGTTTAGCATTTTATGAATAATAACCATAATAAAAAAACTAAAATCAAATATTAGGGTGTATACTATGAATTTCGAGTTTTTGGCAATTTTTTAACGATTTTAGGTCAGTCATGTGAAGGTGAACTTACAATTAGGTTTGTTCTAATCTTGTTTGGCTGATTCACAAATACCCTAAATGATGTGTTTGATTGTGAGGATATTTAGGTTTATATTTCTTTAGAGTGTGAGATAATGGATATTTCAGAAGAAAAAAGAAGAAATTATTGAAAATAAAGTAAAGATAGAACTCTCCTACTCATTATAGTAGTCCAGAGAGAATCACCAAACCCTTTCTACTTTGGTTAGCCACCAAGCTCCAATCAATGCATTTTCTTCAAAGTTTAATCACAAATTACATCAATCTGTTCATTTTATATCTAGTCAAGTATTTATACAAGTTACATAAAAGAAAATGGAAATTAAAAAATAGTTGGGAAAGGTTAATGCGATGGCCCACATTAGTAACTACCAAAAATACTTTGTCCATCCATGTTTGGACATATCCTAAACTCCTTGTCTACTTGGCTTTGCTAACTATTAACCCTTTTTATGAGGTCAATATACCCTCCCCTAGGATTTTCCCTACACCTGGGCTTTCCTACCCTTGAGTAGAAATTGCCTATAGGATTTTCCTTTGGTGGATACCAAAAGGTAAGAATAAGCTCACTCTAGAAAGCCATAAATCTCTTAAGACACTTCATTGTGACCTTAGAAAGGTAATTGACTTGTAAAGTTAAGTTCAAGGTCAACCATAGTTTCCTTAGGTTTAACCTAATAAAGATCTCAACCAAATACTAGTCTAATGCTCCTAGGACCCAAACCTAGTTCTCTGAGCACCAACCTTTCGGTTCTTCATCATATCAAGCTTGCTGGAAGTGATTTGTAAGGGCTTCTCCACCTTATTACGAGGGAAAAAGGAAAGTCACTATAGTGTTAATGCAATACTCAGAGAGGAGGACTTCAGGGAGTAGACGTAGGTCAAGGTTGAGCGAACACAATAAAATTTTTAGTGTGCTCATTCTAGTTTTTCTTTTCTATTTTTTAATTTTTTGCACTTTAAATTTCCTGCATGAAGTTAACTTTTCATTGCAAGCTATAGTTAGATTTAATTTGTGTTAGCAAAAAAAAATTATATTCCTCTTGATTTATTAGTGTTTCAGAACTTTGAAAAAGAAATCAAGTTTTTAAAATTGCTTCCGCTTGTGTAGTTATGCAACTAGAATTTTTTAAAAGTTATGATATTACTTAAAACACAAAAAAAGAGATTTTATTTTAGTAATTTTTAAAGTACCAATTTAACCCCCCCCCCCCCCCTCTCCCCCCCCCCCTCTTGGTGCTCCTAAGGATAGTTCAACGTTGTTTTACAACCTCCCTACACTTTTAATTAGTATCATAGCGGGTCTTGGAATACACAATTTAAAAATCCCCAAGTAAAGATCTTATGACGCATTTTGGTAATAGAGACACTGTGGAGGGTTATTATATAACATGTCCACCTCTATTTGAAAATATTTCATTTGATTTTTGGAAAATCCACATGTCTACATTTTTGCAATATATTAATTTTAGAATTTGGCATATGATTCAAACTAGTTATTCTCTTCCATCACATATAATTAGTGGAGTCAAAAATTATGTTCCATTTACTGAATGGAATAATGAGGATAGAGAGTTTGCTGAATTAAATGAAAAATGTTTGATTATTTTTTTTGTGCTTTAAAATTTGAAGATTATATGAGAGTGTCTAGATGTATTATGGGGAAGGAAATATAGGATAGACTGTGCATCACATATGAGGGAAATAGTGAAGTCAAATAGTCTAGGTTGAATATTTTACTCCAGTACTATGAACTATTTTGAATAAGGCCTAGTGAGACAATATCTAAAATATACACTAGATTCACTCAGATAGTGACATCCATGTATGCATTAGTTAGAGAACTTTCTAATCTAAAAAAGGTTAACAAAATTCTATGTTTCCTACCAAGTGCTTATAATGCTAAGGTCACTTTAATTTCTGAATCTAGAGACCTAAATGTATATTCTATTGATAACTTGCTAGGCTCACTCATTACCTACGAACAAGGTATAAATTAGAGATTGCTTGATGTAGGTGATAAAAAAAGGAGAAGATAGTAGCTTTGAAAGCCAATGACTCGGATAACAATAACTTTATAATAGAGGAGGATGATGACAATGCACTGATGATCAGTTAGTTCAAAATTTTTTTGAAAAGAAAGCAAAAGCATCATCAACAATGGAGCAAAGGTAAGAATAATAAAAAATTTAAAGTGTCATTTGACACAATTTATTTTTAATGCAAAAGATCCGGCCACCTGTGAACTGAATGCCCCCAACTTGAAAACTCACCCGGTCAAGGAGAAGGGTGAAGAGAAGGAAAAGTTCAAAAAGGGGAAGCAACAGACACACAAAGCTTTTTGGGCTAACTCCACCTCAGATTCATCTAAACAGAAAGCAGAGGAGGAGGTTACTAATATGTGTTTCATGGAAAATGATAGTCTTCATCAGTTAAATCAAGATGAGGTATGTCAGCTATCTTATGATGAACTCTTTATTATATCTAAGAAAAGTCATAATTCATATAGGAAGCTTAAAAAAATGTATACTATCTTAAACATTAACTTTCCTACTTTACAAAAAGAACATGATAGCCTGATATTTGACCATTCTATTTTAGATAGTAGTCACATGTCTTTTCTCGATGCATTTTATGTATTAAATAAAAAGCATACTAACCTAACCAGTGCATAAGAATCCTTAAAGTCAAAGCATCTTGGGATAGTAGATTCATACAAATAATTATAAATATTTGCAACTAAATTAGATCATAATGAGCATACATTAAAATTAGAAGTTATAAGTCCTAAAAGTGCAAATCAATTCCTGAAAGTAAAAATCCATGCACTTCAACACAATAAATCATCACCTACATTGACATAATGGTATAACCCTACATCACTGTATGGATTACATACCCCTAGGAAGAAGTACAACCCCTAGTATAAACTAGTAAATTTGTTCCGTAGGGTTAAGTGTCATTCTTATGGCATAATAGGTCATATAACCCACACTTGCATAATACACTGTAGGATACACTTAGTGTGGAGACCTAAATAATATGCACCATAGCATAGCATGCATGCCAGTTATTCATCAAAACATAAGGTGAAACCCTAACTTACTTGGGTTCCCAAATCTAGCCTTTGATTGACTTTGTTAGAGTGCTCCCACAAAAGTCTTAGTGAGAGCATGTGGTACCTGAATAATGGTTTCTTAAGGCACATGACAAGAGATTTAAAGTAATTTATTATGCTGGTGGCCAGGTCAGGAGGTAAGGTCACACTAGGAGATGACACCACCACGAAAGTGGTGGGCACATATATAATTAGCAACTCAAACAATTTTATCTTTGGGAATGTTTAACTTGTAGATGGTTTGAAGCATATTCTACTTAGATTTAGTCAGCAATGTGACAAAGGATTTGACATTAAAATTTTATCCAAAAAATGCATAATTAGTTTGAATGACAAATTTGTTTTAGAAAGAAAAAAGAGTTAACAATATTTATATGCTTGATTTGAATTATATTTAATACTCTAATTCTTTGTGTTTGAAAACCAATGTTGATAAATCTTGGCTATGGCATAGGTGACTATGTCATGTAAGCATGAATACCCTTAGGAAGATAACCTAAAAAGACCTAGTTAGATGTATACCCAAGTTAGATTTCACTAAAGACCATCTGTGTAATGCCTGTCAACTAGGAAAGCAAATTAAATCTTCATTTCATTCAATTAAGGACTTCATCACCTCTAGGACACTGAAAGTCTTCATATGGATCTATTTGGACACATTTTTATAACTAGTATAGGAGGAAAAGTATATGAATTTTTGATTATTGATGATTACTCTAGATTCACCTAAGTTAGATTCCTAGCACAAAAAAATCATTTGAAGAATTTTGAATCTTCTCCAACTAGATAGAGAGGAAATTGAATGTGAGATATTAACTATTCATAGTGATCATGGTGTAGAGTTTGAAAATGATAAGTTTGAATCTTTTTGTCAGGAGATAGGGATAGAACATAACTTTTCATCCCCTAAGACCCCTCAACAGAATAGAATAGTTGAAAGGAAGAATAAGACTTTAGTAAAAGCTACTAGGGCCATATTAGCTAAATATTCTTTCCCTAGATACTTTTGAGAAGAAGTACTAAATACTGCTTGTTATATGTTGAATAGGCTCAATATTAGATTCAAATTAAATAAGACATACTATGAGCTCCTTAAAGGTAGGACACCAAGCTATCTCACTTTCATGTATTTGGTTGTAGATGCTTTATCCTGATTAATAAAAAATCACCTCTACGAAAGTTTGACCCGAAATTTAATGAAGGAGTCTTATTAGGATATTTATCTGTAAGTAAAGCCTATAGGATTTTTAATAAGAGTACCTTAGTATTAGAAGAGTCTACCCATAACATATTTAATGAATTAAATAAATCATGTAAGCTTGGATTAGAAGAAGAAGTAGTAGTAGAGGTTATCCAAGGGGTAGAATCCATTAATCTAGGAGATTGAGCAGAACCTCAAGAGCCTTTGCCTAGAGAATGGAGATACTCATCTAATCACCCTAGAGAATTTATCTTAGGAGATCCATCTGAAGGTGTTAGAACTAGGCGTGGACTTAAAAAGGAGGTAGGTCATTCAATATTCATCTCTATGCTAGAACCCATCAACATAGATCAAGCCTTAGCTGATGAATTTTGGATCCTAGTAATACAAGAAGAATTAAATTAATTTATTAGGAGTAATGTATGATAACTAGTTAGTAGACCTAAGGACCAGAGTGTTATAAGTACTAAGTGGGTTTTTGAGAATAAAATGAATGATTCTGGTATAGTGATTAGGAATAAGGCTAGATTAGTAGCTAAGGGGGATACAACTAGATTAAAGGAATTAATTTTTAGGAGACTCTTACCCTTGTAGCTAGACTAGAAGGGGTTAGAGTGTTATTAGCATTTGCTTGCTTTAGAGGATTCAAGTTATATCACATAGATGTTAAGAGTGCCTTCCTAAATAGGGTGATTAAGGAAGATGTATATGTTGAGCAACCCCCAGGTTTTGGGAATTCTCAATTTCTCAAACATGTATTCAAATTAAAAAAATGCATTATATAGATTGAAGCAAGTACCAAGAGCTTGATATGAGAGGCTAAGTATATTTCTCTAAGATAGAGCCTTTATTAAGAGTAATATAGACACCACCCTATTTCTTAAGAAAGTAGGAGAAGATCTACTCATTATTTAAATTTATGTTGATGATATACCATTTGGATTTATAAATAAAAATCTCTGTGATGAATTTTTAAAAATAATGAGTGAGGAGTTTGAGATGAGCATGATGGGATAGCATACCTATTTCCTTGGATTTAGTGTGAAGCAAAGGCATGATGGAACCTTTCTTAGCTAATCAGAATATATCAAAGATATCCATAAGAAATATGAAATAGACAATGTTAAGGCAATCAATATTACGATAAGCTCTACCATTCAATTAGATAAGGATCCCAACGAAAATCAGTTGATTAGAAGAAATATGGAGGGATAATTGGATCACTTCTTTATTTGTCTACTAGTAGACCTGATATTATGTTTAGTATATATCTCTGTGCTAGATTTCAGGCCGATCCCAGAAAATCCCATATGATTGTCATTAAGAGAATCCTTAGATACTTATTAGGTACCTAAAACCTAGGTATCGGGTACCCTAAACATAGCTCATCCTTTAAAATAATAGGATATTCAGACTCTGACTTTGCAAGATGTAGGGTAGATAGAAAAATGCCTCAGAAATATATCAATTCATAAGCTAATCATTAGTTTCCTCGTCTAGTAGAAAGAAGAATTCAGTAGCCCTATTCACCACTGAGGTGGAATAGATTATTATAGGAAGCTGTCTTACTCAAGTCTTATGGCTAAAGCAAAAAAATCTTAAATTATGGACTACCTATAGGCATGATTAGATGAAAACTCTATAAATTAGAGGAATTTCTATAGTTTAACTCATCCAATCCTTTAATTACTTTCTTCCTTCTTGACCCATACTTTTAATTGCTTAAATGGCGAGAGGCAGCAAACATGGTCACTTGACCCATGGAGGTTCTTTCTCTTATCATCATGCCGATGACAATTCTAATATATAGAAGATGAAGCTACATATTATCAGTACAAGGAAGCCCATATCACTCCATACAGAATGCTGAATCAACATGCCCTGAATTATGAGGTGATAAACCTCTTCGCATCCACCACTCTCTAATTTTTGCTTACCCTTGCCTTTCCCTTTAATTTTGAACTCCTCTATAAATTCTTTGTAAATCTTAGGGTTAGTGTTGCTGCTCCTATCATATGATCATATATCTATAGGAGACCCATTGAAATCACTAAGGAAGACTTAGGTATGTATCTCTAGCTATCCATAGAAGGACCTCGACCCCAATCAATGGCTTCTAGGAGAGACTTTAATTAGAGTGCAGTCAAGTTAATAATAAAAAATGTTGACCTAAATCAACATCAACCCTTGGTCCACTCCTTGAATCAAAATGCAAGTAAAATCAAATATGTCCTTCAAATCTTAATCATTCTTAAAGCTAGAGACCACATAAATATTGCCCCACTTCTTTCCTTGGTCACCTACTTCATCATGTCTGAAACACAATTTGATGAAGCCCAAATGGTCATTAATTACATTCAAAACCTTGCTCCTATTTGCCTTCCTTTCACCAGAAGGAAGCAAAACATTGCTCTTGGTCATTTCATTAAATATATCTT
This sequence comes from Dendrobium chrysotoxum, assembly GCA_019925795.1. Lineage (NCBI taxonomy): Eukaryota > Viridiplantae > Streptophyta > Magnoliopsida > Asparagales > Orchidaceae > Dendrobium > Dendrobium chrysotoxum. Next base: position 36,021,788 of record CM034303.1, on the reverse strand, counting down.
AGATAAAAAATATGAGCTTACCCATCCTGCTACTGATGATCATTTCCTTATCTTCTACATTGATGGTTCTTTCCACATTCTTTTTCATCATCACTGGGGGCATGGGTAAGAAAAAAAACCTGATTTTGATGAGGAAGGGGGAGCTAATTCGATAACATAACCTACACCAAAGCCTATACTAGCACTAGTGCCACCACCTATACCAGCATACATGCCATATCCTTACGAGGAGCTAATAAAATACTTTGATCATTTAGAGTCCCAATTAGACACTCATATTCAACAATAGTAACAATACTATGAGTCAGACATGACATAATTTGGGGAATAGTTTTCCTCCTTCATAAATATTTCCAGCCCCCACCACGACCACCTGATTAGGGGCCTTCCTACTTTTAGGATCTGTGTATTGTGCTCTATGTTTTTTTATTTTTTCTCTGATCTGTAGCTTTTTAATGTCTCTACTTGATCCTCTTTTTTGTTGATGTCAAAAGGGGGAGTAGTAGTTAGTTGTTTGTGTATTTGTTCATCTTTATTAAATAGTTCATCTTATGCATCCTATGTTTGCAATGTATTTTTTTAACTTTTGCATTAAGTATTAAAATTAAAAATATTTTTTTAGAAAAAGAATAAAATTAAAAATAATCTTAACCCTATTTCTAAATATATTACCTAGTAAGGGGGAGATTAGGAGAAAAATATTAAATTAGTTTTTCAACCAAAAATGTTTGTCTTCATTAAAAAGGGAGAGATTATTGTAATTCAAGATCCCTAGGTTGTGCTTTTGATGATAATAAATATTATTGATTGAAATTTTATTTCTTCTAGCATATATATTGGATATTAGTTTTCTATGTGTACAAATATTTAAGGTACATTATACACTGCTAAAGATTGATTAAGGCTCAAGTTTGGGTAAAATACGATGTTTATCAAATGAGTATATATTTTTTATTTTTTTTATTTTATATTTCTTGAGTCTGACCATATAAGGGTATATGTTAAATTTGCGATCCCACACAAATACACAAGGAGTTAGAAAGGTGAGCTGAGATTTTTTTTGAACTAATCATACTATATGATTACAGTCATACTGTACAATTAGTTATAAGAAAAAGAGGGCTAACAACTAATTGTGTAATTAATGCTTATAAACTAATTGTATTGTATGATTTGTTTCTGTTGCAAATCTAGTTTTAAAGATTATGATTTTGATGATAGCAAATATTTCTGTCTCTGGTTGCCTGTTTAATCTTTCAAGTACGCGGGTTTAATTACAAGTTCAAGCAAGTCTAAGCTCGAGTCAGTCTGTTTTAAAATCTAGGTCCAATGTATTTTTTATCTTTATTGAGTCAAATCCTATGTAATTGATCCCCTTGCTAAGTAACCTTGCACACACAGACTCAGGGGGAGAGCTTGAGTGAATTAGAGTTTCTATTCATTTTTTATTCAGATTATCCTGGATGATATTCACATCGTTTTATTTTTAGATAAGTTTTATTTTTAGAGATTTAATCTAATCGTCCCGGACGATACGTGTATCATCCTGGATGACCCATTACAATCATGCCTAAATTAGTCAGGTGATTAAGGAAAGTAATTAAGGTCTGATTGATTCGATCATATCATCTCGGATGATCACAGGATCGTACGGGATGATGTGTAAAAAATCCTCACCGTCTAGCATGTTTTACCTGTACTCCAGAGCGGTAATAAGGATGATTTTGGCACTTTTTGAACTAATGGTATAGGACGATAGACATATCGTCTGGGACGATCAAGTCATTTTTAGGTCATCCAGTATAAGTTCCTCTGGACGACCAGAATGGTCTTTTGGATGAAATTCTTGAATTTACACTAATCGTCCTGGATGATTGCAGAATCGTACGAGACGATCTGAATAACTTTTTCTACTAATCGTCCAGAAGAGCCAGATCGTCCAAGCTGAAACATGTGATTTTGAACTGATCGTATAGGACGATCGAGAGATCGTCCTGGACGATATTGGCCGACCAGTTGAGTTTTAGGGCAAATTTTGAGCCCTCCTATAAAAGATCTTTTTCTTCCAACAAGAAAAATCTTTTGCCACTTTTCTTTCCAGAGAAACCTTGAGAGAGAGAGAGAGCATGGGATAGAGAGAGAGAGGATCTTGTGAGGGAGAGTTTGTGAGAGATTCACAAAGGTTGCTCCAATTAAGGGTCAGAGTCGTCTTCTTCGTTCGTCATCTCTCGTCTTATCAGTGTTTTCTATAGGAGGATCATTCGCAAGAAGATCCGGGTTCTCTGCCCGCTTTAGGAGGAAGCGAAAGGAGTTTGGGTTCTCTGCCTGCTTCAGGAGGAAGCGAAAGGAGTTCGTGTTCTTTGCCTACTTCAGAAGGAAGTGAAAGGAGTTCAGGTTCTCTGCCTCATCGTGTTGGTGGAAATGAGTTTTTGTACAAGCTTCTTCGCCTTGCTGTGGGAGAAGAAGGAGAGTCACTTTTGTGTTAGTGTAATACCCAGAGGGGAGGCTCCGGGGAGTGGACGTAGGTCAAGTTGACCGAACCACTATAAAATCTGGTGTGCTCTTTCTGAATATTTTCTGCACTTTATTTTTCTGTTATTATCTGCTTGGGTGAAATCTGTGATTGATCTTTTTGTTTATGTGTTTACTTATTTCCACTATAAATTATCAAAAAGATTTTTCCTGTTGCTCACAAATTTTTTAAATAACCATTTCACCCCCCATCTTGGTTAGCCTTGGGACTAGTTCATCAGGGCTTAACAGTCCTATCAAACTTTCAAGTGGTATCAGAGCGGAGTTCAAAAATTAAGTTTAAAAACTTTTGAATTTGATCCATGGCTAACTTTGGTAATCGTAATACTGCTGAAGGCTATTCAATTACACGACCGCCAATGTTTGATAACATACCTTTTGATTTTTGGAAAAGTCGTATGTCCAATTTTCTTCAATCAATTGATTATCGCATGTGGATGCTTGTTAAGGATGGCTATGAGCCACCTTTTAGAATGATTAACAATGTTAAAACTGAACTGTCTTTTACTGATTGGACTTTTGATGATCCTGACTTAGCCCAACCGAATGCCAATTGTTTGAACTATTTTTTCTGTGCCTTAAAATCTGAGGATTACATGCGTGTTTCTACGTGTACAACTGGCAAAGAAATTTAGGATAGATTGTGCATTACTTATGAAGGTACAACTGAAGTCAAACGGTCTAGGCTAAATATATTACTGCATGACTATGAACTTTTTCGCATGAAACCTAATGAATCTGTTTCTAAAATGTATACGAGGTTCACTCAAATTGTCAATTCTTTGTATGCTTTAGGAAGAGAACTTACAAACTATGAAAAAGTGAACAAGATTTTGAGATGTTTGCCTTCTTCGTTTGATGCTAAGATAACTACAATTACTGAATTGAAAGATTTGAACAATTATTCTATTGATAACTTACTTGGGTCACTCATTGCTTATGAGCAAGGGGTGAACCAAAGACAGCTTGATGCAGGTGAGAAGAATAAGGAGAAAATAGTGGTGCTGAAGGCCAACGATACTAACACTGATTCTTTCGGGTCTAATAACAATGATGTTGCCTTAATTACTAGGCAATTCAAAAGCTTTTTAAGGAAGAAACATAAAAACTTTCAGAAGTGGAACAAGGGTAAGTCTAGTAAAAATTTTAAAGGCTCATCTAATACTATTTGTTTTGAATGTAGGAAGCCTAGACACATTAAGGCTAATTATCCTACACTTAAAGCTCACCCAAGAAAGGAAAAGGGTGAGGAGAAACCAAAATTCAGAAAGGATAAGAAGAGGATTCAAAAGGCAATCTAGGCAGATTCTGCATCCGACTCCTCTGAGACTGAAGCTAAAGAGGAGGAAACAAACTTGTGTCTGATGGATGATGATCATCCTGGTCAGTCTGACCAGGAAGAGGTATATGAGCTTACTTACGAGTAATTATTTAAAGTGTCTGAAAGAATTCATGGATCGTATAAGAAGCTCAAGAAAACTCATGCTAGCGTGAAACTAGAATTTCTAAATTTATAAAAAGAGCATAAAATTTTGATTAAAGATCATTCTACTGTTGATTGCAATCACATGTAACTACTTGATGAATTTGATGAGTTGAACAAAAAGTATTCTGATTTAATTATTGAGCATGATCTGTTAAAAATATCGCATGCTAAATAAATGTTGTATTTAAAGAATTAGAAACTCATGCATCTGATTTAGATAGTAGTGAACACCATCTGAAATTTGAAATTATAAGTTTGAAAAAGGAAAATGAATTTTTGAGTGTAAAAATCTGTGCTTTTGAGAAAAATGAAATTCCACCTACTTTTGTACAATTTTATGCACCTCCACCTTTTGAAGAATCTGTTTCAAAATTATCAAAGCATGTTTCATTCAAACCTCGGAAGAGGCCCTATCACCCACGTAGATTAGTTAACCCTTTTCCTGGTGTTAGATGTTTTTCTTGTGGTATATTAGGATACATCTCCCACACCTGCACTATTCACTATAGTACACATTGGGTGTGGAGGCCCAAATTACCTGTCTCACAGCACAGCACATATGCATTGCATTCCTCTTTTCATAAGAAGGAACCCAAACCTGTTTGGGTTCCTAAATCTGACATTTGATGATTTTATAGGTGTTCTCTCACACTAGATCTCGTGAGAGCATGTGGTACATGGACAGCAGATGTTCAAGACACATGACTGGAGATGTAAATCAGTTCATTTCACTGGAGGCCAGGGTTGGAGGCAAGGTTACACTTGGAGACAATACCACCAGGAGGGTGGTAGGTTCAGGTATAATTGGTGATTCAAAGAATTTTATGATTGACAATATTTTGCTTGTATATGGATTGAAATACAACCTACTGAGCATCAGTAAGCTCTGTGACAAAGGATACAACATCAAATTCCTACCTACTTGCTGCATTTTAAGCTTAAATGATAAAATTATTTTATAGGGACAAAAGATCAATAATATCTATATACTGGATGTATGTTGCTTGAAAGCTGATGTTTCGATTTTCTTAAAAACTACTGCTGATGACTCTTGGTTGTGGCACAGGAGATTATGTCATGCCAGTATAAAAACCCTTAGGAGAGTCACCCAAAAGGACTTAGTTAGAGGTGTCCCCAAGCATAAGTTCACTAAGGACCACCTGTGTGATGCCTGTCAATTAGGGAAGCAAGTTCAGTCCTCCTTTCACTTTGTTAAGGACATTAGCACCTCTAGACCTTTAGAAGTCCTTCACATGGATCTCTTTGGACCCATTAGCACTGCCAGCTTAGGGGGGAATGTCTATGGTTTTGTGATTGTTGATGATTACTTGAGGTTCTCTTGGATTAAATTTTCTGTCACATAAATCTGAGTCATTTGATGAATTTAAGTCCTTCTCCACTTGGATTCAGAGGAAGTTAGGTTGTGAGATCTTGACTATTCATAGTGATCATGATGGAAAGTTTGAAAATATGAAGTTTGGAACTTTCTGTGAGGAGCAAGGGATTAGTCATAATTTTTCAGCTCCTAGGACACCTCGGTAGAACGGGGTAGCTGAAAGGAAAAATAGGACCTTAGTGGAAGCCGCTAGAGCCATGCTTGCTGAGTATTCACTTCCAAAATACTTTTGGGCTGAAGCGGTGAATACTGCCTGTTATGTGCTGAATTGGGTGAATGCTAGATCTAATCTGAACAAGACACCTAATGAGATCATTAAGGGTAGAACTCCAAACCTATCCCACTTCCATGTCTTTGGCTATAAGGTTTTCATTCTAAACAACGGGAAATCATCCTTAGGAAAGTTTGACCCCAAATCTGATGAAGAAGTATTCCTAGGCTATTCTAGTGTGGGGAAATCCTTTAGGGTGTTTAATAAGAGAACTTTGGCAGTGGAAGCGACAACTCATGTGGTGTTTGATGAATCTGATCCTAAGGTGACTAGAGTTGAGGAAGAAGAAGAGGTAGGGGAGATTACCTAAGGGGTTGAAAATGCAAATCTGGAGGAAAGAGTATATCCTCAAAATACTTTGCCTAGAGATTGGAGATATTCTTCGAGTCATCCTAAAGAACTGATCTTAGGAGACCCTTCTGAAGGTGTTAGGACTAGGCATGGACTTAGGAAGGAAGTAAATCACTCTGCCTTATATCTCAATGACTGAACCCACCAACATCAATCAAGCCCTTTCTGATGAGTTTTGGATCTTAGCTATGTAAGAGGAATTGAATCAATTTGTAAGGAATAATATTTGGGAGCTAGTAGAAAGACCTAGGAATCAAAGTATAGTGGGAACCAAGTGGGTCTTTAAGAATAAGATTAATGATTCTGGTGTGGTGGTTAGGAATAAGGCAAGATTGGTGGCTAAGGGGTATAATCAGGTTAAAGAGATTGATTTTGAGGAGACCTTTACCCCTATAGCTAGATTGGAAGCCATTAGGGTGCTACTAGCCTTTGCCTGTTATAAGGGATTTAAGCTGTTTCAAATGGATGTCAAAGAGTGCCTTTTTAAATGGGGTAATAAAAGAGCATATTTTTGTAGAACAACCCCCAGGTTTTGAGAGTTCCCAATATCCAAATCATATTTACAAATTAAAAAATGCCTTATATGGATTGAAATAAGCACCCAGAGCTTGGTATGAGAGGCTTAGCACATTCCTGTTAGAAAGAGAGTTTGTTAAGGGGAGCGTAGACACCACTCTTTTTCTGAGGAGAGTAGGGGATGATTTACTCATTGTCCAGATCTATGTTGATGATATAATTTTTGGATCTTCTGATAAATATTTATGTGATGAGTTTTCTAAAACAATGAGTAAGGAGTTTGAGATGAGTATAATGGGACAGTTATCCTATTTTTTGGGATTTAGCATAAGGAAAATGGATGATAGAACCTTTCTCAATCAATCTAAATACACTAAGAACATTTTGAAGAAATATGAAATGAACAAAGCCAAGCCAATCAACACTCGCATGAGCTCCTCTGTTCAGTTAGATAAGGATTCAAGTGGAAAATCTATTAATCAGAAGAAGTATAGAGGAATAATTGGATCACTATTTTACATGACTGCTAGTCGACCTGATATTTTATTTAGTGTTTGTCTTTGTGCTAGGTTTCAAGATGATCCTAAAGAGTCCCACCTGACTGCTGTTAAGAGAATTCTTAGATATCTTTTAGGGACCCCAAACCTAGAAATCTATTACCCTAGGCATAACACCTCTTTTGAGATTATTGGATATTCTGATTCTGACTTTACAGGGTGTAGGGTGGATAGAAAGAGCACTTATGGAACTTGTCAATTCATTGAATAGTCTTTTATCTCCTGGTCCAGTAGAAAATAGAACTCAGTTGTACTTTCCACTACTGAAGCTGAGTATATTGCCTTAGAAAGTTGTGTGGCCCAAGTTCTTTGGTTGAAGCAACAAGTCATGGATTTAGGATTACCTGTGGGCACAATTTCTGTTCTGTGTGATAATACTAGTGCCATGTATATTTCTAAGAATCCAATCCAATATTCTAGAACCAAACATATTGATATAAGGCATCACTTCATTAGGGACCATGTTATAAAAGGGGATATTGAGCTACATCATGTAGCAATTGAAAATCAGCTGGCTGACATATTTACTAAACCACTGGCCTTTGACTTATTCAGCATTTTGAGGACCAGATTAGGTGTGATTGACATAAATGCTTGATTCTGATGACTACTGATTTCTTATTTGCCTATTTTTTTATTATATTTCTATTAGTTAGTTGTTTGATTTGATTATCTATTTTCTGTTGATTTTTGTTTTTCTGCTAATTTTTATTTTAATCTTGTTGTTAGTTTGATTCAAATATTTATTTTGATGTGATTTCTTATTTGGTTTTTACTTACTATTTTATGCTTTTCAAAATCTGATCACTGCTCACTACTGCTGATAAACTGGATTTGTGACTGAAAATTTTGCCGTGTTTTTTTGGTTTGGAAGCTTGTAAGCAGTGATTGATTCTACTGAATCTGTTAAAGGGATGAAACATTGATGATTATTTTTCTTCCTCTAACTCCTTTAATGGTGTATTATTTCTTTTGGATAAAAATCTTCTTCAAAATTAAAAAGTTAGTTTTTGAAATAGAGATCTATTTTATCTTCCTACAGTAATCTACCTCATATGAATAGTATTTTCAAAGTTTTGAGTCATTGTTATGATTTTCTAAACCAAGTGATTGCACTTATCATACGATGTATGGTTTTGTTTTGTGAATTACTCTTCCTTATTGTAGAGAGTGAGCTTTGTCGTCTTTTATATTTAGAAGGTAATTTCACAGCTGAGATTCTTTAATAATTTTGAGAGGGAGAAAGCCTACAAAAGATGTGCAAAGAGCGCCAAAATGAAAAGAGGCATAAAATTAACCCAAATTGAAAAGATGCACAATGTCACCAAAAAATTGAAAGAATACACAAAGTGTATCAAAAATCAAAAGATGCGCAAAGCGCCAAACAAATTGAAAAAAAAAGGGGCACAAAATTAGCCCACAAAGACTTTCTTCCCTTTAAGATCTTTAAATGTCTTAGAAAAATCCATGCACCCTTAATATTTTCAAAAGCTTGAGACAAAAAATCATGATTTCTAATTTCTTAATTTGCAATACTATTATATCAGATATTTTTCAGGAACAAGGCTTAAAAGGATCTCTTTTCGAATCTAATTTCTTTCTTCTGAATTGGATTTTTGTTTTGAAAGGAATGTGCATCTATAAGGTGTCCGAGGTGGGAGTTACAAAAGTCAATTTTCTAACTTTTTTAGATTTCAGCGCTGTCGATCATCTTCTTATTGGCTTTTGGATTCAAAATCAAGGGAAAATTCTGATTTACTGGAGCAGATCGATTAAAAAAAAATTGTTATTTTTGTATTTTTGTGTTTCTCATTTTGAGTTTTATTTACTGTGCTTTTGTTTTTCATTTTATTGTATGCGTTTTTGGGATCCCTGATCTTTCATCTCCATCCTCAGCCACCACCTCCTCCTTCTGATCAGGATCCACCTCCTTTTATAGCTTTGTGTTTTGTGTTGTTTCTGCTTATACTGTTGTGTCTGTTCCTCCTCCTTTTCATGATGTCAAAAGCGTGAGTTAGTGTTTTGAGTGACTAGTAGTTTTGTGTAATGTTCTAGTTGTTTCTTGTATTGCTCTTATTTTATAATTATTCTGCTTATTTTATTTTCTGTTTAGTGAATTTTGAAATGATATTTATCTTTCGTACGTGCATTGAGTACTCCTATCTATTTGATTTGAAACTACTTAACAAATATTTGCCATCATCAAAAAGGGGGAGATTGTTGCAAATCTGATTTTAAAGATTATAATTTTGATGATAGCAAACATTTCTATCTCCAGTTACCTGTTTAATCTTTTAGGTACGTGGGTTTAATTACAAGTTCAAGCCAGTTCAAGCTCGAGTCAGCCTGTTTTGAAATCTAGGTCCAATGTATTTTTTATCTTTATTGAGTCAAATGTTATGTAACTGATCCCCTAGTTAAGTAACCTTGCACACACACACTCAGGGGGAGAGCTTGAGTGAATTAGAGTTTCTGTTCATTTTTTGTTCAGATTGTCCTGGATGATATTCACATCATCCTGGACGATCTAGTGAAAATAAAAATCCTAATTAGGGTGACCAAGTTAAGTCTGTCTGATTAAGTCGATCGTCCTGGATGAGCCATCCATCGTACGGGATGATAGGCTCAAATCAAAAATTCTCAGCAGCCAGATTAAGTTAGGCAAGTTTTATTTTTAGAGATTTGATCTGATCGTCCCAGACAATACGTGTATCATCCTGAACGATCCATTACAATCATGCCTAAATTAGTCTGGTGATTAAGAAAAGTAATTAAGGTCTGATTGATTCGATCATATCATCTTGGACGATCGTAGGATCGTACGGGACGATGTGTTAAAAAATCCTGACCATCCAGCATGTTTTACCAGTACATCCATAGCGGTGATCAGGATGATTTTGGCACTTTTTGAACTAATCATATAGGATGATAGACATATCGTCTTGGACGATCAAGTCATTTTTAGGTCATCCAGCACAAGTTCCTCTGGACGACCAGAGTGATCTTCTGGATTAAATTCCTAAATTTACACTAATCATCCTGGACGATCGCAGAATCGTACGGGATGATCTGAATAACTTTTTCTACTAATTGTCTAGAAGAGCCAGATCGTCTAGGCTGAAACAGGTGATTTTGATCTGATCGTACAGGCCGATCGAGAGATCATCCTGGATGATATTGGTCGACCATTTGAGATTTAGGATAAATTTTGAGCCCTCCTATAAAAGATCTTTTTCTTCCAACAAGAAAAATCTTTTACCACTTTCCTGTCTAGAGAAACCTCAAGAGAGAAAGAGAGAGCATGGGAGAGAGAGAGAGAGAGGATCTTGTGAGGGGGAGTTTGTGAGGGATTCATAAAAGTTGCTCCAAGCAAGGATCAGAGTCATCTTCTCCGTTTGTCTTCTCTCGTCTTATCGGTGTTTTCTGTGGGAGGATCGTTCACAAGAAGATCTGGGTTCTATTCCCACTTCAGGAGTAAGCAAAAGGAGTTCGGGTTCTCTACCTGCTTCAGGAGGAAGCGAAAGGAGTTTGGGTTCTCTTCCTGCTTCAGGAGGAAGCGAAAGGAGTTCAGGTTCTCTGCCTCACCGGGTTGGTGGAAAGGAGTTTTGTTACAGGGTTCTCCTCCTTACTGTGGGAGCAGAAGGAGAGTCACTTTTGTGTTAGTGCAATACCCGGAGGGGAAGCTCTGGGGAGTGGACGTAGGTCAAGTTGACCGAACCACTATAAAATCTAGTGTGCTCTTTTTGATTATTTTTTGTACTTTATTTTTCTATTATTATCTGCTTGGGTGAAATCTGTGGTTGATCTTTTCATTTCTGTGTTTACTTATTTCCGTTGTAAATTATCGAAAAGATTTTTCCTGTTGCTCACGAATTTTTTAAATAACCAATTCACCCCCCCCTCTTGGTTAGCCACGGGACTAGTTCATCATGGCTTAACATCCTTATCGAACTTTCAGTTTCCATTAGGAAATCCTAGCCATCATATAATTTATGTATTTAACAAATTAAAATTTTAATTAATCATACTATTCGATATTTGAAGTCTTGCTTAAATTATTCCCCATGATTAGTTAATTAAATCAAGGTTTAATAAATATGGAACATCATACTATATAATATAGATCATTCTATATGATCGATAGAGGTGAAATCTGGTCATCTCAGATATCATACTGGCCAAAAATCTTAATTTTGAACTAATTGTATAGTGTGATATTTATCTTACTATATAAACCATTGATATTTGAATGAAGCATACAATACAATGTCAATCATACTAGATGATTGATAGAGATGATTTTTAATCATCCCAATAATCATCCTATATGAACATATGAAAATTATACTATTTGTACTGTACAAACTTATGATCATACTATACGATAAGTGCACAAAATTTGAACAGTTCATCTGAATGATTATTCCATCATACTAGATGAACCCCTATTTTAAACTATTATACTGTATGAACTCGGATTGTAATATACGATCAGTGATGGATCAATTAAAAGTTTAAGGTTTTTTGAAGCCTTGTACTTAAGTAACTCAATTAAGTCTCAAGTAAGGCTTTTGGCTATTGAAGGAACTTTGAGGGAGAATTCTTTAGAGAGCTTTAGGCGTAGAGAGGGAGAAGGTGAGGCTGTGCATGAAGGAGATGGAGTGTGAGGGGTGTTCACATGGTTGCTCCAGGCAAGCTTACACCTTGCTTCTTCTAATGGCCTTAGTTAGTTCTTGGAGTTTCTCTTGGGAAAGCACCTTCAAGGTCAGGGTCGTAGGCTCTTTGCCATCACCAGGAGGGTGAGAAGGAATTGAGAATTTTTTTCCATCACCAGGAGGGTGAGAAATATTTTGTGGGTTCTCTACCTTCACCAGAAGGGTGAAAAAGGATTGAAGGTTCACTGCCATCACCAGGAGGGTGACATAGCTTTCGATTCTCTGGCGTACCGGGTTTTGTGAATGTGATTTGCAAGGGCTTCTTCACTTTGATGTAGGAGTGAAAGGATAGTCACTATAGTGTTAGTACAATACCCGAGGAGGAGGTCTCCATGGAGTGGATGTAGGTCAAGGTTGACCGAACCACTATAAAATTTTTGGTGTGTTTTTTTTAATTTTCCTTTTCTAGTTTTTTTTGTTTGTACTTTAGATTTCCTTCATGAGTTTAATTTTTCATTACAAGCTATAGTTAGATTTAATTTGTGTTAGCAATATATATATTTTTAAGCATCTTCATGTTTCCCACACTAACACTAAACCTAAAGACATAAAAATTACCATTAATTACAATTAGACATAGGTAAACATCACCATTAGGAATAGCCCTAAGAACCATCACCAACCACTTTTAACACTTAATTATCCCTAAAGATGGTGATAGGTTAAACATTACCCTAATTCTCTTAATTATAACCTATTTATGTATGAATGGAACCAAAATTAATGTCGCTTACATGCTAATATGATACATTAAAAATTTTACTACCATTAGAAATACTAGGGCCCACTATTATAGGTAGAAATTGGCATTAAGATACATTATATCCTTTCTACTAGATGTAAAGTATATCCTCATTTACCCTATACTAGCCAATCACTTCCCCACTTACTTCACTAATAATTCAATCCACCTTCTCTATAGTGATTAGTATTGAGGACCACAGGATTAATAGGAGCATGATTTAGAGTAAGAAAGGGGATACCTAGACCTTGCAGTCCAATCACCTACTCTAGACTTATGAACCAAACAGTTTGTTCAAATTGAGCTAAAATTGGATAAAAAATTTTAGAATTCCACCACATGATGGGAGTAACTGTAGCTCTATGAGAAGGAGATGAGACAGCAACACCAGGACGTTAGGGCTTGGTTTTATGTGCAATTTTTAGCCCTTCATCACTACCTTCAATTACAACCACGACCACATAATCAGGGACCATCAGAGTACTAACTAATTTTTTCTATTCATTAGTTTATTTTTGGTATCTTTTGTAGTATTATACTCTTTTTTTTACTTCATTTATAATTGCTTTTCATTTTTGTGATGTCAAAAGGGAGAGTATAGTTGTAGTGTTGGTTGTTGTAATCCTGTACTATTTTATTAGTTCTAATTTAAAATCAAAGTCTTAATTTTTTTTATATATGTAGTTATGATTATTTGTTTGTTGTTATATATATATATATATATATATATATATATATATATATATATATATATATATATATATATATATATATATATATATATATATATAATGTATTTGAAATCCAAAATTAATTAAAATTATTTTCTCATAAAAGTTAAAATAAAAAGGAGCATAGAGTGTTGGGGAGACCTATGTAGAGAACTAAACACTAATTTGAAAATCTGAAATCCAACCAACAATGTTTGTCATCATAAAAATGAAGAGATTGTTGAAATTTGTGAGCCCAAACTGGTGTTTTGATGATTTCAAATATTATTGGCTAAATCACTTTTTACTCTCTACTATATATATATATATATATATATATATATATATATATATATATATATATATATATATATATATATATATATATATAACATATTTCTTTATGTGCTTCTAGTATTATAAGTGCAGTATACATAGAGCTATGTCAAAGAAGCAAACTCAATATATTACCTCATTGAGTCTAGCTCAACTTATTAAAAGATTTAGCATTTTATTTTTTTTGAGTCATTTATGTAAGTATTTGTACGTTGACAAGATAACCGAGCACAAACTCATGAGTGGGGATAAAAAGTAAACACTTAAATTCTATCTTATATTATACTATATGATCCTAATCATATTATATAACCTATTAATTCAAAAATTAAATAAGGTGTTTAATTAAATTAATTTTTGGCATAATTAATCATAATGTATGACTTTAGTTTGTATAAGTTGATCACTTATTTCAGTAAAACACTACTGGTGAATCTGAGTTACCAACTTTAGGCAAATTTGAAATTTAAATTTTGACCTAATTGAACTGTACGAAAGGTTTCTTACTATATGATTATCTAATCTTACCTAATTTGAACCATTGATCATACAATCGAATTAGGATCAAATCTTAATTGGTAATTGTACCATATGATCCAAATCATCCAATGCAATTTAATAAAATATGTGGTGACAAACCTTGGTTTGTCTTGGATGATCCTTGATTGATTAATTATCATTTAGTATGATCTTATAAAACTCATAAATGGGTATTTAACTAATCAGATAGTACGATACACACATTGTATGGTACTATCAAAAAAATAGAATTAAAAATTAGGGTTTGATTTAAATAGCCCAACTTAATTATTTTCATATAATGAGAGAGGATGTAAGTGAGTTTCCTTAGATGGTTTGTCCTATAATAGAGAGCTTTGGAGAGGGAGAAGTGTCTCTTTGCTTGTGAGAGTGTCCAATCCACTTAGGGGAGAGAGAAGGTGATGTTGTGAAGATATTCCTTAGGGAGTCAAGGGGTGTGTGAGGGAGTCACATGCTTGTTCTCATTAGCCTACACCATTGGTCCTCCATGTTGTGGTTTTGGAGCTCTTGGAGAGGAGCTTTAGGAAAGAAATCTTTAGTTAAAAGACTTTTGAATAGCTTAGGAGCCTAGGGGAGTGGTATCTCCACCGTTACAAGGAGTAGAAGGAGGGAGCAGAATCTCTTCCATTACGAGGAATAGAACGAGGGTTTAGGCTTTCGGGAGAAAGAGCTTTTTAAAGGTTATTCTCCACCTAGGAATGGAGAAGGGCATCTCCTCCTTGTTGAGTGTAAAAGGAACATTTACTAGTGAGACTCCTAAAAAGGAGGTTCTTTAGTGAGTGGACATAGGTCGAGTTTGACCGAACCACTATAAAATTATGATTTTATTTTTTTTACTTTTATGTGTTTTATTTACTACATGTTTAATTTTTGAGATCTATGATTTGATCATAAGGTGCTCATAATCATTAGAAAGTTTCAATTATCTGTAAGAATATTTGCTTTGAATTAATTCTTAGTAATTCTATTGCCCTAAAAAATAAAAAATCATATATATATATATATATATATATATATCTTTTTGAAATAGTTTTCTTTAATAGCTTTATTATTATTATCCAATGTCAATTTCTACTGCATATTATTTTGTTGGTCTTTAGTTAAAATTTTAAAGTAACCAATAAATGCCCCCCCTAGTGTGCACACTAGACTTAGCACTATAAATGCTAATCAATAAACTCATTTTGAATGCCTTTTGTGGAAGGGGAGAGAAGGGGAGGGAGAAGGAAGTAAAAGGAGAGACAAAGTTCATTTTAGGTCATTTTACTTCATTGAGCTAGTTAACAAAGTTCTTCATCTCATGGTATGTGACCTTAACCCTTCTTCTATTTTCAATAAATTTGATTTTTTTAGGTTTTTCTTTCTCTCTAATCTGATAAAACAATAATATCATATATCATAAAAAAAATTTCACCATGATACTTTTCTATCATATATGTCTTATTTATATAAGTTGATTTAATAATATTGAGATTTTTCTAGGTAGTTTTACATATATGACATTGTACCTAAAATGATAAGAATAAAGGCACCCATAAAACTATTTAGGACTATTACATCTATTTTACCTAATATGATATGACATGCATCTATTATAGTTTATTTAGTAGGACATGCATTCTAATATGAGCACATTGATATGATATGCATACTAAAAGGTATATTAAATATACTTTCTAAAGTTCATTGTACTTATTACTATAATGGCTTGTTGACCTCATTTTTGTATGAGGTCATTAGGACCAATCCAAACCCTAGGATCAATCCAGATATTAAACTAATTTAGCATTAATCCTATCCATCCATCTACAACTATCTAATTGATTATGAGTGAAGTAACTAATTCAAATTCAGGCAATCAAATCTAAAACCAAGCTTAAACCCAAATGTCTAAAATCAAAATCCAAGGTTCAAAGGCCCTATCCTGAAAAACCTTTTTTAGTGATTTTTAAATACTTCAAACCCGAGTAAAATGACCCCCAATTCATGATCTATCAATTTCATATTGATTAGGCATGTCCTTAGGATCTACCCTCCAAATTTGAGCTCATTTTGAGGTCTCAAACCCCGAAAACTAAATTAAAACCCAAAGGTTGTAAAATATTCAAATATTTATAGCCTATGCCACTGGCCTTCTACCCAGTAGATTTTGACCTTGGAGCCCTCTCCAAACCCTTTGATCACATTAAAACCCTTTATTATCACATGTTGAACATTAAACTATCTTTTGGTGGACCCATTTTGACCCTTAGTTGATCAAGGGTCAAAATAACCAAAATGCCCCTTAAGGGCAATTTTAGAGTTTTCTTGAAATTCCAATATAATCTTTTCAAACCAAACCTGGGAATCTCCTCCAATGGATCCTAAATATCATTAGAAGTGTATTGGACCCAAACCCTAGCCCTAGGTCAACTTGGTTGACCAAGTCAACCTAGGTCGACCAAATAACCCTTTAAGGGTTAAATGGGCCAAATTAACCCATATAACCAAATCAAATCATTTGAACCCTCAAATTCATTCCAAAAGATATCCCAATCATGGTTCAAATATTTCCAAATTTTATTTTGGATTAAACACTAGCTAGCTTGACTAAATCACCAAGTCAAACTTGTAAAAGTTTAGTCAAACCTCCTTCCATACACACACATACATCCAAATCTTGAGTCCTTAATCTAAAGCCATATTTAAATTAATCAAAACAGCTCATAAGACCTTCTCCCATGTTGCATAAGCATATTGACTAGTTTAACTAGTCAAAATATCCAAAAATGGTCAAAGGGAATGCTTAGGTGGCTTTGCCACCTTGGTAAAGTCAACCTCCCTAATAATCCATTTTCACATGCACATAGGTGGATATAGGGATTAAATGGTAGCATCCATGAGCTCATCTGATGCATTAAGCAAAGCTAATAATCATTGGTTAGTCTAGCTAAGCTTTACTCAACTCAAAGCCTTGGATTCATCTACTACCTTCCAAAATTTATAATTCCAGTAGCCCCCATTCCATGACATGAATAACATAGCTTCTCCATCAATAAATATGGCCCCTCCAGCCATTAGAAGGGTGTTCCAAACCTAAGGAGCCTAATTTGAGAAGAGAGAGAGAGAAGGAGATAGAAAGGTGAATTTTAATAATAGATTTCAATCTAGACATCAAAAGTTCTTGGGGTCTTCAAAAAAGTTGTAGAGGACTTCTCAAGCTTTCCAATAAGCCTAAGAACATCAAAATTTGACGTCTGGATTGTAAGTTATCTTCATTTTAAGTTATATGATCAAACCTTGATTTCTCCCAAATCTCAATGCATGGAGCCTTGAAATTCCATTGCTTGAAAGATTAGAGTACCTAGATCCTATGTTTCAAATTTTATCAAGTTTAAACAGTTGGATTGAAAGTTATGGCTAATTGAAGTTTTAATTCAATTTTGAACTGCGATCGGACGGCTCAGGGAGCGCTGGACAGCATTTTTCATCCGATGATCCAAAAAGTGGATCCAATCCCAAACCGTGGGTGATAACGTGGAGCACTGTGCTCCTGCCACATGTCCCGCTGTTGAATTTCAATCAAAATGAATTAAAAATTTAATTTAAATAGCCAGAACTTTTAAAATTCACAAAAAATCCATTTTTCACCAAATTTAGTATTCTTGGGCTCGTTGGAAAGGTCTTGAGCCTTACGATTTATTAAAAATAAAATCAAAGTGTTTTGATGGCTGGATTTTATGTTATTCAGGTTTGTTTAAAATCCATTTATAGCAATTTTCTTATGATCCAGTGTTCAAATTGAGCCCAAATTTTAGTAAAATATTTTTGATTATCTTAGGCATCCCCTGTAATTTTCTAGGTTCAGATGTTCAAGGAATTTCTGTGATGTGAATTTTGAAAGTAAAGGGTCCATTTTATACCCAAAATTTTGAAAATTAATAACTCTCTAAATTGGTAGAGTTTGGCTGTCTAATTTCTGTGGTGTACTTGCATATATCTCAGGGTTAGATAACCAAAACTTCAAACCAATTTGAACACTAGAGATACTTAGGAAATATAATTAAGGAAATGATCTAGCCAACATAGAAAAATATACACACACCCAATAGGGGTGAAACTTCAGAATATTAATCATAGTGATATTTTAAACCTTAGGTCTAAAATCACTAGATTTGGAGGTCATTAGATCAGAAAATTAAACTAATCAAAATTCAGCCCTTTTTAAGACCCATAAACTTTAAAAATGTAATAAATCAAAATCAGATCCAAAAATTATAAATAATATTTCAAACTGATCATAATTTGATCCTCTACCTAGGAAAAATAAAATCTCCATCATTGGACTTTTAATTTAACTTTTATTTAAGTATAGTAAAAATTAATAATTAGTTAAATAAAATAATTAAAAATTATAAAACATCCAAAATAAATTTTAAACTCTTGAAAACACTCCTACATGAAGTTTAGAATAAGTTTAGATCAAAATAATAAAATCCACCATAATTAAGTAAGTTAAAAATATTTATTAATTAACCAAACTTTAAAAAATTATAATTAATTCAAATTAAATTCAAAAATTTCAAATAATATATCAAATTAACTAGAATTCACTCCTTAATGAAAGAAAATTAAAATCACTTTAATTTGACTTCAATTTTGAGGATAATTTAATTTAAAGTAAAACTCAATATCTAATTAATTTAATTAATTAAAAATTCCATAAAATTCCCAAAGACATGGGAATCTCTCCTTAGGTCATTCCTGATCTTTGGAGTTGATTTTAAGGAGTTGGGAATTCATTTGGAGCAAAATCATTAAAATGTCTTAATTAAACAAATTAAATAATTCAAATAAATACAAAAACTTTAAAAAAGCATAACTAATTATAGAAAACTCCGAATTGATCAAACTTAAATACATAAAACTCCATGTAAGGTCTAATATTTATTAAAAATATCAGATCACCAAAAATCACTTAAAATTAAAAAGTCAACTGTTCTGTCAAACTTAAACCAAAATTAAGTCAAAACTTCAAACTTTTATAATTAAATATAGATAAATTAAAATCCAGCAAACTTACAGTCTAGCTGATCATCTTAAGGTCTAATATTTTATAAAAAAAATAACTTTCCAAAATTTTAGCTTAATAAAAAATTCAAGTTTTGACCCCTTAATTAAATGAGTAAAATAATTCAGAAAATTTCAAAATTTGATAATAAATTTTAAATTACAAAAAATGTTAAGTCAATGTTAAAATTACCCAACAAACTCCTTAATACACAGAAACCACTCCAAAGATGAAGTTTCTAGGATAAACTACTCCGGACTGCGGGGCTATATGTCGTAAGGAGGCTTTATTCCTCGAGCTTGGTGGCACAATGCCATGAATGAATTCAATGGAGCTAGTGTTAATCCTTAAAATTAATTGATTATTAATAATTTAATTAAATTAAAATTCTTAATTTAACTACATCAATTAGGTTTTTAGGATCGACTACTCTGGGCTATGGGGCTACGTGTCCTAAGGAGGCTTTGTTCCTCGAGCCTAGTGGAACAATGTCATGAACCGGTTGATGGAAAATCTAAATTAATCTAATCTTTAAAATCACTAACTAATCTAATTAATTAAATTATATTAATCTTTTAATTTATAACTAATTAAATTTATTTAATCAATTAACCTTAAAAATGCATCTTAAAATAAATCTTAACACATTAATATTTGAACTTTATTCAAATTTACTCATTAATCTTTAACAAATCAAACATTAGACAACTTTAACTAATTACCCAATATAAGACACATCTAAGCCACACAGCCTTCTACATGCACTTAGATGGTTTACTAGGGCACCACTTCTAGATCTAGGTTAGGTTGGTATTTACTTTTTTGTTGTATGACAGGTTTTTGGGCTTTCATTGCACTCTGTGATATGTTATAATTAGATGATTATTATGATTATTTATTTAATTTTTACACTCTGCGATATGATTGATGTGCGTTAGATTTACCCTTAGGATATAGGCGATTTAAATGCTAATACAATCTTATACAGGTTAAAAGTTCATTAGAGATGTTAAGCCCTCGTGAATTAGCCCTAGGCTAACCAAGAGGGGGTGAATTGGTTCTTTTAAAAATTATTGAGCAAAATATATTTTGAAATCCTTTTCAGATATTTTTAAAATAATTGCAAAAACACGTTGATGTGGAGATATTTAATCAAATAGAATAACAACTTTATCACACGATCATCCACATAAAAGTAAAGTATAGAAATTAAAAATAGAACAGTAAAAGAATGAACACACCAGATTTTATAGTGGTTCGGTCAACTTGACTTACGTCCACTCCCTGGAGCCTCCCCTTATTGCACTAAAACTTATTGACTCTCCTTTTTCCCCCATAGCAAGGCGGAGAAGCCTTTACAAAACCCCTTTTTCACCAACCCGGTGAGGCAGAGAACCAAGACTCCTTTTGCTTCCTCCTGAAGCAGGCAGAGAACCCAGACTCCTTTTACTTCCTCTTGAAGCAGGAAGAGAACCTTACCTCATTTCGCTTCCTCCTGAAGCAGGCAGAGAACCCAGATCTTCTTACAGATGATCCTTTCCATAGAGACACCAAGGGATAAGGGATGAAGATCGAAGACGACGACTCGAATCCTTGCTTGGAGTAACCTTTGTGAACACCTCATAAACTCTCCCTCACAAGATCCTCTCTCTCTCTCTCTCTCACACAAGCTCTCCCTCTCCCTCTCAAGAAAATCTCAGATAAGGAAAGTGGTAAAAGATCTCAACACTAAAAAGAAGGAAACATTAAATAGAAGGGCTCAAAAATTGCCCTAAATTTCAACTTGCCATCAAAGATCGTTTAGGATGATCCTGCGATCGTCTTGTACGATCAGTGTAAATCAGACCCTTTTGGCCTAGACGATCTAGTTCCTCTGGATAATTAGAAGGCATAGTTTGTTCAGATCATCCAGGATGATTCTGAGATTATCCTGAATGATTAGTTTAAATTATAAATATCATCCAACGGACAGTTCAGGTCATCTAGGAGAAAAGCCTAGACGATCAAAAGAGAATGGCTTGATCGTCCTGGATGATATATCATCCTATACGATTAGTTCAAAATTTCCCAAAATCATCCGCCACATAGTTCAGGTCGTTCAAGACAACTTATGTTGGACAATCTCAAATTGACCGGATCGTCCAGATGATATCTCTATCATCTGGTATGATTAGTTCAAAAATGGCAGTATCATCTGGCAGACAGTTCGGGTCGTATAGGACAGCCATGCTGAAAGATTTCAGAATGACATGATCGACCAGGATGATATTACTATCATCCCATATAATTAGTTCAAAATCAGGAATATCGTCTGGCAGACAGTTCGGGTCATCCAGGTGAAATATATTGGATGGTCAGGATTTATAATTGATCATCCAGGATGATCTTATGATAGTCTAGGATGATATGATCAAATCAATCAAACTATAATTACTTTCCTTAATCACCTGACTAATTTAAATATGATTGTAATGAATCATCCAGAATGATACACGTATCGTCCAAGACAATCAGACCAAAAGACTATAAATAAAAACTTGTCTAACTTAGTCTGGCGACTGAGAATTTTTTTATTTGAGTATATCATCCTGTACAATGAGTGTATCGTCCAGGACGATCTGCTTAATCAGACTGACTTAATACGACTACCATAATTAGGGTTTCTATTTTCAATGAATCGTCCAGGATGATTTGAATAAAATTAGAACAGAAACTCTAACTCACTAAAACTCTCCACCTAAGTGTGTGTGCGCAAGGTTACTTAGCTTGAGGATCCGTTACATTACACTTGACTCAAAAAAGATGGAAAATTATATTGAACCTGAAACACAAATAGGCTAACTCAATCTTGAGCTGGCTTGAATTGTAATTGATCTTATGAACCTGAAAAGTTAGGCACTCAAATAAAAATAAAAATATTTGATATCATCAAAATCATACTCCTTAGAGATTTGCAATAATCACTCCCTTTTTTATGATGGCAAATATTTGTTAGTAATTCTAAATTCAGTAAATAACAACAAAGCCATGAAGACTAAGGAATGTAATTTCTATTAGCCAGGCGAATAGTACAAGAATATTGAGTATTGATAACTCAAAAGTATAATGACCCAGAATGCTTCTAACAACTAAAATACACCCCCTTTTGAAATCTCAAAAAGGGGAAAAATATCACATAGATACATAAAAAAATAGTACAAAACCAACACTAAAAAATAGGAAAAGCCATCAAACTAGTAAAGCCACAAGAAAAGCTAAAATGAAGAAGCAACACCAAAACCATAATTTATTTTTTGAATCGATCTGCTCCAATAAATCAGAATTTTTTCTTGATTTTTAATTCAGAAGCCAATAAGAAGAAATCGGCGGGCTGAAATCTAGAAAAGTTGAAAAATTAATTTTTGTAACTCCTACCTCGGACACCTTATAGGTTCAAATTCCTTTGAAACAAAATCCAATTCAAAAAATAAGAAGTTACATAAGAAACATGATCATTTCATACCTCGTTCTAAAAATATATCATATATGACAGAATTGCAATTAGAGAATAAGAAATCATGATTTTCACTCTCAAGTGTTTGAAAATATTAAGTGATATATGAATTCTTCTAAGATTTTTTAAAGATTTGAAAGAGGAGGAAGCTTATTTCTTCGTTGGCTCATTTTATGCCTCTTTTTCAATTATCTGGCATACTTTACGCATCTTTTACTAATGATACACTTTATGTATCTTTTTAATTCTAAGTGGCGAACATTGTGCATCTTTTTAGTGTTGGGCTCATTTTGTGCCTCTTTTTCATTTGATTCGCACGCTTTGTGCATCTTTTGCAAGCTTCCTTTCTTTCAAAACCTCTAAAAGACTCTCAATTTTGAGAATATTTTCCAAATATAAGAGAAGAAGGGAAGACTCACTCTCTTAGATAAGGAATAATAATCCACAAAATGATCTCTATTTCAAAGTTCAGCTTTTTAATTTTGAAAAAGATTTTGATTCAAAAAGAAAAATATACCGTTAAAGGAGTTAGAGGAAGAGAAACAATCATCAATATTTCTTCCCTTTAACTATTTCAGAGGAGTCAATCACTGCTTACAAGCTTCCAAATAATAATAAGGCAAAACTCTCAGTCAAAAATCTAGTTTATCAGCAGTAGTAAGCAGTGATCTGATTCTGAAAAAATAAATAGTAAATCAAAATTTAAGAGGAAAGTTCATAAAAAAGAAATAACCAAATCTGATAAGCAAATCAAACAAATTTAAATCAGTCGAAAAATAAAAGATCTAAAAAGAAACAGACAATCAAATCAAACAAAAACTAAAAGAAAAATGAAAAAAAGAAAATTCAAAAATCAGCAATCATTAGCTTCATGCATTTATGTCAATCACACCCAATCTAATTTTTAAAATGCTGAATGTGTCAAAGGCGAGTGGTTTAGTAAAGATGTCAGCCAGTTGATTTTCATTTGCTATATAGTGTAACTCAATGTCCCCTTTTGTAACATGGTCCCTAATGAAGTGATGCTTGAAAGTTTGATAGGGATGTTAAGCCCTAATGAACTAGTCCCGAGGCTAACCAAGAGGGGGGATGAATTGGTTATTTAAAAATTCATGAGCAACAGGAAAGATCTTTTAATAATTTACAGTGAAAATAAGTAAACACATAAATGAAAAGATCAATCACAGATTTCACCCAAGCAGTTAATAACAGAAAAGTTAAGTACAGAAAATAATCAAAAAGAGCACACCAGATTTTATAGTGGTTCGGTCAACTTGACCTACGTCCACTCCACGGAGCCTCCCCTCCGGGTATTGCACTAACACAAAAGTGACTCTCCTTCTGCTCCCATAGCATGGCGGAGAAGCCTGTACAAAACTCCTTTCCACTAACTCGGTGAGGCAGAGAACCTGAACTCCTTTCACTTCCTCCTGAAGCAGGCAGAGAACCCGAACTCCTTTCGCTTCCTCCTGAAGTAGGCATAGAACCCGAACTCCTTTCGCTTTCTCTTGAAGTGGGTAGAGAACCCGGATCTTCTTGTGAACGATCCTCCCACAGAAAATATCGACAAGATGAGAGACGACGAACGGAGAAGATGACTCTGATCCTTGCTTGGAGCAACCTTTGTGAATCTCTCACAAACTCCCCCTCATAAGATCCTCTCTCTCTCCCAAGCTCTCTCTCTCTCTCAAGATTTCTCTGGAAAGGAAAGTGGCAAAAGATTTTTCTTTTTGGAAGAAAAATATCTTTTATAGGAGGGCTCAAAATTTTTCCTAAATCTCAACTGATCGGCCAATATCGTCCAGGATAATCTCTAGATCATCCTGTATGATAAGTTCAAAATCACCTGTTTCAGTCTAGATGATCTGGATCTTTTGGATGATTAGTGGAAAAAGTTGTTCAGATCATCCCATACGATTCTGTGATCGTCCGGGATGATTAGTGTAAATTCAGGAATTTCGTCCAGAAGACCGCTCTAGTCTTCTAGAGGAACTTGTGCTGGATGACCTAAAAATGACTTGATCGTCGAGGAAAATATTGCTATCGTTCTGTACGATTAGTTCAAAAAGTGCCAAAATCATCCTAAGCATTGCTCTAGACGTACAGGTGAAACATGCCGGATGATCATGATCATCCCGGACGATCCTGCGATCATCCCGGATGATATGATCATATCAACTAAATATTAATTACTTTCCTTAATCACCAGACTAATTTAGGCATGATTGTACTGGATCATCCAGGATGATACGTGTATCGTCCGGGATGATCAGATCAAATCTCTAAAAATAAAACTTGCCTAACTTGATCTGGCGGCTGAGAATTTCTGATTTGAGCCTATAGTCCCGTACGATCAATGGATCGTCCTGGACGATCGGCTTAATCATACAGACTTAACTTGGTCACCCTAATTAGAGTTTCTATTTCAATTGATCGTCTAGGATGATGTGAATATCGTCCAGGATGATCTGAACAAAAAATGAACAGAAACTCTAATTCACTCAAGCTCTCCCCCTGAGTGTGTGTGTGTAAGGTTACTTAGCTAGGGGATCAATTACATTACTTTTGACTCAAGAAAAGGGAAACATTATATTTAGACACACTTGGACCCAATCTTGAGTTGGCTTGAGTTGCTTTTGATCTTTTATACCTGAAATGGGTTAGCCAAGCAAAACAGAATGCTAACATATTTGTCATCATCAAAACTGTACTTTTTAAAACCAAATTTGCAACAATGCCTTATGTCAATATGTTTGGTCCTGGAATATTGGATATAATTCTTAGAGATGCAGATGGCACTAGTGTTATCATAGAGAACTAAAATTGTGCCAACAGATAATCTAAAATCTAGAATTTATTGCTTCAACCAAAGGATTTGGGCCACACAACATCTTAAGGCAATATACTCAGCTTCAGTAATGGAAAGTGTAATAGAGTTTTATTTTTTACTGGACCAGGAGACTAATGACTATCCTATGAATTGGCAAGTTCTAAAAGAGCTCCTTCTATCCACCCTACTTCCTATAAAATCAGAATCAGAATATCCAATAATCTCAAAATAAGTGTTATGCCTAGGATACCAGATTCCTAAGTTTTTGGTCTCTAAGAGATATCTAAGGATTCTCTTAACTATAGTCAAGTGGGATTCTTTAGGATCAGCTTGAAATCTAGTACAAAGATAAATACTAAACATGATATCAGGTTAGCTAGCAGTCAGGTAAAGCAGTGATCCAATTATTCCTCTGTACTTGTTCTGATCAATAGATTTTTCATTTGAATCTTTATCTAACTGAACATTGGAACTCATGGGAGTGTTGATTGGCTTAGCTTTATCCATTTCATATTTCTTCAAGATGTCCTTAGTATACTTTGATTGATTAATAAAAGTTCCATCATCCATTTGCCTTATGCTAAACCCCACAAAGTAGGATAATTCTCCGATCAAACTTATCTCAAACTCTTTACTCATTGTCTTAGAAAAATCATCACATAAATATTTATCAGAAGATCCAAAAAGTATATCATCAATATAAATCTAGATAATGAGTAGATCATCTCTTACTTTTCTCAAAAAAGGGTGGTGTCTACGCTCCCCGTAATAAACTCTCTTTCTAGTAGGAATGTACTAAGCGTCTCATACCAAGCTCTAAGTGCCTATTTCAGTCCATATAAGGCCTTTTTTAATTTGTAAACATGATTTAGATACTGAGAACTCTCAAAACTTGGGGGTTATTCTATAAAGACATCTTCTTTTATTACCATATTTAAAAAGGCACTCTTGATATCCATTTGAAAAAGCTTAAATCCCTTATAACAGGCAAAGGCTAGTAGCACCCTAATGACTTCCAATCTAGTTACAGGGGTAAAGGTCTCCTTAAAATTAATCCCTTTTATTTGGTTATACCCCTTAGCCACCAATCTTGCCTTATTCCTAACTACCACACAAGAATCATTCATCTTATTCTTAAAGATCCATTTGGTTCCAACTATACTTTAATTCTTAGGTCTTTCTACTAACACCCAAACATCATTCCTCACAAATTATTTAAGTTCTTCTTACATAACTAAGATCCAAAATTCATCAAAAAGGGCTTGATTGATGTTGGTGGGTTCAGTCATTGAGATAAAGGAAGAATGGTTTACTTTCTTCCTAAGTTCATGCCTAGTTCTAATACCTTTAGAAGGATCTCTTAAGATTAGTTCTTTAGGATGACTTGAAGAATATCTCCAATCTCTAGGCAAAGTGTTTTGAGGTTCTACCTTTTCCTCCAGATTTGCATTTTCAACTCCTTGGGTAATCTCTCCTACTTTCTCTTCTTCCTCAATTCTAAACTCCTTAGGATCAGATTCATCAAACACTATATGAGTATTATCCTCCACCACCAAAGTCCTCTTGTTAAACACCCTAAAGGATTTCCCAACACTTGAATATCCTAAGAACACTTCTTCATTAGATTTTGGGTCAAATTTTCTTAAAGATGATTTCTCATTATTTAGAATAAAAACCTTACAGCCAAAGACATGGAGGTGGGATAGGTTTGGAGTTCTATCCTTAATAATCTCATAGGGTATCTTATTCAGTTTGGATCTAATATTCACCCTATTGAACACATAACAAGATGTGTTCATCACTTCTGCCCAAAAGTATTTTGGAAGTGAATACTCAGCAAGCATGTCTCTAGTGGCTTCCACTAAGGCCCTGTTCTTTCTTTCAGCTACACCATTCAACTGAGGGGTCCTAGGAGCTGAAAAGTTTTGACTAATCCCTTGCTCCTTACAGAATATTTCAAATCTCATATTTTCAAACTCTCCACCATAATCACTATGGATGGTCAAGATCTCACAACCTAACTTCTTCTGAATCCAAGTGGAGAAAGATTTAAATTCATCAAATGACTTAATCTTATATGATAGAAATCTAATCCAAGTGAACCTCAAGTAGTCATCGATAATAACAAATCCATAAACTTTTCCCCATAAGCTGGCAATGCTAATGGGTCCAAAGAGATCCATATGAAGGACTTTTAAAGCTCTAGAAGTGCTGATGTCCTTAATGGAGTGAAAAGAGAATTGGAGCTGCTTTCCTAGTTGACAGGCATCACACAGGTGATCCTTAGTGAACTTAAGCTTGGGGACTCCTTTAACTAGGTCCTTTTGGGTGTCTCCTCTAAGGGTTTTCATACTGACAAGACATAACTTCCTGTGTTATAGCCAAGACTCATCAGCAATAGTTTTTTTCAAGTAAAATGATGCAGCACACTCAATGTTATTTAAATCAAGTATATAAATATTATTGATCCTCTTGCCCTACAAAATAATGTTATTATTTAAGCTGATAATGTAAGTGTTTGCCAGAAACTTTATGCTGAATCCTTTATCACAAAGTTTACTCATGCTAAGCAAGTTATATTTCAGTCCATCTACAAGAAAAATATTTTCAGTCAAAAGATTCTTGGATTTTCTGATTATACCTACGCCCACCACTTTCCTGGTGGTTTTATCTCCAAGAGTGACCTTGCCTCTAGCCCTAGCTTTTAGCAAAATGAGTTGATTTACATCTCCAATCATATGCCTTGAGCATCCGCTGTCCCAGTACCATATTCTCTCACAAGGTCTTGTGTGAGAGCACCCCTACAAAATTATCAAACGTTAGATTTAGGAACCCAAACGAGTTTGGGTTCCATAGTTTGGGTTCCTTCTTATAGAAAGAAGAATATAATGCATGTATGTTATGATGTGAATCATGCAATTTGGGCCTCCATACCTAATGTGTATTACGGTGAACAGTGCAGGTGTGAGAGATATATCCTAATATGCCATAGGAGAAACATTTAACACCAGGAAAAGGGTTAACTAATCTACGTGGGTGATGGTGCCTCTTCTTAGGTTTTGATGATACATGCTTTGATGATTTGAATGAGATTCTTCAAGTGATCAAGGTTTATAAAATTATATAAATATAGGAGGTATTTCATTATTCTCAAATGCACTAATTTTTATACTTAAAAATTCATTTTTCTTTTTAAGGCTTATAATTTCAAATTTCAATGCATGCTCACTACTATCTAAATCACATGCCATAGTGTCTAGTTCTTTGAAAGCTCTTTCTAAAACAACATGCGATGCTTTCAATGAATCATGCTCAATAATCAATTCAGAATACTTTTCATTTAACTCATCAAATTCATTAAGCAGTGACATGTGGCTGCTATCAAGTGAAGAATGATCCTTAAGCAAAACTTCATGCTCTTTTTGCAAGCTTAAGAATTCCAATTTTATACTAGTATGAGTTTTCTTAAGTTTTCTATATGACGAATGAATTTTCTCAGAAATACCAAGTAATTATCGTAGGTCAGTTCACATACCTCTTCTTGATCAGACTGACCAAGATGTTCATCCGCCATCAGACACAGGTTTGTAATATCATCTTTAGCTTCAATCTTAGAGGAGTTAGATGCAGAATCTACCTAGAAAGCTTTTTGAATCCGCTTCTTATCCTTTCTGAACTTGGGTTTCTCCTCACCCGTCTCCTTACTTGGGTGAGCCTTAAGTGTAGGACAATCAGCTTTTATATGTCCTAGCTTCCTGTATTTAAAATAAACTGTATCAGAGGAACCTTTAAAATTTTTGCTAGACGTACCTTTGTTCCATTTCTAATAGTTCTTGTATTTCTTCCTTAAAAAGCTTTTGAATTGCCTAGTGATTAAGGCAACATCATCGCTTTCAGACTCAGAAGTTTTACTATCTGTATCGTTCGCCTTCAGCGCCACAATTTTCTCATTCTTTTTCTGCTTTAAGTTGTCTTTGGTTCACTCCTTACTCATAAGCAATGAGTGATCCAAGTAAGTTATCAATAGAATAAGTGCTCATATCCTTCGATTCAATAATCACAGTTATCTTGGCATCATAGGAAGAAAATAAACATCTCAAAATTTTGTTAACTTTCTCGTAGTTAGTGAGTTCTCTTCCTGCTTCATGTAGGGAGGTGACAATTTGAGTAAACCTAGTGTACATTTCAGATATGGACTCACTAAATTTCATGAGAAAGAATTCATAGTCGTGAAGCAGGATGTTCAACCTAGACTGTTTAACTTTAGTTATGCCCTCATAAGTAATAAATAATTTATCCAAGATTTCTTTACCAGTTGTACAGGTTGACACACGCATGTAGTCTTCAGATTTAAGTCCATAAAAAAAATAGTTTAAGTATTTTGCATTCAGTTATAGTAAGCCCCTATCATCATGAGTCCATTTAGTAAAAGAAAGTTCAGTTTTAACACCATTAAAAAGTCTAAACGGTGCATCAAAACAATCTTTAACAAGAATCCACATGCGATAATCAATCGATTATAAAAAGGTGGCCATGCGAGTTTTTTAGAAATCAAATGGTATTTTATCAAATATGAAAGTTCGATAGGGATGTTAAGCCCTGATGAACTAGTCCCGTGGCTAACTAAGAGGGGGGTGAATTGGTTATTTAAAAAAATTCATGAGCAACAGGAAAATTCATTTCGATAATTTTCAACGGAAATAAGTAAACACAGAAACGAAAAGATCAACCACAGATTTCACCTAAGCAGATAATAACAGAAAAATAAAGTGTAGAAAATAATCAGAAAGAGCACACCAGATTTTATAATGGTTTGGTCAACTTGACCTACGTCCACTCCCCGGAGCCTCCCTTCCTGGTATTCCACTAACATGAAAGTGACTCTCCTTCTCCTCCCACAGTAAGGCGGAGAAGCCTGTACAAAACTCCTTTCCACCAACCCGGTGAGGCAGAGAACCTGAACTCCTTTCGCTTCCTCCTGAAGCAAATAGAGAACCCGGACTTCTTTCGCTTCCTCCTGAAGCAGGCAGAGAACCTGAACTCCTTTCGCTTCCTCTTGAAGCGGGCAGAGAACCCAGATCTTCTTGTGAATGATCCTCCCATAGAAAACATCGATAAGATGAGAGATGATGGATGAAGAAGATGACTCTGATCCTTGGTTGGAGCAACCTTTTTGAATCTCTCACAAACTCCCCCTCACAAGATCCTCTCTCTCTCTCTCCCAAGCTCTCTCTCTCAAGGTTTCTCTAGAAAGGAAAGTGGCAAAAGATTTTTCTAGTTGGAAGAAAAAGATCTTTTATAGGAGGGCTCAAAATTTATCCTAAATCTTAACTAGTCGACCAATATCGTCTAGGACGATCGCTAGATCATCCTGTACGATCAGATCAAAATCACCTATTTTAGCCTGGACGATCTGGCTCTTCTGGACGATTAGTAGAAAAAGTTGTTCCGATCGTCCCGTATGATTCTGCGATCATCCAGGATGATTAGTGTAAATCAGGAATTTCATCCAGAAGACCGCTCTGGTCATCCAGAGAAACTTGTGCTGGACGACCTCAAAATGACTTGATCGTATGATATTTCTATCGTCCTGTACGATTAGTTTAAAAAGTGCCAAAATCATCCTGATCACCACTCTAGACGTACAGGTGAAACATGCTGGACGGTTAGGATTTTTAACACATCATCCCGTATGATCCTGCGATTATCCAGTATGATATGATCGATTCAATCAGACCTTGATTACTTTCCTTCATCACCAGACTAATTTAGGCATGATTGTAATAGATCGTCCAAGATGATACACATATCGTCCGGGACGATCAGATCAAATCTCTAAAAATAAAACTTGCCTAACTTGATTTGGCGGTAGAGAATTTCTAATTTGAGCCTATCGTCCCGTACGATGCATGGATCGTCCAGGACGATCGGCTTAATCAGACAGACTTAACTTGGTTGCCCTAATTAGGGTTTCTATTTTCACTGGATCATCCAGGATGATGTGTATATCATCCGGGACGATCAGAACAAAAATTTAACAGAAACTTTAATTCACTAAAACTCTTCCCCTGAGTGTGTGTGTGCAAGGTTACTTAGCTAGGGGATAAATTACATTACATTTGACTCAAGAAAGGGAAAAATTACATTTAGACACACTTGGACCCGATCTTGAGTTGGCTTAAATTGCATTTAATCTTTTGTACCTGAAATGATTAGCCAAGCAAAATAGAACACAAACATGTTTGTCATCATCAAAACTATACTTCTTGAATCCAGATTTGCAACAAAATAAGGGTGGACGAGTAATTGAATAACCTTCAACAGTGTTTCTATTACCAAGTTAGCCATTGATCAAATTCAAAAGTTTTTCAAAACTTAATTTTATGAATCCCACTCTGATACCAATTGAAAGTTCATTAGGGATGTTAAGCCTCGTGAACTAGCTCGAGGCTAACCAACAGGGGGGTAAATTGGTTATTTTAAAAATTCTTGAGCAAAATAGATTTTGAAATCCTTTTCAAACATTTTTAAAATAATTACAAAAACATACTGATGTGGAGATATTTAATCAAATAGAACAATAATTTTATCACATGATCATCCACAGAAAAGTAAAGTATGGAAATTAAAAATATAACAGTAAAAGAATGAACACACCAAATTTTATAGTGGTTTGATCAACTTGACCTACATCTACTCCCTGGAGCCTCCACTCTAGGTTTTGCATTAAACTTAGTGACTCTCCTTATGCTCCCACAGTAAGGTGAATAAGCCTTTATAAAACTCCTTTTTTTTTAATCGAACCACTCCAAAGAATCAGAATTTTCCCTTGATTTTGAATCCAAAAACCAATAAGAAGATGATCGACAGCACTGAAATCCAGAAAAGTTGGAAAATTGACTTTCGTAACTCCCACCTCGGACACCTTATAGATGCAAATTCCTTTCAAAATAAAAATCCAATTCAGAAGAAAGAAATTAGATTTGAAAAGAGATCCTTTCAAGCCTCGTTCCAGAAAAAATATCTAATATAATATTATTACAAAGTAAGAAATCAGGAATCATGATTTTTCATCTCAAGCTTTTGAAAATATTAAGGGTGCATGGATTTTTCTAAGACATTTAAAGATCTGAAACGGAAGAAAGCCTATTACTTTATGGGCTAATTTTGTACCCCTTTTTTTCAATTTGTTTGGCGCTTTGCGCATCTTTTAATTTTTGATACACTTTGTGTATTCTTTTAATTTTTGGCGACATTACACATATTTTTAGTTTGGGCTAATTTTATGCCTCTTTTCATTTTGGCGCTCTTTGCGCATCTTTTGTAGGCTTTCTCCCTCTCAAAATCATTAAAAAATCTCAGCTGTGAAATTATCTTTCAGACATAAGAGATGATAAAGCTCACTCTCTATAATAAGGAAGAGTAATTCACAAAACAAAAACCATACATCATATGATAAGTGCAATCACTTGGTTCAAAAAATCATAATAATGACTCAAAACTTTGAAAATACTATTCATATAAGGTAGATTACTGTATGAAGATAAAATAGATTTCTATTTCAAAAACCAACTTTTTAATTTTGAAGAAAATTTTTATCCAAAAGAAATAATACACCATTAAAGGAGTTAGAGGAAGAGAAACAATCATCAATATTTCTTCCCTTTAACAGATCCAGTCGAATCAATAACTGCTTACAAGCTTCCAAACCAAAAACTAAGGCAAAATTTTCAGTCACAAATCCAGTTTATCAGCAATAGGGAGCAGTGATCGGATTTTGAAAAGCATAGAACAGTAAGTAAAAACTAAGTAGGAGATCACATCAAAATAAATATTCGAATCAAACTAACAACAAGATTAAAATAAAAATTAGCAAAAAAATAAAAATCAACAGAAAATAGATAATCAAATCAAAAAACTACCTAATAGAAACATAATGAAAAATAGACAAATCAAAAATCAGTAGTCATCAGAATCAAGCATTTATATCAATCACACCTAATCTGGTCCTCAAAATGCTAAATGAGTCAAAGGCCAGTGGTTTAGTAAATATGTCAGCCAGCTGATTTTTAGTTGCTACATGATGTAGCTCAATGTCCCCTTTTGTAACATGGTCCCTAATAAAGTGATGCCTTATATCAATGTGTTTGGTTCTAGAATATTGGATAGGATTCATAGAAATACAGATGGCACTAATATTATCACACAGAATAAAAATTGTGCCCACAGATAATCCTAAATCCAAGACTTGTTGCTTCAACCAAAGAACTTGGGCCACACAACTTCCTAAGATAATATACTCAGCTTTAGTACTGGAAAGTGCAACTGAGTTCTATTTTCTACTAGACCAGGAGACTAAAGATTGTCCTATAAATTGATAAGTTCAAGAAGTGCCCTTTCTATCTACCCTACACCCTACAAAGTCAGAATCAGAATATCCAATAATCTCAAAAGAGGTGTTGTGCCTAGGGTACCAGATTCCTAAATTTGGGGTCCCTAAAAGATATCTAAGAAGTCTCTTAACAGCAGTCAGGTGGGACTCTTTAGGATCAGCTTGAAACCTAGCACAAAGACGAATACTAAACATAATATCAGGTTGGCTAATAGTCAAGTAAAGTAGTGATCCAATTATTCCTCTATACTTCTTCTGATCAACAAATTTTCTATTTGAATCCTTATCTAACTGAACAGAGGAGCTCATGGGACTGTTGATTGGCTTAGCTTTATCCATTTCATATTTCTTCAAAATGTCTTTAGTATATTTAGATTGATTGAGAAAGTTTCCATCATCCATTTGCCTTATGCTAAACCCCGAAAAGTAGGATAATTCTCCCAACATACTCATCTCAAACTCCTTACTCATTATTTTAGAAAACTCATTACATAAATATTTATTAGAAGATCCAAAAATTATATCATTAACATAGATCTGGACAATGAGTAAATCATCCCCTACTCTCCTCAAAAAAAGAGTGGTGTCTACGCTCCCCTTAACAAACTCTCTTTCTAACAGCAATGTGCTAAGCCTCTCATACCAAGCTCTGGGTGCCTGTTTTAATCCATATAAGGCCTTTTTTAATTTATAAATATGATTTAGATATTGGGAACTCTCAAAACCGGGGGGTTATTCTACAAAAATATCCTCTTTTATTATCCCATTTAAAAAGGTACTCTTGACATCCATTTAAAACAGCTTAAATCCCTTATAATAGGCAAAGGCTAGTAGCACACTAATGGCTTCCAATCTAGCTATAGGGGCAAAGGTTCCTCAAAATCAATCCCTTTAATCTGATTATACCCCTTAGCCACCAATCTTACCTTATTCCTAACCACCACACCAGAATCATTCATCTTATTCTTAAAGACCCACTTGGTTCCCACTATACTTTGATTCCTAGGTCTTTCTACTAGCTCCTAAATATCGTTCCTTATAAATTGATTTAGTTCCTCTTGTAAAGCTAAAATCAAAAATTCATCAGAAAGGGCTTGATTGATGTTTGTGGGTTCAGTCATTGAGATAAAGGCAGAGTGGTTTACTTCCTTCGTAAGTCCATGCCTAGTTCTAACACCTTCAAAAGGGTCTCCGAAGATCAGTTCTTTAGGATGACTCAAAGAATATCTCTAATCTCTATGCAAAGTATTTTGAGGTTCTACCCTTTTCTCCAGATTTGCATTTTCAATCCCTTGGGTATCTCCCCTACCTCTTCTTCTTCATCAACTCTAGTCACCATAGGATCAGATTCATCAAACACCATATGAGTTGTCTCTTCCACCACAAAAGTTCTCTTATTAAACACCCTAAAGGATTTCTTCACACCAGAATAGCCTAAGAACACTCCATCAGATTTGGGGTCAAACTTTCCTAAGGATGATTTCGTGTTATTCAGAATGAAAACTTTATAGCCAAAGACATGGAGCACATATAAAGTTGCTGTTATAAAAAAACTTACTTTAAGATTGGTTGGACTTCCTGACAGTTCAGTAGCACATATAAAGTCGCTGTTTTGTTTTCTAAATTGTTGAGAAATCTTTCAACACATTTGCCACTAGGCTTTCCATGACTTCTAAAGACTGATAGTGTAGATAGTGATTGTTCTTCAACATTGAAGTCCATATTACAACCAATCTTTATTCTTGTACTCCTCACATGGGGCTTGAAGTAGTAGGAACATAAGTGGGTGATTTCTTGAGACGAATATGCTTCACATATCGATCCTTCTAGTTATGCTTTATTCTTAACATATTTTTTCAACTTGTTCAAGTATCTACTAGATTATTAGAATTATAAGTTACAATTTAAAATAATTAAAAACATGTTTCACCTCTTAAAGGGTACATCCAATGATATTGCACAGGTCCACTAACTCTAGTCTCAAAAGGTAGATGGATTGTAAGATGTTCCATAGAATTAAAGAATCTTGGGGGTAAAAAATTTTCTAACTTGCATAGGATGATTAGTATGTTCTCCATTCTCCTCCGTAAAGCATCTTCACTTAGTTTAGATGAACATAGGTCTTTAAAGAAAATTCTAAGCTCTGTCAATAGATTCAATATGTAATCTTACTATATTTGGAAGGCGAACCTCATAATTATGTGACTATCATGACTTTTTAGTCAAAATAATCTCTCAAATTTAAGGTCTACACATTGACTTAAGTTTGATCAATAGCCATCAAGTATTTTTAAACCTTGAAACCACTGACATATTAATCTTTTTTATTCTAACATGAAAGAGTAAGGTGCTTTGGGCTTCATTATTTTGCCATCGCTAGTTGTTACTAACTCTAGATTTCATCCCCAATAATACTCTTTAATGTCCATTCTAGCTTTCACATTATCCTTGCTTTTGCCTTTAATGTCCATAATTATATTAAAAATGTTATCAAGAAAGTTTTTCTTTATGTGCATAACATCCATATTATGTCTTATCAAATTTATTCTCTAATATGGTAATGTCTAGAAATTACTTTTTTTAATCCAATTTTGTTGAACACTATATCTAAGAAATTTACACTCTGATAATGTTGGAAAATCAATAATTGATGAAATGACAAAAATTCTTTGTAGTACATCATCACCACTTAATCTGGGTGGAGGAGGTGACCTTTCAACTTTATTTTTAATGAATAATTCCTTATTTCTCCTAAATGAATGATCAGCAGGTTGGATCATATGATGACTACAAAATTAAGTATTTTTTTCTCCATGTTTTAGTGTAAAAAATTTAGTATTCTCCATGCAGTAAAAGTAAGCTAATTTTCCTGTTGTGCTCCAGCCAGATAACATACCATAAGCTGAAAAATCACCAATGGTCCAAAGCAATGCAGCTTTAAAGAGAAAATTTTGTTTGGTTGAAATGTCATATGTAAGGATACGTTCTTCCTATAAGAACTTGAGATCATCAATTAATGGTTGCAAAACAAATATTAATTTTTACTTTTGGATTATGTGGTTAAGGTATTATAAGAGTTAAGAATATTTACGGGGTAGTCATACACATCTCTGGTGGAAGGTTGTATGGTGTTAGTATAACTGGCCAACAAGAATATGGTGAAGCTGCATGACTTTATGGAGTAAAATCATCAGCACTTAATCTCATTCTCATGTTACTAGGCTTAGCAGCAAATAAAGCATGCGTTCGATCAAAATATTTCCATGCTTCAGCATTTGATGGATGAGAAAGAGCACCACTGTGTGCTAATTTCTTCTTATGCCATCTCATTTGCTTTTGATTGTGGAATGTTTTATTAGTGAGGATTATATGCATTTTTATGTAGAAGAATTCACTTTCCAACATTAATGTTGGGCCACCATTGATGGCTTTTGTAACTTATATTGTAGACTTTTTTAGTAGCCTCCATTTAAGATTTTATCTCATCTTTCATTTAAGATTTTATGGTAACTTATATTTAGGGCTTTATGATAGCCATCATTTATGATTTTATAAAAACAATCACTATTTTGAATAATTAGAAAATTGACTCTACATTTAACAACATCCCACTAGGAGTTTAAATTTTTAATGCATTTGTTTACTAATTATATTGAATAATTTTGTGTATGGCACCTCCATTTCATCATTCACAAAGGTTAATTAAGGTTTGTATGACACCTTATAAAGTTTGTATGACACCTCTATAAGGCCATCGGAAGGCTGCCATTTGAAGCAACCAAACCATCTAAGGTGACATATCTCTGCAAAACTTAACTTAGTATTATGCTTCTCTTTTAATGGCCAACATTCGGCACCATAAAGCATTGCAGGTCTCACCACTATCTTATAGAATTTTCCCTTAAGTTTGATGGGGACTTTTCTATCACACAACAAGCCCAATGTGTTCATCCACTTCAACTATCCAACTTAATTTATATTGATAATATCCCCATCTATTTCACCTTCACTCTAAACAAGATATCCAATATATCTAAAATGTGTACTCTTATTAATGACTTGATCGTCCAAAATCACAATCACCTCACTAAGTGTATTACTACTAAAATTACACTCCATATATTCATATTTTAGATCTACTTAAGCGAAAATCTTTAGACTCTAAGGTTGACCTCCATAATTCAAGTTTACCTTCAACTCCCTCTCTAGTCTTATCAACAATAAGAATATCATCAGCAAAAAGTATAAACTAAGCTACATCCTCTTACAAATGTCTACTGAGAACATCCATCACTAAAGCAAAATGATATGGGCTTAAGGCTTTTTTCAAAATCAACCTTTAGATTCAAAGGTTGATCTCCATAATTTAAGTTTACCTTCAACTCCCTCTCTAATCTTATCAACAAGAAGAATATCAACAGAAAAAAAAAATTAACCAAGGTACATCCTCTTGCAAATGTCTACTGAGAATATACATGACTAAAGCAAAAATTAAGGAGACGCTTGAGATCACCTTCGAGTAAGGTGATCAAACTTGAGTGAGGGCCTTGGGGGCAAGGGCACGGGCGTCTGGACGAAAGAAATGAGAAAGAAGGGTGGGGCATCCAATTTAAGGGTACTTTCCGGTGAAAAATTTCACTTAAAAATGGGGCTAAATCACTAGTAAAAGTCGCATGTAAAGAAACTATTGATGGTATTTTTGGCGGTCAGTTAACCGCCAGAAGTTCTGCTGATTTAGTGTTTTATACTAGCGGTGGAACTGCCGGTTAATAGTGGCGATCAAACTGTTGGTTTAACCACCAATAGTTCTAACGGTCAACTGATTGCCAAAATTACCGCCGGTATTCAACGAATTTCCTGTAGTGTTTGCATTTCATATGATATAGGGATATGAGTTATTTATAGAACTCATTGATATAATTAATACAATTACATTAATTCATATGATAGCATTTTATATGACATTTCACATGATACACAAGAATGAGATTGAGTCAGGAATTATTGATACTGATCTAGCATATAGATTTTTTTTTCTAGCATATACATGAATAATATATATGGTACTAATAGAAATATTATATATAGATTATTGCTCTAGCATATATTACTTTTCATACTGATATGTTACTATTTATATAAATTGATACTATTCATATTGGCTGTCATATATTCATACAAATATGATCTAAATGATTACATGTATGTTATTTTTATTTTCTTATGCATTGGATGTAGTTGAAGGTTTTGTGTGACCTCCTGGGCTATTAGATTATAATGTTATTTATATATTTCAGGGAAGGGTAAGGACCCAATGGAGTGAGGATTGATTTATTGTTTATATAGGTATCTTATTTGTATAATTAGTTTGTTGCATTCTCTTATAATCATGGGTAATTGTTATAGACTGAGATGATTAATAGTAATCAATCATTATCTTTTATGATTTTTGGATATGATAAAAATATATATTTGAATGCCCCTTTGTTTGGTACTGGTTCACAGACCGTCCCTCTTAGTCAGCATTATAGGACTCATCAATACATATTTAATGAAATATAACTCACCCAGTACACACTCAACACTACTGAACTCACCAATAAATAGATCATCAAAGCTCTTCAATCCTTCACTCACCCTCAACCAATTAGAAGGAGATATGTGTCTATGGTAATCTATATATCATTTCACTTTTTTACCTTTTATGGACATAGCTTTTCATGTAACCTCAAAATCCTATAAATAAATGGTGAAGATGAGCACTTGCACCTTTTATCTTTTAGGAGATACTTTTGGAATAATCTTTGGAGTTCTTATATATATATATATATATATATATATATATATAAAGAGGGATTTACCTACACATTATATAACTTTCATATATTTATACATGTAACACCTAAATATTTAATTCACTTATAAAATAATATAGTGTTTTAAACACATTAAAATATATGCATAAAAATATATTTTTTATTTCACAAACATAAATAATATTAATATTATTACATGATTTAAAAATTTAGGTACCATGGAATTGATATACAATTTATATATCATAAAATGTATGCTTATAAATCCTTAAAATCTAAGGAAGTAAAGGGGGTTTTAGTCAAAGTCTTTAAAATTAAAAAAAATTCTCATAAGAAGAAAATGAGTTGAGTTGCAAACACAAATATGATCATAAATAATATTTAATTATAATTTATGATTTTAATATTTTAAAACATTCAATAACATTTATCTATTTTTATTTAGACAATAATAATAATAATAATCATCATCATCATCATCATCATTTTAAAGATATTTTAGAATTTTATAAATATTTTTCCCAAATATATAGAAAGAGAACAATAGATAATTTTTTATACGTCACAAAAAATAGCCTTGATCTGGCATGAATCTCAATACAAATTTGAATTGGGAACTTCCAAATTATATTGGAGACCATCCAAACTCTAATTTTAGTAAACTTATAGTTAAATTGAACATCTCAAGGAGACAAACTCATCAACACCAAATTTGGTCCAATTCTAACCCAAATGGGCCCAAATTAAAGGACCAAAGCCTATTTGAAAGCTTCAAAGAATTCATTGGATGACCAAATTATATTCAAATATGACATAGATATTATTGAATTGATCTACTCAACAAGATGAATCCAACAAGACCAAGATCACTAAATTCTGATATCACTAAAGCACTTAAATGCTCAATAAATACTCCATGATCAGGGGAATCAATATGGGCAATCCAATGGAACACTCTAAAATTGTCCTGAATCTTCTCCATATTTATTGAGCATGCCACGCCAAAAAAACTCTCCACCCTGACACCACCGCCAATAAATCCATGCCACTAGGCCACCACTCCTAAACCTCTACCCAACCATCACTGTTGAACCTCCATCATGTAGTAATTTATGAGCCTTCCTTCACTATTACCCATCAACTATGGTTTCTCTTACCACCATCGACTGTCAAGTACGATCTCTTCAACCATAGTCACCTATTGATTTTGGTCCCTTTGACCACCTATACCCATTGATTATTATTATTCTAACCTTTATCATCTAACTATGATCCTTCTAACTTCTATCACCTGAATACGGTCCTACCGAATAAATAAACAAGCCAACATTCTTTTGAAAACAGCTCTCATGTTATTGGATCCTCCCAACTTCAACTATATAATGTACTTCACACAATAATTATTTATTATATTGAGATAACACCTTCCCCAGGGGAAGGGCATCATTTGTAATCAACCACCAACACTAGTGAAATCATTTTGACTTTGCTAGGGCCCATAATTTTTCCCCTTATTAGGATTTTTCATGTAAAGATTCTAGAGTTCTTATGAATATTGTACCTCTCTCTTTTTATCTATCTATATGTTAGATCTTCATATATTGCTTGGACAATAAACTTTATATTTCTCTATCATCGTGAATATTCTAGGACACAATAGTTTGACACCATTTATAGGAAATGAATCTTGTTTGGGGGGGCAACCTTTGATATAACCTAGAAATATCATTCACATTAATGTGTTAGGCATTGTTGAAGTAAGATAGTCCATTTTTCATGTTCTATTATCAGGTCCAAAGGAATCCTTCAAGATTGAGGGCAACCTTATATATTGCTCTATCGCCTAGCTCTCAAAATTAGTTACTATTGCATCAATTTCATGGACTGGGAGCAACTTTAGCTATAACCTCAAATGCTATTATGGCCAAGAAAACTTCATCCAATATTTTTAACATCTAAGATAATATACTTCTAGTAAATTTTAAGCTCTATATAGTCCCCAGTTGGACTTCTACTACTTGGGCAATGTCTTAGTCTTAAACTCATAAAAGCAGTAACGATTTAAAGATAGACCAATCTTTACCTTTGATTCAGGATATACGTGACATTCAGACCCTCCCAATCAAGGTATAATCGATCCCAGGGGGATTCGATTCAACTTTTTCCATATAAGTTAACATCATTAAGCAATGCTCTAACAAATAGCCTAATGTATATCAAATATCCTTAGTAGATTCTCTCGACCTCTTCCACATATATTAACAGCATCAAGTAACGATCTGAAAAATAATCTCAGATAGGTCAAACATCCTTAACCCTTACATACAAGTTAACGACATCAAGTAATGCTCTAAGGAAAACCCCAATAAGGCATGGCATGAGGTAGCCTCAAAGGGAAGCTATTAGTGGATAAGGTCCTTACTAGAAAGACCTCATAAGGGTAAGTGGAATATAAGATCTTGACTCATAATCCCAAGAAGGCCTGCTCATAAGGAAGCCTTGAGGGAAGCTAGTATTAGACAAGGTCCTCAATAGAAAGACTCTATGAGAGCAAGTGGTTGATAGGGTCACTACTCTTTCAAAGATCTTAGAAGGCTGAAAGCATCAAAAAGTACAGGTATATAAAAATCCTTAGAAGGCTAAAAGCATTAAAAGGTATATGTACACCAAAAATCTTAGAAGACTAAAAGCCTCAAAAGATATAGATACATAAAAATATCGTAAGGCTAGAAGCCACAGAGGATATACATTTCTTTGATTATCTAAAAATTTATAAGGCTAAAAGCGATAGAAGGAATAAATTTCTCTAATGTAGTTGCTCTAATTGGGGGAAATATATAAAAGCATATATCAAAAAATATATAAAGGATTTAGTTTCCTCTAGGGGGCAAGTTTATAATTTAATAAAAATAGAATATCCATGGATTCAAACAAACATAAAGCTCATAAAGTATCTCAAAGTCATACATAATGTTATTACATTTACATAATTATAAATCATATTCAAGGTTACATTCTTCATCATCTAAAAAGTTGAATTATAAGAAGTGAGTTGGTCTCATCAATAATATCCAGTATAATATGACGAATCTCGATGGAAGAGCATGTACCCGATCAGATCTATTTGGGGCAATGATCAACACATCATTCAATAAATAAATCTTCTTATAAATCACTGCCAAACGATCAGGCTTGCACTAAGTGAGTATGCTACTAGACTATTACGATCGACACAGTGTTTAATCCCCTTCATCAAGTTATTCTCTCTCTACCTTTGTCAGTATGAAAGCATATTATATTGAACAAAGTGTAGCTCGATTGTCGCCATTAGCTCACCGCTCGACCATTAGCCCTTGCTACGTTGTAAGATATCCTTGGACCATCATTTTATACAGGAAGCAATTGATAGTTCTTTGTCAAGAGGGTGAATGATCATCCATCCAGACTTCTTCTACACAAAAAGGGGCATTGAAGCTTGATAAAGGATACCACCTATATAAGATAGTGGAATGCCTCTAATGTAAGAAGAAATATGGGAGAGAATGAGAAGAAATACCAGAGCTACTCCTTCTACACAAAGAGAGGCACTGGAGCTTGATAGGGGATATTTTTCTATCTAAGATAATGGAATGCCTTTATTATAAGAAATA
This sequence comes from Dendrobium chrysotoxum, assembly GCA_019925795.1. Classification (NCBI taxonomy): domain Eukaryota; kingdom Viridiplantae; phylum Streptophyta; class Magnoliopsida; order Asparagales; family Orchidaceae; genus Dendrobium; species Dendrobium chrysotoxum. Next base: position 35,978,405 of record CM034303.1, on the reverse strand, counting down.
TTAAAGAGTGAGAAGAAATATCAGAGCTACTCCTTTTATATAAAGAGGGGCACTATAGCTTGATAGGGGATACTGCCGATCCAAGACAATTGAATGCCTCTAATATAAGAAGAAGTTGAGAATAGAAAAAAATGAAGAAACAAGAGAAGAAGAGCAAGAGATATTGTGCTTTTCTCCTACCCCCAAGAAGGTATTTATAGGTGCAAAGGGCCAAGGGGGATAAATGAAAAAGCATTCTAGCATTTTTTGGAATTTTCCTAATTTTTTAGGTTTTTTTTTTTTAATTTAAAATCTAAAAATTAATTTATATATTAAATAATAATAATAATAATAATAATAATAATAATAATAATAATAATAATAATAATAACTAAAAAAATTTCCTCAAATGAGGCGGCACATGCTGCCACCTCACATGGATTCTACCAAAATTAACGGGGTGGCCTAACAAAAAATGTAAAAGTAGAGGCTTGGCAGGGGCGATTGCCCCTACCTAACGTGCAAGGTTTGTATCACGCATGAGCGGCTGACTAGCCAACCGGTTCGGCCACCAATCCAATTTTGGGCTTGATTTTGGCTCAAATTCTCTGTTCATATGTTTTTGGATCCTCAGAACCTTGTTTTGATATTTTGGACTCAATTTTGATACTTTCAAAGCCAAACGAAGCCTTTAAAGTTAATTTACAAAAGGTTCAAGAGTTTTGAAGCTCAATGTTTTTGAAAATTTTCACTCTAATTAATGCATAAACTTCAAGAAATATTAAAATTATGATCAAAGACACTTTGCTTAGCTCATGACAAGGATGGAGGTCCATGTTGAAGTTGAGGAGGTGATCGTGCCTCATAATTTATCTAAAAAGTGTAAATTTTGATCGGAAGTAACTTTAAAGATTCAGATACATATTTTCGAACTCTACAAGCTTCGTGTCCAAAAATAGGGGGCATCTGATACGTCACCAATTGCCTTGATCTAGTATGAATCTCGATGCAATTTAAATTGGGAACTTTCAAATTTTAGTTGAGACCATCCAAACTTTGATTTTAGCAAATTTATAGTCAAATTCAACATCTCAAGGAGACGAACCCATCGACATCAAATTTGGTCCAATCTTAGCCCAGATGGGCCCAAATCAAAGGATTAAAGCCTATTTGAAAGCTTGAAAGCATTAATTAGATGACTAAATCATATTCAAATATGACATGCTTATAGTCAAATCGAGCGGCTCGATGAGACAAATCCAACAAGCCCAAGATCGCTTAATATTGATATTACTAAGGCACTTAAATGCTCAATAAACTCTCTAAAATAAAGGGAATCAATATGGGTCATTCGATGGAACACATCCATATTTATTGAGCATGTCTCTCCAAAAAAATTATAAATAAACTCTCATTCTTCACATGAGGAGGAGGACGAGAAGAGCTTTGGAGCTTGAAGAATCTTGGAGATCCACCCCGGCACCACTACCGGTGAATCCGTTCCACTAAGCCGCCCCAACGAAATCTCTGCTAGACCATCGCTATCGGACCTCCATTTAGTAATAATTGACGAGCCTTCTTTCACTATCGCCCATCAACTATGGTTCCTCTGACCACCATCGCGTGTTGACTACAATCTGTTCAGCCATCATTGCCTGCTGACTTTGGTCCCTCCGACCACCAACACCCATCAATTACTATTATTATGAGGCTCGTCGTCCGACTACGGTCCGTCTGACCTCCTCCACCCGACAACAATCCTACCGAACAAAGGAACATGCCAACATTCTCTTGAGAACTGTTCTCATGTCATCTAATCCTCCCAACTTCAACTATACGATGTGCTCTATACAATGTATATTTGCTATATTTAGCTAACACCTGCCCCAAGAGAAGGGCATCATTTCTATTCAACCACCAATAGTAGTGGAATCATTTACACTGGATAAGGCCCAGTGATTTTTCCCCTTTTCAGGGTTTTCCATGTAAAAATTACGGTATCCTTGTGAATGTTTCATCTCCCTCATTTATCTGTGTTGAATTTTCGTACAAAGCTAGGACAATAAACTATATATTTCTTTACCGTCACGAATATTTTGGGGCGAAACAATATATGTAAAAGTATGTCATAATATAAAATCTCTCTTAATTATAATGGTATTAAGAGCAATAAAAATGTTTTTTTTAAGGTTTCATTTAGGATTGTTTTCTCATTATTTTTAAAGTAATTTTTAAATAAAAAAAATTTTAATAAGAAATTATTTTAGAAAACAATAAAAAAATTTTCTATAATGAAGTCTTATGTGTTGCCACATTTTTCAACTATTTTTTTGGCCAATTCAAAACAGTACGAAATTGATTAATATTTTGTTTGGGATAATTTTTTCACAGCTTTTTAAAGTAATCTTTTCAAACAATTTTATTTTTAAAATAGTAAAAAAATAATGAAAAAAAACTGTCCCAAACGATGCATAAGTAATTTGAATAATAACTTTTTCTATGAAAATGATACAACAATGTTGAACAGATCGTGACCGGAGCTGTATATGTTTGCGTGGTCTGTTCTAAGGCAGGAGAAATGCTTGGTGGTCAAAATTCACGGAATTGAATTTCCTCCGTACTAGATCTTTAGTCTTGTAAGATTATTTTACTCTATCTTGACAAGAAATTTAATATTTTATTTATAAAAATGACAACTGCAACAACTAAAAGCGTTACTTTTCATACCTCATACACTATATATATATATATATATATCATAATAGTTTTTTATATTAATTATTCCAATTTTAAGTTTGCTTGGGTCCTGAAATATTTGCGGTGATAGAGAAATATAAAATTTGATGTCTTAGTTTTATATGAAAATCCAGCATGCAGTCAGATGACAGAGAGGGTGTCACGCTCATTAGAAACACCAGAATTTTTATGCGTGATATATCTTCAAAAATTTATCTTGATCGGGCACAAATCTCGAGGCAAAATTGAGTTAAAAATATCTAAAATTAAATTTAGAACCATATGAACTTTGATTTAAGCAAACTTATAGTCGAATTGAACTTCTCAAAAAGACGAACCCAACAACACCAAATTTGAATCAATTTGAGCCACCGTAGGACCAAATCGAAGACCCGAAGTGCATTTGGAAGGTTCAAATTATAAATGGGATGACCAAACGGTTTCCAAACATGACATGCTTATAGTCGAATCGAGCGGCTCGACGAGACGAATCCAACGAGCCTAAAATTGCCTAATTTTGATCTAATTATAACATTCAAATGCCCAATAAACGGTCCACAATCAAGGAGATCAACATCGGCCGTCCATTCAAACCACTCCCAACTTACCTTTAATCTCTCTATTATTTACAGGTCTTGCCACTATCAAAAGCTATAAATAGACCCATCATTCCTCATGGAAGGGGGACCCCAAGCAAGGAAGAGAGAGAAATTAGAGTTCTTTTGCCACTAGACTCCTCGACCACCATCGGACCACTAACAATCGTCGGACTACCACCGGGCGTCTGCCCGGCCACCGACTGACACCGTGTGAAACTCCTTAAGTAAAAGAAGATATACTCTTAAACATCGAGGCTTCTATTGATTTAATGGTTAGAATTTTATTAAGAAACTCCGCAGTTAAGCGTGCTCATCCTAGAGTAATTCTGAGATGGGTGACCTGCTGGGAAGTTATACCAATAGGACAAAATTGTAAGGCTCTTAGGCCAAAGTGGACAATATCTCTATAGTTAAGAGTTTGTGCTGTTACACGCCGAATTTTTGTCCTACCACCAACTGACGCCGGACTTCTGCCCAGCCACAAACTGATGTCGGACTGCCACCACTTCCACCTGGCCACTGATTATGGTCTTTTTTACCTCTACCACCAGACAACGATCCTTTCGACCTCCATTGCCAAACAACGGTCCTTCCGACCTCTATCGCTAGACTACAGTCTTTTTCACTACTGTCGCCCGCCGGCTATGATCCTTTTGACCTCCGTCGCCAAATAATGATCTTTCTAACCAATATCGCCCGTCGACAACAGTCCTTCCAATTTCATTGCCAAACAACGATCTTTCTTATCGTTGTCGCCCGCCGGCTATGGTCATTCTGAAATCCATCGCCAGATTGGGGTCCTTACAACCTCCATCGCTAGACAACAGTCTTTCGAACCTCTGTTGCCTGCCAACTATGGTCTTTCCGACCTCAATTGCCAGACAACAATCCTTCCAAACTCTATCGCTAGACTACGATCTTTTTAACATTCGTCGCATGTCTACTACAGTCCTTCCGACCTCCGTTGCTAGATAACGGTCCTTACGATCTCCATCGCCTACCGGCTACTGTCCTCCCAACTACCATAACCCGACTACAATCTTTCTAACCTCTGTCGCCCGCCTATTATGGCCCTACTGACTAAACAAACATGTAAATACTGATTCATCCAATTCCCATAATGTAATGCACTTTATATGATGTGTATTTGCTATATCAAACCAAGGACCTCCCTCAAGGAAGGGCCTCATTTGTAATTGACTGCAAACACTAGTGGATTCATTAAAACTGGGCTAGACCCCATGGTTTTCCCACTTTTCAGGGGTTTCCACATAAAAATTTTGGTGTCTCTTATGAACGTTACACCCTTTCTTTTTTCTGATTGTGTGCTAGATCTTTGTACAAAACTAAGACATTAAACTTTATATTTCTTTATCGCCGCAATTATTCTAGGACGCAACAACGTGAAAACCCTTAAAAAGGGGGGAAAACAATGGGGCATGTTGGGAGTGTTTGGAATGGACGGCCGATATCAACTCCTTCGATCATAGATAACTTATCAAGTATTTGAGTGCCTTAATGATGACAGAATTCAACGATCTTGGGGTCGTTGGATTCATCTCGTCGAGCCGCTCGATTCGACTATAAGCATATAACGTTTGGAAAACGTTTGGTCATCCAATTTATAGTTTGAACAGTCCAAATGCGCTTTAGGTCTTCGATTTGGGCCCATTTGGGCTCGGATTGTGTCGACTTTAGTGTTGTTGTGTTCATATTTCAAAGACGTTCTGTTTGACTATAAGTTTGCTGAAATCGGAGTATAGATGATTCTGAATTTAGTTTCGGAAGTTTCCAACCTGATTTTGTATCAATATTTGTGTCCGATCATGATTAATTTTTGAGGATATATCAAAGTTAATTCAATTCAAATTCAAAGTTGACTTTAAAATATATTAGTTGTTGAACAAAAACTTATTTATAGCTCAAATATCTTTAAGTCAACTAGAATTGAACTCAAACATAATCTAAATTTATTTTATTTTAAATATAATTATATTCACATGTATTTATATTTAAACTTAGAACCACAATTTCAATTTGGGTTGTTGAACTTGAACACCCTTTAGCTCATCAATATTGTCTTCTTCTGTCAAGACTTGGAAATTATTTTGGTCCAATTTGCCCTAAGCCAATTCTGAAGTAATGCTTCGTAACAAAGAAATGCTGCAAATGTCGACGGTCTGATCGAAATAGTAAACGGAATGAAACGTCACCTATCAAATTACTTGCATGCCCTCTGCAACGTGCTCAAAGCATTTAAAAGTAATTAGCGCATGCAAGTTGCAACTGACTTGGCGAATAAGTTTCCCACAACATTTGCCTTAAATAAAGTACTCTTCACGGTCCATAAGAATTAAGGATCCGCAAATTTATATTTTAACATTATAATAAACAAAGTATTGACTTTCAACCATTTACTTTGCAAGTATATATATATTAGAATGCGAGTATCTATTTGCTGTCATTAGGCGCTTGACAGAGCAACTAATCGCTCGGCAAGTTTAGTGGCAATCAACCCCACAGGGATCGGACCGCGTACTTATTTTCTCTCTCCACTTAAAGAGTCACGCTGCTTGAGAGGAAAATCAAATATAGGTTGGAGCTTTGCAAATATATATGACTAAAAAGTTAAAAAAAAAATTATTTGCTAACCATCCACTAGGACCATCACCATGCGCAACCACTTCTATGTGGACCCACATAAGACAACAACAATGATTTGGGTTTTGTTTGGGAAGCTCTTATTGTTTAAAGCAGCTTTTTAGAAAAAACTGTTTTAAGAAGCAGTAATAAAGTCATCCAAAATAAAACCTTAACCTAGCCTAAGACTGCAATCAAATCAAGCTGACTTAGTACAACATGAATAAAATTTAACATAATCATACAAATAAATGTCACACAAAAATTCACCTAGTCAATAACGAATTACGAATACTTTTTCCAAAGATAAAAAAGTACAAATCAAGATGAATGTTGAATTTTAAAAAAATACTAAAATTAAATTTAAAATTTTAGCTAATTAATAGTCAACTACATAAAAAGAAATGAGATCTAATTCTACTTCAAATATGCCAAATACTTCAAACGTATTTGAAAGCACCTTTATTCATTGAAACAAAGAAATAAATCAAAATCAAGTAAAAATAAATAAATAAACAAATAAATATAAAATTATTTACTAAAATAAGGAAATAAGAAGATGTCGCATCAAATCACTATTCATATTAACTATTAAGAGGACTAGTAGTTGAAAAAAATTATTAAGCTAAGAAATAGACAATTATTTATGAATATAAGAAGGATCCCATAAGAAACAAATTTTTACCAACTCCTCAAACCAATTGCAACACTGTAATATCTTATAAGTCAAGATAATTTATTAAAACTCAGAAAGTAAACAAATTATGAGATATTTTAATTCCACTTTGTTATAGACTTACATCAACAAAATTTAAACCCCTCTTATATAACTCACTTAAAATGTCTAATGACAATTATAAATAGAAAGTAAGCAACCAGTGATGAAATTATTGGAATAATATCTGATAATTAGAAAAATACCATTGACTAATTAGTAAATATATAATATATTACTGTCAAATAAGTAATTAAAAAGTTTCATTTTTAACCAAAATTTAATTTAATAATATACAAACTATCATCAAACCACTAATTACTTTTCTTAAAACAATACAATAAAGTTTTATCAAAAAATATAAAAAAATGGTTAAACTCATCACTCAAGAAATGATAAGTTGTCTACATATCTTGAAGTGCAAAATCAATCGGATCATTAAATCTCACTTAATCCAAAAAGGAAAAAATAATAAAAGAATTGAAAAAACAAGACCAACTATCAATACAAAACTATAAATAGATGATAAAATAAAGAGATCCATGGAAATCCTTAGTAAGGGATTGGTCGAGAATCCTTGTCCATCTTCTGACTAAGGGAAAATTATTACGTGCGGCGTCCGGATTCGTCCGGAGGCGAATCCGGGGCCTGGTGCATCAGGGTGACGTGGCTCATCGGAATTCGCCTCGAACGATTCGGACGCCGCACGTAATAATCTTTTCTGACTAAGACCTACAAAACAAAAAAATGCAAGGAATAATATCAAAGATAAATAATCAAAATTAAAGAGCCTATCCAATTAAAAGCTCTATCCGACAAATAATAGATGCATACCACAATCCAACCATGATATACCTAAACTAATAATCAACAACAGAAAGGATCCTATGAACAACATTTATCATATAGCTAAAGACAATCTGACATTCTATCACTAACATAAATCAGGATACAATATAATAAAGCTCCCGCAAAAACAAAGCATCCCACATCTGGCATAATAGAGCTCAGATCCACAAAGAACCAATTTCAATAATTCCTTCAATTATGAGTAATACCACCAGAGCGACATTAGCAGAACTGCAACTATATACACCCAGCAGGACCGGTTCGTATTGCACTAGAGCCTCGCAGGCTCTTGAAACCATCACCAAGAATCCAAAAACGAAGGCACTGATTGCACTGATTTTCAGTAATAATATAAAGATGCTATAGATAAGACATCAACAGCTTTTAAAAGTATTCAAATAATTTCTATCAATACCAATATCAAACTCCTTATCTCCAGTGTTCAAGAAAACCAACCACTCCGAGGGTAAAGAAAATGGTTCGATCATAATATAGCCATCATAGCCAGAAATACTAAGGACCGGGAAGCGATCACACAGCAAAACTTGCATATTAATACCTTATGAAATAGGGCAATCTCATATTGTCTGTATATTGACTAAAGCTTTAAGCTGAACTAGAGTATTATTACCCAGAAATCTCATATCATAATTTAAATAAGAATCATAATTGACGTGACAATCAGCACACGTATTCTCCTCCCAGAAAAATATGAGAGAGCGAATTGTGAAAGATCCAGGAATTGGTATATACTCCTGAGCAAATAAAAGGACTCCACGTTACCAACTTTCCATTTTTTAACAAGTTCTATAACAGCTAATGCATTTAGTTCAATCCATATTTTGGAAAAATCAAATGCAATACAGATTTCTAAAGCTCAATTTAGAGCTATAACTTCTAATAACAGCAGAAGAATCAGGGAAAGGGGCTGTAGAAGCAAAAATAACATTGCCAAGACAATTCCTAAAGATACGACCGCCTCAAGCCAAATTATTACCGACCATACCATCCGCATATAGAGAAGCTTTGTCTAATAGATAAAGAATGCCCTCAGCCACATGTTGGGGCTTATTGACATGCAACCCAAGGCACTTGGCTGAATTAACAATGCCTCTGATTTCAATCATCCCTACTCCAAGATGACATTATGTTGCTCACATCTTTGTGTCATCATTAAGATACCTCCAAGTTGGTTGTAGGATCGAAGGAAGAATGCTCAATTCCTAAAGGCATTTTGCCACAGCCTACTTCTTCCTTTGTGCCTCCTACCAAAATGGTGATAAAAGTTCTTCCAAATTGGGAGAAGCATTCTTCACAATGGCGCAATTCCTAGAACTTTCCTGGAAGATGGACATCTTGTTGCAATCAACATTTCTATCTTCTGCTCCTACTCTAGTCACTATCATTGGCACTACACCACTATCAACACTACTTAGGAATAATGTCTCAAAGGTGCCCATACCATCATCTTGATGACTCTAGCATGTCAGTTTGTCATTGTTGTCGCTACCTCCCCAATAGTAAACTCGTGAGGAAAGCGCCTCATAGAGGAGTCCTTCAATCATCTAATAGTATGAAACGCCTCTCTCTTTTTACAATCGATTATGGACAATCTTCTCCCAGCAAAGTTCAAGGCCATAGTTCACGACAGCTTTGAAGGATGCAGCACATAGGTAGTTAATATGCTCGTTGGAAGCATCATTTCATTTGACAAATTGTAACGAATTGTCATCAGAGAGATTGTCTCTTCTAAGCGATTTCTTAAATTCACCCAGACGTTGCTCAATGTCCAACAAAGAGAACAAGAGCCAGTCAAAGACTACATCATAGGATTCACCAATGCTACTTGGGAAGTTATTGTTTCAAAGTCGACCACGATAAAACTAGTGGCCTGAGTGTGGGTCTTAATAACATTTATTATGCATGTGTTATGAAAAGATAGCTAAAACATGGGAAATATGCTTGATGTGAAATATGTTGTTATGGTGCATTTAGTACAACAAGGAATGTCATACCTTATATTAAACCATTTATAAAAGCATAGTTCACGATTTAAGGGTAAACACTACTATAAATGCAACAATCAGGACTCAATGGTGTTGCAACTTGACACAACAACAAGCCACAATAAGGAGACAATGCAGCAAAAAGACACAATAAGGAGACAACAAAATTCAACTCAAAACACAATAGAAGCTATCTTTCTCTCACTAGTACTTAGTTATATCTCTTCCTTTGTTCTCAAGAAAATTTTGCATATTCAATACTCATTAAGATGCATCCATTATACTCCAATTTTCTCAAATAGTTAATATTTCATCACCAACTCTCTTTATAGTAGACGTTGATCACTCAACTAAACCCCTATAAATATTGTCTATATATCTCTTGTAATTTTTCTTTCTTATACTCCTCATAAAGTAACTTGAGTGTAGTTATTTCTAAATCACAAACTCTTAATGTGTTCATTCCTCTTATCTCAAGGAAAAAGTGAGTTCTCACCATTAACAACTGGTAAGAGTACCCACCCACTATCTATTGAAATTTATGAGCCCGACCTATTGTTTTGATGATTTCAAACATTTTTTTTATTAAATCAACTATTATCCTCTACAATATATATTGGTTGTTTTTGCTATACTAATATTTCAGATACAAAATACAATAAGCAAAGTCAAAGAAGAAAATTCAAAATTTTCAGAATGGAGTCCAATCAAAACTTGGCTGATTCAACTGATCATACTATACAATTCATATTATACAGACGGATCTAATTGAGCTCAAATACGAGTATTTTCTCATATTGAACTAATCAGAGAGTACGATCCACACTTTGCACTATAAGCTCCACACTTTGTACTGCACGATCAGTCTATTAAAATTGAAAATTTTGGTTTTCATTTAAATAGCTAACTTTGATTCTTTTTATCAGAAGTGTATGCAACAAGGCAATTGAGTAACCAAAGCCATTTTTCTCTGAGAGAGAATTCTTTGGAAAGGGAGAGAGGTTTCTCCTTACTTGAGAGGGCTTGTCCAAACCATTTGGGAGAGAAGGGTTGAGAGGTTGTTCCTTTGGGATTCAAGGGTTGTGTGAGGAAGATCACATGGTTGTCCTCATTGGCTTGTACCTTAGTCCTCCAGGTTGAGTGTTAGGAGCCCTTGGAGAAGAGTTCTACGAAAGAAGTCTTTGGGCGAAAAACTTATGACTAGCTGGGGAGGCTAGGGGAGCATCATCTCCACCATTGCTTCTCTACTTTGGAACAAAGAAGGGATTCTCCGCCTTGCTAAGTGCAGAAGGAGCATTGACTAGAAGAATCCCCACAAAGGAGGATCTTAAGGAGTGGACATAAGTCGAGTTCGAGCAAACCACTATAAAATCTTGGTTTACTTTTCTTTTACTTTTTTGCATTTTTATTTCTTGCAACTTCATTATCTGGATCTATGATTTAAATTTTGTTTTGGTTGCATTCAAGTAAAGCTTTAAAAAAAATTATCAATAAAAAATTATTATTTGTTTGAACTCATTTTTAAAATTAACCATATGGTAATCTTTTATTGCTCTGAAAATTAAATAAAAAAATAAAAATTTTCAAGCATTTTCTATTTTAAAGTTTCCACTAGTGTTTTAAATATTTCCATCGCAAATTGTATTGTTCCTTAGTCAAAGTTTTAAATAACCAATTCACCGCCTTTTTGGTTGAATCATGACACTTTCAAGTGGTATTAGAGCGAGTTCTTATCTATTTTGGTTGATCATCTCAAGTAGATTCTAGCATGGCACAAATTAGTAATAAGAACACTATGGAAGGATCTTTTATTATCCAACCACCACTGTTTGATAATATTCTTTTAAACTTTTGGAAAATCAGAATGTCTATTTTTATATAATTAATTGATTATTGCATGTGGCATTTAATTCAAACTAGATATTCATCATTCCATAGCAATGTTTAAAATTGCGTAATCGGGTATTGAGGCGTTTTTCGTTCGTGAGGCGAGGCGTAAGCCTCAAGGCGTTTTGAGGCGTAAGCCTCAAAATCAAAGAATTGCGTAAACATAAAATGATAAATTTTATATATACTAATGAGTAAATAATATATATAATAAAAAAATGCACAAGATATGAAGTGAAATCAAAATATCCCAATAATAAGAGAACATGAAATATAGTTCAACTCAAACTCCATCTTTCCCTAATCACAGTATTCTTTTCATTAATATATAATTTTAAAAATAAATAGCAATGACATATCACATAAGAACTCATAAGTCATCAGCACTGTCATCACTAAGGGGGTCTTCATTTGAATCATCATTATGATGAACTGCTCTCTCCTCTTCCTCCTCTCCTATAGAGTCCAATGTCTCCCAATCAGCTCCTTCCTCAATATCAGTTATCTTCCTCTTCCCTAAATATTTTTGAACAATATCATAATGAATAATAGTGTAATACATTAATAAAAGTTTAAGAAAACTATATTATTTATATACCTTTTTTGATTTGTTCTTGAGTTGTGGTGGATGTAGATGCTTTAAGACCATCAAAGAAATCAACATTTAAATCTTCATCTTGTAATTCAGACGGCATCACTTCAACTTCATCATCTACAAACCACTCATCATTAGATTCAACATCCTCGTAAAGCAAAGGATCTTCATCATCCATTAATCCTTTTTTTCTTCAAATTCCTATCTCTAAGTCTCCTATTATATATAATGTATACCAGTGAATTCATCCTTAATGTCGACAAGTGATTTTTCCTCTTTGTATGTACTTGGTTGTAGGTACTCCAATTTCTTTCATAGCCAGATGAAGAGCATGTCAAGCCTAAAACTTTCAGAGCAAAATGCTGCAATTCTGGAGTCCCATCACCAAATTGAATCCACCACTCAACTAATATTTATATAAGAGAGTTTAATTAGTGAGAAAAAATAACTTTAAATAAATGTTTAAACATTAAATAAAATCACCTGGAGATCGTTTGGCAATTGTATCCTTTGCTTGTTGTAATCCAAAAAAGCCTTCTTTGTTCCTAAAAGGCAAGGTTTAAAATTACGTAAATAAGCCTCGAGGCGTTTTTCGTCCGTGAGGCAAGGCATAAGCCTCGAGGCGGTGTGAGGCGTAAGCCTCACGAATGAAGAATTGCGTAAATGCGAATTTAAATATTCTAGCAGGTAAAAAACAGTAAGAGCCTATGATACAATTAGAACATCTAAATGAGAAGTGAAGTTAGTGAAAAACAATAAAATAGATGCAATATAAGCATCTCATAGCATAATTCAAAGTACAAAACTACAAATTAAAGTCTATCAAAACTCCCAACGTACAAATAAGAAAGAACATCTAAAATTCAATCATGTCCCATCACTAAATGGGTCTTCAGTGGAGGCATATTCATCTCCAATTGAATCTATGAATGCCAAATTTTCATCATCCTCAATCCTACCCACTTTTCTCTTCCTTGTTCAATAAGAATAATTAGTGTGTTGTTAATTGCATATATGTTAAATGTAATAGCACATAAGAAAAGATTGTTATTTAAGGGGCAGATATGCGGGGGTCCAAGGCGGCACTGCCCCCTAGCGGGGTTTGACCTGACCGATCAGGTCGCGGGGTCAAGGTGCAGTGCCCCTGCGGGGGTTTCCGGGGGCAGCGCCCCCGGAATTAATTTTTATTGTAAGAATAATTTTTATTGGAGGTATCAATGTCGTATTGGACAGGAATACCTCACCAATGAGAGGCGGCGTCGGCGGGAGTGGTGGCAAAAAATTGGCCGAGAGCTTGACGCGTACGCCTCTCCCAAAATTGCGCAATTGCGCCTCTGAGGCGCGCCTCAAGCTCACCAAGGCATACGCCTCTTCTAGACCCAAAATTGCTTAAGCAATGAGGCGCCAGGTGGATAAATTGCGCAAAGGCGCGCCTCTAATTGTGCAATTTTAAACTATGTTAAAAGGTACCAATTGCATGTCAGCATTTGATCTTTCCGTTGCATCACTTAATAGCCGATCCATGCAATGATACAATCCCAACTTTATTTCAGGGCTTGTAGACTTGCTCTCTGCATATTGATACTGAGGGTTTATGTAATAGCCAGTTGCATGCAAGTGCCGGTGAAGCTGTAGCTCCCACTTATCATCAATAATATTCCAAATTTCCCTAAAGCTTCCCTCTTCGCCTCCTAAGTTGGAGGCAATCATCTCTTTGGCTTCATCCATGGCATTGTAGATGAAACCCATTGCAGGCTTCTTCTCAGCTTCCACCATCCTTAAAACTTGAGCCAAAGGTCTAGTGGTTGTAATGGCATATAAGACACTTTGCCAAAATCTGTCATTTAAAACAATCTTTCTAATCTCTTTTCCCTCAGCCTTCTTCGCCCAAGCACAACTCAACCACTGTGTAGATGTGAACATAGCCTCTAAAGGTTGTCTAGCATCTAGCATGCTCTCTAAGGTCAAGTAAGAGGTGGCAAATCTTCTTGCTGCTGACCTTAGAATTTCTTTCTTTAAAAATTTTCTCATAAGATCTAGAACCCAAAAGTGGTTGTAAATAAACTTGGTTATTTTTTTTGCTTTAGTAAGTGCATTCTTATGTTGAGGTAGCTCCCCCAGCTTCTCAAGAATTAGATCTATGCAATGTGCAGCATATGGAGTCCAGTACAGATGTTTCCTCTTCTCCATAAGTTTTTTACCTGCAGCCTTGTAAGCACTTGCATTATCTGTCACAACTTGTACAACCAAATATTCTCCAACTTCATCAACAATGCTATCTAATAATCCAAATATGAACTCAGCATCTTTGACCTGGTCTGATGCTTCAACTGACCTTAAAAACACAGTACCATAAGGATTATTAACGAGGATGTTGATCAGACTTCTATGTTTGATATCAGACCACCCATCTGACATAATTGTTACTCCTGTTTGGGCCCAAGTCCTCTTGATTTCTTCAATGCTTTTATCAGTGCTTTCCAACTCCTCCTTCAGAATCCATGTTCTCAAATCATACATGATTGGAGGTTTGAACCCTCTCCCAAATGCTCCAACTGAACGAATCATGTTGTAATAGGCAGGTGATGTTGCAACATTAAATGGAATTGCATTTTCATAGAAGAATCTGCCTATATCCTTACACACTCTTCTCCGTGCCTCTCTTGCATTTTCTGGGGCCATACTCCGTGTAGTAGGAGGCCTATCCTCTGATGTGTCCACCATATAATGATCCATAGGCCCTCTAGCACCCTTAGATGAATGGGCTTCATCAAAGAAGATGAATCCCTAACGCTATGCTCACTCCCGTAGTAGGAGCCAACATCAATTCTATCCTCGAATTGCTTCTGTGCAAGATGCTCTGACATTACAATCTTTTTCATGTATGCTTTGATCTCCTCTCTAACTGTGTCAGACACTTTAGCACATGGTGCAACATTCTTGTGAGATCTAGATAGATGCTCTTTCATTCTAGTCACACCACCTTTCACAACTTTTTCACAATAATTACATTTCAAATAAATGTATGACTTATCACCACCTCCCACTTCAACTTATGTGCTATGTTTCCATGCCGGATCCTTCCTATGACCAGACAGTTTTATCTTTATTTCTAACCATCCTCTACAATAATCTGCAATTAAAAATTAAATGCTTAATTTGATTGGGCTATCAATTAACATAGTTTTCCTTTTCAGGTATTTGAAAGATATTGCAGTTTTATTCATAACATATTGAGTTGCACTGAATGCCACTCAAAAAGAGAAAAGATATGCAATAAGAAGTTGATGTATAAAAAGATTTTGTTTGAAAAAGAGGAATGGATATGTATAATTTGTTGACAATTTCACATTATGATTGTGTTTAAAGTTGCATGAGCTTTGAAGTTGTAGTGATTGAGATTTGAGTTTTAAGATTAAAATTGTCATATTATAATTTTCATGATTTTTCAAAGTGTATCTATATTTCTCGATGAAATTTTATAAAAACTAGTAAAAATAAGAATTGTTTAAATTTGCATTTTTTATAGAATTTGAAATAAATTAGATATGCTTGGTTCAATTTCAAATTAAAGAATAGACTTAATTTATATTGAAAATTTCAATATCATTATATCATCTAAAGCCAAATTTTGATTTCATATTCATATTTTAAACCTAGGTTAAGTATGGAACTATGGACTCAATTTCATGAGCATGATTTGTTACAAGAGCATATGATTTGTTATAAGAGCATATTCGAATTAATTATCAATTATTATCAAATAGTTGTCTTAAATCTTATTAAATTGCCTTATTTTTTTAATCGATTAATCTATTATAATATACTACTTCCATTAGTCATGATGGTTTAATCATAAGCTATCAAATGGATGCAAAATAGCTAAAGGGTCTAGGATTTTTGATGCAAATGAACTATGAATCACAAACTAAAGAACTGTAAATACAAAAAAATTTGCTTAGATGAAACAAACAAGAAATTGATAACACAAAAAATAAGAATAAATTGATTTTTTTCTGCTAGCCAAAAGCCTAATTGTAATAAATTTGATCTAAGTCAAGAATTTTGGATACCAGTAAGGCAGTGAACCGAGTGCGAAGAGGCCGAATGCAGCCGAAGTCCACATTCGAAGAAGAAGGCCGACTCCACTAGCGAACATTCGAATAAGGCGACGAAGTTTCAGAACGGCATTGAATAAAGCAAGGAAGTTTTTGAAGAACGTTCGAAGCTCTACCTGCGAACGTTCGAAGAGGCGGAATGCACGCAGGGAAGTCGAAGAGAACGTTCAAACAGGCCGACTCCACCTGCGAACGTTCGAAGAAGGCAACGAAGAATGTCGTCGAGTAAGGAAATGAAGCTTTTGGCAAACGTCCGAAGCTCTAGGCGAAGTCGAAGAGGTCGATTCCAGCCGAAATCAAAGGCACGAACGCAGAAGACAAAGAGAAAGAACGAACGGAATGAATAAAGCCCCAATATTAGGTTTAGGTTTTAAATATAAGGCTTTGTTTTGAGGCGAGGCGCGCTGCGCGCCTCTGTTGGTTTGAGGCATAAGCCTCGCGGAACACTGCCGAAGCATCCGCCTCTTCGCGTAATAGAGCAGAATTGCGCTGAGGCGCGCCTCTTGTTGCGCAATTTTAAACGTTGTTCCATAGAATAGTGAATGGCAGTAAGATTGAAATACCCTTTACTAAATGGAGTCTAGAGGATAGAGAATTTGCATAATTAAATGCTAAATATTTAAATTATTTCTTTTGTGTACTCAAGTTATCCACATGCATAACCAAAAAAATAAATTTGGAATAGATTGTGTATTACATAAAAAGGAAAAAATGAAATTAAATAATCAAGATTAAATATTTTGCTTCATAATTATGAAATATTTAACATACAACCAGGTGAAACCATTACTGGTATGTAAACTCACTTTACAAAGATTATTACCTCATTGCATGCATTGGAAAAAAAATAGTAATGCAGAAAAGGTTAATAAGATTTGTAAATGTCTGGCTAAATCTTGGATGCCAAGGTGATGGCATTCTCACAATTAAAAGATTTAAATGCTTATTCTATTGATAATTTATTTGATTCTCTAATTGCATATGAGCAGAAAATTTCTCAAAGAACTGCAAATACAAGAGAAAACAATTGCCTTAAAGACTGATGATTCTGATAGTAGCAACTCTGACGAGGTGGAGAAGACAACATAGCCTTCATGATAAGGCAATTCAAAATTTTTTGTCCAAAAAAGCAAAGGAGACACGCCGCCAAAGGGAAGGAAGGCAAGAAGCTGAATAGAATTTCTACTAACCTCATTTGTTTTGAATGCAAAAAATCAAGTCGCATAAATTCGAATTGCCCCAATCTAAGAACTCAATCATCAAAATAAAAAGTTGAGGAAAAAAATCTGATAATAAGAAAAATAGACAAAAGCATTAGAATTTTTTTTTGGCAAATTTAGATTCTGAGTCATCTGAGACAAAAGCAGAGGAGGAGGTCACCAACATATGCTACATGGCTAGAAATAGCGTGGGTGATACAGATAGTGATCTGGTATGCCTTCACAACAGGTCTAATTAAGGCATGTAGTACCTAGATGGCAGATGCTCGTGCCATATGATAGGAGACATAAAGAAATTTATGACACTAGAGTCCAGAAGTGGAGGCAAAGTAATCTTGGTAGACAATACTATAAGGAAGGTAATTGGAATGAGTACTATAAGTAAACTCAATGGTTTTACTATTGAAAATGTACTTTAATAGGAGGGTTTAATAGATTTGAATCCTTTTGCCGAAAAGTTAAGATAGAACACAACTTTTATGTACCTAGAATGCCCCAGCAAAATGACATAGCAGAGAGAAAGAATAGGACTTTGGTTGAGGCAACTAGAGCTATGTTAAATGAATATAGGCTACTCAAATACTTCTGGGCTAAGACAGTAAACACCATATGTTATGTTCTAAACAGGGTGAGTATCAGATCTAAATTGAATAAAATCTCCAATGAGCTTTTGAAAGGTAGAACTCCAAACATTTCTCACTTATGTCTTTGGATGCAAATACTTTGTACTGAATAATGAAAAATCTAATCTAGGAAAGTTTGATGCAAAGTTTGATGGAGCTGTGTTTTTAGGATATTCAATAATAGGAAAAGCCTGTAGGGTCTTCTACAAGAGAACACTAGTAGTAGAAGAGAAACCCATATTGTATTTAATGAGACTCATAGGGATACTTCACCTAGAGAAGAGGAAGAAGAGATGACATCACCATTATAATTAAAAACATCTGATTAGGTAATAGAGAAAAAGCTGTAGGAATCCCTGCCTAAAGAGTGGAGATATGCATCTAGCTATCTTAGAGAGCTGATCATAAGAGACTCATCCATAAAAGCTAGGACTATATGGACTTAGGATAGAGGTTAGTCACACAACCTCATTTCTATGATAGAATCCACTAGTGTAGAACAAGCATTGCAAAATGAATTATGGATTGTATCAGTGCAGGAGGAGCTGAATCAGTTTGTAAGAAATAATGCGTGGGAGTTAGTGGCTACACCTATTGATCAGAGTGTTGTAGGAATAAAAAGGGTATTGAAGAACAAACTGAATGACTCTGAATCAGTTGTAAGGAGTAAGGCTAGGTTGGTTGCAAAAGGTTATAATCAAATGGAGGAGATAGATTTTGAAGAAACCTTTGCACCGGCAAGTAGGTGAGAGGCCATCCAGGTACTTTTGGCATTTACAAGTTTTAAAAGATTCAAATTATACCAGATGTAATGTTAAGAAATACTATTTTAAATGGGATTATTAAAAAAGATGTATATATAGAGGAGCCCCCAGGATTTGAGAGTTCAACATTCAAAAATCATATGTACAAACTCAAAAAAGAACTATATGAATTTGGATCAGGCACCTAGAGAGTGGTACAATAGGCTTAGCACTTTTTCTTAGAGAGTTCTTTCGTTAAAAGCATAGTTGATACCACATTGTTCATAAAGAGAATTGAATGTGACATATTGATTGTGTAAATATATGTAGATGACATTCTGTTTTGATCAACCGACGATAATCTAAGTAAAACATTCTCATCCATTATGAGTAGTGAGTTTGAAATGAATATGATAGATGAGTTGATGTACTTTCTTGAATTCAATATCAAACAAAGAGAAGATGTGACCTTTCTAAGCCAAATAAAATATACAAAGGAAGTCTTAAAGAAATTTAACATGGAATATTGTAAATAAAAGCATGAACACACCCATGAGCCTGAGCACCCAATTAGATAGAGATTAGCATGGAAAATTAGTCGATCAAAAGAAGTATAGAGGGATAATAGGTTCTTTGCTTTATTTGACCACAAGTAGGCCTGACATTATGTTTAGTATTTACTTATATGCTAGGTTCAGGCTGACATTAAGGAATCCCACATGATCGTGATCAAGAGAACTCTAAGATATCTCATAGGCACACAGTTTCAATATTTAATATTCTAGGAATAGCTTAGCATTTGAATGAGTTGGGATACTCAAATTTGGATTCTACAAGATATGCGGATAGAAAGAGTACCTCGGAAGCCAACCGGTTCATAGAACAATCTCTAATTTTTTAGTCTAAAAGAAAGCAAAATTTAGTATTCCTATCTACTGTAAAAACTGAGTATATAACAAGAAGCTGTGTTGCCCAAGTTCATTGGTTGAGGGTCTGAGGCAATAGCTTCTTAATTTTGAATTACAAGTAGACACCATCCTCATCATGTGTGACAATACAAGTGCGATCTTTATCACTAAGAATCCAATTCAGCCCTCCCGCACTAAACACATGGACATGAGACATTATTTCAATCATGTGATAAAAAGAGATGTTAGCATCCAACTTATAGACAAAAAATAAATTGGTTAATATTTTCACTAAACCACCGAGTTATAAAAGATTTAGTGCACTTAAAACTAAATGGGGATTATAAATTTAAATGCATAGGTAATTAGGGTAGACATGTCTTTGTGTATCGTGTATGTTATATGTTGCTTGTGATATGTGTTTATGTTTATTTCATCTTGATGTGCTTTTATCTCTAAATTTTGTGTTATGTATTGTGTGATTGCCGTTGTGGAAATGTTTTTACTCATCCAAAATTAAAAAATCTTCACTTATTACTATACGATACATACGTCGTACTGTATGATACACATAAGCCAAGACAATTACAAACCCATAATTATCATTTTAACTGTTTGGTACGATTATGATTGCACATCATACTATATGAACTATACATCATAATGTATGCTTTTTTTGATCAAACGCTCGTATAGATTACTCAGGATGATCGAAAAGTTGAAGATCATATCTATGATACCCTATCATACTATACGATTTGACCATTGACTATAAATTCTTGTTGAGACGATTTGAACTCACTCGATCAGCTAGTACAATCCCTTAATCGTATTGTACAATCTAACAGACCTTAAAAGAAGGGGACTAGATCTCACTTTCACCTCACACCTTCACATCTTCAATTCTTCAACTCGCTAGTGTGAATCTTTCTCTTACCTTAAATGGCTCACAAGAGAGGTAGGTTGGGTGCTCCAAGACACAGGCTAAATTACCGATTCAGAGTGAGGAGGATCAAGCAACTTATGAAAAGTGTAAAACTGCCTCAATCACTAACTTCAAACTAGTGGATTAGAAAACCTCTCATACCAGGTATTGGATCTATTTGTTGCCACTACACTCCAGTTTTATTTATCTTGCTTGTCCCTACCACATTGAGCTATTGTTAGAATTCTTATTCAATCTTAGGATTAATGCTGATATGACCACTATGCAATCTTACATCTACCAACATCAAGTCACAATTACTGACTTAGATTTGCATGAACACTTGCACGTTTCTAATACAAATAAAGCACCCCATAATATCGCACAAGTTTTAAATTATAACTGGACAACTGTAAACAACGCCCCTAGAAATCCTCCCCTAAATCAACATCAGCCACTTGCTAGCAATATGGTGTTGAATGCACGTGTTATCCAACATATTCTTTGGTACAATATGACTCCTAAGGTAAGTGATTGTATCAATATTACCCCTTCACTCTCTATTGTCACCTAGTTTTACATGACTGGCACATAGTTTAATGCTGCAAACATGATCATTAGGTATAGAGAAAACCTAACCTCCATTAAAAACCCTTGAACCCACCATAAGAAAAACCTGGCCCTAGGATAAATCATTGCCTACATCTTAGAAGTTAATGATAACATCCCCTACCCTACACCACCTAATCACTAGATCTTCTACTTAATAAATCAATCCATTCACATCATTTATGGTGAACGGCACAGGGCACCAACAGTACAGGTTATCCATAATTTCCAGGAAGAGACAGAAAGAGAGGGAGGGAGCAGCAACTCAACCCCCTTATACTTATCATACCCCCAGGATGCATGAGCTGAGCACTTCGCTTGGCTAGAGATCAAAGTTGACACATACATAGAGAAGCTAACCCCAAGGTGGCAGGAGATGTAGTAGCAGCATGAGGCGGACAGTGCTTGGTTCCAGGACCAATTCTTTGCCCTTCACCATTACTTTCAGGCACCACCACCCCTAACTAAACAAGGACAATCCGATTTGTAATGTGCTTTGTACTATTTCTTTTCTTTTTTGTCTTTTGCATTATAGCATTTTTTTTCTTTTCTATTATCCTTTCCTTTTGGAGATGTCAAAATATTCTCTCAGAAAACTTAATAAGGGCATATAGTGCAGTGGAGAACTATACGGGGAATAAAATGCTAATCATTAAAAGGGGGGATTATTGTAACCCGTGAGCTCGACCTATTATTTTGATGATTCCAAATATTATTGATTAGATCACCTATTATTATCTGTAATATATATTGGTTACTTTTGCTATACTAACATTTCAAGTACAACATATAAGAAGCCAAGTCAAAGGAAAAAAGCACAAAATTGTAGAATTAAGTATAGTTAAAATCATTGTTTAAAATTGCATAATATGAGATTCATCTTGAGGCCTACCTTAGTACAATTCCGGTGAAAAATATCTCGAGGCTTACATCTCGAGCTTTTTTTTTTAGGCATGCACCTCAATTTGGCTGAGGCGCACCTTGAGTGTGCCTTGCCTTGCTAGTGTGAAGGGTACGTCTCACCCTATATATATACAACAACAACATCAAGCCTTTATCCCACTACGTGGGGTCGGCTACATGAATCCTTTTTCTCCATTGTGTCCTATTAAAAGTCAAATTCTCGTTTAAATCTAATAAAGAAAGATCATTTCTAATATTTTCTAACCAAGTCTTTTTAGGTCTACCTCTACCTTTCTTAACATAAGTCAAATCTAAGACCTCTACTTTCCTAACCGGGTCATCGGGAGGCCGCCGTTTTACGTGACCAAACCATCTAAGGCGACTCTCTCTAATCTTATCTTCCACTGGAGCTACTCCAACCTTTTCACGAATATGCTCATTTCGTATCCTATCTCTAAGGGATCCACCTGAGCATCCTCATCTCTGCAACACTTAACTTAGAATTATGCTTCTCTTTTAATGGCCAACATTCAGCACCATAAAGCATTGCAGGTCTCACCACCATCTTATAGAATTTTCCCTTAAGTTTGAGGGGTACTTTTCTATCACACAATAAGCCCGATGCATTCCTCCACTTCAACCATCCAACTTGGATTCTGCTGATAATATCCCCATCTATATCACCATCACTCTGAACAATAGATCCAAGATATCTAAAACGTGTACTCTTATTAATGACTTGATCGGCCAAAGTCACAATGCCCTCACTAGGTCTATTATTACTAAAATTACACTCCATATATTCCGTTTTAGATCTACTCAAGCGAAAACCTTTAGACTCTAAGGTTGACCTCCACAATTCTAGTTTACCTTCAACTCCCTCTCTAGTCTTATCAACAAGAAGAATAAAGCGTCAAACAAATCATGCCGTCATGAACTCTTGAGCCACAATAGTTTCTCTAAAAATTTTAAAGTATTACTCTCATTTTTATATTGATGACAAATATTTATGAAAGAGGATGATGACTGAAATAAATAAAGAAGAAATAAATTATG
The DNA here is from genome assembly GCA_019925795.1 of Dendrobium chrysotoxum. NCBI lineage: Eukaryota > Viridiplantae > Streptophyta > Magnoliopsida > Asparagales > Orchidaceae > Dendrobium > Dendrobium chrysotoxum. The sequence goes on along the minus strand of CM034303.1, from coordinate 35,955,294 downwards.
AGGCATTGGATTCCACATGATGAGGTGAGGGAGAAACCAATTTGTTATGATGATGACTCTAATAAAAATCCCTCAGTGATGACAGTGCAGATGATTCCTAAATTATTATCCATTATTGCAATTTTCTTTAGGAATTAAATGTGGATGATTGGGGAACTGAGAAAGAAGGAATTTGATGTTTAACTTAATGTTATATGATATTTTTATGTAATTCATATATTTTATGTTGTTTTACTTTTGTAATATTTAAATTTTAATTTTATTTCATGTAATTTATCACTTGCCACTTTAAGCTTTATTTAATTTTTTTATAATTTGTTACTTCATAATTCAATAAAAAGTTAATATGTCATTCTTTAACATATTATTCAGGCATTATATAAAAAATTGTTTTTAACATTTATTTTTACATTACACATTTTTTGTATTTTTAGGCTTACGCCTCAAAATGACTTGAGGCCTACGCAATTTTAAACATTAGTTAAAACTTATAATATGAGTTTGTATTTCCTCTTTTTTGAGTCTTTATGTATTTAGATATTTGGAAAGACAACCGAATACACACTCACGAGGATCAAAATTGAATATTTAATTTCTTTGCTAAATTGTGGTGTATTATCTCAATCATACTATATGATCGAATTCGTACTGTACAATCAATTGTTCCAAAAATTAAATCAAATAGTTGATAAAATTAATCAAATTAAAATCCAGCATAATTAATTTTACTGTACATCGTGATCGTACAGGACGATTAGTTATTTTGATAAATACCAAAATTCTAGATTTTTAATAATAGACAAATTTAAAATTTGAATAAATCATATTATATGATCTTGATCATACTATACGAATAATAATGAACTTGCCTATTTTAATTCATTAATCAAGTAATCGAACCAGGTCAAATCTTAATTACGATTCATACTGTACGATCTAAATCAGACAATATGAATGACCAAAACTCTCCCTAGTGACAATTGTTCGTCTAGGACGAACGTTGAGCTGATTCAATTGATCGTACGATACAATTCATATGGTACAGTTCGATCTAACATAACTCAAATACGTGCATTTTCTCACATTGAACTAATCGGACAGTACAATCCACACTTCATAATGTACGATCGGTCTATTAAAATTTAAAAAAAGATTTGATTTAAATAACTAACTCTGATTCTTTTTATCAAAAGTGTGTGTGAGGCAAGTGAATAACCAAATAGTTTTTTTCTAAGAGAGAGGAGAGATTTCTCCTTGCTTGAGAGAGCTTGTCAAAACCATTTGAGAGAGAATGTGAGATTGAGATATTGTTCCTTAGAGAGTGAAGGGTTTTGTGAGGGAGATCACAAGGTTGTTCTCATCGACTATACTTTGGTCCTCTTGGTTATGTTGGAAGCTCTTGGAGAGGAGCTATAGGGAGAAAGTCTTTGGGTTAAGGACTTGTGACTAGCTGGTGAGGCTGGGGGATCGGCATCTCAGTTATTGTGAGAAGCATGAGGGTGAAGGCATCTCTGCCGTACTGGGAAGCAGGACAGGCTTTTCGCAAGGAATAGCTTGTAAATGTTATCCTCCACCTGAGAGAGGAGAAGGCTTCTCCACCTTACTGAGTGCAGAAGGAGCGTTGACTAGTGGAATTCCCAAGAAAGAAAATCTTGGGGAGTGGACGTAGGTCAAATTCGATCGAACCACTATAAAATCTTGGTTTACTTTTCTTTTCTTTTTCAACATTTTTTGTTGCTTACAACTTCATTATATGGATCTGTCATTTAAAATTTTGTTGTGGTTACATTCAAGTAAAACTTAAAAAAAATTATCAATAAAAAAATATTATTTGTTTGAACTCATTTTTTAAATTAAGCAATTGATAATATTTTGTTGCTCTCAAAAATAAAATAATAAAATAAATTAAAATATTTTTAAGCACTTTATGTCTTAAAGTTTCCACTAGTGTTTTAAATTTTTCTGCTGCAAATTGTATTGTTCCTTAGTTAAAATTTTAAAGAACCAATTCCTCCTCCTCTTGGTTGTACCACAACACTTCCACTAATTTTACATTGAATTATACTCAAATTAAAAAATAAGAGAAAATATCCTATATTTTGATATATTTTATCTTCCTCAAATTTTTTTAATCAACCTTCATATTGTGCTCAATATTTTGAACAATAACAATAATCAATTTATCTTAACTCATGTTATTGTTGTGACTAATCAAAGTACTAACATGTAAAATAAAGATTGATGCACCAATCATGACCCATCCCCAAACACCATCTTTTACACTATCCGACATCACATACACCATTGGCCTCCATCAAGCATCAATGTGGTAAAATTCATATAGGTTATCAGAAACTTGAAAATGTTCCTCACCTATTTGGCATCTCTCCGAACAAACCAAATTCCTCATCCTACCCCACTGATCTCGTCCAACTTCTTCAACTACAACACATCCCAATCTGATGAACTACTCCACGAATTCTAAGGCCATTGCTTGCCTTCTCATTAAAATCCTAGGGTAGCACAAACATTTCTTTTCATGCCCCTTTGTCATCATTACACTAGAATCATGTTCAATTTTTATAAAAATGCCGAAAAGCAAGCGAAAGGTGAAGAACATGCAAAAGTTCTAGCAAAGGAAGAAGGCATGCAGACAATGCGCTCATGAGGAGTATGGCAAACGATTGGTTCAACAAGCCAAGTGCAAGTCATGCACAAAAGCTTAGCACTTGCACTACTGTGCACACACCGAGAAGACAAATCAACAATCTTTGTGCAAGCAATGATGAATTGCAAATCAAAGGAGATTCTTTACTCATTTTACTTTCGTGGGTGATCAATGACTCTTTGGGTTGGGGATGAGACAAACAATAGAGTTAAGTGAAGCAAATGAAATTAGTCTGATTATAAGGTTGTCTTGTTGGGTGATTTTAAAATGAATGAATTTTAGAAATGTCAAGTAATTGAAATATATATATTTGAAAAACATATGAGTTGTTTGGTTAGATGCAAATCAAACACATTGAAAAATTTTTAATGATATATTTCAAATTTACTGAAATATGATGGTGGGTGGTGGGTGGTGGAGACAATGTTGAGAGGTAGGCAAGCTAGTAGGCAACGACTAAGAGTGGTGGCAGTTGGCAAATGGATATGATGATGAACAACAATGTGAGGCTAGGAGCAATGATGACAAATAGTAGTGGCGAAGGGTGGCAGACAACAACTTAGAACGACGATCACCAACGAAAGATAGTGGGTGATCAATAGTGGTGTCGAACAACATCATTGGATGGTGGAGGCGATAACAGTGGGAAGCAATTATTAAGATCAACTATGATAAGTGGAAACAATTGATGGGGAAGGCGAGGTCATGAGCTATAAGTTTTTCTTGCATTTGAAATTCACCCAACAAATTCATCAAAAATAAGTATTTTGGATACTCCAAATCCCCTACAATAATATTTAAGAATTGATTTAGTTTGAACAAAATACCAAAAAACTAAAAGCAATTCCATTTATTTTACTTTGCACTCATAAAATAACACTTGCAATAAAACAGCTGCGCAGGATGTTTTCGAATACACAAGAAACATAGCTTATGAGGTATATCAAATATATTAGAAATTTGGGAATTATCTTTTCTCCAAACCAAACAATGAAAAAAAAAAATAAAGACATTGCATTCCTTTTTAGACTCCTAAAACATGCAACCAAAATAACCCTAAATCAAATCAAATGGGTTATAAAAGAGTTTTAGGTGTGATATTTCTGTGGCCCTAAAATAGTTTTAGATTTTAGGCAGGTAAATATGTTGTTCTAGGTGTTAGATATATAAATAATGAACCATTAGGAGTAATGTATATATATCCCCCAATTATCAAATTATGAGGGCTTAGTTCAACCACCACCCATAAAATCCAGTTCCCATCCTCAAGCAGGACAAAGCAAGAAACAACATAGCAAATTTCTTATAGGATGGTAGCCAAAGAAAACAAAAACAGAATTTAAAATCATGAATGAAAGGATGAAAACTGATAATCAACCCACTTGCTTACCGAAATTTCCATTTATGGCGACCAATCCAAAGTGTAAAAATAAGAGAGGAAGCATTAGTGTCGCCAACCTCTACTATCCTTGGAATTGTTAATGACTAGATAAATCATGAAGTAGATATCTTGATCGATAATTTATAAACCTTCATAACCAGCAGCAGGATAATAGTTTGAGAATTAATAAAATTTCTATTAATTTATTTCAACTTCAAAATCAATAGTTCCCCGATGCATATTCATAGAGCCAAGTTACTACGACTTAACCTTGTAAGCCTCCAGCAGCTCTGGAACTACATCGCTGTACTTATCTATACACTTCTCCAAAAAATCACTCTTACTCATGAGCAAGAGCGTTGAGAAGCTTAATTTTGTGTTTGGAAGTCCCCTTGTGGTCAAGATATTGAAGACAGTATATCTGGGAATAATCCTGTTCTCCAAACTAAGGCTCAAGACAATGGGCAGTGACGCCAAGCGGCAGGGCTCCCACTTAAGGTTCTTCATGAAGAAGCCCATAACTTTTCTAATCTTCTCCTCAGAGAGAAGCATGCAAAAAGGGGACCTTTTAAAAGCAGAGATAGTCTCCTCCTGCGACCAGCCTAAGCTGCCGTAAAGTTTCATCTTCCTCTCCCAGGTCGCCACGGTCAGCCCGGAAACCACATTGATCCCTATAACGAACATACATTTCGAAGGTTTCAACCCCATCTCCTCGACCAAAGCCACCGATCTGCTGAAACGGCCAGGTTCCAGCGTGATTGCCCTAGGGCACCATGTGAAGAGTCTGGCTATGTTGGCGTCGCTGACGCCATACTTTCTAAGCGTCTCCAAGTTGGGCAAAACACGCTTATTGGGATCAAGAAGAAGGATCCAGGCGGAGCGAGCGATGGAAGAGGCAGCCGCTTGCCTGTTGCCGCTAAGAATGGTCATCAATAGACGTAGGTTGGGGCTGAGCTTCCTCTCCAGGCTAGACTTCAGAATAAAGGGATACTTGGAGAGGAGGTTCGTGAGGGCCGTTGCAGTGAAGCCCGCAGTGACGAAAAGATCGATCTTGGGCTTGATGCATTTCTCTGCGTTGAAAGTGAATAGAAACGGCTGCTTGGAGGCGATGACAGTGATCTGAGATTTTGTAAATCCGTAGTTTCTGAGGAGGCGGAGAACGGATTCAGCGTTTGTAGAAAACTTGAAGTTGGTCTTGGCAGCGGCGGCGATGGCGACCGAAGGGGACAAACCGCAGGAGGATCTGAGAAAGGACACGGTGAAGTTCGGATCAGATGAAGAGGAGGAGGGGATTAGGGTTTTGAACTTGGGTTCATGATGAAGGAGACGTCGGGTGCCGGCGTCGGGAAACCACAGGCGGAACCGGGTCCTAACAAGTAACAAGCGAAACATCTGGTTGAAAATTTTGGAGGGAAGGGGGACGATTATTCCACTGGACGGCCCCAACGTCCCCTCTCCGGAGACCGCCTCTCCAGGTAAATTATAACAAAAGCCATATTCCAGCAGCCTGCCTAGGTATCATAGGGAAAATTTTACTGAGGAGCAAGTGTTAAATAAAATTAAGCTTAATATAAATATAATTTAAAAAGGGATAAATATGTGAATTCATTTTGCATTTTTAATAAATCTAAATCATTTTGTATTTTTTAGATAACAGTTTTTTAAATAAAAAATTTATAAGTAATATTTCCTTTTTTTAATGTATAAAAAGTGTGTTGTTATAAGAACTTTATTGTAAGAATTTTGTAAAATAATATTTAATCTTTTTGGGACATTTAGGTCAATTAAAGCAATACATACATCACATAAATAAGACTTGAACCTAAGACCTCTTATTGATAGCCAAAGCTCTCAGCCAAGGTGAGTTGTGTAAATAGTGTTTAATTAGAATATATAATCATTTATATTATATTTAAATAAATTTATTTTGATTATTAATTTTTTTATTTAAAAAAGTAATTCAAAACTTTAATTCAAAATTAATAAATAAGAAAATAAATAAAACTAAATTTAATTAAACAAAAAATATTATGTATTTGATTGAATTTAGTTAATTTTTTAAATTAATTTAATTTTAGTCAATATAAAAATTTAATTAATTTTAATTTAATTTTATTTATTCATTAAATTTATATTTTAATCCATAAAAAAATAATAATTTTTTATTGATGTTACTAATCAATTGTAATGCATGGTTCCATTTTTATATCCTTGTAAACTCTTTATTAATAGAGGGTCAAACACAATCTGGCCCTATAAGAAGAATTTAATACAAATTATTGCGGATAAATAAATTTATCAAGATAGTATATCTTATTTATGTCTTAAATATTTGTATTTTTATAGATAAATAGGATTCCTCTCCTTTACAAGGACAAGGAGGCCACCCTTTTACTCCCTTCTCTCCTAAGAAGTCTTCCTCCTTTTGCACCCAGAATGACAGAGATGCCTCCCTAGCATCCTTGGCTAGATAGAGAGTCTTCCACACCAAGACTCTCTAGAGCTCTTTCAGCCAAGAAATCTCAGACACTACAACATGAGGAAAAAAGACATGGATTGAGATGAATGAACTTTGTGCACCACTCTTGTAGACCAATCTCTTGGACACCCTTCCAAGATATCCCTCATGTTCTCTTCAACCTCCCTCTCACTCTCGCCCTCAAGCTATAGTATAAGACTCATAAAAGCTCTCCTAAAGAATCTATAAACAGTTCCCTCTCTCTCTCTCTCTCTCTCTCTCTCTCTCTCTCTCTCTCTCTCTCTCTCTCTCTCTTAACCCTGTCAGATCTCTCATAATTACTCCAAACTTGACAAACATAAGCACCAGAAGGCCAGATACACATTCTTCATTTTAAGTTAAATATTTATATTAGACCTTTAATTAAATCCTTAAAATCCGGATTATATTAATTTCATGAGCTGATCGTACACTAAGATGAATAGATAATGCAGTATGATATGTTCAATGATTCTAATTCAAGGAACCGAATCTTCTCATCTGAATGAGGTTCATTGAAACAAGCTCTATATTTTTTAGACTTTACAATTATGGTCGTATAGTACTGTCACGTCCCATAATATAATTTGGAAGAATTTTTCCTTTTATATTTTAATAATGACAACTAGAGTTTTCTTGTTTCTTTTATAAATAGAATAAATATAAGTGGAAATGAATATAGAAATCAAAACATCAATACACATTTATATTCATACTCCAAAAATTATATACAATATCTAGGAGCCATACAAATACAACACCCCTCTTTCCACTCTTGAGTACAAAAGAATATCTTCAGAGAAAAAGAAATAAATAATAGTAAAATTTGAGGACTCTTGTAACTGATCAGTCTCACGCTCTTGATCCTCTTCCCTTACCTGAACTCATTTAAACTATATATAATGAGCTAAAAAGCCTAGCAGATCACAAAATCTTATAGTTAAACTCAAAGCATGAAAAAAAGAAGTGTACATGTCATTAGTTAGTTCATAATAGTAACAGTCAATATGATCATGAATCTATGAAAAATAGTGTCTAGGAAGAAAGGAAATGAAATAGGATAGTCAAAGATGAAAGAAAAGAAATTCAGATATTTTTGTTAGCCTAAAGAAAGAGATTGACCGGGGGTAAGATGCATACCGCATACCCGATCCTGCTGCTCTGGACCCTTTCACCTTTTCTGCTTGCTTTCTTTGCCCGAGAACCAATTATTCATGCAACCCATTCCCATACATTTAATAATTGTAAGGCCTATAAAATACTGCAATATAGAAAAAGTGAAATCTATAAACTAGTAAATTAATAAACCAGTATGGATGTCAAATCAATGAAGCAATCATCATAATAGTACTATCAAAATCATATAAATCAATAAAACTAAAACATTTATAAAGACTATTAGAACCATATCAATGCAGTACTATCAAATAAGTATACACATGATGCTCAATCATTCTATATTATTATTAATTAATATATTATATCATATGCTTAATAATAGGGATTATGTGCTTAGTAGTAGTTTGATAGTAATAATGAAATAATAATAGTAATAGTAACAATAATTAGTAGAATAATAAAATAGTAAAGTGGAAGTAGTGTAGTAACAAGAAATCTGTGCAGTAATATGTATTCCAATAAGCACACTAAAGAATTAAGGAGATATAGCTTGCATGGTGTTTTTAAATAGTTAGTAGTCAATAATCTGTAACCATTGGCTCAATAAACAAGATCATCACTCTTTGCCCATCAGCACAGTAATAACTCTATATAACTCCCAATCAGTGAATCACTTGAATCTATAGAGGATAAAACCAAAATATAGTATTTAAAAGAAAGCTTATTAACCACCATGTCGTATAGGTGAGTCAGTCTTTAGCCAATATTAATAAAATTAGCCTTTACTCGTCCTCATATATATTATTATCACAATATTATAATAGCAATAACAACCAGTTATTACCCAATCACATGCTCATTTTCATTCATAATACTTGTATTAATAGTATGCTTGTATTAAAATACTAAAAAATTCATTCTGTGTAATTGTATAAAACATAATAATTTTTATTTTACACGATAAAATTACAAAATCAATAGTCAAAATGTCTAAAATAATCAGTACTATGATATAAAAAAACTTATATAGTAGAAGTTCACTAAATCATTGGAAAATATAACAAAATTAATTTGAAAGAAAACTAATGGTCATAATCAAAATCTTTAAAGCAGAAAAAGATAAAAGTCACTTGCCATAATTTGATCAATTTTTATAAAAGCGGCAAAACAAATCAGCGACCAAAATCTAGATTTTCTCTTTCTCTCTTCTTTTTTCTCTCTCTCTTTTACTTCTTCCTTCCACGGAAAGCCGACCCTAATGGAGGGTAAGGGAGGAGAGTGGAGGGAAATGACTTTTTAATGTATTTAAAAATATTACTAGTGGCCTAACGCTACAAGGCTCCTACCCAGCAATGCAGCGCTGCATGTTGAATATATAATTATAATAGAATAGAGCCTTTAATATCAGGGTGATGATTTATAGCATTGTTGTGCTCACAAGCCTAGCACCGCAATGTTCAGAAGCTCAATGCTGCAATACTCCAATTTAAACCAAAATTTAGATTTTTTTATTTTTTTAATTTATTTTTAAAGTATCAGGTTATTATAATCTACCCATCTTAAAAAAGTATCAACCCTGATATTTCTCTTAAAGATTCAGGTATAAAACCAGTGTAAAACAAATTTATTCCAAAATAAATCCATACAATAAAACTCTAATAGAGTTAAAATCGAATCAAAAGCTCATTGAAGGTCCCATATCAAGCTAGTAATCACTTTTTCATATAGTCACGTAGTTTGTTCAATCACACATCATTCACTTATATAATAAAATGTTATATCAATCAATCATTTAAAATAAATTTCTTAGTAGCTGAACTCTCAGGTTGTTGTCAGTCATCGTGATGCTATAAGTTTTGCACTTGTGGCATCACTATAATAGGTTTTATCAGTCTAGGTACAATATACTCTCTTTGAATATCATTAATAACTCTATCACTAGCCCTATTTATCGATCTCACTATGAGCTCTCGATCCTGTAGTCCTCTATCCTTCATTTTGTCTAGATTATCCTACTCTTGAATGAGCTCTTCCTATTTGTGGATAATTTATTATCTTATGACCATGCTATCCATAGCTAAAACACCATCCTGTTAATAAGTAGCATGGACTTGAATGTCTTCTTCCACAATGAATACATTCACCATAGCTACCTGTAGATGTTATTGATCAAAATCCCCTCAAATTATTATATCTTCTTTTCTTATCACTAGCACTTTCTTTATCCCTGCTTGATTCATCTATAGTCTTTTTCCCACTCACATCATATATGGAGTGCATACCATACTTAGGTGGTGTTACTATCTAATTAATTTCTATCAATCTGGCCCTTTCTATCAACTCAAAAAACTCTTGAATTCCTAGAGGTACTAATGGCTGCCTCAACTCCCTATATAATTCTTGTATAAATATATAATTTTTTTCTTTAATAATAGGGATCAAATAAGAAGCATACCTAGCCAATGCAGTAAACTCAAATTTATGCTGCATTACTTTATGTCCCAATCTGATGAAAGCTTCTTGCATTTGTCATTAAGTTGAAGGAGGTACACACCACCTCCTAAACACTATAATAAATTTGTCCCAAGTGATATCAGCATTGGTTTTCCATTGAAATTTCTCTCACTTTTGTCCAACCCACCATATTTTTGCTTCACCTTCAAAGAGAAGATTGATGATGGTACCTTCTAGTTCTCTGGGCGCTACATATTATCAATGATCTTCTCTATCTCTAGTTATCGATCTTCTGTAGCTTGGGGTCCTACAACTCCTCTGAACAGTGGGGGCTTCAGTTTATGAAATATCTATAAATGTTCATCCCCCTTCTTCCTTACTCTCATATGGCTTGTTCTTTATATCACTCATCACATGTGCTAGAACACTGACTAATTGTATAACATTATCAGACACTGCTAGTGCTACACTGTGTTGCTCATTCGATATATTTAGCTCTAGTAAATCCATTTTAACTATTCACTTGGACAATTCTATCTAAATAATTCCCACATGCAATCAATTATATATGTAAGATAATGCACCTTAATCTAACTAATCTTACCTGACTCATATTAATTCTTACAATGCTAAAATAATTCAATTCATCCAACTGCTCTGATATTGAGTTTGGTATGCCCCATAATCTAATTTAGAAGAATTTTTTCTTTTATCTTTTAATAATAACATAAATATATATTAGTATTTATACTCCAAAAATTTTATACAATACCTAAGAGTCATGCAAATCTAACACCCCTCTTTCTAATCCTTAGTACAAAAGAATATCTAAAGATAAAAAGAAATAAATAATAATAAAACCTGAGGAATCCTGTAAATGATCTGTCTCACACTCCCGATCCTCTTTCCTAGCCTAAAATTATTTAAACCACATATAATGAGTTAAAAAGCTTAGTATGTCACTAAATCCTATAACTGAACTCAACAGTAAAAAAGTAGTGTGCATGTCATTAGTCAATTCTTAGCAATAACATTCAATATGATCTCGAACCTATATTGAAATAGAAAAATATATGTAGTAATTATAAGGCTTATAAAATAGTAAACTAGCATAATACGAAGGACAATAAAATAGTATGGTATGGAAATAACAAAATTTGTAAAAACAGTAAACCAATAAACTAGTATGAATGTCGAATTGATAAATCAATCATCGGTACTATAAAATCATAAGAAAATTATATAAATTAGTAAAACTTAAATATCTATAAAGACTGTTAGAATAATATCAATATAGTTCTATCAAATTCGAATACATATAATGTTCATTCATTCTATGCTAGTGTTAATCAGTATCATATATCGCATGCCCATTAATGGAGATCACATACTTAGTAATTGTGAGAATGTAAATAGTGAATCAATAAAAGTGATAATAATAATGATCAATAGAATAGTAAAATAATATAATGGTAGTAGTGTAGTAATAGCAAATAATTACATTAACATGCATTCCAGTAATTACAATAAATAAGGTGTTCTAGCTTGTGTGATATTTTTCTAGTTGTTAGTAAGTCAGTAATCTATAATTGTTAGCTTTATAAACAAAGTTATCACTCTTTACCTATCGACAGTAATAACTCCTTACAACTTTCAATCAGCAAATAACATAAATCAGTAGAGGATAACACCAAACTATAGTATTTAATGGGAAGCCCATAAGCCCTCTATTTTATACAGGTTAATCAGTCTCCAGCCAGCATCAATAAAACTAACCTTTACTTGTTCTCATATATACTAGGGGTGTCAATTTCGGGTCATGGGTCGGGTTCGGGTCGAAAATCTGAACTCGGACCCGACCCGGTGGGATGCCGGGTTGACCTGACCCGACACGGGAAGCCGCGCAACAGCGAGGCAGCGCGGGTAGCAGGGCAGCGGGTGCGGGGCAGCTGGCGCGGGCGCGCGGCGGGGCAGCGGGCGCGGGCGCGGGCGCGCGGCGGGGCAGCGGGCGCGGGCGCGGGCGCGCGGCGGGGCAGCGGGCGCGGGGCAACTGGCTCGGACACGCGGCAGCGGGCGCGGGCAGCGGGTGCGGGCGCGCTGGGCAGCGGGCAGAGGGCGCGGGAAAGGCTGAAAATTTGGTTTTTTTTAAAATTAAACGGGTTATCGGGTTGACCCGACAACCCGCCGGGTCAACCCGAACCCGACCCGTTTTTCAAACGGGTCGATTTTTACAACCCGAACCCCACCCGTTTGAGAAACGGGTCGGGTCAAACCCGAAAATTCCGGGTCGGGTTCGAGTCGGGTTTTCGTGTCGTGTCAAAATTTGACACCCCTAATATATACTATTATTAAAATATTATAATAATAATAGCAACCAGCTATTATCTTATCACATACTAATATTCATTCATAATGCTTATATAAATAATATGTTCGTATTTAAATACGAAAATTTCCATTCCATACAAATCAAATAAAATACAATAATTTTTCATTTTACATGATGAAATTATTAAATTATCCAGTCAAAATATCTAGAATAATCAGTACTACAATATATAGAAAGTTACACAATAAAAGTTCACTAAATCCATGTAAATATAATAAAACTAATTTAAAAATCCAACTTTCAAAATCAAAATCTTTTAAAATTGGAATATGATAAAAGTCACTTTCCATAATCTAAACAATTTTCATAAAAGCGATGAAACAAATTGGTGATCAAAATCAAAATTCGCTCTTTCTCTCCTCTTTTTCCTATCTCTTTTTCTTCTTCCTTCAACAGTAAGCTGACGCTGCTGGATGGTGAGGGAGGCGAATGGAGATAAATGGATTTTTAATATACATACATACACACACACACACACACATATACTATTAGTGGCTTAGAATCGCAACACTTCAATTGACGTCGTAGTGTTGTATATTGAATCCATAATTAGAGTAGAATAGAGCCTTCAATGCCATGATAGTAGTTTCTAGTCCCGCTACAGTTATAAGCCCAACACCGTAGAGTTCACTTGCTCAGTATCATAGCGCTCCAATTTAAATAGAAACTCATATTTTTAATTTTTTAATTTTTTTTTCAAAATATCAAGTTGTTACAATTTGCCAACCTTAGAAGAATATCATCCTTGACCTTTCCCTTAAGGATTCAGGCATAAAACTTGTACAAAACAAATTTGTTCCAAAATAAATCTACATGACAAAACTCAAATAGAGTTAAAATCAAATTAAAAGCTTATTGAAGGACTCACATTAACTTAGTAATCACTTTCTCATACAGTCATGTGGTTCATTTGATCATACATCATTCACTTATACAATGAAATGTTATGTCAATCAATCATTCAAAATAAATTTCTTACCAATTAAACTCTTAAGTTTTTATCAGTGTTCCTGATACTACAAGTTGTACACTCATGGCATCACTAGAGTAGGTATTATCAGTCTTAGTATAATAGACTCCCTTTGACTACCACTAATGGCATCACTAATGTTTCCTCTTCTACTTCCTCTAAGCACTCGTCTATTAAAGACATGCCCATAGTTTTGTTCTCCAATGAGGATGTGATGAAACTTGTGGCTCCCTTTAAATACACTATTGTGGGAAAGTTTGATATTAGGAGACTAAAATTGGATGATATTAGATCCTTTTTTGTTAATCTCAAACTGTTTAGTTTATACTGGATTGACTTGTTAGATGTAAGGCATGTCGCAATTCAAATGTCCAACGATCTGGATTACATTAGTGTGTTTTCTAGGCAATCTTATATTTTTAATAACTATCAAATAAGGTTTCTAAAATGTATCCCTTTCTTTAACATAAACAAGTAATCCCCGATTGTTCCAGTATGGATCTCCTTTCCCTATTTAAGGCTTCATTTTCTTAACTCTCAAGTTTTATAATCCTTAGGATCCATTTTTGGAAATCCTTTGTAAATCAATCATGCCACTGCTTTCTATTCTAAACTTTCATTGCAAGGGTTAGTGGAAATAGAGATCATAAGAAAATTTCCCATGGAAATATGGCTTGGAATTGAAAATTTTGGCTATCTTAAAAAGGTTGAAATTGAGAATTTTTTCATTATTTACAATCACTGTAAAATTCATGGTCATTCTGTAGATGAATGTTTCATTCTTTATACCAATCTTAAAAAAGAGGTTAATAAAGCAAATAGGGGTGTTGTTCATCACTAACCTGTTGAACACATTGATCATATTACTGACTTATATAATAATGATCAAAATGAGAATTCCATTTAGGAAATTAAACTTAATGAACTTGTGGGAAACAACTATCTGATGAATGAATATTCTATACCTCCCATTGATAATGTTAATATCCCTAATGATCCTACTCATGTTATAGCAGGTAATCTTAATCTTGATAACCAAGATGATTTAATTAAAGAATTTGAAGGACCAAATTTAATCAATAAAATTAATCATATAAATAATATAACTAATTTAGTCAATATTAAGAATCATGGTGTGACTCCCACGATACCTGCTACTAATTCTCAGCTTTTTGAAGCTAGCTAGTCAACTCCAATTAATGATTTCACTTGTAATAGGGATATTAGTCTAGTTGGTGAATATAATAGCTCTATGAACCAATGTCAACTTCCTTGTACCTTAAATAAAAATATGTCCTTATCCTTGGGATCTTCTGCTGATAGTTTTAATATTGATAAGGGGAAGAATCATTCTATTGGGGGCCCTTATCCCATGAGATTAGATACTTTGGAAGAGGGTGAGTATATCCCTTTGGTTAGTATTAGTTCTCACGTGAAGGCTTCTATTAATTTGACCTTTCATGTTTCTAATTCTACTAAGTAGGAAGAGAACTATTTTGAAAAGGATGATGGATTTAAATTAGTGCAAGACAAGAAAAATAAAAATAAGAAGAAAAATCCTCCTCCTAAACCTCGGGTCACCAGGGCTCAAACTTCTCATCTTCCTGCTCATGTTTAACACTCTTATTTGGAATATTAGGACTGGGAAGGAGGGGGGGGGGGGGGGGGGCGGCGGGGGTGGAAGATGGGATTCAATATTTATGCACTGTGTTAAAAATTTATGTAGAATTTATAGGATTAAATTGCTTGAGTTGTTAGAGCCTTTGGTTTCTTCTTTTAAGCTATTAAGTATTGCGTCTACTATTGGTTTTAATTCTTCTTTCTCTAATTGTTCTAACAAGATTTGGTTAATATGAAATAGTCAAATTTAGATGGACATCGTTGGGGATTTTCCTCAAGTTATTTATACCTGTCTCAAATTTAATAGTATTTCATGTAATGCTTCTTTTATGTATGCCTCTTGCTTTAGATGTTAGAGAAACGTATTATGGAGTCAGCTCTTTGATTTTGTATCCTTTTCTAATAATCCTTGGTTAGTAGGAGGAGACTTGAACAGTATCTCTTTGTCCAATGAAAGGATTGGTGGTAATGCTCCAAATATCTTTTCTATGGAGAATTTTAATAATATGGTTTTGGATTACAACTTAATTGATGTTGGTTATTCGGGTTCCAGCATCACATGGCATAGATCCACTATGTGGCAAAGGTTGGATAGAGTTCTTTTTTAATAATCAGTGGAGCTCTACTTTTCCTTTAACTCAGGTTGAGCATTTAAGCAGAACCTTGTATGAACATTCCCCTCTTCTACTCTCTATTAAATCTCTAAATCTTAATTATCATGCTACTTTTAGATTTCAAAATATGTAATTAAAAGATAGTTCCTTCCTTGATATGGTTTAGAGTAATTGGCATGCTCCTATTTTCCCTAACGATTCAATTACTTGTATGAATAGGTTATGGTGTAAGCTCAAAATAATGAAATAAAAAATTAAGTGGTGGAATAGAAATGTTTTCAAAAATATATTTTCTAATATTATTGAAGATGAGAATAATGTTAATAATTAAGATAATCTTTATCAAAGCAATCATAATGCTGAGAGTTTTAACCTTCTTACATCTGTTAAAACTAAACTCTTTAAATTACGAGAGTAAGATGAAATGTATTGGAAATAGAAAGCTGGTTCTATGTTCTTTCAAGAGTGGATATCAATACTAAATACTTTCATGCTATTATTAACAAGAAAGGGGTGATTAACCACATTCATAAAATTACTGCTTCTAATGGTATCATTTATGATATGGAGGATCTCATTATTTCTTATGGGGTGGAATATTTTAACAACCTTTTTAACAAGAAATTTATTCCCCCTCCTATTGATCAACCTAATATAATTCTATCCATTATCTCTGAGGAGGATAACTTGTTTCTTGTTAAACCCCCCTCCAAGGAAGAAGACTTCCTTCCTATCAAAGAGATGAACTTTGAATTTTTTGTGGGCCTTGATGGTTATTCCACTAAATTTTCTTAAAAATCTTGGTCGATTATTAAGAAGGATATTGTTAATGCGGTTGTTAACTTCTTTAATGGCAACCATATGACTAAAATCTTTACTTCTACTTTTATTATTCTCATACCTAAAAAAGCTGGCACTCAAATTTGGAATGATTTTAGTTTTATCAGCCTCAACTATTTTTTCAACTAGCTTACTTCTAAGATTTTTATTAGTAGGCTTATTATTTTTTGCCGAAGATTATATCTCCATATAAAACAGATTTTGTTAAGGGGAGATCAAATTTTGATAATGTGCTTCTAGCTCAAGAAATTATTTATGATATAAATTTCAAAACACCTGGCGGCAATTTGATTTTTAAAATGGATATTTCTAAAGCTTATGATGACATTAATTTGGAATTTCTTCACTTTATTATGGCCTTGTTTTGTTTCCATAATGATTTTATTAAAACTATTAAAATTCCATTGATATTGTGGCTTTTCTGTCATTATCAATGGTCATAATAGTGGTTACTTTTCTTCTTCTCATGGCTTGCATGAAGGAGATCCTATCTCTCCTGCTTTGTTCATAATTGCTATGTAATATCTTTCTAGGGGTTTGGAGGATCTTTTTAGAACTCATCCATAGCTTAACTTTCATTTTAATGGGGTTTTCCCATCTCTCATTTCAGTTTTGTGGATGACATCTTTATCTTTAATAATGGCTCATTAAAAAGGGTTAAAATGCTTTTTAAATTCCTTGGTAAGTTTGAAAAGATAAGTGGTTTGATTTTCAATAAAGCTAAGATCTATTTTATTACCTCTAACTCTATCTCCCCTTCTAGAATATATAACATTATGAACACTGCAATTTATAATCAGAAAACTCTCCCTATTAAATATTTGGGTTCTCCTCCACTTTTTAAAGGTAGGAAGAGATCTCATCTTTTCATGATATTTTGGATGCTATTAACAAAAATCTTTATGCTTAAGAGTTCAATTTTCTTTCTTTTGGTGGCAGACTTATCCTTATTAAACGAGTTCTTTGCTCCCTCCCTATCATATAAAGCTAATTATCAATCCCACGACTACTATCTATAAAAATATTGATAAACTATACAATAAACTTTTTTGGGGCTCTGCTAATTCTCGTAATAAATTTCACTAGGCCTTTTGGGATAAATGTTATGCTATTAAAGAAGAACAGGGCTGGGTTGTAAAACTGTTTGTTATTTGGCCCACATTTTTTCTTATAAATTATGGTTCACTTTTGATCCAAGCAAAGCCTTTAGGCTAAGTACATGACCTTGAAATGCTATGTTGGAAAGCACCCTTTGATTTTCCACTATAATAAAGGTGATTCTCTAATTTGGAAGTGCCTTTGCTCTATTAAATTGGATGCTGAAGCTCTTATCCAATTGGGTATTGGTGATGGTAGTATATTTTTCTGGCAATATCATTAGATGGGGAAAAGCTCTATCGTCACTACCATTAACTCACATTCTGCTTCTTCTATTAAGGTTAATTATTTTTTTGATGGAAATAAGTGGGATGTGAATATTTAAAAGAAATGGTGCCTAGCCACTGGTTGATCAAATCATCCAAACTCCTTTGCATTTGGCTAGCAAGGATTGTATTATGTTCACTCTCTAATTTGGGTGATTTTAATTTTAAAGATGTTTGGAACTGTGTTAGAAACAAATTGTCTTCTTTAAATATCTATTCTATGATTTGGCAGAAGAATATTCCTACTTCATACTCTATCTTAACTTAGAAGATTATAAAAAATTTTGTGCCTGTTGATAGGAATTTGATGGCTAAAGGTTTCTATTTGCCTTCCAAATGTCCATGTTGCTTCTATGTGGAAACCTTACATCATGTGTTTGTTAGTGGGCCTATTGTTGTTAGAGTGTGGAATTCTTTTGATAAATATCTTTAAATTAAACCGGCATAGTTGTATGCATAACATTAATAAGATTCTTAATATATGGCATTATCCTTCCAAGGGGCATATTAGAAAATATTATTCATGTTGTTATTTGGCATATTAGAAAATATCATTCATGTTGTTATTTTTTGTTTCCTTTGGAGGGAAAGGAATGATTCCAAACATATGCATATTAAAGTGAATTAAATGACCATTATTGCTAGAGTGAAAGACAAAGTGCTACAATTATTTAATGCCCACTTACTTTTTGAAAAAAAACTTTAGGGATTACAAATTCATCGCGTCTAATTTTGGCAACTATATTTCTCAGGAGTGGGTTGGTGATTCCTTTAAAATTGTTAAGTGGATGAAGCATAATTTTCCTTTTTGTTAGCTTAACACTGATGGGTCTTTGAATAATAACAAAAGTGGTTATGGGGGGTATCATTAGGGACCATGGTGGCAATGTTATTATTTATTTACTGGTCCTCTTAATACCTTTTTTGTTGTTATGGCTGAACTGAACAGTTTATATTTTGGGCTTAACCATTGCTTTTCTTTAGATATTAAAAATGTTTCGGTTGAGGTGGATGCTAACTCTATTATGAAAGTATGAGATGCGCCAAGAGGTGGGGTGGGGGGTGAATTTGTATTTTAAAAAATAAATTCTAAACAAGAGTTCTAATTTTTAAGGATTTTTCAGATTTTTTTTAAAAGGATGATTTAACTAATCAAATGCAGAAGCTAATGATTCATTCATAATTACAACAATGATGGTAAAATTTTAAATCTCACAATGGAATATTAAAATCAACCTTTTACCAAGCAGTTATAACAAAAATTAAATGCAAGAAAAGTAAAATGCAAAAAATGGAAAAAGCACACTAAAATTTTTTATAGTGGTTCAGTCAATCTTGACCTACATCCACTCCCTATAGTCCTCCACTCTGAGAGTTGCACTACTAAAAAGTGACTCTCCTTCTGCTCTCTCAGCAAGGCGGAGAAGCCTTTACAAAAACTCACTTTCACCTTCCCCGGTGTGGCGGAGTGCCAGATGCTATATCACTCTCCTGGTGACGGAAGCAGACCTTCTCCTTTTTCTCCCTCTTGGAGAAGGCAGAAAACCTCAAGGACTCTGAGCTAGAAGCCTCTCTCCCTAGAGAGCTCCCATAAGACTCACCAAGGCCATAGGAGGAGCAAGCGTGCAGCTAGCTTAGAGCAACCTTGTGATCTACTCACACTCCTTCTCCCTCACGCTTAAGCTCACCTTCTCCTTCCTCTCACAAACCCAGGTTTTCTTCAAAAGCTCCCTCTCAAGAGTTCCTTTAGGTACCATATTCCTCTTCTTCACACTCTCTTGAAAAGAATAATAAACTTTATTTTTATATTAGGCTTCAAGAAACCCTAATCATTCAATTTAGTTGTCACTGTTCATATAGTATGATCCAATATCGTACAGTATGATCAGTTCAAAATCAATCCCATCCAGTACGAAAGGAGACGAACAGTTCACAAATTTTTAGCACATCGTACAGTACGATCGGCAAATCATACTGGACGGTCGTTTTATTTTCCACTATTTATACAGGATTACTTATGGGATGATCGAAAGTCATCTCTATAATTCATCTCGCTCTGTATACTTCATATCGTATGAATAGTTAATTTCAAGTATATTGTCCTGTATGATATGAATATCGTATGAGACGATTAGTGTAAAAAATCATGATTTCATCCGGTATGATCTCTGGGATGAATAAAATTCATCTCTATAATTCGTACAGTATGATACATATCATACAGTATAAATGGTTGTCATTAATAATCCATGATTTAATTGCCTGATTATGGGGGATAATTTTAGCAAGATTTTAAATGATCTTATAGTATGATCAAAATTGTACAGTATGATTAGTTCAAAAATTAAATTTAAAATCTTACTTAAATTATGCTACCAGCTAGGGTTTTTAGATGGAAATAAATTATACAGTACGATCATAATCGTATAGTACGATTAGTTCAGAAACTAATTATCAGAATTAGTCGGTAAGCCTATTTTTTGGTGACAGATTATACAGTATGATTAAAAATCATATAGTACAATTTTCTTTTTAAAAAATTTTATCTTAAAAAAACTCTTCCACTATGTGTGTGTATGGTCACCCAATTTGCATACACTCTTTTGTGGCTGACTCAAGAAATGAAAAAATAAAGAAAATACAAATTACAAATTCTTTTATATTATATTATACCCAATCTTGAGTCTCCAGTAGTCTTGAGTGGTGTGTATCTTACCTAAATTGTTAGTGCTCACAGACAAAAAATAACATCTATAATTTTTAAGGAAGAATATAGTAATCTAGTCAATATTATTTGTCATTATCAAAATCAGAGACTAGGATCCAAGATTGCAACATACTATTCATCTATTTAACACTAATAGATCCTGCAAGCCTAATTTTTTCTATCTGCTTAGGGAAATTAAGTAGTTGATGGTGTATTTTAATCTCTAAATTTCTCATATTATCGTGAGGGTAACAAATGTACAGATTGGCTTGCTAACTAAGGTTGCAATCTTGATGGTTTTAGTGAATTCAATGGTAATGACCTTCCTCATTCTTTGAAAGGGAAGGTTAAGTTGAATAAAGTTGGTTTGCCTTACATTAGAGCTTAATGGTGCCTTGGCCAATTGGTTTTTGTGATGGCTTTTCATTTTGTTTGTTCTCTGTGGTGGTTGCTGTTCTCTGGATGCAATTTTCTTATTTTTATGATTTTCTAGATATGGTTGAGTATCCTTTATTTTTGGATAGTTCTTTTTGGGTCTTTTCTTCTTAGTTTTTTTTCTTCTTTTTTGTCTAGTTTAGCTCTATTCTTTTATTCAAACATGGTTTTGGGTTTGGTGTCCAATCAAATTATTTTTTTGGTTGGTACTATGATTTCAGCTTTGATGGCTTACAAGTATGGGATCCTTACTATTTAGCTGGTGGCTTTTTTAAACTTTAAGTGGATGGATCCCATGCTTTTCTTTCCTTATCTTCCTGATGTGAGCCTGGGTAGTTTTCTTGGTTCCTTTATTAGTGGTTCTAATTTGTTGTTTAATTTTTGTACCTATTTGGGTTATAAGTGTAGCTTGGATTTGAAAGTTCAATTCGACTCGTTAGATCGACTTGAACTGCCCAAGGCACACTAAGAGGTTGGATGAATTTATATTCTAAAATTTTCTTTTTCAAAAGAATTTTCTTTTTAAAATGATCTTTAAACAAAAACACAAGCAAAAGCAAATATAAAAAACAAAATAAAATTTTTATGTTTTTTATTGCATGGAAAAATATTTTTGTTCTTTTCTATTTTCAAATTTTTTACTTCTTTTCTTCTCCAACTAAAAATTTAATAGAAATAAATCTCAATATTCTCAACTTATATTTGCGTGTAAGTGCAACTTATATTTGCGTGCAAGTAAATGTGTGAGAAATAAAAATACAGAAAATAAAAGTGTGAAATAAAGAAACTAGCACACCCTAAATTTCATAGTGGTTCGGTCAAACCTTGAGCACTACGTTCATCCTTGGAGTCCTCTTCTCTAGATATTAGACTAAACCTTTTGTGACCCACAAGAAGGAGGAGAAGCCCTTACAAAATAACTTCCACCCTTCCACGATATTGCTAAGAACCTAAATTCTTTCCACCTAACTGGTAAGGCAGAGAAACTATACTTCTTTTCACCCTCCTTGGGAGGTAGAGAACCTGTAATACTTTTCACCCTCCTGATGAGGTTAAGAACCTGGATCTTCAGCCTTGAAGACTTTCTCCCCAGAGCTACCCAAAAGAAGAATAATAACACTTGGAGGAACCAAGGTAGAAGCTTGCTTGGAGCAACCTCCTGAACCCCCTCACACAACTTCTTCCTCTCACACAACTTCTCCTTGTCCCTCTCCAAGCTCTAAGACCTCTTAAGGAACTCTCATAGAACTCTCTCAATAGCCAAAAGATTTATTCAAAGTCTAAAAAAAAGTTTTAAAAATGAGGTTTAAAAAACCCTAAAATTTTAACTCTGTTACTTCTGATTATGTAGTATGATATGTGATCATACATTACGATTAGCTTAATTTATCCAGTTACTACTGTATGTTTAAAGAGGTCCTATATGATTAGTTCAATTTCTTTAGTGGATCATCTGGTATGAGTTCAAGATTGTATAGTATAATTAGTTCAATTGAATTGAATTTTCAGCTAGTATGATCGGTGGTGATTAAATATCATCCTGGAGAAAATCAGGTGATACAGTACGATTAAGGACATCGTATAGTATGATCTTAAGGATAATTTAATCCTAATTTTATTGCCTAATTATAGGGTTAGATTAGGCAAGATTTGTTGCTAATATATAGTATGATGGGTATCATATAGTACGATTAGTTCATATTCTGAATTTTAAAATATTGCCTAATTTGTAATTGATGATGGGAATCTTGATTTATGCTGATCATCCCATACGATGTGAATCATACAATATGATTATTCTAATTTAAATTAATTCATCTTCCTGATTAGTTTAACCCCGTTTTACTCCGATCGTACAGTACGATACATATCGTACATTATAATCTTCATAAAAATTAAATTACCTTATTTTCCTCCAAGTGTGTGTATGCATAGTTGCCATGCTGGCATGGACCTTTTACAAGACTCATGACTCAAGAAATATAAAAAAAATAAATAAAAATATAAACTCTTTATAAAAACAACAAACCTATTCTACCCAGCCTTATGATTAGCCTTTTGCATGGTGTACGATGTACCTGAAATTTTTATATGCAAAATAAATATCTAATAGTAATATTAGGAGAACCAAAATAGAAGTCTAATAATGTTTATTATCATCAAAATCATAAGCTCGGGACCCTGGATTGCAATAATATCCAACTTTTTTATGATGACAAATATTATTGGTTATATTTTCAAGTTAATTTGATGATTCCTAAGCTCCACTTTATTAACTGAGTTTTTTTATTAAAATAAGGAGATATATTTTTTTTAATTTCAGTTATATAAAAACACAATAAGCAAAGGAGCAAAAAATATAAAAAAATAGAACTAAGCACAACAAAGGTATGCCTGGGATTATAAATGCTTGTCAAATTTTGAATGTAGTGGATAATCAGGTCTGCTACATTAAATTTAGTTTCAAACTTAATAAAATAGGTGACTAGGAATATAAAAGGTTTGATGTTGACCATATTGCCTGCTTTAGGAATGCTTGTGTTGCAAAGGATATGCTGGATTATGTGGGCATCTTGAACTAGGGTGTAGATTAAAGCAGTGTGATTATTCAGTGGAGTATCCCTCATACTTAGATTTGCTTGGGTCTAGTCATAGTTAGGAATAAAGGCCAGTAGTGGAGAGATGTAGGATTTAGTCAAAATCTTCATAGGTGATTTTACAGGTCTCCTATAGACAAAAGATTGAAGGACTATCCCTTGACAATTGACTCTAAGGCTGGCAAAAAATTGAAAGAGCAATTTAGAGTTGAAGGGAAAAGCTAAGATTAGAATGAAGTGGAGTGTGGTGCTAGTAAAGAGATTTAGAACCTGAATGTTAAGGACTTCCTAATTGATGAGTTTGGATGGAGTTATTCCAGCAGCCTTATACTAATGTTAGGCTTCTTCATCGGTGGCTTCATGAAATCAAGGGTTTACAGGATGTCTAGAAGAGCTGCCTAGTAGAGCCCTAAAATACTTTCCTTCGTCCATTTGAGAATTAAGAGTAATAGACTAGTAGAGAAAAAAGGAAATGTATTGTGATTGAAAACACTTAGACTTCCCTCCTTAAATAGATTTTAGGCTGATCATATAGTACAATCTCAATCGTACAGTATGATAAGAAGAGGTTAATTCATTCAGGTCAATTAGTTAAATAAGTTGTTCAAATTATACGGTACGATCAAAATCATACTGGATGATCTTCATTAAATTGATCGTCGTGAGGAGTTAGCCTTTCATTAAGACATTGTATAGTTCGTATAAGTGTTCGTACAAGATGATGTGGAATTAAATATCATACCAGTCAAATTGATTTTGTCTAATGGCTAATGATACGTGGATCATATAGTATGAAGTGGGTGGTCGTATAGTATGATCACTAATTATTTGTTAAATATGGGCCATCAATTTCATGGATGGTGAGGATGTGCATATATGTGAGGATCATACAATATGATATAGGTTTATATAGTATAATGTGAAATTTGTTTTTTGAGTTTTCATAATTTTTTTTTGTTTTAAATTTGTTTGGTGTGTGATGATCAGGGAACTTTCACTAACTAGTAATACCAAAATAAAATAAAGCAGAAATAATAAAACAACAAAGAGGAAAGAAGAAAGAACAAAAAAACCATAAAACATAACAACCACAAAAATTCACAAACCACATAATTCACATGATGTTGATTTCAAGTCAACCTTGAATTAAGCATGATTGTAAATGACACCTAATCTGGTCCTCAGTGTGCTAAAGGTGTCATAACTTGAGGGTTTGATGAAAATGTCAACCAATTAATTTTCAGTTGCTATATAATGCAGTTTTATATCTCCCTTGGCTACATGATCTCTTATAAAATGATGTCGGATGTCTATGTGTATAGTACAGGAGTGTTGGATTAGATTTTTAGAAATGCATATGACATTAGTGTTATAACACATGATTTGAATGGTCTTTATAAATAGTCTAAGGTCAAGGATTTGTTTCTTTAGCAATAGGACTTGAGCAACACATCTTCCTACTGTTATATTTTTTGCCTCACTGGGGGATAGGGCTACTGAGTTTTTCTTCCTACTGGACCAAGAAACTAATAATTATCCTATAAATTAACAAATTTTATATGTACTTTTTTTAA
The DNA here is from genome assembly GCA_019925795.1 of Dendrobium chrysotoxum. Classification (NCBI taxonomy): domain Eukaryota; kingdom Viridiplantae; phylum Streptophyta; class Magnoliopsida; order Asparagales; family Orchidaceae; genus Dendrobium; species Dendrobium chrysotoxum. The sequence continues at coordinate 35,930,005 of CM034303.1, read as the reverse complement.
CTATTATGTACATTATAAAGTTTTAGTTTGAATATCCAATAATTTCAAATGAAGGGCTATGTCTAGGATACCAGATACCTAAATTTTTGGTGTCTAAAAGGTATCTACGGATTCTCTTAACTATTATCATATGAGATTCTTTGGGATCAGCTTAGAGTTTAGAAAAGGACAAACACCAAAGATAATATTAGGTATACTAGTAGTAAAATATAGAAGTGATCCTATTATCCCCCTAAACTTTTTTTGATATACTAATTTTCCATTAGGATCCTTGTCTAATTGGATGGTAGAACTCATGGGTGTATTAATTATTTTAACATTTTTATCTCATACTTCTTTAGAATTTCATTGATATATTTACTTTGATTAATAAATGTACCATAATCCCTTTGCTTCACATTAAAACCAAAGAAAAAAATGTCAGCTCTCCCATCATACACATTTTAGTCTCTCTACTCATGGTTTCTGAGAAATTATTACAAAGATTTTTATTTGTTGATCCAAAAAGTCTTTCATCCACATAAATTTGCGTAATGATTAGATCATCTCCTACCTTCTTTAGGAATAGGGTGGTATCAATATTACCCTTAATAAAAGATCTATCTAGGAGAAAAGTACTAAGCCTTTCATACCATACCCTAGGTGCTTGCTTTAACCCAAATAATGCCTTTTTCAATTTGTATACATGATTAGGAAATGTTAAATTTTCAAATTCAGGGGGTTATTCAATATAAACATCTTCTTTGATAACCCCATTTAGGAAATCACTCTTTACATCCATTTGATATAGTTTGAAACCTCTAAAGCAAGCAAAGGCTAACAACACTCTAATAGCTTCTAATCTAGCTACAGGGGCAAAGCTCTCCTCAAAATTAATATCTTTAATTTTATTGTACCCCTTAGCTATTAATCTAGACTTATTTCTAACCACCACTGCATAATTATTCATTCTATTCTTGAATACTTACTTGGTATCTACTGCAATATGATCCTTAGGTTTGCTTACCAATTCCCATACATCATTCTTAACAATTTAGTTTAACTCTTCTTATATAGCTAGGATCCAAAATTCATCCGATAAAGCTTGATCTATATTTGTGGGTTCTACATAAAGATGAATGCAGAATAATTAACCTCCTTCCTAAGTCCATGCCTAATTCTAACTCCTATAGATGGATCTCCTAAGATGATCTCCCTAGGATGACTAGATGAGTATCTCCATTTTCTAGGTAGTGGCTCCTGAGGTTCTTCTCTATCTCCTAGTTCAACAAATTCTACTCCTTGGATAACTTCTACCTCAACTTATTCTTCTAACCTAGGCTCACTAGTTTTATCAAATTTATTAAAGAACATAATGGTTGACTCCTCTACAACTAAAATCCTTTCATTAAAGATTTTATAAGCTTTTCCTACAAAGGAATAACCTAAGAATAATCCTTTATCAAATTTAGGATCAAATTTTCCCAGAGGAGATTTTTCATTTATAAGAATAAAGCACTTACATGGTGTGAAAGATTGGGTGTCCTTGCCTTAAGTAGCTCATAGGGTACCTTATTGAGTTTTGCTCTAACATTTACCCTATTAAAAATATAACAAGCAGTATTCATTGCTTCTGCTAAAACAATATCTAAGGAGAGAATATTCAACTAATATTACCCTAAAGCCTTTCACTAAGATTCTATTCTTTCTTTCAGTTATTCTATTTTATTGAGGGGTCCTAGGGACAAAAAAATTATATTTAATTCCTAGATCCTTAGAAAAAGATTCAAATTTATCATTCTCAAATTCTCTATCATGATCACCACGGATAGTAGATATTTTAGATCCTAATTTTTTTTAAACAAGTGGAGAATGTTCTAAATTCCTCAAATAATTCACTTTTATGAGATAAGAATCTAACCTAGGTGAATCTAAAGTAATAATCAACTATTACATATCCATAGGTTTTCCCGCCCAAGGTGGCTACAGTAATAGGCCTAAGCAAGTCCATATATAAGATCTCTAGTGTCCTACAGGTGGTGATGTTCTTAACGGAATGAAATGATGATTTTAATTGGCTGGCATCACATTGGTGATCGTTAGAGAATTCTAACTTGGGTATTCCTCTAAGTCTTTCTATGTTATTTTCCTAAGTGTCTTCTTGCTTGCAAGACATACTCGCCTATGCCATAGTCATGATTCATCAACAATAGTTTTCAAACATAAGAAATTTGATTAATTAGGATAATTCAAATTAAGCATGTAAACATTATTATCCTTTTTTCCTTTTAAAATAATTTTCCCATTTAAGCTAATCAAACATTTAGTATATAGTCATTTTATGCCAAATCCTATGTCACACAGTTGACTAATACTAAGCAAGTTATATTTAAATCCATCTACTAGTAAAATATTTTCAATAATAAAACTTTTAGAGTTACTAATCATACCTGAACCCACTATATTACTGGTGGTGTTATCTCCAAGTATAACCTTGCCTCTAGCCCTGGCCTCTAGCATGATGAATTGCTTAACATCTCTAGTCATGTGCCATGAACATCCACTGTCCAGGTACCACATACTCTCACTATGCCTTTTTTTAGAGCATCCCTAAAATGTCAATCATGAGTTAGATTTAGGAACCAAATTTTGGTTCCACCTTATGCTTTTATGGATGGGATAAATGTATATTATGTTGTGATGTAAATGACTTTAGTCTCCACACTTGATATGTTTTACTATGTATAGTGTAAGTGCAGGCTATGTGTCCTACCATGCCACAAGAATAACACTTAAAACATGGAAATGAATTCCCTAACCTATGTGAGTGGCAGTGCATCCTTCTAGGGATATGAGAAGCAGGCTATGTTTCGGGGTTATACCATTATGCTTGTGTAGGCAGAGGTATAATGTTTTGAAGTGCATGAACATTTTCTGTCAAAAACTCATTTGCACTCTTAAAGCTTTCAACTTCAAGTTTTAATGCATCATTATGGTCTAGCTTAGTTGCAAGTGTTTCTAATTCCTTAAATGCATCCTCTAATTCAATATGTTTAGATTTTAATGATTCATGTGACTTGTTGAGTTCAATATATTTCTTATTCAAATCATCAAATTCATCGAGTAAGAAAGCATGACCTTTTTTTTCTAGTGTAATATGCTTAGTTCTAAGACTATCATGCTCCTCTTATAATTCAAAAAAATTTAAGATTAAACTGGGTTGCAATTTATTTAGCTTCCAATATGAGTAAAAAATTCTTTCAAAAATAGTAAACAACTCATCATAGGATAGTTGACATACCTTATCTTGATCAAAATGATCATAATTATCATTTTCCTTAAGTCACAAGTTTGTTACATCCTCCTCTACTTCATATTCTGATGAAACAAAGGTGAAGTCTACCTAAAATACTTTTGCATCCACTTCTTACCCTTTTTGAAATTGAATTTTTCTTCACCCTTCTCCTTGATAGGTTGAGTCTTTAAGTTGAGGAAATTAGATGATGTCATTTCTTTTGCTTCAGAAAGCTCTTGAATTACAGGGTTATCAATGCTATATCATTATCTTCTTCAACTGCAGAGCTGTTGCTATCAAGAATCATCAGCCACCCACATCCAAAACTCTTTGGCTAACATTTTTCCCGTAAATAATGAGAGAGCCAAGTAGATTGTTAATAAAGTAAACATTTAAATCTTTAGATTTAGAAAAAATGAGAGAGCCAAGTAGATTGTTAATAAAGTAAACATTTAAATCTTTAGATTTAGAAAAAGGGGTAACTTTTGTATCGAACCTATCCAACAAGCAACAAAGTACTTTATTCTCTTTCTTAGAGTTTGATAGTTCTCTATCTAAAGTATGCAGCGATGCCACTATCTGAGTAAATCTAGTGTACATGTCAGAGATTGTCACATTTGGTTTTATGTGAAATAGTTTGTAATCATGTAGTAAAATATTTAATCTAGACTGTTTGACTTCATCCTTACCCTCATATGTTATGCATAGTTTATCCCAAATATCTTTTCTAGTGGTACAAGTAGAGACTCTCATGTAATCATCAAATATAAGTGCACAAAAAAAAAAAAATAGTTCAGATATTTAGCATTAAGTTATGTAAGATCTTTATCCTTGTTACTCCATTCACTAAAAAATGTTTTAGCCTTAAGACCATTAACAAATTTAAATGATGCGAAATAACCTTCTTGTATCATATGCAATAGGTGAAAATCAAATGATTGAAAAAATGTAGACATATAAATTTTATAAAAATCAAATGAAATATTATAAAAAAATGGTGGATGAGTTATTGAATAACCCTCCTTAGTATTCCTATTTCCAATGTGTGCCATTAGATCTTTTCTCAGAGATTTTAAAATCACTAATTTTGAGACGCACTCTGATTCAAATTGGAAGTTCAATTCTAATTGTTAGACCTACTTGAACTTCCCGAGGCACACCAATTTGGGGGGGGGGGGGGGGGCGGGGGGGGGTTAAATCGGTGTTTTAAAAATTCCTTTTTTAAAACAAATTTTCTTTTTAAAATGATGTTTAAACAAAAAACACAAGTGGAAGTAAATGTCAAAAATAAATGGAATTTATGTATTTTTGATTGTGTAGAAAAATATTTTATTATTTTTAGATTTTACTTCATTTCTTTTTTAATAAAATATAAATAGAAAACAATCTCAATATTATTAACTCAGATTTGGGTGAAAGTAAATGTGCGAAATAAAAAATAGAAAAAGTATGAAATAAAGGAACAAGCACACCAAAAAGTTTATAGTGGTTTAGTCAAACCTGGACCTACGTCCACTCCCTGGTGTCCCCCTCTTTGAGTATTGCTCTAAACCTTTAGTAACTTTTCTTTAGCTCCGACAAAAAGGTAGAGAAGACCTTACAAAATTACTTCCACCCTTCTGAGGTGCTGCTGAGAACCTGAATCCTTTCCAGCCTCTTATTTAGGCAAAGAACCTAGACTCTTTTTCACCCTCTTGGTGAGGCAGAGAAAATGGAATCCTTTTCACCCTCATGCTGAGGAAAAAATGTGGATCTTTAAACTTAAAGACTTTCTCCCCAGAGTTACCCAAAAGAACAACAAAGATACTTGGAGGAACCAAGGCAGAAGCTTTCCTGGAGCAATTGAGTGAAATCCCTTATGCTACTCCTCCCTCTCATACAACTTCTCCTTCTCCCTCTCCAAGCTCTAAGACCTCTCAAGGGACTCTCACAGAACTCTCTCAATAGCTAAAAGATTTATTAAAAGTCTAATAAAAATGTTTTAAATACTAGTCTTCAAAAAACCATAAAATTTCAACTCTAATACTTCTAATTATACCGTAAAATCCGCAAGCATACATTATGATCGACAATCATATAGTATTTTTGCAACCGTATAGTACGATCGGCTATCATATAGTATGATTAGATCAATTTATCCAGTTAGTACTATACGATGAAAGAGGTCCTATATGGTTAGTTCAATTTCTTGAACAGATCATCCAGTACGAGTTTTATGATCATACAATATGATTAGTTCAATCAAATAAGATTTTTATCCAGTACGACTGATGGTGATTAAATATCATCCTTGGAGCAAATTGGGTTGTACATTATGATTAAGGCCATCGCACAGTATGATCTTAAGAATCAATTAATCCTGATTCAATTGCCTAATTATTGGATTGGATTAGGAAAGATATGTTATTATTGTACAATACAATGGATATCATACAATATGATTAGTTCATATTTTAAATTTTGAAATATTACCGAATTTGTGATTAGCGGTAGGAATCTTGATTACTATTGATAGTCCTATACGATGTGAATCATATAGTATGATTTATTCTAATTTAAATTAATTCAACTACTTGTTTAATTAATCCTTATTTTACTTAGATCATACAGTATGATACACATTATATAGTACCATCTTCATAGAAATTAACTTACTTCATTTTCCTCTTGTTGTATGTGTGCATAGTTGCCAAGCTGGCATACACCTTTTATAGGACTCATGACTCAAGAAATATAAAAATTAAATAAATAAAAATTCAAACACTTTATGAAAACATCAAACTTATTCTACCTAGTCTTTAGATGAGCCTTTTGCACGATGCATAATTTACCTAAAATATTAATATGCACAAAATAAATATCTAATAATAATATCAGGAGAACCAAAATAGAAATCTAATAATGTTTGTTATCATCAAATTCATAAGCTCAACATCTAGGATTGCAACAGGATTGCTATTTAGATTATGCAATTAGTGGTCTTTTGGCTTAGGCTGGGTGATTTACTATGGGTTTACTTGTATATGTTACAAGTGTTACTAAGTGCTATTTATACTACGGCTTTACTGGGGAAATCTTACAATTGATCCGTCAGTTGTGGGTGCACTGGTTGGAGTGGTTGGAACGTTGGTATTTCAAAGTTAATGCAGGAATGTTGGCTAATGACTTATATAGTCCTTGGAGATCTTTTAGTACTAAAATGTTGGTTCTGTCTTAGTTTTCTTGTACTTTATATTTAACATCTATTACCCAACTTTATGCTAATTTAAATGTAGGTCTATTTTTCTTATGGAGTATACAAAGTGTAAGTTTACTAAGCTTATTAGTCAATTCCTAAATAAAGTTTTATCTCTACAGTTCCTATTTTTTGCAGGTATTATCCTCTATGCTGGTAAAAATGGGATGTACCTGGTGCTTAATACATATCCATGCTCTGGCTTAATTTTTTTGTTTTGGCTAGTGGCCAACCTTTCTTTTTTACTTGTTGTACTATTATAGGGATTTTTTTTGCTTTTTGATTGTACCTCTTTGAGTGTGTAGTGAGTGATTGGTCCCTTTAAAGACTTTTGTAACACCTTTTTATAATTAACATGTAAGCCCTTCTATGGGTTAAAAAAATAGTTCCAACCCTTGGTCAACCCTAGTTGACCAAGTCAACCTAGGTTGACCGAAGGGCCCTTTTAGCTCTTAAACATGCATTTTAAGAAAATTTGCCTGACCAAACCTTGGGACCACTTCTAACATGTCCAAAATATCATTTGGAATGAGTTCAGCCCACCATTGACCCTTGATCAAACCTAGTTAATCAAGTCAACCATGGCTGACCAAAACCTACCATACACACTTTAAAAATTTAAAACTTTGGATTTTAACCTCATTATTGAACCAAACTTTGGGGGACAGTTCATTGTATCCCTATGAGTCATCTATAAAAATTTGAGCCGATAGGCCTAAAAGTACGAGATGCGTTAAGAGGGGAGGGGGGGGGGGGGGGGTGGGTGGGTGTATTGGTATTTTAAAAATAAGTCCTAAACAAGAGTTCTAATTTTTAAAGGATTTTTTATATTTTTTAAAAAGGATGATTTAACTAATCAAATGCAGAAGCTAATGATTCATTCACAATTATAATAATGGTGGTAAAATTTTAAAATCTCACAATGGAATATCAGAATCAAACTTTACGAAGTAGTTATAGCAAAAATTTAAATGCGAGAAAAGTAAAATGAGGAAAATGAAAAAAGCACACCAGAAATTTTATAGTGGTTCAGTCAACCTTGACCTACATCTACTCCCTGGAGTCCTGCACTCTGAGAGTTGCACTATAAAAAGTTGACTCTCCTTCTGCTGCTATAGCAAGGCTGAAAAGCCTTTACAAAACTCACTTACACCTTTCCTGATGTGGCGGACTGCTAGACACTATGTCACCCTCCTGGTGATGGCAGCGGACCTTCTCCTTTTTATTCACCTGAAGAAGGAAGAGAACCTCGAGGAACTTTGACTTAGAAGCCTCTCTCCCTAGAGATCTCCCATAGGACTCACCAAGGCCATAGGAGGAGCAAACGTGCAGCAAGCTTGGAGCAATCGTGTGATCCCCTCACACTCCTTCTACCTCACGCTCAAGCTTACCTTCTCCTTCCTCTTACAAACCTTGGTTTTCTTCAAAAGCTCTCTCTCAAGAGTTCCTTTAGTTATCATGTTTCTCTCTTTCACACACTCCTTAAAGAATAATAAAAACTTATTTTTCATTCAATTCATCTGTCACTGTTCATACAGCACGATCTAATATCGCTCAGTATGATCAGTTCAAAATCAGTTTCGTCCAATATGAAGGAAGACGAATAGTTCACTAATTTTAAGTGCATTGTATAGTATGATCTGGAGATCATACTGGATGATCTTTTTATTTTCCACTGTTTATACGGGATGACTTATGGGACGATTGAAAATCATCTCTGTAACTCATCCCATACTGTACACTTCGTACATAATGAATAGTTCAATTCAAGCCCATCGTCCTGTATAATACGAATATCATCCGAGATGAATAGTTTAAAAAAACTATGGTTTTGTCTGGTACGATCTCTAAGATGACAAAATTTTATCTCTGTAGTTCATACAGTACAATGTATATTATACAGTATGAATGGTAGTCATTAATAAACCATTATTTAATTGCTTGATTACGGGGGATAATTTTGGCAAGATTTTAAATAATCGTATAATACGATTGGTTCAAAGATCAAATTCAAAATTTTACCTAAATTATGCTGGCGGCTAGGGTTCTTAGATGGAAACAGATCGTATAGTAAGATCATAATCGTACAGTATGATTAGTTCACAAACTAATTATCAGAATTAGCCGTTAAGCTTAAGGGTTGATGATAGATCATACAGTATGATTAAAAATTGTACAGTATGATTTTATTTAAAAAAATTATCTTCAAAAAGAAACTCTCCCTCTGTGTGTGTGTGCATGGTCACCCAATTTGCATACACTCTTTTATGTCAGACTCAAGAAATAAAAAATAAAGAAAATACAAAATACAAATTCTTTTACATCCTATTCTACCCAGTCTTGAGTCTCCAGCAGTCTTGAGTGGTGTGTATCTTACCTAAAATGTTAGTGCTCACAAATAAAAGATAACATCTATATTTTTCAAGGAAGAGCATAGTAATCAAGTTAATATTATTTGTCATCATCAAAATCATATACTAAGGATCCTAGATTACAACAGGGCCCACCATGTTTGACCAATTTGGTTGAACCTAGTGCTAAAAATATGGTTTTCTTGATCTAAATCATTACCTTATGAGAATAAAATTTGAAAACTATCGTAACATATATGTATTAAACCCATGCACACATCCTAAGAGTTTAAATCCATGGTTTTACCTAGTTTAAAAGTATGGGTTGAACCAAGCTCTCTAAAATTCATGTTTTTGGATCCTAGAACAACCCAACCCAATTTGAACCCAACCTATAGCTTACATGCACTTATGAACCTCCTCCCTATAGGTCATGTCAAGGTCATGCCAAATGGATTGTTGATGTGGCAATAACCTCCAAAATAATATCTCTCCAAACATTGGTTCAAGCCTAACTCCCTCAACAACCAGCTATGTGCTTTTAAACTCTCTAGAATGTTCCTTGAGCTCCCATTAGTCTGTCTAAAATGGATTTGGAGGTGGGCCATGGCTTAGGTGGAAAGATCTTGGCCATTGAACCCTATTTCTCTCTCTAATAAATACCCCCTCTTCCCTTGAAGAAAGGGTTGATCAAGTTGATTCCCCAGTCTCCTAGTAAGCACTCCAAGCTCCTCTATAGTTTCTCCCTACATACCATAGTTTGAGAAAACTTTAAACCAGTAAGAGAGAGAAAGGAGAATTGAATTCCAACTTTAGATCTAGTGGAAATTAGCTCTAGAGCCTTCAAGGAACTTGAAGAGGATCCTTCAAGCTTTTTAACAAGACCAATATCATAAAAATCTATAAGAGGTTAGTGAGTTATCTCCTCCTGAAGTTTAAAATTCAAATTGAAATTTCTTTTAAATCTCAATGTATGGAGCCTTGAAACTCCATGGATTTTAAGATTAGGTTTCCATAATCTTTTATTTAAAATTTCATCAAATTTTAATGGTTTTCAAAAGTTATAATCCTTTGAATCTAGATGGATCAAATTAATCCGAGCCATCTGATTGGCTGATCGAATGACCCTAATCAAAAATCCTGCATGCCTGATTTTGTAAATCTAGATCTAAGTCTTGTGATTTTTTTATAACAAATATTATTATATTTTTCGCTATGCTATTTGAATCTATTCCATATCCTTTTTGCCCTGCTCACTAACATTTTAGGATCAAAGCTCATTTACAACATCAATCAGCTCAAGACTGGGTTGACTAGGGATAAAGCATATATTTTTTAGTATTTTTGTCCTTTCTACCTTTCTTGAGTCAAATATGTATTGTGGTGGATCCTAAAGCTATGTAACCTTGCACACACACACTCAAGGGAGTGAGTTGGTGAGTTAATTTTGTTTTATTTTTTGAACTAATCATATCTTACGATTTATATCATACTAGATAATCTATTAATTAATAAAGATTGATTAAAGTAATTATACTGTATAATTTATTTCATACAGGATGATCAGTTATAATCATCAAAATTGCCGCCAATCATAATTTAGGTATTATTTTAAAATTCAAATTTGTGTCTAATCATATTGTATGATATACATCATACTATATAATATATAGCAGTTATGCCTAAATTGATCCTGTGATTAGGGGAGTAATTATGGTTAAATTATTCAGTTAGATCGTACAGGACGATCTAGGACAATCATACAGTACAACCCAATTCTTGCATGGGATGATAATTTATCGTTGCCTATCATATAAGACAAAATACCATAGTTTTTAACTAATCGTACAAGATGATTCCCTAATTTAATACTATACAAACTGGTCACTATATGGGATGATAATTTATCATCACATATGGTACTAGACATTCATTAGAAATCCTTGAACTGATTGTACAAGACAATGCAGTTCGTACTGTCTAAAAGGCTATTTTATACTAATTGTACTGGATGACGATCTTAAGCATCCTTGATGATCAGTTCATCTTTTTGAACTAATTGTACAAGATCTATCTTCATACAATACTAAAAGGAGTACTTTGAACTAATCGTACAAGTTGATCTTAAACCTTACTGGACGATCAGAGTCGGTAGATTAAAACTTAGGGCTTTTTTAGAGGTTCTCTATTTAAGCTTTAACATAGTCTTGTTTTAAAAAAGAAGAAGACTTTTGCTACAGAGTGTTTTGAGGGGGAGCAAAGAGGTGCTTAGGAAAGCTTTGGGTGAGAGAAGAGAGGGAGAGTTTTTGTATGGGAGATTTGTGAGGGATTCATATGGTTACTCCAAGCCAGGTTCTTTCTCATCTTATTCAAGTTTCTGCCTTGATCCTTTGGAGGCTTCAGGAAGATATTCTATAATAGTAAGTCTTGGTTCTCTGCCACCTCTAGGTAAATAAAAAGTATTATTGAATCTTGTCCATCTCTAGGAGGGAGAAAAAGGATTCCAGGTACTCTGCCTTCACCAGGAGGGTTAGAAAGAGTAAAGTCCTCTGCCCCACTAGTTTAGTCAAAGATATATTACAAGGGCTTCTCCACCTTGCTGTGGGGTCGAAAGGAGAAACATTAGTCTTAGTGTAATACTTGAAAAACTAGATTTTTGGGGAGTGGATGTAGGTCAGGTTGGACCAAACCACTAAAAATTTTAGTGTGTTTGTTCTTATTATTTTTTCACACTTTTATTTTTCAGTGATTTACTGTATGGTTGAAAAACTCTAATTTTTTATTATTTATGAAATTAATTCTCTTCGGCATTGGTGATTAAGGTGTTTGTTTTCAGATATTAAAATGGCTTTAAGAAGATTTACTTTTTTAAAAAAATTTTAAATAACCAATTCACCCCCCTCTTGGTTAGCCTCGGGGTGGTTCTTTGAGGTCTCATAACCTTCTTGAACTTTTAAGTTGTATCAGAGTGGTATATAAAAACTTAGTTTTAGAAAAGTTTTGAAAATTGATCCATGGTTAATTTTGGTAATCGTAATACTACAAAAGGGTATTCAATCACATGACCACCTTTCTTTGATAATATTCCTTTTAATTTTGAAAAATATGCATGTCCAGTTTCTTGCAATTTATAGATTATCGCATGTCCACCTTCTAGCAATTTATAGATTATTGCATGTGGATGTTAGTTCACGAAGGATACTCTACACCTTCTCATTTTGTTAATGGCATTAAAACTGAATTGCCTTTTTTTGAATGGAGCATAGAGGATAAAGATTTAGCCCAATTAAATGTAAAATATTTAAACTATTTTTTCTGTGCATTAAAATTTGAAGATTACATGTCTGTATCTATATGTACAATTGGAAAAAAAATTTGGGATAAACTCTGCAAAACCTATGAAGGAACAAATAAAGTAAAATAATCTAGGTTGAACTTTCTACTCCATGATTATAAACTATTTCTGATGAAACCTAGTGAGTCTATTTCTGAAATGTATACTAAGTTCACCTAAATTATCACTTCCCTGTATGCAATAAGTAGAGAACTTACCAATTCTGAAATGGTTAATAAAATTTTACGTTGTCTACCTAGTTCTTATAATGCCAAAATCACTATTTTTACTGAATCCAAGGATCTAAATGTTTATTGAGTTGATAACTTACTTGGATCGCTCATTGCTTACGAGCAAGGAGTGAGTCAAAGGCAGATTGATGCAAGTGAGAAAAGAAAAGAGAAAATAATTACTTTAAAGGATGATTATTCTGAAAGTGATAATTTTTTATCTAAAGAAGATGATGACATTGCACTGATGATAAGATAATTCAAAAGTTTTTAGAAAAAAAAGTAAAAAGTATCATCAGTAATGGAATAAGGGTAAATCTAATAAAAATTTTAAAGCTTCTATTGATGTCATCTATTTCAAATATAGGAGGCCAGGGCACATGAGAACTGATTGTCCAAATCTTAAAGCTCACCCAATCAAGGAGAAGGGTGAAGAAAAAGCTAAATTCAAGAAGAATAAGCAACAAACTCATAAGGCTATTTAGGCACACTCCACTTCAGACTCATCTGAGATAGAAGCTGAAGAGGAGGTAACTAGCCTGTGCTTAATGACAGATAACCATCTTGATCACTCTAATCAAGAGGATGTATGTGATCGTTCTTATGATGATTTATTTAAAGTTTTTGAAAAATCCATAATGTATATAGAAAGCTCAAGAAAATGTATGCAAGCATTAATTCTAATTTTTCATATTTATAAAAAGAGCATGAATGTCTTAGGAAAGATCACTCTACTTTTGATAATAATCATATTTTCTTACTTGATGAATTTAATGCATTAAACAAGAAGCATCTTGATTTAACTACTGAATTTGATTCCTTGAAAGCATCTTATATTGATTTAGAAAATTCAGTTAAAGAATTAAAAGAATGTTTAGATGAAGCTGATGATAGGGAGCATGAATTAAAAATTGATACTTCAATTCTAGAAAGTGTGAACAAATTTTTACAAGTGGAAGTAACTTCTTTTAAAGAAAATAAACCATCACCTACACTTACAGAATTTTATAAATCACCATCACAACATGCATCATTTAAACCTAAGAAGAGGAACCATAATCCATATAGATTAGTGAATACATTCCCAAGAGTTAGGTGCTTTTCTTATGGCATGTTAGGACATATCTCCCATACTTGCACTCTCCACCGTAGAACATATTTAGTGTGAAGGCTAAAATTGCATAAATCACAACATAGTAAGTAAACACATCATAAGGTAGAATCCAAACTTATTTGGGTTCCTAAATCTAATCATTGATGATTTTATAGGGCTGCCCTCACAAAAGGCCCAGTGAGAGTATGTGGTAGCTGGACAACGGATGTTTAAGGCACATGACTAGAGATGTAAAGAAATTCATTATGCTGGAGGCCAGAGTAGGGGGCAAGGTAACACTTGGCGATAACAACACTAGGAAGGTGGTTGGATCAGGTATAATTGGCAACTCAAAAAATTTCATGATTAAAAATATTTTTTTGGTAAATGGCTTAAAACATAATTTTCTCAATATTAGCCAACTTTGTGAGAAAGGCTTCAGCATAAAATTTTTATCTACTAGTTGCATGATTAGCTTAAATGGAAATACTATTTTATAAGAAAAATAATTAATAATGTTTACATGCTTGATCTGAATTACATTGATTTTTCTACTTCTCTTTGCTTAAAAACTATTGTTGATGAATCCTGGTTATGGCATAGGAGACTGTGTCATACAAGCATTAAAAATCTTAGAAAAATCACCTAAAAAGTCTTAGTGAGAGGCATACCCAAACTAGATTTCACTAAGGACCACCTGTGTGATGCCTGTTAGCTAAGAAAATAAGTTAAATCCTCCTTTCACTTAATTAAGGACATTAACATTAGCAAACCATTGGAAGTCTTCACATGGATCTCTTTGGTTCGATTAACACTTCAAGCCTAGGAGGGAAAGTCTTTGGGTATGTGATTATTGATGATTACTCGAGGTTTACTTGGGTTAGATTCTTATCTCATAAAAGTGAATCATTTGAGGAGTTTAGGACATTCTCCACTTAGACTTAGGGGAAGCTAGACATGAATTTCTAGCCATTCATAATAACCATTATGGAGAATTTAAAAATGAAAAATTTGAATCTTATTATAAGGACTAAGGGATAGATCACAACTTTTTAGCTCCTAGAATCCCTCAGTAGAATAGGGTAGCTGAAAGAAAGAATAAGACCTTGTTAGAAGCCTCTAGGGCCATGTTAGCTGAATACTCACTTCCTAAATACTTCTGGGCAGAAGTTATAAATATAGCCTGTTATATTATGAATTGTGTTAATGTTAGATCAAACCTAAATAAGACACCTATGAAATCCTTAAGGGTAGGACACCCAACCTCTCTCACCTTCCTGTTTTTAGATATAAAGTGTTCATTCCAAATAATGGGAAATCTCTGCTAGGAAAGTTTGACCCCAAATTCGATTAAGGAATCTTCCTAGGATACTCAAATGTTAGAAAATCCTATAGAGTTTTTAATAATAGAACACTAGTGTAGAGAAAATAGCTCATATAGTATTTCATGAATCTGATAAGTCTTGAGGGTCTAGGGTAGAAGAAGAAGTGGTTGAAGTCATTCAAAGTGTATAATCTGCAAAGCTAGAAGAAAGGGTAGAATTTGAATATTTACTACCTAGAGAATAGATATATTCTTTAAGTCATCCTTAAGAACGGATCTTAGGAGACCCATCTAAAAGTGTTAGAACTAGGCATAGATATAGGAAAGAAGTTAACCACACTGCCTTTATCTCAATAATTAAACCAATAAACATAAATCAATCACTATTTGATGAATTCTAGATCCTAGCCATGCAAGAAGAACTGAATCAATTTGCTAGAAATGATGTTTAGGAGCTAGTTGAAAGGCCTAAGAACTAGTGTTGTTGAAATAAAATGGGTTTTCAAAAATAAAATGAATGATTCTGATCTAGTGGTTAGAAACAAAGCAAGACTAGTGGCTAAGGGGTATAACTAGATAGAAAGGATTGAATTTAAAAAGACTTTTTCCCCTATAGCTAGACTAGAATCCATAAGGGTTCTACTAGCTTTTTCGTACTTTGAGGGATTCAAATTATACTGAATGGTTATTAAAAGTGCCTTTCTTAATGGGGTAATAAAAGAAGATGTGTGAGTTAAATAACCCCCAGGCTTTGAAAATTCATAATTTCTCAATCATGTTTTCAAATTAAAAAAGGCATTAAATGAACTGAAACAAGCACCTAGAGTATGGTATGAAATACTAAGCATATTCCTACTAGATAGAACCTTTGTTAAGGGGAGTGTAGACATCGCCCTATTTCTCAAAAAGGTAAGGGAAGAACTACTTATTATCCAGATCTTTATTGATGATATTTTGTTTGGATCTTCTAATAAAAAGCTATGTGATGAATTTTCTAAGATAATGAGTAAGGAGTATGAAATGAGTGTGATGGGAGAATTAAACTATTTTCTTGGATTTAGTATAAGGCAGAAGGATGATAGAATTTTTCTTAGTCAATCAAAATATATTTAGGACATCCTTAACTATATGAAATAGATAAAGCCAAGGTAATTAACACTCATATATGCTCTACAGTTCAGTTGGATAAAATCTCAAGTGGAAAATCAGTTGATCAGAAGAAGTACAAAGGAATAATTAGATCACTTCTTTACTTAACTGCTAGCAGACCTAATATTTTATTTATTATTTGCCTTTGTGCTAGATTTCAGGATAATCTAAAAGAATCTCACTTGACTACTATTAGGAGAATCCTTAGATATCTCTTAAGAACCTAAAACTTGAGAATCTGCTATCCTAGGCACATCATTTCCTTTGAAATCATAGGATATTCTGGTTAAGACTTTGTAGGATGTAGAGTTGATAGGAAAAGTACTTTTGGAACTTACCAATTCATATAACAATCTTTAGTCTCCTAGTCCAATAAAAAATTAAACTCAATAGCCCTGTCCACTACAGAAGTTAATATATAGCCTTAAAACGTTGTGTGGCATAGGTCCTATGGTTAAAGAAACAAATTTTGGAATTAGGACTACCTATAGGCACCATTCCAATCTTATGTGATAACACTTGTGCTATCTGTATTTCGAAGAATCTGATCCAACATTCCAGGACCAAACACATAGATATAAGGCACCATTTCATTAGGGACCATGTCACTAAAGGAGACATAGAGCTACATCATGTAGCCACTGAAAATTAGCTTGCAGATATCTTTACAAAAGTACTTGCTTTTCAAACCTTCAACACCAAAAGAACCAAATTAGATGTTATATATATTCATACTTGAAGCTGGATGCTTTGATAATCTAAAATCTAATTATTTTTTTTATTTTATATTTTTGTCTTTTAGTAATTTATGTTTTTCTTTATGCTTGTGTTTGTTTATTTTTTTTAAAACTTAAGAATCTAATCACTACTCACTTTAGTAATTAAATTTTTTATTAAAAGAAAATCTTAACTACTTTTGTAAGCAATGGTTGACTCCTATAAAATAGTTAAGGGAAGAAAAATGAGTGATTATCTCTCTTCCTCTAACTCCTTTAGTGGTACAATTGCTTTTTGAATAAAAAATCTACTTCAAATTTAAAAATTGGACCAAGAAATTATGATATGTCTCATCATAGTACAGTTCTCTATCTCATTTGAATATTTTTGCAAATCAATGAATCTATTTCAAATTTTGTTAGTCAAGTTATTTGTCTATATCAAATGAATTAGGTTTTGGTTTGTGGTTTACTCTTCCTTATATAAGAGAGCGAGTTCTTCTTCTTTCATTTTTGGAAGATAATCTCATAACTGAGAGTTTTTAAAGACTTAGAAGGGAAGCAAGTTTGCAAAAATCAAAAAGAGGCATAAAATGAGCCTAAAAGTTGAAAAGATGCATAATGCACGCCAAAATTTGAAAGATACAAAAAGTGTATCAAAAATCAAAAGATGCGCAAAGTTTGCCAAACATTGATAAAAGAGGCACAAAATGATCCCACAATGAGTTAGCTTCCCTTTTCTTTCAAATCTTTAAATCTTAGACAAATTTATGTGCTAATTGATATCACATACACCTAAATTTAAAAATCATGATTTCTAGTTCATTACTTTGTAATGTTATTCTCTTAGATACATTTCTAAAAAAAAGTCTGAAAAGATCACATTTCCTTTCTAGTTTATTTTTTGACTTAGTTTTTTGTTTAAAAAGGACTTTAATCTATAAGGAGCCTGAGCTAGGGTAGATAAAATTCAAAATTCTATCCTTTCTGGATCTTAGTGTTGTCAATGTATTTCTTATTGAGTTTTTTCTCTAATCATTAGGTAAAATTTTCATTTGATGCAACTGATTGATTCTTAAAAAATGTTTGATGTTTGATGTGTATTTTCTCTTGATTGCTTGATTTCTGGTATGTTTTCGTTACTTTTTATTATGATTTTAATTCATTTTTTTCGTGGAGATTTCCTGATCATTCATGTCCATCTTTGATTTTTGTTTAAATCATACTGTATGATACATATCGTGATGTACGATCTTCATAAATATCATCTTAGATCTGATCTCAGCATATCCAATGGTTCATATTCATCAATTATTGGTGATTGTACTGTATGACCACCACCTTCGTACTATACGATCCATATGGAAGTAGCCATTGGATGAATTAAATTTGTCCAATATGATATTAAATAACATATCATAATGTACGAACACTTGTTCATACTGTACAATCATATTAGTCAGCAATTGTCCATATTGACTCCTCAGGATGAATGCTTTGTCTTTAATCAACCAATATGATCCTGATCATACTATATAATGAGAATAACTTTTTGACTGGATTAAATTAGACCAATTGATTGCAGTAGATTGTTTAGAATGATCTCACGATCGTACTGTATGATCTATCAATTTTTATTTAAACAGCATGATTTCATGGTTTTCATCACTCAAACCCTTTCAATCTTCTTCCCTTCTCACTTGAGCTCTAAAATATTACAAATGGTTAGAGGCAAGTGATCTCGAGCACTCATCAGGAGTTCCTCTTGATGCCCCATAGATAATAAATTTCCTGAGGTCGCTGATAAAGAGGCCTATAACAGATATATGACTAATGGCATTACCCCTAAAATTCATCAAATAGGAGGATCTGAACTTTCAAGTACTACCACGTTTTTCCCATACCACTATGACTTTCATTCTTACTCTTGCTTATCTTTTAATTCTAAAATGCTTTTGAGTTTTTTGCAAGCCTTAGAATTAATAATAAGGGTACTGCCCCCCAATCCCATGTTAATAGGCCACCAGTCAAAATAACTTATCAGGACTTCCATGTCTTTCTACACCTTTCTACTACTGGTGAGAAAATTCACTCTATATCCTCAATTATTGACTTTAATTGGACACCTGCCAATACCACTCTTTGAGAGTTTAATGTTAACAACCATATAACACAAGTAAACACTCTAGTTTAGGATGCCTGGATCATCCATCACGTACTTAGAAACTCCATTATTCCTAAGGTTGGTGATAAGATTAACATTAACCCTATTCTTTCTCTTACGACCTATTACATTATGGCTCAAACTGATTTCATTACAACTGATCATATTATCCATTATCTTAAAAATTTGACTGTCATTAGAGATCCTTGCCACAAGAGAAAGCCTAATTTAGCCTTAGGTTATCTTATTGCATTTGTCCTAGAAACCAAGTACAACTACTAATTTCTTGCACTACTGTTGACCTCATTTTTTTATGAGGCCAGTAGGACCCACTTGAGTTTCTTTTTAGTGACCTAATAATGGGGAGATGTCCACCCCTTAGTCATAAAGGTCCTAATAAAGACCCAATTCAATCCCAATTAAACCCAGCTCTACCTTTCAACTTAATCTTTAATCTAGCCTTCAATCAACATTCAATCAAATTTTAAATCATATCCAATTAATTTCAATTATTTATTTAATTTTCATTGATATGAATGGTTCAAGGTCAATCATTTAACTCTTGAATCCAACCCAAATCCAATATTCCAAATCAAACCTTCAAGGTCAAGGACCTAGGTCCTGAAACCCTTTCTAGGTGAACTTTCTGTCATCTAGAAACCCAGTCAAGTGACCTCCAAATCATGATCCGTTAATTGCATATTGATCATACATGTCTCTATGGTCAACCTCCAAATTTGAGCTCAATCCAACACTCCTATCCCCTCAAACCGAATCTTCTCCCAAAGGCTGCTATACTTCCAGATATTTATGGCCCGTGCCACTAGACTCATCATCTAGTGGAATTTGACCTTGGAGTTTCCTCCAAACCCTCTAATCACTTCCAGACCCTTGATATTGATATATTCAACATTAATCTGTATCTTTTTGGACTCACCTTGACTCAGGATTGACCAGAGGTCAAAATGACCAAAATGCCCTTTAAAGGGGTTTTTGGACTTTTGACCAAAACTCAACATGGTTTAACATCTTTAACCAATGAAACCTTTCTTAATAAATTTCCCATGATATTTGAGACTCATTGAAATAAAATCCACTCTTTGGTTTGACCAGGTTGACCAAGTCAACCATGGTTGACCAAATCAACCCTTAACCCACATTAAGGTCAATTTCAATGCTTGAACCCATTTTAAATCAAATCAACCCCTCAAAATCATTCAATTGGATACCCTTGACATGTCCAAAGCTTTCCAAGTCAAGCTCCCCCTTGGATTGACTTGGTCAACCCATTTGGAGGAGTCAAAACCCTCTCCAAACCCCTTTAAGCCTATGGAAAGAGGCCAAATCATGGCCACATCACCAAGCCACCTCGGAAATCCATGGTTAATCCAAAACCTGCTCAAACCTAATAGAAATTGACCCATTTCCTCTCTTAAGAAGCCCTAATCTAACACCCTAAACCAAGCCAAGCTTTGGTTCATCCAAATGGGGGAAAAGGCTTGTGGTCCCCTTTCCATGGACCAAGACAAGTCACACTCACCACCAACCCCATTCCCTAGCTTGGGGTAGCTTAGGGGACACTTGGCACTCATCTATGCCCTCCCTAATTGAATCTAAACCATCCATTCAAAATCAAGGGATTTAAGGAGGGGAAACTTGACCTAAGGCATGATTCTTGCTCATTTTTCACCTAAGCTCCCACTCGAGCAGCCTCATACCTTCCTAGAGCTTTCCCCATCCTGTCCATCCATCTTCAAAGCTTTTCCAAGCTTCGTCCCATCATTTCCAAGCCTCAAATCACTATTTTAGTGAGGAGAGAGCATTCTAGAGAGAGAAAGAGGAATTTCTAACACAACTTTTGATCTAGAAAGATCTAGCTCTTGGTGCCTTCATCAAAGTTGTAGAGGATCACTTCAGCTTTCCAATGATCCAATGAGCCTAAGATCTTAAAAATCCGAGGGTTGGATTGTAAGTTATGATCATTTTAAGTTTAAATTTCAATTTAAAACTGCTCAAAAATTTCATTATTTGGGGTCTCCAAACTCTAGAGAATGAAAGTTCATGTTCCCATGAGCTTATGTTTCAAATTCCGTTAAATTTTGATGAGTATTTTGAAAGTTATGAGTATTTCAATTTTCTAGTTCATTTTAAACTAAAATGACCTTGATCGATCTCGGCCGTCCGATTTTCTATCTTTCTCGATCGGACGGCTTGGGGTTAGTGATGGCATGGATAGGTGGTTGATAAACAACACTTTGCATATCAAAATGCCACACGTCGCCGCTGTTTTGGCGCCAATCATTGCCAATGATTGGCACCGGTTATTAATGGACATAAAAATTCAAAAAATAATCATAACTTTCAAAATTCATAATAAATTCATTTCTATACCAAATTAAGTATTTTTGGGCTTGTTGGAAAGATATTTTAGCCTAGTATTTATTAAAATTAATTTTGAGTTGATTTGATTACTGGATTGTGAGATATTTCTAATCCTTTGAAATTTGTTTTTTGTGATTTTCTCACAATCCAGTGGTTAATTGAGCCCCAAATTTTGGTGGAAGGTATTTGGGTATCTTAGGCATGCACTATAATTTTCTTAGGTTTAGATACCCATTGAATTGCTATGATGTGAATTTTTAAGGTAATGGGTCCATTTTGGACCCAAAATTTTGAAAATTCATATCTCCATTTTTCTGTAGAATTAGGCTGTATAACTTTTGTGGTGTGATTGCATATGTGTAAGGGTTAGACAAAACAAATTTCAAGCCTATTTGAATAGTAGAGACACCTAGGAAAAATAATTAAAAAAAAAATCTAAAAAATTTAGAAAATTCCTAGGGGATTATACACACACCCAATAGGGGTGAAACTTGAACATAGTAAATTTACTGACACCATGTACCTTAGGTTCAAATTTCATTGAATTTGGAGGTCATTAGGTTAGAAAATTAATTACCCAAAGTTTCAGCCCTTTTAAGGGCCCAAAAACTTCAGAAAAAATGTAATAAATCCGAATTAAGCCCAAAAATTACAAATAATATCTAAAATTGACCAGAACTTAGTCCTCTACCTAGGAAAAATAAAAGCCCCTTGATTGGACACATAATTTAACTTTAATTTGACTTTTAATAAAAATTAACAATTAATTAAATTAATTAATTAAAAATTATTAAA
Organism: Dendrobium chrysotoxum; assembly: GCA_019925795.1. Classification (NCBI taxonomy): domain Eukaryota; kingdom Viridiplantae; phylum Streptophyta; class Magnoliopsida; order Asparagales; family Orchidaceae; genus Dendrobium; species Dendrobium chrysotoxum. The sequence goes on along the minus strand of CM034303.1, from coordinate 35,907,958 downwards.
AATCCAAAATAATTTCCAAACACTTGGAAACACTCCCATGGGTTATTCTTGACCTTTAGGATTGATTCCATGCAGTTTGGGATGAGTTTGGATCAAAATGATCAAAACCTTCCTAATTAGGCAATTTTTAAAAATCCAATAATTAGTGAAACTTTGAAAATGCATAACTAATTATAGAAAAATTCAAATCAAACAAACTTTGTGTCAATCAACTCCAATTAAGATCTAGTATTTTCTAAAAATGTTAAACCTCTAAAATCTGGTCAAAGTCAAAAAGTCAACTTTTCGATCAACCATAGTTCAAATCTAGGTCCGAACTTCAAAATATCATAGCTTTTCATAGAAAACTTCAAATTGAGTGTGCCAATAGTCTAACAACTCATCATTAGGTCTAATGTTTTTTAAAAATTTGAAACTTATAAAATTAATTTTAATTTAAAAAGTTAACTTTTGGCCCGTTTTATTAACATAATTAAATAATTCTAATAAATTCTAAAAATTCGATAATTCATTAAAATTCCAGAAAACTTTAATTTGATTAATAAAACAATCAACCAACACTCCAATGCATAACAAACACTCGAAAGATGAAGTTTATTGGATGGACTACTCCAGGCTGTGGGGCTAAGTGTCTTAAGGAGGCCTAGTTCCTCGAGCCTGGTGGCACAACGCCATGAATGAATTCAATGGAGTGTTGAACATCAAAATTAAGTTACTTTTAATTACTTAACCAAGTTAAAACCCTTAATTCAACTACATCAACAAGGTTTTTAGGATGGACTACTCCGGGTTACAGGGCTAAGTGTCCTAAGGAGGCCTGGTTCCTCGAGCCTGGTGGCACAACGCCACGAACTTATTGATGGAAAATATAAAATAATTTAACTTTTAAAATTAGTAATTAATAAAATTAATTGATATTGATTAATCCTTAATTTTCAACAAACTAAATCAACTTAATCAACCCTGATTACTGCTAGGTAACCTAGGCCTACGAGGCTATTAACTTAGCCCCAAGGAAGGTGAAATAAACTCCATGGCCTTAGTGAGCAACAAAGGTAGTAATCATTTAACTATTAAAATGGGTTTAATTTAAACTTTAATATACTAATATTTGAACTTTAATTAAACCTCTCTTTGAGCCTTCCATAAATTCAAATATTAGATAATTTGAACAAATTACCCATCCTAGGATCTACCCCAGCCACACGACCTACTACACACACTTTAGATGGTTTGATAGGACAACTAACTCTAAATCTAGGCTAGGCTGGTGTTTACTTTTCTGCTGTGTGCCGGGTTCTTTGAGTTTTCATTACATATTGTGATTTAAATTAATTGATGTGTTTGTTTACTTTACTACACTCCATGGATTACTGTGATGGGCGATTAGATTACCCTTAGGTTAGGAACGATCTAGATGCTCACTAGATTTTCTGCAGGTGGCCACGCTCGTGCAGGGTAATAAAGGGGGCTAAATAAATTATAAATATAAATGTTATAGGTGCTTCAGCTGCTTAGCCCCCAAATAAAAAAGAGCGTGGCCAAGTGTGTTTACTTTTCTGCACGTATATTTATATAACTACTTGGGATGTGTTTTAATATTTAAATGTTTAGGATAACCTTACAGGATCGAGTCTAGAATTTTGATTTTTATATTCATGTAATTTGTTTGAGTATTGAGTTGTGAAAGTGGCACTTTGAGTTTGGGATACGTAGATCCAAAGGTTGGATTCTAAAGAGGAAAGGATACCCCTTTGGGGGATAGTCCTTATCCATTTGGAACTCCAAATTTGGATTATTTTACTATCCAACGTGGAAAGAGTAACCTTCCCCTCAAAGGAAGAGTTCTCTTTTTCATTTGGGTTTTCGATCACAAAGAATCCAAGGAGCTCGAGGAGGAGAAGACCGAGGAGTTGAAGACATAGAGTATCCCACTCAAAGTCACTTGCGTCTGTATTAGGATTAGAATCCGGGTTGTTGTCAGTGGTGCCCGGCGACTTCTAATTTATGTAAATCTGGGTTGTAATAAGCAAGGCAATTTGCCTATGGACATTTACTTAATTAATTTGATTATTTAATCTGTTGTGATTTAATTTGATTGCGTATAGGGTTGCCTGCTTTTCTTAGTTTTTTGGCGATTGCATGTCATTCTTTTTGTTTTAGCCTGGACTTCGCTAGGCTCTTTATGGACTAAAAATATTTCTACTCATAACTAATATTTAAAATTTTAAGATTTAAATAACATAGAAATTTAACGACCTAAGGAATAGCTAGAATTGTCCGGGGTTGCATGCATATTACTGGATCTCTCTCCCTTCTTGCTATAAGACACTTCCCCGCCTGTAGGTAGAGTCCAGATAATCCGACCTATGAGGATGAGGTGCTGGATTTGGGGAAGTCTAGTCTTTTCAACAAATTATTTTATAAGCATTTTTTAAAATCTTATGCATACTTAATTTAGAGATTTTAACCAGCATACATCTCATTAGAAACTAATTAAATTAAAATTTTAATTGTATTTTAGTCTAAGCATTCCACCCAATATAAGTTAAGGGGTCAATTAGGAATCTGCTCTAGATGTCGACCCCAACTTCTTAAAGAAATCTTAAATAATGTCCCTGATCACTCTGCATTAAAAGATCAGACTCATGGTTTTGAAGCATTTAGGTGGTTTAGCTGGCTCCCCAATCCAGGCCGGGATAAGCCCAGATTTTGCACTTCATTGGTTAGGTTCGGATCACTATGGTCCAGTGTCCAAATTTAGATCTAGGATTCAGGGCAGGCTTTGAGTTATAAGACCCCAACTTTCAAGAATATAATCCCAAATTTCTAATAAAATGCTCAACTCAAAATAAATCTTCTTTCAATCCAAAATTTAAAGCCCAACACTTAGCTTAGGTCGGGGCACTTCTGAATTATTTCAGAATCCTGAAGTGTCTCCTACCCTTCTTCATTTGATTCAAAAATAAGTGTTCAATCTTACTCCAATCCCATTTGAAATTGCAATTTTATCTCTTTGATATCATTCCTAGAAAATCTCTAAACAAAATTTCTGTCATTATTTTAATTGAAAGTTTTTGTAGGGGACTCCGGTCTCCCACGATGTAATTAACTATGAGGGCTTGCACTCGTAGGAGATTTAGAACCCACATCTAAATTAAAAAAAAAATTGATTTTCAAAACTCAATTAGTCCTCTTTGAGAAAGTTAAATTATTAACGATCGTTATCGTTATGTTCGAACGATTATTGATAAATGATATCTTCTCCCTTTAGGGAGATATATCTTTTATTAAAATGAATTCGAATATGAAACTAACGATCACTCCTCTTGATTATCCTAGCTCGATATTTGACTGAACTTTATTTTGACCCTTTAGGGGCCATACGAAGTTCTCTCTTAAATCTGGTTACGATATTCAAGGTGGAATTTAGAATTTTAAATCTGAACCCTATCCTGAAATTTTATTTCTACCTCCCGAGGTGGTGTAATAATTTTGATGGGATGTTTGATTTTAGAATTAAAGTTTAATGTCAATTTTGAATTCCCCAAAGAAGACTAAATTTTTTTTAAACCCGCTTTCAAACTACCAACAAAAAAAATGACGACCACGGTGGGACTAAATCTCTCTTTCCATCTTTAATAATGGCAAAATTTTGTTGCATCGGTAGTTTTGACTATCTTTCTTCCGTTGGTCCCTCTATCCATTTCTCCTTGGGTGAGTGTGGCCAACATAAAAGAGAAAAATACATATCAAAAAGAGAGGAGAGCGAGGAAACCTCTGTCTAAGTCGAACTTCATTTTGCCCCAAGTTAATTGGTGTAGCAAAAGAGTCCGGTTCAACCCTTAAGTCCTCCTTGTCAATTCTACGAACCACTATTTTGAATCTAAACTCAACATGATTGAATTATCAAATTTTGAATAACATTAATCAAATTAAAACTCAAATTTAATTTCAAAATTAACTAATTTAAATCACCTTTCTTTTAATCTCAAAAAATCAAGCACTCAAATGGCTGAGAAACTCATCTTCTCCATGGATAGAAACTTGATAGTAGAAGGAATCACCTCTGATAATTCGATCCAGTTTGGAGTGGAATTCCAAAACTTTAAGTTATCAGTCAATGGAGAAGAAATGATTGATCTATCTGCTGGAATACAAAAGGATGTCACCCTTGGTTGAGATTACTTTAGGGTCAGGAGTTGACTCCCCCATCCCCAGGATGGAGGCCGCTGTCGCCCCTTTACCCACTGTATCCTCTACTGAGGAGAATTACAACCAGAAGTCAATAACAATAGAAGAGCTACCATCTCAGCTTGAGATCGGGTCAAGTTCTAGTATCCCTAATGCCAGCCAGAACAAAAGGAAGAACTACCTTCGTAGAGTCAGAAAGAAGGTTGTTAAGGCCAGAAAGTCTGCTGAGGCGAAAGCCTTAAATCATGTTAAGTCTAAGACTAATAAAAAGTTCATTGCTCCTTCTACCTACCCCCTCCCCGATGGAAATCATTTCCACCCTTCTCTTGTTACTCAAAGGAGAGAGGTTGTAGAAATGAGAGTACGATCTTCAATACCCCTTCTTGATTACTACATGGCAAGAATTAATCAAGTCAAAACTGAATAAACACCATCACAAGGCCCTAGGCCCCCAGTTGAAGGTTATGACCCATCCACTCTACTAGAAGATATTAGGTCACATTTCTATACGTGTCCCACTGCATCAGCTAGAGAGGAGGAGGTATAGAAACCATTCAGGGTGCCACTCTCTTAACTACTAGGCCACTAGCAGAGAGGGGAAATAATCTAAGATTTTATCAGAATGTGATATCATTGAAATTTAACTTTTAACGGGGTCCTATCGTGATAAATCTTTCGATCAAAATGATGCCACTAGGATAGTGCAGACTCCACAACAGTATCCTCCTCCAAGGAGAGCATAGGAATTCAATTCCATACTGTTGGGGTCTTGCCACCTAGATTTGCAAGTTCTTTTTAAGGAAAAACTTATCAATTTTTTAAGTGTAATGATTTCAAATTTTCAAGATAGTTGATTAATCTTTTTAATGAAAATTGACCTCTACCTTAAGTTCTAAGCAGAAGAAAGTTATAGTTGACTCCACCAGATGTTTAAATGTCTCTCCCTCCCACCTCTCTTGTGGGATTGATTTAATTGTTGAACTAAAATTAATGTCAAACTTAAGTTGATCTTCGGAATAAAGATCTTCTCAATCTTCCCATAATTTTCTATCTTAATAGATGTCTCTTGCATGCTTAAAATCTGCTCAATGATTTTCAAAAATCAAGCCAATATTCTTTTTAAAAAAAGATTGGGTCCTGCCTTGAGGATTATCCATCCTTGTATAAGAGAATGAACTTTCTTCTCTTATGCTTGAGATGTAATCCCGGTATTGAAATAAAGAAGGTGCAACCACTTGTTAAATTCAATTGAAATCAAAAGATGCGCAAAGTGTGCCAAAAAAATTAAGAGATGCATGAAGTGCACAAAATAAAAAAAGATGCGCGAATGCACTAAAATTCCAAAAAAAAAAGAAATAGTGCAAACTGCACGATAAATTGAAAGATGTGCAATATGTGCCACCAGAAAAAGAAAGAAAGAGGCTTCCTTCTTCTAAATCTTTAAATTTAAGAAGACCCAGTCAACATCAAATTACTTGATTTTGAGAATCTTGAATCCAGAATTTTCGTCGTGCATCGATAATCTATCAAGATATAAAAATATCTCATGCAAGAAAATTGAAAAGATCAAATTTCTTTGCTTAACTTAAACCACTTTGAAATTGATTTTAATTCAAATTTTTAAAGGGAGACCCCAGTTCAGTTTCTACGAAACTTGGTCTGGGTCAACAAAACCCAAATCCTTAAACCTTTTCAAGTTCGTTGGAGTCACTCAACTTTTCACTGTACTTCTGAATTTGTTCCCGTTTGTCGTTCCGATAGGGTCCAAATAACTAGAGGAAGTTTTCTGATAAGAAGAATGAATCTTCTACTCTTAATAAAAATTCAAATCTATTCCTTGAGGAATGTGAGTGAGTTCTTCCTCATAGGCATCTTTCCTTTAAGACCTTTTCTATAAAATTACACTCTATGCTGGGTCCAAGATCAGACCCACTAGAGGAGTATTTTATAATGTTGAAAATTATTGTTCAAAATCAAACTATGCCTTGTGTTGGGTCCCAGATCATTCTGATCTAAGAGCGTAGTTTTCTTTGTTGGGACTTACTGTTTAAAATCAAACTCCAATTGAGCAGAGTGCCCGACTCCAATATGAAGAGCTCGAGGGCCTCAAATAAAAATCAAATTAAGCTCAACAAAGTTTAAAAGCTCATAAGTCACATTTGATTTGAGATATTAATAAGTTGTGTCACTTTAGAACTCCCCAAGTAGGAGACTTGGTCGTAGCCTTTTGTAGACCACTTCTAATTCATTATAAATTCAATGGAAATCTTAAATCAACGTTGATTAGATTATTCATTCTAATGACGATCTTTGAAGAAATTTCTAGTCAACTGATCAATCCTGAAGAATGCCACCTAATATTTTTAAATATTGGAGAGGCTCTTCAGGAAGTACCATGCCAGATGAGTGTCAAACATAAAATTAAATTCAAAATCCATCTAATTCAAAATCAAATTCAACATCAATCAAAATCAAATCAAATTTTAAATTCAAATCTCTCAAATTCAAAATCAATTCAAATAAAGTTTCAAATTCAAACTTCTTCATATTCAAAACTAATTCAATTCAAATTCAAAATCATTCAAATCTCAAATTCCAGAATCCAGATCTGATCCTCTCTGTGGAGCAAGTTTCCTTCACATATGATCATCCAGACCCGATCTTTGGTGTAGAGTAAATTTTCTCTCCACAAGATCATCCTCTAGTGGTGGAGCATGCCCTTTGTGGCACCACCCTAATTTCCTTCCAATTGAGATCCTCTGTGTGGAGCAAGCTTCCTCCCCACATGATCATCCACTAGTGGTGGATATTGCCCTTTGTGGCACCATCCTAGTTTCAATCCAGTTTAGATCCTCTGTGTGGAGCAAGCTTCCTCCCCACACGATTTTCCACTAGTGGTGGAGAACGCTCTTTATGGCACCATCCTAGTTTCAATCAAGTTTAGATCCTCTGTGTGGAGCAAGCTTCCTCCTCACATGATCATCCACTAGTGGTGGATAACGCCATTTGTGGCACCATCCTAGTTTTAATCCAGTTTAAATCCTCTGTGTGGAGCAAGCTTCCTCCCCACATGATCATCCACTAGTGATGGATAACGCCCTTTGTGGCACCATCCTAGTTTCAATCTAGTTTAGATCCTCTGTGTGGAGCAAGCTTCCTCCCCACATGATCATCCACTAGTGGTGGATAACCCCCTTTATGGCACCATCCTAGTTTCAATCCAGTTTAGATCCTCTGTGTGGAGCAAGTTTCCTCCCCATATGATCATCCACTAGTGGTGGATAATGCCCTTTATGGCACCATCCTAGTTTTAATCCAATTTAGATTCTCTGTGTGGAGCAAGATTCCTCCCCACATGATCATCCACAAGTGGTGGACAACGCCCTTTGTGGCACCATCCTAGTTTCAATCCAGTTTAGATCCTCTGTGTGGAGCAAGCTTCCTCCCCACATGATCATCCTCTATAGGTGGATAATGCCCTTTGTGGCACCATCCTAGTTTTAATCCAATTTTTATCCTCTGTGTAGATCAAGCTTCCTCCCCACATGATCATCCACTAGTGGTGGATAACAGCCTTTGTGGCACCATCCTTGTTTTAATCCAGTTTTGATCCTCTGTGTGGAGCAATCTTCCTCCCCACATGATAATCCACTAGTGGTGGATAACGCCCTTTGTGGCACCATCCTAGCTTTAATCTAGTTTTGGTCCTCTATGTGGAGCAAGCTTCCTCCCCACATGATCATCCACTAGTGGTGGATAATGCCCTTTGTGGCACCATCCTAGTTTCAATCTAGTTTTGATCCTCTGTGTGGAGTAAGCTTCCTCCCCACATGATCATCCACTAATGGTGGATAACGCCCTTTGTGGTTCCATCCTAGTTTCAATCTAGTTTAGATCCTCTGTGTGGAGCAAACTTCCTCCCCACATGATCATCCGCTAGTGGTGGATAACGCCCTTTGTGGCACCATCCTAGTTTCAATCTAGTTTATATCCTCTGTGTGGAGCAAGTTTCCTCCCCACATGATCATCCACTAGTGGTGGATAACGCCCTTTGTGGCACCATCCTAGTTCTACCTTCTCTTCTCTTCCTTTAGGATAGATGTTGCCTTTTCTTAGGATTAGAATCACTAGTAGTAGATAACGCCCTCCGTGGTACCATCCTAGCTCTACCTTCTACCTTTTCTTTCCCTTGGGTTAGGTGATGCCTTTCCTTAGGATTAGAATCACTAATGGTGGATAACGCCCGTTTGTGGCACCATCCTTGTTCTACCTGCTTTTCCCTTCTTTTAGGTTAGGTGATGCCTTTCCTTAGGATCAAAATTCCACACTTGACCTTTTTATTCGGTCAACACCAATATGTGTACTAGAACTTCATTCTACTACACATATTGGGGGTCCATTTATTGACCTTATTTTTGTATAAGGTCACTAGGACACACTTGAGTTTCTTTTTTGTGACCTAATAATGGGGAGATGTCCACCCTTTAGTCATAAAGGTCTTAATAAAGACCTAATTCAATCCCAATTAAACCCAGCTCTACCTTTCAACTCAATCTTTAATCCAGCCTTCAATCAACATTCAATCAAATTTTAAATCATATCCAATTAATTTCAATTTTTTATTTGATTTTCATTCATATGAATGGTTCAAGGTCAATCATTTAACTCTTGAATCCAACCCAAATCCAATATTCCAAATCAAACCTTCAAGGTCAAGGACCTAGGTCCTGAAACCCTTTCTAGGTGAACTTTCTGTCATCTAGAAACCCAGTCAAGTGACCTCCAAATCATGATCCATCAATTGCATATTGATCATACATGTCTCTATGGTCAACCCTCCAAATTTGAGCTCAATCCAACACTCCTAGCCCCTCAAACCGAATCTTCTCCCAAAGGCTGCTATAATTCCAGATATTTATGGCACGTGCCACTAGACTCGCTATCTAGTGGAATTTGACCTTGGAGTTTCCTCCAAACCCTCTAATCACTTCCAGACCCTTGATATTGATATATTCAACATTAATCTGCATCTTTTTGGACACTCCTTGACTCAGGATTGACCAGAGGTCAAAATGACCAAAATGCCCTTTAAAGGGGTTTTTGGACTTTTGACCAAAACTCAGCATGGTTCAACATCTTTAACCATTGGAACCTTTCTTAATGAATTTTCCATGATATTTGAGACTCATTGAAATCAAATCCACTCTTTGGTTTGACCAAGTTGACCAAGTCAACCATGGTTGACCAAATCAACTCTTAACCCACATTAAAGTCAATTTCAATGCTTGAACTCATTTTAAATCAAATCAATCCCTCAAAATCATTCAATTGGATACCATTGATATGTCCAAAGCTTTCCAAGTCAAACTCCCCCTTGGATTGACTTGGTCAACCCATTTGGAGGAGTCAAAACCCTCTCTAAACCCCTTTAAGCCTATGGAAAGAGGCCAAATCATGGCCACATCAACAAGCCACCTTGGCAAACCATGGATTAATCCAAAACCTGCTCAAACCTAATAGAAATTGACCCATTTCATCTCTTAAGAAGCCCTAATCCAATATCCTAAACCAAGCCAAGCTTTGGTTCGTCCAAATGGGGGAAAAAGCTTGTGGTCCCATTTCCATGGGCCAAGACAAGTCACACTCACCACCAACCCCATTCGCTAGCTTGGGGCAGCTTAGGGGACACTTGGCACTCATCTATGCCCTCCCTAATTGAATCTAAACCATCCATTCAAAATCAAGGGATTTAAGGAGGGGAAACGTGACCTAAGGCATGATTCTTGCTCATTTTTCACCTAAGCTCCCACTCCAGTAGCCTCCAACCATCCTAGAGCTTTCCCCATCCTCTCCATCCATCTTCAAAGCTTTCCCAAGCTTCTTCCCATCATTTCCAAGCCTCAAATCACTTATTTAGTGAGGAGAGAGCATTCTAGAGAGAGAAAGAGGATTTTCCAACACAACTTTTACTCTAGAAAGATCTAGCTCTTGGTGTCTTCATCAAAATTGTAGAGGATCACTGGAGCTTTCCAATGTGCCTAAGATCTTAAAAATCTGACAGTTGGATTGTATGTTATGCTCATTTTAAGTTTAAATTTCAATTTAAAACTGCTCAAAAATTTCATTGTTTGGGGTCGCCAAACTCTAGACAATGAAAGTTTCAAATTTCGTTAAATTTCGAGGAGTATTTTGAAAGTTATGAGTATTTCAATTTTCTAGTTCATTTTAAACTAAAATGGCCTTGATCGATCTCGGCCATCCGATTTTCTATCTTTCTCGATCGGACGGCTTGGGGTTAGTGATGGCATGGATAGGTGGTTGATAAACAGTACTTTGCATATCAAAATGCCACACCCTGCCGCCGTTTTGGCGCCGATCATTGCCAATGATTGACGCCAGTTATTAATGGACTACAAAATTCAAAAAATAATCATAACTTTCAAAATTCATAGTAAATTCATTTCTCCACAAAATTAAGTGTTTTTGGGCTCTTTGGAAAGATATTTTAGCCTAGTATTTATTAAAATTAATTTTGAGTTGATTTGATTACTGGATTGTGAGATATTTTTGTTTCTTTGAAATCGGTTTTTTGTGATTTTCTCACAATCCAGTGGTCAATTGAGCCCCAAATTTTGGTGGAAGGTATTTGGGTATCTTGGGCAAGCACTATAATTTTCTTAGGTTCACATACCCATTGAATTGCTATGATGTGAATTTTTAAGGTAATGGGTCCATTTTGGACCCAAAATTTTGAAAATTCATAACTCCATTTTTCTATAGAATTAGGGTGCATAACTTTTGTGGTGTGATTGCAAATGTGTAAAGGTTAGACAAACGAAATTTCAAGCCTATTTGAACAGTAGAGACACCTAGGAAAAATAATTAAGGAAAAGTCTAAGAAACTTAGAAAATTCCTAGGGGATTGTACACACACCCAATAGGGGTGAAACTTGAACATAGTAAACTTACTGACACCATGTACCTTAGGTTCAAATTTTATTGAATTTGGAGGTCATTAGGTTAGAAAATTAATTACCCAAAATTTCAGCCCTTTTAAGTGCCCAAAAACTTTAGAAAAAATGTAATAAATCCAAATTAAGCCCAAAAATTATAAATAATATCTCAAATTGACCAGAACTTAGTCCTATACCTAGGAAAAATAAAAGCCCCTTGACTAGACTCCTAATTTAACTTTAATTTGACTTTTAATAAAAATTAATAATTAATTAAATTAATTAATTAAAAATTATTAAAAATTCAAAATAATTTCCGAACACTTGGAAACACTCCCATGGGTTATTCCTGACCTTTGGGATTGATTCCATGCAGTTTGGGATGAGTTTGGATCAAAATGATCAAACCCTTCCTAATTAGGCAATTTTTAAAAATCCAATAATTGGTGAAACTTTGAAAATACATAACTAATTACAAAAAAATCCAAATTGAACAAACTTAGTGTCAATTAAATCCAATTAAGGCCTAGTATTTTCTAAAAATGTTAAACCTCTAAAATCTAGTTAAAGTCAAAAAGTTAACTTTTCGGTGAACCGTAGTTCAAATCTAGGCCCGAATTTCAAAAAATCACAACTTTTCATAAAAAACTCCAAATTGAGTGTGCCAGTAGTCTAACAACTCATCATAAGGTCTAATATTTATTAAAAATCTGAAACTTATAAAAATAATTTTAATTTAAAAAGTTAACTTTTGGCCCCTTTAATTAACATAATTAAATAATTCTAATAAATTCTAAAAATCCGATAATTCATTAAAATTCCAGAAAACTTTAATTTGATTAATAAAACACTCAACCAACACACAAATGCATAACAAACACTTCAAAGATGAAGTTTATTGGATGGACTACTCCAGGCTGCGGGGCTAAGTGTTCTAAGGAGGCCTGGTTCCTCGAGCCTGGTGGCACAACGCTATGAATGAATTCAATGAAGTGTTAAACATCAAAATTAAGTTACTTTTAATTACTTAACCAAGTTAAAACCCTTAATTCAACTACATCAGCAAGGTTTTTAGGATGGACTACTCCGGGCTGTGGGGCTAAGTGTCCTAAGGAGGCCTGGTTCCTCGAGCCTGGTGGAAAAATGCCACGAACCTGTTGATGGAAAATATAAAATAATTTAAATTTTAAAATCAGTAATTAATTAAATTAATTGATATTGATTGATCCTTAATTTTCAACAAACTAAATCAACTTAATCAACCCTGATTACTACTGGGTAACTCAGGCCTACAAGGCTATTAACTTAGCCCCAAGGAAGGTGAAATAAACTTCATGGCCTCAGTGAGCAACAAAGGTAGTAATCATTTAACTATTAAAATGGGTTTAATTTAAACTTTAATATACTAATATTTGAACTTTAATTAAACCTCTCTTTGAGCCTTCCACAAATTCAAATATTAGATAATTTGAACAAATTACCCATCCTAGGATCTACCCCAGCCACACGACCTACTACACACACTTTAGATGGTTTGATAGGACAACTAACTCTAGATATAGGCTAGGCTGGTGTTTACTTTTCTGCTGTGTGTTGAGTTTTCTGAGTTTTTATTGCATGTTGTGATTGAAATTGATTGATGTGTTTGTTTACTTTACTGCACTCCGTAGATTGCTGTGATGGGCGATTAGATTACCCTTAGGTTAGGAACGATCTGAATGCTCACTGGATTTTTTGCAGGTGGCCATGCTCGTGCATGGTAATAAAGGGGGCTAAATAAATTATAAATATAAATGCTATAGGTGCTTCAGCTGCTTAGCCTCCAAATAAAAAAGAGCGTGGCCAAGTGTGTTTACTTTTCTGCACGTATATACATATAACTACTTGGGATGTGTTTTAATATTTAAATGTTTAGGATAACCTTACAGGATCGAGTCTAGAATTTTTATTTTTACATTCATGTAATTTGTTTGAGTATTGAGTTGTGAAAGTGGCACTTTGAGTTTGGGATACATAGATCCAAAGGTTGGATTCTAAAGAGGAAAGGATACCCCTTTGGGGGATAGTCCTTATCCATTTGGAACTCCAAATTTGGATTATTTTACTATCAAATGTGGAAAGAGTAACCTTCCCCTCAAAGGAAGAGTTCTCTTTTTCATTTGGGTTTCCGATCACAAAGTATCCAAGGAGCTCGAGGAGGAGAAGACCGAGGAGTTGAAGACATAGAGTATCCCACACAAAGTCACTTGCGTCTATATTAGGATTAGAATCTGGGTTGTTGTTAGTGGTGCCCGACCACTTCTAATTTATATAAATCTGGGTTGTAATAAGAAAGGCAATTTGCCTATAGACATTTACTTAATTAATTTGATTATTTAATCTGTTGTGATTTAATTTGATTGCGTATAGGGTTGCCTGCTTTTCTTAGTTTTTTAGCAATTACATGTCGTTCTTTTTGTTTTAGCCTGGACTTCGCTAGGCTCTCTGAGGACTAAAAATATTTCTACTCATAACTAATATTTAAAATCTTAAGATTTAAATAACATAGAAATTTAACGACCTAGGGAATAGCCATAATCGTCCGGGGTCGCATTTATATTACTGCATCTCTCTCCCTCCTTGCTATAAGACACTTCCCCGCCTGCGGGTAGAGTCCAGATAATCCGACCTATGAGGATGAGGTGCTGGATCTAGGGAAGTCTAGTCTTTTCAACAAATTATTTTATAAGCCTTTTTTAAAATCTTATGCATACTTAATTTGGAGATTTTAACTAGTATATATCACATTAAAAACTAATTAAATTAAAATTTTAATTGCATTTTAGTCTAAGCATTCCACCCAACATAAGTTAAGGGGTTAATTAGGAATCTGCTCTAGATGTCGACCCCAACTTCTTAAACCAATCTTAAATAATGTCCCTGATCACTCTACATCAAAAGACCGTACTCATGGTTTTGAAGCGTTTAGGTGGTTTAGCTGGCTCCCCAATCCAGGCCCGGATAAGCCCAGATTTTGCATTGCATTAGTTAGGTTTGGATCACTGTGGTCCAGTGTCCAAATTTAGATCTAGGATTCGGGCAGGCTTTGAGTTATAAGACCCCAACTTTCGGGAATATAATCCCAAATTTCTAATAAAATGCTCAAGTCAAAATAAATCTTCTTTCAATCCAAAATTTAAAGCCCAACACTTAGGTTAGGTCGGGGCACTTCTGAATTGTTTCAGAATCCTAAAGTGTCTCCTACCCTTCTTCATTTGATTCCAAAATAAGTGTTCAATCTTTCTCCAATCCCATTTGAAATTCCAATTTTATCTCTTTGATATCATTCCTAGAAAATCTCTAAACAAAATTTCTGCCATTATTTTAATCAAAAGTTTTCGTAGGGGACTCCGGTCTCCCACGATGTAATTAACTATGAGGGCTTGCACTCGTAGGAGATTTAGAACCCACATCTAAATTGAAAAAAAAATTGATTTTCAAAACTCAATTAGTCCTCTTTGGGGAAGTTAAATTATTAACGATCGTTATCATTATATTCGAATGATTATTTATAAATGATATCTTCTCCCTTTAGGGAGATATATCTTTTATTAAAATGAATTCGAATATGAAACTAATGATCACTCCTCTTGATTATCCTAGCTCGATATTTGACTGAACATTATTTTGACCCTTTAGGGGCCATACGAAGTTCTCTCTTAAATCTGGTTACGATATTCAAGGTGGAATTTATAATTCTAAATCTGAACCCTATCTTGAAATTTTATTTCTACCTCCTGAGGTGGTGTAATAATTTTGATGGGATGTTTGATTTTAGAATTAAATTTTAATGTCAATTTTGAATTCCCCAAAGAAGCCTAAATTTTTTTTAAACCCGCTTTCAAACTACCAACAACTACCTAATCACCTCCTCATCTATTACACTACTAGCTCCTTCCTTGTCCTTCATAATGCTCATTGTCAAAATATTCACTATATGGACAGAGAACCTGTAGAAGAAGAGGGAGGAGCTATTCCAGCACCTGCTCCTATCCGCTAGTAGTCTCAGCTCGATCTGCTGGTCCTAAGGTTTGATCAGTGGGAGGCCCATTTTGATGCATACATAGTTAAGCAGTAGCAACAACATGAGAATGAGTTAGCTTGATTCAATCAATGCATAGCCCAACATCATCAGTATGATCAGGATATGGCATGGTTTGGAAAACAGCTTGCCTCAATCCACTACTACTTTCAGCAACCACCTACTCCACCTCCATCTGATCAGGATCCCTCTTTATTTTAGTTTCTTACCTTTTTTGTGATATGTGTACTTTTCTTATTTTTTAGTTTCCTATTTATTTGATGTTGTTTCCTCCTCTTTTTGTGATGTCAAAAGGGAGAGTAGCATGTGTTGGTAGCTTGTATTTTTCTTTGAAATGTTTAATTTTATGTTTGTTTTTTAATTTTTTATGTTCTCTTATTGTGTGTTATTTTTTTTTCTTTTAATTTTTTTTAACACCTCCCCTATTTTTGAAAAGTTCACTTAGTGAGGGGGAGGTTAGGGAATAGCAAAACACTCTTGAATCATAAACCAAAAATGTTTACCATCATAAAAAAGGGCTAGATTATTTCAAATCTGGACCCAAGTCTTGTGATTTTGATGATAACAAGCATTATTGGATTTTTCACTATATTATTTAAATCTATTATAATCTATTTTTCCTTTCTCACTAATATTTTAGGATCATAGCTCACTTGCTACCTTAATCAGCTCAAGACTAGCTAGACTAAGAATAAAGTCTATATTTTAGACTTTTTATACTTTTTACCTTTCTTGAGACAAATATGTATTGTGGTGGATCCTAAAGCTATGTAACCTTGCACACACACACTCAAGGGAGTGCGTTGGTGAGTTAAAATTTTTTTTGTTATTTGAAATAATCATATAATATAATTTATATCATATACTGGACGATCTGTTAACCAGAAAACCCTAATTAGGGCACCTATGTTAATCTATATTGATTAAAGTAATCTTACTGTATGATTTATATCATACAAGATGATTAGTTATAATCATCAAAATAACTACCAATTATAATTTATGTATTATTTTAAAATTCATATTTATGTCTAATCATACTGTACGATATGCATCGTACTATATGATTTATGATAATCATGCCTAAATTGATCCTGTGATTAGGGGGATAATTATGGTTAAATTATTTAATCCGATTATATAGGATGATCTAGGATGATCGTACTGTACGACCTAATTCTTGCATTGGATGATAATTTATCATCACCTATCATACAAGATGAAATACCATAGTTTTCAATTAATCATATAGGATGATTCCCCAATTTTGTACTATACAAACTGATAGCTACATGGGATGATAATTTATCATCGCTTATCATACTGGGTGATCAGAACAAACCCTTGAACTGATTATACAGGACAATGCAGTTTATACTATCTAAAAGGTTATTTTATACAAATCGTACTGGATGATCTCAATCATCCTAAACGATTAGTTCATCTCTTTGAACTAATCATAAAGGATCTATCGCTTCATACAGTACTAATAATAATACTTTGAAGTAATCATACAGGATGATCTTAGATCATACTGGATGATCTTAGATCGTACTGGATGATCAAAGTTGACAAATTAAAATTTAGGGCTTTTTTAGAGGCTCTCAATTTAAGCTTTCACATAGTCTTATTTTTTTTAAAAAAGAAGATGTTTGTTATTAAGTGTTTTGAGGTGGAGCAAAGTGGTGCTTAGGAGAGCTTTGGGAGAGAGAAGAGATGGAGAGTTTTTGTAAGGGAGGTTTGTGAGGGATTCATAAGGTTGCTCCAAGCAAGGTTCTTCCTCATCTTCTTCAAGCTTCCACCTTGATCCTTTGGAGGCTACAGGAAGACATTATGCTGTATTAGGTCTTGGTTCTCTGCCATCTCTAAGTAGGAGAAAAATGATTCTTAGTTCTCTTCCATCTTTAGGAGGGAGAAAAAGGATTCCGGGTTCTCTGCATTTGCTAGGAGGGTGAAAAAGAGTAAGGTCCTCTACCGCACCAGATTGATGGAAGAGATTTTGTAAGGGCTTCTCAACCTTGCTGTAGGGGCAAAAGGAGAGATACTTATTTTTAGTGCAATGCCTAGAAAAGGAGATTTTCAGGGAGTGGACATTGGTTGGGTTGGACCTAACTACTATAAATTATGTTGTGTTTATTCTTATTATTTTTTGCACTTTTATTTTTTTGTGATTTATCGTATGGTTGAAAAACTTTGATTTTCTATTATTTTTTAAATTAATTCACTTCCATATTAGGGATTAAGATGTTTGTTTTCAGATACTAAAAAGGCTATAAAAAGATTTACTTTTTGTTAAAGAAATGTTTTAAATAATGAATTCACCCCCCAACTAGGTTAGCCTTGGGCTGGTTCTTTGAGGTTTCACAGCCTCCTGAAACTTTCACCTGATGCCTTAGGAATTCAAAGGGGAACTAGTTCAAACTGCGAGAGGTGATATGGCTTCATCTCATCTATCCATGCTCAACAATTTTGGTCCAATGGCTTATCCCATCATCCGACATGGTTAAGTTATCGCATCATGCGCTGTCATGTGCCTTAAACACTACAAAATGTCACCATCACCTACAATCATTATTGTGATTGGAAATGATTGTGTGTCGATCAAAAATTCAAATTAAAATGAATTAATAATTTATATATATGCACAAACCTTTTAAAAATCATAGAAAATCCATTTAATCCAAATTAAGTGTCTTGGGCTTGTCGGAAAGCTCTTGACCTCTAATATTTTTTAAAAATAGTTTTGTAACTTTTGACCAGTGGATCTAGAGAAAATTGGATGTATTTAATATCCAATTTTCTTGAATTTCTCTAGATCCAATGGTCAAGTTGACCTTAAATTTGGACGATAGATTTTAGGGAGCATCCTTGACCTACCCTAATTTTCTTGGATTATGATTTGATTAGGTTTTCTATGATTTGAATTTTCAAGCTTGTGGGTCAATTTTGGACCATAACTTTGAAAATTTTTAACTATCCATGTACTTAGAATTTGATTTTCATTCTTTTGTGGTGTGTTTAAATGTATGTCAAGGTTAGTTTGCCACTGATTTCACCCAAATCTATTGAGTATAGATCCAAAAATAAATCACCAAAGTTATATATTTATTTAGGTTTGGTGATTCATTTTTCAAGCTAGGGAGGCTTTAATGAGCCCAAATATAGTGGGTTTAAAGTACATGTATTCATTTACCTATATTTTAAATTTCACTGCATTTGGAAGTCTTTTAGTCTGTGATTTAGTAAACACAAAATTTATGTACATAATTAGCCTAGGTTCTTTAAAAATTTTGCATAGGCCCCTTTGAGGGTTCCCCCTGCCTCGCCAACCCCCCCCCCCCCCCCCCACCCAAATAAAAAAGGTTTCTTTGAAATTCATAATAAATTAATAATAAATCTAAAAATTACATATAATATATCAAAATGCTCAGAATTAAAAAATTATCCTTTAAAATTTATTCAAATAAAATTTAATTTAAAACTCAAGAAATATAAAAATTCTATTAAAATAAATGATTAAAAATGTATAAAAATTGCAAAAATACTTTTAAACACTTAAAATTATCCCTAGAAGTTATTTCTGACATTTACGGAAGATTTCAAGAAGTTTAGAGTTGATTTGGTACAAAAAAAAAAGAAAATGATCTAATTAAATAGTTAAATAAATAAAAAAATTCATTAAACTTTAAAAATTCATAAATAATTAGGGATAACTCCAATTCAATAAACTCAAAGGCATTGGACTCATCTATGGGCCTAGTGTTTATGAAAATATAAAAACTCCAAAATTCATTGTAAATTAAAAAGTCAACATTTGGGTCAAATGTAATACATAAAATACATTAAACTTGTAAAATCTATAACTAAATCTAGAAAAATATAAATCCAACAAACTCATATGCATCTTACACTTAATCATATCTTGTATATATGAAAAATATAGAAAGTTCTAAAAACTAATATAAATTAAAGATTCAAGAAATAGTCCCCACATTAAATTTGTTAAAATATGAAAATTTGACAAATTATTAAAATTTTAATAAATAATAACCTAATGATTTAAATCAAATAACAATATTAAAATAAATAACCAACAGCTTTTTAATGAATTTTAGGTTGGACTAACTACGGCTGTGGCGTTATGTGCCCTAAGAAGGCCTTGGTCCTCGTGCACATTATGATAATGCTACAAATGAATTTAAAAGAATCCAAAAAATTAAACTTATAAATTTAATAAATCAAAAATCAATCAAACTAAATTTAACTAAAAATTATTAATAAAAGATTTAGACATTATAGCTTTGATACCTTATGCTTGATTCATTTGTGGAGGGTAAAGGTTTATGGGATTGAGAAGCTTTAAGGACCAAAACACTTAATTAAAATAAAGGACTATGCTATCCATCTATTCTAATTTTAGAGGACTGGTAGCTTTACAAATGTGAGCCTAGGACTTGATGATCAATAGTATCTAGCACTTAGAAGTTTTTGAGCACTATGTTCTATAAATTCTAAAATTAATAATTACAACAATTAAATTTCTCTTTAAAATAAGATTTAAAATATCTCAATTATTAATAACTTAAATTCAAACCATCCTTAAAGTCCTTAAATAAAATAATCAATTATATATAATTTTAAACTAATAATACCTAGGACCTATCCAATTTATATGGGCTTCTACACATAATTAGATGGTTTACTAGATAACCTACTTTAGCCTAAGCTAGGCTGATGATTTGATTTGGTTTGCTTAGAATGCCTTGCCTAGAGGGTACTCATATTTATGTATTTACTTTTTATAATCTTGATGTCATATTTACATTTCTATTAGTGTACTAGAGAATAGAGTGAAAATTTAGAGTCGTGTAATTTTATTTCAATTTAAATTTTTGTATACATAACTGCTCACACTGCACCATTTCATATGTGCATTTTTATATAACAGCTCTTTTATATTTTTGTTAAAGTAGAATGTACCTAGAAAACAATGTAAAGTCAAATGTAAAAAGCAATGATGTAAATATTTTAGATCTTCGTATAACTAGATTGAGTTGTACATTGTCACAAATTATAAAAGATTGAAAATGATTATTTATGTATGCATATATATATGTTCCAAAAGGAAATAATTATTTTTTCTTTTGAAGATCATTATCTTTTGGAAAACAATAGAAGATCCACCATTCAAAAGATTAAAGATAAATAATAATAATAATAATTATATTTAGATTTATTTTATATAGGAGTAGAAGTCCAAGGTTATTGTTGGTAGAGCTTGGCCACCTTTTCTTAGTAGCAGACCCTAGGTTATACTTTAAAATTATAAATGAATAAAAGTTCTTTAATTTACATTATGATTCATGCATCATTTTATTGTGCAGTCATATACATATTATAAAGTTTTCTAAACTATAAATCCTTAATTCCTAGGATAGAGCTTATCTAATCTTTCATTCATGTGGCGATTAATTATACTTAGGATTGTTAGCGGGTAGCTCACTCTAGGCAAGTGTAAGCCTAGATTATATGCAACCTCTCAGTTCTGTACATTCCTATTCTATTCTATTCTTTCAAAATCAAAAATTAAAAACTAAATTACAAATACTATTATATAATCTATAGTCTAAAGCTTGTACATTGAAATCTTATTAGTCCAACCATTTATTTAAACCAATATGTTTTTGAAAAGCCTTAGTCTTCACTTTAATTGAGAGTATTCTCTTAGGAGATATAATTAACTATAAGGGCTTACCCCTATAAGGAGTTTAAAACCCAGAATAAAATAAACCATATCTTAGTTTCTTTCTAAGGTAGGGAAAATTTATGGACATAGATCTTAGCTTTAAACATTAGTTTAATTTCATAATCAAAATATAAATGAATATTCTTTTTAACCTTAGGGGTAATTTGAATATTATTTATATATTTAATTATGAAAATAAATAGATGAGTTTAATTTCATAATTAAATGATAAGTAAATATTTTTTTATCCTTAGAGATGAATTGAATATTTTTTATATAGTTTGATTATGAAAATAAATTTATTAATATGCTTTCATAATTAAAATGATAAGTGAATATTTCTTTTATCCTTAGGGATGAATTGAATATTTCTTATATAGTTTTGATTATGAAAATATATTCATTGATTTGATTTTATGATTAAAATGATAATTGAATATTCCTGTTATCCTTCGAGGTGAATTGAATATTCCATATGCTATGTTTGTACACAAAAATAAATTGAAAGTTTCTCTTCTTAAATTGATAATGAGAGGTTAGTCTATCCTTATGGATGTTATAGTGTTAGTCTACATAGATTTGACTAAATAAACCTAAATATATTTAAAAGCAAATCTAGTGTTGCATGATATTTAAATTTGTGTACCACTTCAGTCTGTCTAGATTATCTTGCTCCATAATTAGCCTTTTCTCTCTATGGACAATTTACTACCTTATGTCGTTTCTTTCCATAGTGAAAGCATCGTCCGATCAATAAGTAGCTCTAACCTAATTATCTTCTTCCATAATAAATATATTCACCGTAGCTTCTTGTAAATGCTATCGATCTAGATCCCCTTGAATCACTACATCTATTTTGTTATCGCTAACACTTTCACTATCCCTTCTTGATTCATCTCTATTACTTTTGCTACTCACATCATATATGGAGCCCAAATCATACTTACATGTAAGTACTACCAAATTAATCTCTATCAATTTGGTCTATTATACCAACTTAAAAAACTCAAGAATCAATAAAGGAACTAATGAATGCCTCAAATCCAAGTGTAATCCTTATAGAATTCTATAGCACTTTACTTTAGTTGTTGGGATTACATGAGGAGTGTACCTAGCCAATACAGTAAAATTAGCTTCATACTTCATCACCATCTTGTGTACTTATTCCAATTTGATGAAAACTTCCTACATCTGCCATCAAGTTGAAGGAGGTATGAATCACATTCTGAACACTATAATGAATTCATCCCAAGTGATCTCAGCATTGGTTTTCCCTTGAAATTTCTCTCATTGTTGTCCAACTCACATCTTCTACTTCACTTTCAAAGAGAAAGAAAGATAATAGTAACTTTCAGTTCTCTGGGCACTGCATGCCATCAATGATCAACTTTAGACTCAGTGTTGACCTTATTTTTAATATCTATCACTTGCATGGTCTTCTTGTATATCTTATCGGTTGGTCCACCTTCTTGCATTTTACCTTGATCTGTCATCGGCCCAAGAAATTATTTCTATGATCATATTTTGTTTTTTATTATATTTTTAAAAAAATATTTAATTAGGATGATGCTAATTTTATGAATATTTTGTGTGTGGTGAGGAGAGAGAATACTAAAGCTCTTTTTCTTAATAAATTGAATAATTAAGATAAACTTAAAATCCTATAAAAAATTTGTAGGGCATTATCATCAAAATATAAAATTACCATAAATAAAATTCATAAATAAAAAAATTATAAAATTAAATTTAAATAATTTTTTTAATTCTAACATTAAAAATAAAAGTATATAAGTGGGTATCCCAACTTAAATAATAAAATTAAATAAAATGGGTTTTATTTAATTCAAACAAACTTATCATGATCAATTTATTAAAAGAAAGAGAGGAATAAAGTTTGAGCTATTTATTCTATTTTGATGTGAATAAACCTCTCCAAATAAGGCAGATCTTGATCTAAGGGTTGAAATGAAAGCAAGGACACTAATGGGCTGCTCCACTAAGCTTTATTTTTTTCTTATATTTGTCATTAGCTAAAAAAGAGAGCTAAAGGATAGCAGTAGGTTTTAATTAATAAATGGCATTACAAGGAATTAATCTTGGACATTAATATAAAATTATGGGGACTGGACAGTCTTTATTTAATTCATTTCTGATATTAAGTGACTATTTATTGGTAGTTGGGATGGATTTTTGATGTCTCTAATGCTTGAATTTCTTTCAATCAGCTATGGTAAGATTTTATTGAGTTTCTTAATATTTAGAGTTTATCATAGAAATTTTTACATTTCTATATTTGCTTCTAGATTTTATTCACCATTCCATATTATAATTTGTTTAAGTTTGTTTAATTATAGACCCATTGATAAATCTACTTTGGGGGTAATGATTCATTTCATGGTTGCAATTCAAATGCAGGAAAAGATCATAAGATAGATGGTAAAATTCTATCTGATCTATTCTTGGAAAGGAAGTAATAGTAGTCATGGAAATAAATAATATTTATATGATATCAAGGGGAATGAAAAAGGTTGGAAACAACATAATAACCTCATTTTAGGCATTAGAATGATGATTTGATTTTTTTTAACTACTTATATTTTTTTTGAAGTTAATAGATTAAGTGAGATAAGAGCTTTTTGCAACTATGGTTTCTTAAACTGGAAATGCAACCTTGCTAGCCAAGGCTGTAATATGCTTTTAATAATCTAACAATATATTTCCTTAGTTTACATGTGTATGCACCTTAAATTCCAACAACATGTCTATTTATTTCATTTATAATGTGAATGAACATCCATGATTCATTACCGAATAAATTGTGGCAATGGCTATGTTGGAAAGCTTGTATGTATGTTAATATTCAATGAAATGTGGTTAGATTGTGGAATTGATATGCTTACAAATGACGGTGGCTTTGAGTAGTGTTCTTTACCAATGTTGATAATTTTCTCATGAATTGTTGCACTTTAAACTTAATATGAAGATAGCATGTATAAGTTGCTTTATATAAGTTCAATTTATTCACTTTTAATTCAAGTAATCATTTTACTAATCATTATTTTCCTCCATTATTGTTTGGGAGGAACTATGGAGATCATTTGGAGATCCAAGCTCAAATAGTTCAATCATCTCCATTTCTTCCAAATGAAGGTACTACGACTGGAAACCACCGGACAAGCACCGGTGAGGTAAAGCATCTAAAACTCTAGGCCGTAGGTCTCTAAACCCTTATATATGTACATCCATAGGATTCCTGCCTACATCTTTGGTTCTTTTAGAAACCATGCATTTATTATTTAAACCTATTAACCTACTAATGAATAGGATTTTACTCGTTAGTGCCAAAATTAAGACTGCATAGCATTGATTAATTACCCTAACTTAGTTTTATTTCCTAAATATTTCCTTAGGATAGAATGCTTTTGATATTTAGGAGTTTTCCTATTTGATTTTCTGAAAAATCATAATATAAATAATTGTAAAATATGGATATGATAATGAAAATAAAATAATAAATATAAACCAATTAAATGCTCCAACATAAATGAATAAATTAAATTTATAAATAAAAAATAGAATTATATGAAATAAAATTGAAGATAAAATCTAAATAAATAAAAATCACAAATGACGATAAAATCTAAATAAATAAAAATCACAAATAATTAAAAATTTAAATCAACTTAAATAATTAAATTTAAATAATAAAAAAACTAAAATTAATTAATAATTTAAATAAAACATTAAGATTTAAATAAATAAAATAAAATAATTGAATATTAATTTAAATCTAATTAGCTTAAATTTAATGAAATGCAATAATACTCCAATCTAAATAAAATTTAATAAAATAAATTCATTAATTAAATATTAAATAATTAAGTAATTTCTTTAATAAATCATTTATAAATAAGATGACCTATATGCATTGTGTTTGATTCCATTGTAGGACATAAATGTATTACATTTATGGGTCCTTAATAAATCTTTAATAAATGGAAGGACTATATATTATGTTTGATTCTTTTGGAGGGAACAATTATATTAAATTAGTTGGCCTAGGATATGTTGGTTAGATATTTCAAAGGAAATTTGAATATTTAATTAACATGTTCTTTAAAATAACTATTAATAAATCACTTAATAAACGGTTAAAAAAATCTCAAGGATTTTACACAATCATTCTATCCTATTTTAAGGAATGAATGCATTATAACTATGAACCTTAGGACTTGGTAGTTAGTGGCTTCTACACTTTGAAGTCATTAACTAGCATAGTTCTTTAAAATCTAAAAATAAAATAACTCGAACAATTAAAACACACTAAAATCTAATTTATCAAATTCCAAAATACTAAAACTTAAATTTAAATTAAAATATCCTTTGGCCTATAGCCAGCAAATAACTTCAAATCAAAAGAACTGAAATAATAAAACCCCTTAGGACATATCAAAGCCACACAACCTTCTTTACATACTGTATTAGTTTTTTAGGACAACTAACTCGAGTCTTAAGCTAGGCCGATAGTGAGTTTTCATGTGATGGGGATACATTTGCCTAGATGGTATCCTTTGTATATTTGTTTAATTTTGTACTTTGGATGTCATACCATACATGATTATTTTTCTATTGGTACACTTTAGATTTATTACATTGTATACACTTGCATTACACCCATACATACATTGCATTTATGCATTCATGGCATCTTCATTTTATTTTAAGTTGCAATAGAATGTACCTTGGTACAAAGAGTCAAATGTAAATATAAAGGTATAGATTGTATATTTAGAGCGAGTTGTAAACTCAAAAATTTATTAAAGGTCAAAGGTGATTTGCTTATGCACATAAAGGACTACAAAAATAAATGTCTTCTCTTCTTTTGAGAGACATCATCTTTTGGAATTCTATAGGAAACTTGGAGCTAGAAGATAATAAACAAACATATTTAAACCTACTTCACTCATAGGAGTAGAAATCCAAGCCTGTTGAGCTTGGCCGCCTTACTTTTAAAACAGACCCTAGGTTATATTTTAATTTCAAATAAATAAATAAAAGTTTTATTTATGTAGCGCTTCATACATCATACATGACGTTAATTAGATGTTATTGCATATTAAAGAGTCTTGATTAAACATTCTAAACTAAATATCCTTAATTTTTTAGGAATAGAGCCATCCTATCTTGCATTAATATGGCAATTGATTATATTTAGGATGTTAGCTAGCTGTCCACTCCAAGCTGAAATATGTCTAGGTTAAACACCCCTTAGTGTCTTCTCTAAATTCAAAATAAATTTTAAATGTCTATATTTCTTCTTAAAAAGTAAATCATTTTTAAGATTTTAAACTCAAAATTTCAATCAAATCTTTATACATTTGAAAGTCTAATTTCACTTTAATCAAGTGTTTTTAAGACATATCTTGAGATATAATTAACTATAGAGACTTGCCTCTATAGGTAGTCTAGAACCCATAATAAAATAAACTCTATCTTAGTTCCTTTATAAAGTAGGAGAATAATCTTTTAGACTCAGACTATAATACATTCCTTAATTAGTTTTATAATCAAAATGATAGGTAAATGTCTATTTTATCCTTTGGGATGAGTTTTACATTCCCTATGCTGAGTTTTGATTATGAAAATAAAATTTATTTCTCTTTTCAAGTTGATAGTTAAGCATTAGTCTATCTCTGAAGATAGTACAATATTGGATATACAGATTTCACTAAAGAAATATTAAAGCAAATCAATGACTCATTTATTTGTCCATAAGATTTTTCTTGTGACTCTGCTGGGGGTAGACTATTCTCTTCATCTTTAGTAAGTATTATACCATTTTAGATAGATAAAGATTTGGCTAAAAATTTGAGTTTATTAGATCTTTATCCTAAATTCTCAAATTCAAATATTGGAAAAAAACTTTAAACTTAAATCTATATTTAGATCCATTCAAAAAAAATCTAAACTTCAATTTCCATTACCTCCCTAGTCTGGATTCTTTTAGACTAGGTCCTAATTCAAATCATTTTTGAACAAAAATCTAAATTCCATTTTTACTATTAGGGTCCATAAATTTGGCATATGTAAAATTTTTAAAATCGAAGTAAAGTTAATTTGAGAAATGTTTGAAAGTTAAAATATAAGGAAAATTTTTAAGAAATTATTTTCTTAGAGTAGTTGGTTTATTTTCTTAATGGAAATTTATTTTATTTCCTATAAAGCATAAAGTAATTTGTGGTTGACTCCTCTAAATACTTAAAGAAGAAGACCCATGATCATCAATACTAATAAAAGGAGTGTATATTCCCTCCCTCCTACCACTTGTGTGGGTGATCTTATTTTTTAATTAAAATCTATATCAAACTAAAATTGAATTTAGAAATGAAAATCTTCTCCATCTTCCTGCAATTTTACATCCTATAGGCACCCTTGACATGCTTATGATTCTATTTTATGATTCTTTTAACCAAGTTGTTCATTCTTACCATAGGATTGAGTTAGCTTTGTAGATTTTTCTTTCTTATATAAGAGAGTGAATATGTTTCTCTTATTCTCCGAAGATAATCTTACAATTGAGAATGTTTTCTGTTAAGGTTTGAGTATGAATGCTTCCAACAAAAAAATAATAAAAAGATGCAGAAAGTGTGCTAAAAATAAAAGATGAATAAAGTGTGCTGAAAATAAATGATACACAAAAGTGCTAAAGAAAAAAAAGGAAATAAGGAAGTGGCTTTCCTGTTTCAAATTCTTTAATCTTAGAGGACCAACATGTCTTTTGATATTTTTAATACTTGATTTTGAAAATCTTGATTCTAGATTCATCATAATGTATTAATGTTTTATTAGATATAAAAAATCATATAAGAAAATTGAGAAGATTCAAGTTCTTTTTCTAATTTTAATACTTTGAATTAGATTTTAATTTAAAAGATATTTATTGGGGAGAGAACACTAGTTTAGCTATAGGGATCTTGATTTGGATCAACAAAATTTAAATCTCTAACCTTTTAATGTTTAGATTAATTTAACCTACTTCTCTTTAAACTTTAATATTTATTCTCATTTATCATTTTGATTGGGCTGCGATGATTAAGGGAAAAAATTTCTAATGAACGAGCAAAATTTTCACTCTCTGAAAAAGAAAATCAAACTTATCTCAATCCATTAATGAGTATTTAACATCTGTTGGTGCTTTTATTATTGGGTATGCTTAAATATTCTCTTTATTTTTTTGAAAACTCATACATAAAAATCTAAAAATCCCTAGCACTTGATTAAATTTTATCTTTAAAGGAATGGTGTAAATTCCATTTTGGTATTTTTTTCTTTTGGATTTTAATGGTCTAACCATCAAAATATGCTCATTTGGGAGTCACCTCCCATTTGATTATCCATCTAAATGTATTCATTTGAGAGTCTTTTCTCATTTAAATTTCTCAAATCTTTTTTTTTTGGAGTCGCTCTCCCATTCAGGTGTAAATCCCACTCACTAGTTCAATTTCATTAAGTGAGTATCTTAATATTCCTTTCTTTATTGTTTTAGTTTGATCAAGAAAATATTTGGTCCTTAAATCTTTGTGTCATGCTATTTTAATATGGTTAGATATAAATTAAATAGTAAATTAGTATAGTAATAGTAAATCAATGTAGTAACATGTATTCTAATAATTACACTAAATGAGTACGGAGTTTTGGCTAACATGGTATTTTTCTAGTAGTTAGTAAATCAGTAATCAATAACTATTGTCTCAAAAAATAGAGTTCTCATTCTTTTCCTGTAGCACAAAAATAACACTTTATAACTCCCTATCAATGAATCACATGAAATAGTGGAGGATAACACCCAATCACAGTATTTAAAGGAAAGCTTGTCGACCCATCATTCTATATAGGTTAGTAAATCTTCAGTCAACATTAGTAAAACTAGCATTTACTTATTCTCACACATACTATTATTATAGTATTATAATTGTAATAACAACGAACTATTAGCCAATCACATACTCATATTCACTCATGATGCTTGTATTTATAGCATGCTTGTATTAAAAAACCAAAATTTTCCTTTTGTCCAAATCATACAAAATATAATAATTTCCATTTTACCTAGTAAAATTATAAAATCAACCAGTCAAAATATCAAAAATAATTATTACAATGATATTTAAAAAGTTATTTGGTAAAAGTTCACTAAACCTAAGGAAAATGTAATAAAATTAATCAAGAAGAAATTTAATGGTTGGAATCAAAATCTTTGAAAATATGAATATGAAAAAAATCACCTACCATAATTTGATCAATTTTTATAAAAGCGATGAAATGGGCTGACAACCAAAATCCAAATTTTCTCCTTCTCTCTCCTCTTTTTCATCTCTCCTTTTCTTCTTCCTTCTCCAACGAGCTAGTATTGGTGGAGGGTGAAGGAGGGGAGTGGAGATAAATGGCTTTTAATATATATAAAAATACTACTTGTGGCCTAGGACTGTAACACTCCAACTTAACACCACATTACTGCATGTTGAATCCAAAATTATTATAGAACAAAGCCTTTAATGCCATGGTGGCGAATTCTAGTGTCACTGTGCTTACAGGTCCAATGCAGCGCCATTCACAAGCTTAACACCATAGTGGGCCAGTTCAAATATAAATTTAGATTTATCATTTTTAATTTATTTTTAAATATTAGGTTGTTACAATCTACCTATCTTAAAAAAATGTCATCCCCAGCATTTCCCTTAAAGATTTGAGTATAAAATTGGTATAAAATAAATTCATTCCAAAATAAATCTATATAGCAAAACTCAAATTAAGTCAAAACCAAATAAACAGCTCTTTAAAGGACTCACATCAACCTTATAATCACTTTTTTATTCAGTCATATAGTTTATTTAATTACACATCATTCACCTATATTATGAAATGCCATGTCAATTAATCACTCAAAATAAATTTTTTACCCATCGAACTCTCAGGTTTTTATTAGTCATCTTGATACTCCAAGTTATACACTTGTGGCATCACTGGAGTAGGTATTATCGATTCTAGTATAATATAATCCCTCTAACTACCACTTACAGCTCTATCACCAGCCCTATTTTTTGATCTTTTACTATAAGCTCTCAATCCTACAATCTTCTATCCTTTAGTTTATATATATTGTCCTGCTTTAGAATCAGCACTTCCACTTTATAGATAGTTTGCTACCTTATGTATTAGCCAGTTATATAATAAGGGATGTGATGTGAAATTTTTATTTAACAAATGCTTGATATTTTAAATGGTAAAACTATTTTAGAAGGAAAACGAATCAATAATGTTTACATGCTTGATTGATCTTGTATTAATATTTTAAAAAATTTATGCTATTTGAAAACTATTTTGGATGAAACATGATTATGCCATAGGCGACTATGTCACACTAGTACGAAAAGTCCTAGAAAGATAACCTAATAGGATTTTGTTAGAGGTAACCACAAGCTAGACTTCACTAAGGACCATTTGTGTGATGCCTGTCAGTTAGGGAAGCAAACTAGGTTATCTTTCCATTTAATTAAAGATATCACCACTAGTAAACCACTAAAAATCTTACATATGGATTTGTTTGGTACTGTTAGGATAGCCAGGTTAGGTCAAACAAGTTTGGATATGTGATTATAGATGATTATTCTAGATTCACTTGGGTTAGATTTTTAGTATATAAAAGTAAATCTTTTGATGAATTTAAAGTATTCTCCACTTGGATTCAAAGGAAGCTAAGAGTTATGATTTTCATAATTCATAGTGATCATGGTGGAGAGTTAAAAATGAGAAATTTGAACTTTTAATTGGTATTAGAACTACTATCGCATATACTACCACGAAATCCTATGTCCATAGGCGTCCTATAGAAATTACCCATCAAGACATATATGAAACTTTACCACTTTCAATTATTGGGTCAAGCCACCTACTATATTCTGAAAGTTCGAGGAGGTTGTAAGTCCTCAATGAACTAGCCTGAGGTGCACCAAGAAGGGGTGTTAATTGATAATTTAAAAATTACACAACAAAAATACTGATATATTGTTTTGAGAATGATTTTAAAACTAATCCAAAAAATTTTCTTAAAATCATGCAGAAGCAAATGAGAATTTAAAATAATTTTTTAATACTTATGAATAATTATTTTTGTAAGTCACAACCTATTCTAATTGTAGTTAATTGTAAATATTAAAATTTGTGTTGTAAATTCAACTTGTAGATAATAGAAAATAAATTATAGAAAAGTAAATGCCAAAAGGCAAAAACACACCAAAAATTTTTAGTGGTTCGACCTACGTCCACTCCATGGAGCCCTCTGCTCTGAGTATTGCACTAGTACTAAGTGACTCTCCTTTTGCCCCCACATCAAGGTGGAGAAGCCCTTATAAAATCCCTTCTACAAATCCCTAGAGCGGCAGAGTACCAGAAGCTATGTCACCCTCCTGGTGATTGCAGTGAACCTTCAATATTTTTCTTCCTTTTGGAGAAGGCAGAGAACCTCAGCTCCTTTTTTCCCTCCTAGAGAAGGTAGAGAACCTCAGCTCCTTTTTCTCCCTCCTAGAGAAGGCAAAGAACCATAACTCCTTTTTCTCCATCCTGAAAAAGGCAGAGAAGCTAGAATACTTGACTTTGAAGCCTCTCTCCCAAGAGAAACTTCAAGGACTTACCAAGCCACAGGAGGAATCAAGGTGCAAGCTAGTTTGGAGCAACTATGTGAACCCCTCACACTACTTCTCCCTCATGCTCAACCTCACCTTCTTCTACCTCTCTCAACCAAGGGCTCTCAAGAAACCTTCTCTCTCAGAGTTCCTTTGACAGCCAAAAACTCCTCTCTCTTTTCTAAGAGATTATTAAAACATTGCTTAAGTATTGGTCTTCAAAAAACCTTAAAAATTCAAGTTGGCTATCTCTGTTCATACAGTACAATCTATATTTGTATAGTACTATCAATTTAAGAACTAGACCCATCCAGTATGATATAAATAGTCATTTAAATGAAATATTCAAATTTTGTTAGCATATCATAAAGTACAATCATGAGGTCGTCTAGTACTATATATTTAATTTCTCTATATTCGTATAGGATGATTTTTAGGGCTTAAAAATCATCTTCATTAATCATCCTGTACTATTCTCATCAAACAGTATGGTAAGTTGATTTCCAATAGGTCGTCTAGTACGATATAAACATCGAATAGTACTCTTAGTTTAGAAATCATGATTTCATTTGGTACGATCTTTGGGATGACCAAATTTCATCTCTATCATCGTATGGTATAATCAAGGTCATACAATACGATATGCTATAATTATTTAACCATGATTTGATTGACTAATTACAGGGGATGATTTAAGTAAAAGTTCAAAATGGCATACAATATAATTAGGATCGTACAACATGATTAGGATTGTACAGTATGATTAGGATCATATATTACGATTAGTTTGAAAATCATTGTTCAAATTTCTTATTTAATTTATCCGGTGGCTAGGGCTTATAGATTGAAAAGAATCATAAAGCATGATAAGCATCGTACAATATGATTAGTTCATTAAAATTAATGATTCAATTAGCTATTAAAAACTATTTTTGAATAACTGGTCGTACAGTACAATTATATTTCGTATAGTATGATTATTTCAAAAAAAAAAATTTTTTTTTCTCACTCATCCTGTGTGTGTGTGCACGATCACCAATTGCGTACGCCCTTATGTGGCCAATCTCAGGAAATAAAAAATTATTACAAAGCTAAAATTATAGATTCTTTAACTTGACATCCTATTCTATCCAAGCTTGAGTCTTTATTAGTCTTGAGCGGTGTATATTTTTCCTAAATTATGCACATAGACAGCAAATAATATCCAGTATTTATGCTAAAAGAAATATAAAAATTCAATCAATAATGTTTCTTATCATAAAAATTAGAAGCTAAGGATCTTGGATTACAATAATCTCACCATTTTTGATGATGGCAAAGATTTTTGGTTGAAAGGTAAATTGAAGTTCTTTTCTCCTAAGGTCCCCCTCACTAGGTGATAGATTTTTATAAAATAGGGGTTTGCCCCCTTTTTTGATTTTTTTTTTTTAAATTTGAAAGAGATTTTTTTAATTCAATATAATAAAATAAAATAATAAAAAAGTAAATAAAAAAACACAAATAAAATGCTATTTAATAAATGCAGACATGCAACCAAACACATACTCCTCCTTTTGACATCACAAAAAAGAAGAGGAACATTAAAAGTTGGAAAGATAACTACAAAACTTAAAAAATAGGAAATACATCACACCAAAGAAAAAAAAAAAAAACTAAAAGAAAGAAGATCCCTGATAAGGTGGTGGTGGTGGTTGGAAGTAGTTGTTAATTGAGGAGAATTATTATTGGATTGAGGAGATTTATTCCCCAACCTATGCCATGTTTGTCTCATCTTGTTGTTGCTTTTGCTAAATGTGTAAGTCCAGGGGAGACTCTAGGTGATCGAATCTTTGTACCATCTCCTCATAGGGATAGAAGTGAGGTGTTGGTGCTGGTTCAGGTGCCACTAATACTGGTGCAGCTACAGCTGTAGGAGCAGCTCCCCCTTCTTCATCAAAATTAGGCTCGTCGTGCTCTTGCCACTGATGAAAAAGAATATGGAAGGAAGTATCTATGTAGAAGATAGGAGTATTGTTGAGAGGTGTAGGGTAGGTGAGTTTGTATTTCTTTTCTAAGATATTGGCTACGACATGACCTAGGGCAACATTTTGTTTCCTTCTAGTTGAGGCTAGTCAAATAGGAATTAGTTTTGAATATAAGCAATGAGCATTTGAGCTTCATCAATTTAGGCATCTGATATGATGAAATATTTGACCAAGGAAAGTAATGGAGTGATATTGACATGACCTCCAGCTTTAGGTATGATTGAGGTATGAAGAACATACAAGATAACTTTTGCTTTCTGGTTCAGGGAATGAACTAAAGGTTGATGCTGGCTTAAGGCTATTCTGGATAGTGAGATTTATGACATTTAATCATAGTCAATTCTAGAAGCCAGGGATTGAAGTCTAGGTCCCTTTGTGGAAAGTTGGATGTATTCTCCTAAATCCCCTTTTGTGATTTTTACTTGGCAGCAACATACGTAGGAGGTCATAATTAAGGCATTGCCATTAATCCTAAGGTTAGCTAGAAATTCATATAGTAGTTCAGAGTGGAAGGGAAGTGTAAGAGTGAGAAGGAATTGGAGAGAGGTGGTGTTAAACAGGCTCATCACTTAGAAATTGAGTGCATGTTGATTGAGCATCCTTGAGGGCTTGATGCCAGACTCCTTATATCTATAGTATGTTACTTCATCATCAGTAGGTTGGAATCAATCATAACTTGAATGATGAGAGAAAGATCTTCCTTGGGTCATACGACTACATTTACTTCCCCATTAGATAATTCAAGGTCATGAGGGAAGAAATTTGAAGGATAAAGGAATTGAGAGGATTGAAACCTTAAAAAAATCCTTTAATTTATAGATTTAAGGTTAACAATATAGTATGATTTGTAATTATACAGTATAATCATGAATTTAAATCATCTGAATGACTGGTCGAGAAAAGGAGATCAAAAGGTCAAATCATACAGTATGATCAATATCATACTGGATGATCTTAAGATATTTCATTCATCCTGAGGAGTTACCTGTATAATCTTTGACTAAATAGATCATACCATATTAATAGGTGTTTGTACAGTATGAAGTGAAATTATTATCATACCGGCCAAATTCAATTCGTCCAATGGCTATTTATAGGTGTACTGTATAGTACGAAAGTGAATCGTATAGTACTATGTAAACAAATTTTATTTTTTGTTTTTTTTTGGATTTTGAAAATTTTTTTGTTTGGTCCACAGAAGAGTTTTTGATGGTTAGGAAACATATATTAAGAAAAAAAAAAGTAACAAAAAAAGAAAATACATAGAATAAATTATAAAATATATACAAACACATTCATATTGGCAGATATGAATGGTTGATTTCAAATGATAGAAAAATTTGGATTCTTCATGAATCAAGCATGAAGTCTGATACCTAGTCTTGTCCTCAAGGTGCTAAAGGTATCATAGGTTAGAGGTTTAGTAAAGAAGTCCGCCAATTAGTCTCCAGTAGATATGTGATGCAATTTTATATCTCCCTGGCTACATGATCTCTTATAAAGTGATGCCTAATATCTATAAACTTTGTGTGGGAGTGTTGAATTAGATTTTTAGATATACAAATGGCACTAGTGTTTTCATACATGATAGGAATGGTGCCTATAAGTAGTCAAAGATCTAAGATTTATTGCTTTAGCCATAGGACTTGAGTAACATAGCTTCCTACAGTAATGTATTCAGCTTCAGTTGTAGATAGTGCTATTAAATTTTGCTTTTTATTAGACCAAGAAACTAAAGATTGGCCAATAAACTGATAGGTTTCTGATGTACTTTTCTTATCTACCCTACATCCTACAAAGTTATAATCTGAATATCTTAGGATCTCAAAGGATAAGCTATATCTAGGGTAACATATACCTAGGTTTAACATGCCTAATAGGTATCTAAGGATTCTTTTAACAATAGTTAGATTAGATTCTTTTGGATCGGCCTAAAATCTAGTATAGAGACATACACTAAATATTATATCAGGTATACTAAAGTTATATAGAGAATTGATCCAATTATCCCTATATATTTTTTTGATCAACTGATTTCACATTTGGGTCCTTATCTAACAGAATGGTAAAGCTCATGGGAGTGTTTATTGCCTTAGCATTATCCATTTCATATTTCTTAAGGATGTCCTTGATCTATTTAAATTGGCTAAGGAAGGTTCCATCATCCCTCTGCTTCACACTAAATCTAAGAAAATAATTTAGCTCTCCCATCATGCTCATTTCAAACTCTTTACTCATTATTTTTGAAAATTCATCACATAGGTTTTTATCTGAATATCCAAATAAGAGATCATCGATATAAATTTGAACAATGAGTAGGTCTTCTCTTACTTTCTTGATAAATAGGTTGGTGTTTACACTACCCTTAACAAAGGCTCTATCTAGGAGAAATATTCTTACCCTTTTATACCATGCTCTAGGTGTTTTTTCTAATCTATATAATGCCTTTTTTAACTTAAACACATGATTGAGAAATTATGAATTTTGAAAATCTGGGGTTTGCTCAATATACACACCTTCTTTAATCACCCAATTTAGGAAGGCACTCTTAACATCCATTTGATACAATTTAAATCCCCTAAAACATGCAAAATCTAATAGTACCCTAATGGCTTCTTGTCTAGCTACATGGGCAAATGTTTTCTCAAAAAATAGTCCTTTAATATGATTATACTCCTTAGCTACTAATCTTGCCTTATTTCTCACTACTGAGTCATTCATTTTATTTTTGAAAACTCACTTTATTCCAACTACTCTCTAGTCCTTATGTCTTTTGACAAGTTTCTATACATCATTTCTAACAAATTGATTTAGCTCTTCTTGCATTGCTAGGAACTAAAATTCATCAGCTAGCGCTTGATCTATAATGGTGGTTTCTATCATAGAAATAAATATGGAATGACTAAACTCGTTCCTAAGTACATGCCTAGTTCTAACACCTTCAGATGGGTCTCCTAAGATCAGTTCTTTAGGATGACTAGATGAGTATCTCCATTTTCTAGGCAAGGCCTCTTGAGGTTTTATTAGGTAGGGGCTCCTGAGATTGTACTCTATCTCCTAGGTCAATGGTTTCTACCCCTTGAATGTCCTCTACTACTTCTTCTAGTTTAGATTCAGAGGTCCTATTTGATTCATTAAACACCACATGTGTAGACTCTTCTTCTACCAAGGTCCTCTTATTGAAGATTCTATAGGCCATACCTACAGATGAATAACCTAAGAAGACTCCTTCTTCAGACTTGAGATCAAATTTTGCTAAGAGTGATTTTTTATTAATTAGGATAAAGCATTTACACCCAAAAATGTGCAATTGAGAAAGGTTGGGTGTCCGGCCCTTAAGGAGCTTATAGGCAATTTTATTTAATTTGGATCTAACATTCATCCTATTTAAAATATAACATGCAATATTTACTACTTCTGCCCAAAATATCTGAGAAGTAAATATTTAGCTAATATGGCTCTAGTAGCTTGAACCAAAGTTCTATTTTTTCTTTTAGCTATTCCATTCTATTGAGAGGACCTACAGGCAAAGAAGTTATATTCTATCCATATCTCTTGATAGAAAGATTCAAACCTTTCATTTTTAAACTCTCCACCATGATTGCTATGAATGGTTGAAATTTCACATCTTAATTTTCTTTATATCTAGGTGGAGAAGATTCTAAATTCCTCAAATGATTCACTCTTTTTTATGCTAGGAATCTAACCCAAGTGAATCTAGAATAGTCATCTATGATTACAAACCTATATGTCTTCCCTCCTAGACTGGCTATACTAACTAGTCCAAATAGGTCCATTTGAAGAATTTCTAGTGGTGAGAGATGTTGATGTCCTTAATTGAATGAAATGAAGACTAAACTTATTTTCCTAATTGGCAGGCATCATATAGGTGGTCCTTAGTGAAGTCTAACTTAGGCATGCCTCTAACAAGATTTTTTGGGTAATACTCCTAAGGGTCTTCATGCTTGCATGACTTAGTCTCCTATGACATAACCATTATTCATTAATTATAGTCTTCAAATAGACAGAATTAAAATATTCAATGCAGTTCAAATTAAGTATGTAAATATTATTTACTCTTTTTCGTTCTAAAACTAGTTTTCCATTTAAGCTAATTATGCATTTTGTAGAAAAAAAACTTTATATCAAAACCCTTGTCACATAATTGGCTAATGTTAAGTAGATTATGCTTAAGGCCATCAACTAATAAAATAATTTAAATTATAAACTTGTTAGAATTGCTACTTATAGTTGAGCCAACCACTTTCCTAGTGGTGTTGTCTCCTTGTGTTATCTTGCCTCCTGACCTAGCCTCCAGTGTGATGAACTGCTTCAAACCACCTACCATGTGTCTCGAGTATCCATTATCTAGGTACCACATGCTCTTACTAGGTCTTTTGTGAGAGCACCATTACAAAGTCATTTAAACGTTAGATTTGAAAGCCTAAGTGAGTTTGGGTTCCACTTTTGCATTGATGAATGAGATGTTTCCATGCTATGCTATGATGCAAGTAATTTTGGCCTCCACACTAGATGTGTCCTATGGTGGATAGTGCAAGTGTAGGATATGTGACCTATCATGCCACAAGAATGACACCTAACACCAGGAAAAGGATCCACTGATCTACATGGGTTATGGTGCCTCCTACTAGGGTTATATGATGCATGCTATGGTGATGAATTATACTATTGTGCCAAAGTAGGTGATGGTTTATTATTTTGAAGTGCATTTATTTTTACTCTTAGAAATTCATTTGCACTTTCAAGGTTCGCTACTTCTATTTTTACTGCATGCTCATCACTATCTAATTCACTAGCAAGGGTTTCTAGTTCTTAAAATGATTTTTCTAAGTCAAGTTGCTTTTTAACCAAGGACTCATGTCTATTATTTAGTTCAACATGTTTCTTATTTAATGTATTATATTTATCAAGTAAAGCCATGTGATCACTTTCTAAAGTAGAATGTTCAGTTATCGGACAAGTATGCTCCTTTTGCAAATTAGAAAAGTTAAAGTTTAAGCTAGTATACATATTATTAAGTTTCCTGAATGAATCATGAATTTTTTCTAAGATTATAAATAACTCCTCATAAAAAAGTTGATATACCTCATCTTGATCTAATTGATTAAGATTATCATTAGCCATAAGACACAAGTTTGTTACCTCCTCTTCTACTTGTAATTTTAATATTCTGAGGCGGAGTCGATCCAAAATGCCTTCTGTGTCTCTTTCTTCCCTTACCTGAATTTAGCCTTTTCTTCACCCTTCTCCTTGATTGGGTGAGTTTTCAATTTGGGGTAGTCTATTTAGAGATGCCCTGGTTTCTTACATTCAAAACATATTATGTCAGATGATGCTCTAAAATTTCTATTGCTTTTACCTTTATTCCATTATTATTGATGACGTCATTGTTTCCTCTTTAAAAAACTTTTTAACTGGCAGGTCATCAAAGCAATGTTGTAATCCTCCTCTGCTACATAACTATCACTGTATGAATCGATCACTTTCAAAGCTATAGCCTTCTCCTTCTTCTTATCATCTACATCGTTCAGTCTTTGACTCACGCCTTGCTCGTAGGCAGTGACTAACCCAAGAAAATTATCAATAGAATAAACATTTAAATCTTTTGATTCAGTAACTATAGTAATTTTAGCATCATACGCACTAGATAGGCAACATAAAATTTTATTAACTTTTTTAGATTTAGAGAGTTCTTTGCCAAATGTATGTAGGGATGTCACTATCTATGTGAACATAGTGTACTTTTATAATATTGACTCACTAGGTTTCATACGAATAGTTCGTAATCATGTAGTAAGATGTTTAACCTAGACAGTTATACTTCACTAGTTCCCTCATATGTTATGCATAGTCTAACCCATATTTCCTTTCCTATAATACAGATAGATACACATATATAGTCCTCAGATTTCAAAGCATAAAAAAAAAAAATCAGGCACTTAGTATTTAATTGAGTAAATTCTCTATCCTCTTAACTCCATGTAGTATATAAAATTTTTGTTTTGGCTCCATTGACTACACATGATGGAAGAGAATAACCACTTTGTATCATACGCCACATCCTAAAATCAATTGATTATTAAAATGTAGACGTGAAAATATTCTAAAAATTGAAAGGGATTTTTTCAAATAGTGGTGGATGAGTTATTAAATACCCCTCCACAGTATTTCAGTTACTAAATTATGCCAATAGATCATTGCTTGATGATTCTAAAATCAAAATTTAAAGACCCTCTTTGATACCACTTGAAAGTCCAAGGAGATTGTGAGACCTCAATGAACTAGCTCGAGGCACACCAAGAGGGGGCGGGGGTGAACTAGTAATTTAAAAATTACTCAGCAAAAATACTGATATATATTTTTTTGAAAATAATTTTAAAACTAATCCAAATAATTTACTTAAAATTACGTGGAAGCAATTAAGAATTTAAAATAATTTTTCAATACATATGAATTATTCTTTTTACAAGCCACAACCTATTCTAAATGTAGTTGATTATAAATATTAAAATTCTTGTAGTAAATTTAACTTACATATAATAGAATAATAAATTGCATAAAAGTAAATGCCAAAAGTAAAAAGCACACCATAAATTTTTATTGTGGTTCAATCAACCTTGACCTCCGTCCACTCCTTAGAGTCCTCAACTTCGGGTATTACACTAATATTAAGTGACTCTCCTTTTTCCCCCGCACCCCAGTAATGCGGAGAAGTCCATACAAAATCCTTTCCACTAATCCTTGGTGCGGTGGAGTACTAAAAGCTATGTCACCCTCCTAGTGACAACAACGAGACTTCAATCTTTTTCTCCCTTATAGAGAAGACATAGAACCTCTGCTCCTTTTTCTCCCTCTTGGAGAAGGTAGAGAACCACAACTCCTTTTTTTCCCTCTTGGAAAAAGGTAGAGAACCTAGAGGATTTGACTTTTAAGCCTCTCTCCTAAGAGTAATTTTAAGGACTTACCAAGCCATATAAGGAATCAATGTGCAAGCTAGCTTGTAGCAACCATGTGAACCCCTCACACTAGCTCTCCCTCACACTCAACCTCACCTTCTTCTTCCTCTCTCACCCAAGTGCTCTCAAGAAACCTTCTCTCTCCGAGTTCTTTCAAAAGCCAAAAACTCCTTACTCTTTTTCAAGAGATTATTAAAACATTAGTTAAGTGTTGGTCATCAAAAAACCCTAAAAACTCAAGTTGTCGATATCTGTTCATGCAATAAGATCTGTATTCATATAGTAGGATTAGTTCAAGAGCTATACCCATCCAATATGATGCAAACATTCATTCAGATGAACTGTTTAAATTTTGTAAACATATCATACAATATGATCTATTTAATTTCTTTGTATTCATACATGACAATTTCTAGGATGATTGAAAATCATCTCTATCAATCATTCCATACTGTTTTCATCGTATAGTATGGTTAGTTGATTTTTAATAGGTCATCCATGATGTAAACATCATGCAGTATATTTATTTTAGAAATCACAATTTTATTTGGTACGATATTTGGGATGACCAAATTTTATCTTTGTTAATCGTATGGTATGATCATGGTCATACAATATGATCTGCTATAATTAATCAACCATGTTTTGATTAAATAATTATAAGGGATAATTTCAGTAAGATTTTAAAATGTCATACAATACGATTAGGCTTGTATAGTCTGATTAGTTCAAAATTTTTTTTTAAATTTCTTACTTAATTTATCTGGCAGTTAGGGTTTATAGATCAATATGAATCATACAGTATGATAGGCATCATACAGTATGATCAGTTCATTAAAATTAATGATTTAATTAGTCATTAAAATTATTTTATGAATAACTGATTGCACAATAAAATTATAGGTCGTACAGTATGATTATTTCAAAAAAAAACTTATCTTAAATTTTTCCTCACTCCCCTTGTGAGTGTGTGCACGGTCACCAATTTCATACACCCTTTTGTGGCGAAACTCAAGAAATAAAAAATTATAAGAAAGTTAAAATTATAGATTCTTTAACGACACCTTATTCTATCCAAGCTTAAGTCTTCATTAGTCTTGAGCAGTGTATATTTTTTCTAATATGTTAGTGCGCACAGATAAAAAATAATATCCAGTATTTATGCTAAGAGAAATAAAAAAAACTCAATCAGTAATATTTGTTATCATCAAAATCACAAGCTAAGGATCCTAGATTGCAACATATTCTTTAGGGGAGATTATGACTAGACTATAATCAATCTAACCCTTAGAAATAGCCCTTTAAATAAACACCATCTACCTATCCACTCACTCAACATATAGCATCTAACATGTCTTTTAAACCTCTATTTTAAGTAAGGTTAGAGATCGAGTTAATATCACCCCAGTACTATACACCATCACCTATCTGATCATGTGTGCCACAGAGTTTGATGAAGCCCACATGGTTAATGGCTATTTTCAAAATCTTACTTCTATGAAATGACCAGAAGTCCAATGTAGGTAGAATCTAGCTTTAGGACACATAGTTGCCTATGTCTTAGATTAAAAATACTAGCTTATATATCCCACACCAGCATATATATTTCCT
The DNA here is from genome assembly GCA_019925795.1 of Dendrobium chrysotoxum. Classification (NCBI taxonomy): domain Eukaryota; kingdom Viridiplantae; phylum Streptophyta; class Magnoliopsida; order Asparagales; family Orchidaceae; genus Dendrobium; species Dendrobium chrysotoxum. The sequence goes on along the minus strand of CM034303.1, from coordinate 35,865,690 downwards.
ATCTTCTATACTAATAGTTCCTTCCACTTTCTCTTTCATAGACATCGAGGGGATGAGCCTTAAGAGGAGAACGAGCTCGATGAGGAAGGGGGAGACCTTCCAACACTAGCTCCTGAATACTAGTCCCAGCTCCATGATATGATGGTAGAGAGATTTGACCACCTGGAGGTGAAGTTGAATACATATTTTTAAGATTATACTCAATAGTGGGAGTGCTTCCAATAGCAGCCCGACCAACTCCACCAGTAGCACGAGCAGCTTTAATAGCAGTATGAAGCAGATCAAGCCTGGTTCAATGACACATTTTTTGCTATTCACTAGTACTTTAGCCACCACCACCACCATCACTTGATCAGGTACCTTTTCACTTCTAATGTTGTGTGATGTATTATAGTTTCTTTTATTTCTTATTATTGTAGTTTATGCTGTGTATTATTTTTCTTAGTTTGTTTTTTCTCTTTTTTTGGTAATATCAAAAGGTGGAGTAAGATTGTTAGTTGTACCTTTTATTTGATTTAATTTAGTTTAGTTTTTCAAGATTGCTCTGTGTTTATTTTGTATATATAATATAATATAATATAAAGCAAAACAAATCTCTATTTTTAAAAGAAATAAATTAGTAAGGGGGAGATTAGGAGGAAACAAAATAAACTTAAAAATTCAACCAATAATATTTGCCATCATAAAAAAGGGGGAGATTATTATAATCCAGGATCTTTAGTTTATGGTTTTTATGATAACAAATATTATTGGATTTTAATTTTATTCCCCTAGGACTATTATTGCATACATATTTGTCTTGTGCACACTAATATTTTAGGTATATCATACACAATGCATTAACAAACGATCAAGACTCAAGACTAGGTATAATAGATTTGATGTTTATAAGAGTCTATATTTTTACTTATTTATTTTTATCTTTCTTGAGTCAAAAGTATTGTAAAAGGTGTATACTAACTTGGCGATTGTTAACACACACATAGGGTAGTGAAATTTAGAAGTTAAGACTTTTTAAAGATTGTATCATATGATGTTGATCATATTGTATGACCATTTTATCAAAAAAAATGGTAATTAAGAGATTAAATTTGATAAACTAATCATATTGTACAAATTTAATCATATAAGATAATTAGTTTATATATGAGCCCGTAGTTGCAAATTAGATTTAGGCAAGTATTTTAAATTTTGACTTTTGTACTAATCATATTATACAAACATATTCATAATGTACAATATTTAAAATCATACCTAAATTAATCCCTGTGATTAGTCAATCAACTCAATGTTTAATTAATGGATCAAATCATATAGTATGATCTTAATCATACTAGGTAATTAGTAGAGATTATTTTTGATCATCCTGGATGAACCTTGGCTGGATTGACTATTCATATAAGATGATATTAATCATACTAGATGATTGGCAGAGATGATTTTTTATCATCCCAAAGATCATCCAAGATAAACTTAAGTAAATGTACTAATCGTACTATATATTTAATGATTCATATTGTATAATCAATTCAACATTCTTTAATTGATCTTACTGGGGTTCATTCATCATACAGAATGGACAAGGATTTTTAAACTAATCATACGGTATGATCCATAGATTGTACTATATAATTAGAGTTGGCTGAATTGAAAAATTAGGGTTTTTTGGAGCCTTGTATTTAAATATCTCTTATTTGATGTAAGAGAGTCTTTTGTTAATTTTTTTGTGAGATCTTCTCTATAAGTTAGGGTTTGAAGAGAGATCAATGGTCTTAGGAGAGAGAGAGGTGAGGTTTTGAGAGAGAAGAGCCTTATGAGATCAAGGGAGTGTGTGAGAGTGGTCCTACACATGGTTGCTCCATGAACATTCACCTTCTTTCTACAGGAGTCATTATTTTTCTTGAGGAAAACTTCGGAAGAGGTTCATGACATCAAAGGATCCAGCTACTCCATCACACCAGGTTGGTCGAAGGGAGTCAAACTTTTCTACCTCACCAGGAGGGTGAAAGGGATTCAGGGTCTCTACCTCACTAGGAGGGTGAAAAGAATTTTGGCTTCTCCACTACACCATGGAATGGTGGAGGTGATTTTGTAAGGTCTTCTCTTTGCTATGGGAACTAAAAAAGATTCACTAAAAGATTAGTGCAATACCTGGAGAGGAGGACTCTGGCAGTAGATGTAGGTCAAGGTTTGACAAAACCACTTTAAATTTTTAGTGTGCGCGTTCCTTTTTTATTTAGCACTGTTATTTTTTATAATTTTCATTTCCTACATATTATGTTCTTGAAAATTTGGGTTGAAAGTATTATGATTATTTTGGATTGATTTTTGTGAGCAAGACAAAAAAAACTTAAAAAAAAAGAACAAAAATACATTTATGTTCATTTTTTCTATAAAATAAAAAATACAAATTTTATTTGGTTATTTGTTGTTTGTTTTCATTTTTGTATTTCTTGTAAAAATTTTTTCAAAGAAAAGTTCTTGAAAAAGAAACTTTTTTAAACAACAATTTACCCCATCTTTGTATGCCTTGGTCAGTTCAACATGGATTAACAATCTCATTTGAATTTTAATGTTCTAAATTTTGGTGGTAGTTAGGAAGATCACATTCCTATGATTGAATTTATTTATAATAATAGCTTTCATTCAAGCTCTGTATGGCTCCATATGAAGCTTTGTATGGTAGGAAGTCTTATAAACTGCTATCTTAGATAGTGGTGGGAGAAAGACATCTGATTGGGATAGCTTTGGTTGATGATGCTTTTGAAAAGATCCATCTGATAAGAGGATCTTGATAAGAGTTAGATTAAAAGCTATAGAAGATAGGCAATGATAGTATTTTGATGCTAAGCATTGGGCTATAGAATTTCAAGTAAAAGATTCGGTATATGTTAAGATCAGGCCAATGAAAGGTATCAACAGGTTTAGCAAGGAAGAAGTGGTTGAAAGGATTGAGAAGTCTGCCTATATGTTATAATTGCCAAAGCACTTATTTGAGATTCATAATGTGTTTCACGTATCACTTTTGAGGAAGTTGGCATCCAATTCTAGAAACATGATATCTGCTTAAGCCATTGAGGTATGTCCGAATCAGAGTTATAGAGAAGAACTAGAGAGGATTCTAGCTTATGATGTAAGAAAGTTAAAAAATAAATAGATTCCAATGGTTAAAGTTTAGTGGAAGAACAAAATTGAAAGTATAGTGATTGGTGAAAAGGTATTTTAGACAAGACAACTATATCCCATTCTATTTTTATGGTTTGAGATCTGACCTTTGAAATGTTGAGGATGATAATTTTCTACGGTGGGTAGAGTTGTGACACCTCCAGGTTCAGTATTTGGTTTAACCTATTTTGACTTGAATTAAAAAAATATAAATGCTTAAACCTTTGTGTTTTAAACTCTTTTGTATATGTTTGGGAATGATTTGTGTGCATAAAAAAGGTCTATATTTTTTTTGAAGTGAGTTCCAAAGGTTTGAATACTTATTTTAGTTTATTTGACTATTTCATATTTTTACTTGAATCTTTGGATATCTGGTATGCTGTTATTACTTTACTCAGCACATTGATTTATTTTATTGCATTAAATATTCAAGAAAATATTTAATAAAAGAAATACTTAGAAATTTTGATTGAGTTTATGGCTTGCTAAGCTATTTTAGCTCACTATGATTTTGCATTCTATTTTCAGGGTATTGGAAATAGAAGGAGTCTTTTGATTGGCTGCTCAAGATCTAATCTGAGTTTGTATATGTACTTTTTCCATTTTAATTTTTGTATAGTCATGGCTAGCTTTATTATGTTCTGCTTAGTTTTTTATTGTCTATAGCTATGTACTATAGTGTAGATTTTATATATGCCATTTTGATGATGAATGAAAAGCAAATATTCTTGATGGGTTTATTTTTAATCCTTTGAATGTTTTAGCAGCTCTATAGTTTGTCATTGTTTAAAAAGTTTAAATTGGAAGATGAAATCTAAAAAAATTTCTAAAACTAGATCTTAAGATTTATCTGTCATATTTTAACACGGTAGGACTAGCCCATTAGTGGGTATTGTCAAGTTGGTTTGTGACAAGGCAAGCCATGTTTTATTTTGAACATATTTGAATGAATAATCTCATCTCTTTTAAATAATTCGAAATGATGCATGCTAAATTGTATTAGGATTTATTTTTTGCATTACGGAGCACATTCAATAAATGAAAAGGGTAAATGATGCTTAAAACAAAAATTTTCCACTATTTTCTCTTCCTTCCATTTCGTCATGACTCTAGTAGAATATATACTAAAAAATGTCATTTTTAATGTAAGTTAGGATTTTTGAAGATCAAATAAGAGTGCAAAGAAGTTATTGAATTAAAATATAAATTATTAAAGGAATACAAAAAAACCTTCTTTTCTTTGAGAGAAGAGGGTAATCAAGATGAGAGATGTGGAAAATCAAGATGAAGTCTAAAGAGGAAAACTAAATAGTCGCTAGTGACAACAAGTCCAGAGAAGGGGCCGATACAACTCAATTACTTCGGTGATGATGACTTTTCTTGAATGATAATAGCTTAAATATCTTGGGGCTTGAACTATAATTATTAAGCCAAGAGACAGACATAGGAGGTGACCCAAGGTTTTGAAACTAGAAAATATTGGGAGGAGGATAGGAATTAAGTAAAAAGCTATTGCAAAAAAAAAAGAGATTTTTTTTAAAAGAGGGGAGGGAGGGGGGGGGGGGGGGGGGGGGGGGGGGGGGGGGGGGTGTTCTCTCTTAGGCCCGCTTTGTACTCTCCCATATATGTTACTCATCCTAGAATGTCTTCTCCTCATCATCTTGTGCACCTATTGTGTCTGGATGAGTTTGTTGGAATAGTATATCTTACCAATCATTGATACTAACATACCTAAGGAAGATATCTATTGGTTTTATAAGCATCATGATCTATTTTATTGATTTTTATGATAACAAATGTATGATTTGATGTTTTATAATTTGTTCCAAGTATTTTACTACATTAGTTTAATAGATATGTAAGATGGCTATTAAATGGACTACACATGACATAGTCATAATTTGATTAATTGAGCATAGAAGAACCCATGATAGATCAAGATAAAGAGCTTGCAACTATATATATAATACTTATAATTATAAAGATTAAGAAGTGTCTTAGAGGTTCATATAACTTTACTTGTATGGTATGGTTTTCTCATAATTTTCTTTTACTTTCTATTTCAATTAATGAAAGAAAACAAAATGAAATTAGATATCAATAAATTTTCATAATTAATTAATTTTTTATTAATAAATTTATGTATTTTTAATTAATTTGTGTATAACATCAAATAACCCAAAAAATCATAATACCTAATTCTGGTAATTAAATGTAATAAGGCCCATATGTTTGTAATTTTATTTGGTATGCTAAATGCATCTATTTTAAATTGAAAATCTTAAGAAAATTTATTAACATATGTATGATTTTGTATAAATTACTTTATATTTTTGTAAGCACATTTAATATATTTTAAAATAATTCTATTATATGTAAATTTGTCTTTAAATATAAATCATTTTAAGATCATTCAATTTTCGCTCGACATTCATTCTATTGGTTTTAATAGATTCTATAAATGCAAATTGATAGGTTATACAATAAAGTTTTAAATGAAATCGAATTTATTATAATTTTTTAAATATCACTAGATTTTAATATTGCAATCTGGCTCAGAGTTTCTATATATATTTTTTGATGGTATTTGAAGATTTTTTGACTTATCCATGTGATTAACCATTTCTTTGTTATTTGAATCTAATATTTCTTTATTGCAAAGTAATTTTTTATTAAATGTTATTATTATTTGATAAAATAATGCTAGATTATTATTTTTTAATTTGCTTAAATTCTCTTTTTTTTAAAACCCTATTCTCTTCATGTGAGGGCTTCTCAAAACTTGAAAAATTTGGCATATTCTCCCTTCTTTTTAGTTTCTTTTAAAGCTAAATTTTGAGAGAATAAATTTAGATTTTCATTCCAAGTGGTCTACATCTTTGCAAGATCAATTTATTAGTTCGAAAGCTTTAACACACTTATTTGAGCAACTTCTCTTGAAGTTTTTTAGTTTCTTTTTCTTCTATAAATCTATATTTGATGATCATTTATTTTTCACCTTGAACTTTTCTAAAAAAAAATTATTTTTGGCTGAAATGCTTTACGAGAGTCTTATATTAAGTTTTCTATAGATTAAATTACTTTATCCATAAAATTAGCAAGCAAATTTTTTTATTTTTTTTATCATAGATTTATGTTTTAAATCTAATGTGCACTAAAAATTATTTTATATTTAATTTAATATATCCCTTTTATGTGATTTTAAAAGTATTTTTTAATTAACAATTAAAATATTTCTAAGTATCATCATGTATATAAATCAAAATAAAAATACATTTTATAGTGAGTAAATTTTACATTTCATTTACAAGTGGTGAGGAAATTATCAAAATTTATAAATATTTTAATTCTTTTATTGCAAGATTACTTAAGCTTGTGCTATTTATAATATGTCATAATTTTTTTCTTAATCTCAGCCATCTGGTTATTGAAGTTGATATTGTAGGAGAGTACTTGGATTATAAGTAATTTCTTTAATTTAACGAAGTGATGCTTGCAAGGAAAATATGGAATTTAATGGATAGTTAGCGTGAGAGTAAGCTAGCATGGATATAGGCTAAGTTGTTGTCTTCAATGAACCATGCAAAAAATATCATGTCTTCTATTTTCTTTCACTTCCACAAGTTACTTTATAATTTTTAAAATTTTTAAAAATGTATGTTTGTTTATACTCCTACCAAAGCTTCAAGATTATATTAACTATTTTAATTAATAAAAAATTTCTTAAAACCATAATTCCCCCCTCTTGGGTTTCCATAATCTTCCAACAATTGGTTCAGAGCTTAGGCTCTTTCTTTATACTTAACATCCTAGATAGATCCACTTATAAACTATGATATTAAATTTTCTAAGGTTTTTATTTCTACAGTATAAACAAAATCAAGCCATTATCCCACCACATAGGGTCAACTACATTAATACTTTTTCTCCATTATGAGTTGTTAAGAGTCAAATTTTTATTTAAATTTAATAAGAATAGGTCATTTCAAATATTTTCTAACCAAGTCTTTTTAAGTCTACCTCTACCTTTCTTAACATATGTTAAATCTAAACATTCTACTATCCTAATCTTATTTACCATTGACGTTATTCTAAAATTTCATGTTTATACTCATTTCATAATTTTTCTTTAAGAGTGAAGCCACTTGTCCACCTGAGCATCCTCATCTCTATAGTACTTAACTTACTTTAATGATTCAATTTTAATGGCAAACATTTTGCACCATATAGCATTGTAAATCTCACCACCATCTTATAGATTTTTCCTCTTTATTTGAGGGGTATTTTTCTATCACACAACAAGCCCGATGCAGTTCTCCACTTCAACCATCCAACTTGAATTCTTCTAAAAATATTCCACTATCACTCTGCATAATAAAATCGATATATCTAAAATGTGTGCTCTTATTAATGACTTAATCATGCAAAGTCATAATCCCCCCAATAGATCTAATACTACTAAAGTTCACTCCTATTGTAATCTTAGCGTCCGACCTTATATTTTGATGATAACAAATATTATTAGATATTTATGTAGTTTCTCTTGCTCTATATAATGCGTATGTTTTCTATGCATACTACTAATATTTCAGGTTTAATATAAATTATGAATCATTAGAGAATCAAAACTCAAGAATTGGTTGCATAGGATAGATTAGTTTAAAAGCGACTATAATTTTATTTTTCTTGAGTCAATATATCAGAAAAGGTATATGTTAGCTTAGCAACCATGCACACACACACACACACAAGGGGAGTGAAATTAAATGCTTTAATTTTTTAATGATTATACAGGATGATCTGTATCATATTGTAATATCTATACAATAAAAATTTAATTAAAATATTTAATTAAGTAAAATAAAATTTGAAATTAAAATGAATTAATCATACTATATGAATTAAATCATACAAGATGACCAGTTATACTTAGGAATCACCACCACCATTTAAAATTAGGTAATATTTTTAAATCTTAAAATTTGTTCTAGTGGTACTATACGGACCAAATCATACTATATAATATTTTAAAATATTGCCTTATTTAATCCCTGTGATTATTCAATTGAATTTGGCTTAATTAAGATTTAAGATCGTATTATAGGAACTTGATCGTATTGGACATAGATGATTTTTGAAGTGTAGTGTCATTTTACAGAAAAGAATTCCTCAAAATTTAAATGAACTTGATAGCTTTACCATTCTTTGTGCTATAGGAGATATATTATATGGAAGAGCACTATGTGATTTGGGAGCAAACATCAATCTTATGACCCTTTCAATTTTTAAGAGACTTGACTTAGGAGATATATAACCCACTACTGTTACCGTTTAGTTAATTGATAGATCTTTTACTTATCTTGGGGGGGGGGGGGGGGGGGAGATTGTTGTTTGTATGTTTATTTTTTTCTTATGTTTGTGTTTAGTGTGTTTAAGTTTTGTGCATGATTTTAGAGTTTGTTTGAATACATATATTTTTTGTACTCTATTTCATTGTCTTTCATTTTTCATTGTAGTAGTTTTCCTCTTGTTGATGATGTGAAAAGGAGGAGAAGGTATAATATTTTTACTATTAGGTTTTATGCTAGCTTTTTGATTAGTTCAATCTCCTACTTTATAGCATGTGTGTTGTTTCTTTTCAGTACTTGTGTTGTCATATTTTGTTTAAAAATTTAAAAAATGTGTGTTTTACAAATTAATAAATTTTGTTAAAAAAATAAAAAATAAAAATATTAAAGCTTTCAGATTTTTTAAAGAAAGCACTTAGTGTGGGGTAAAACATAGAAAGAAATTAAAAAAAAGTTAAACTTTCAAATTTAAAATTTCAACCAATAATATTGGTTGTATTAGGTATTATACTAGCCTTTGATTTGTCCAATCTCCTGCTTTATAGTTTTTTTTCTAGCATGTGTGTTGTTTCTTTTCAGTACTTGTGTTGTCATATTTTGTTTAAAAATAATAAAAAAAAGTGTCTTACAAATTTAAAAAAAATGTGTTAAAAAATCAAAAATTAAAAATTAATGGTTTTCCAAACTTTTTAAAGAAAGCACTTAGTAAGGGGTTGAACTTAGTAGGAAATAAAAAATATCTAAACTTTCAAATTTATAATTTCGACCAATAATATTTATCATTATCAAAAGAGGGAGATTGTTGAAATCCGAGATCCTGACTTTGTTTTTTGATGATTTCAAATATTATTGGAGAAGTTTTTATTTATTCATGTTTTTTCTATTACATATTCTACTTGTGTGTCACTAAACCTTTCAGTTATAGCACACACCAAGCTAAAGTGTGGATTTAAGGCTTTAGATAATGTTGTATTAGTGTAAACATAAGTTTATGTTTGAAAGAGTCTCTATATTTCAACCATGCACAACCACACTAGGGAGAGTGAAATTAAATATTTAGAATTTTTTGTAAATCATACTATATGATCTAAGATGTCTTTATGATTTGTTCAAACAAAAATTAATTTAAATGTTTAATTAAATGAGATTAATTAAAATTGGAATATAACTAATGGTATTATATGACCTCAAATCATATGATACGATCACCTATTATGATAATACTACCATCAAATCTTTGTTTCATAATTTAGGAAAATTCAAATTTTGAAAGTTGAACTCATTATACTATTTGACCTTGTTCGTACTGTATAAAAATTAATTAAAATAGCCTAATTTAATCCCATAGATTAAGAAATTGAATCAGATCTTTTTTAACTATAGATCATATTGTTTGATACAAATATTATATAGTTAAATCCACTTGAGTAGTAGTTTATAATAAATAAAATTTTCAGAAAAAACTTTTCAACCATAGTAATTCAACATGTAGAAAAGTAAAAATGCAGAAAAAGTAAAGTGAGCAGAAGACACCAAATTTTATAGTGGTTCGATCCAACTAGATCTATGTCCACTCCCTGGAGACTCCTTCTCCAGGTAATGCACTAAACACTAGTAACTGTCCTTTTTTCCCATAGTAAGGCGGAGAAGCCCTTACAAAAACCTCTCTTCCACTAACCTCAGTGTGGTAGAAAACCGTCATCCTTTTTCACGCTCCTTGTGATGGCAGAGAACCTGAACATCCTTTTTTACCCTCCTGATGAAGGCAGAGTACTGTCATCCTTTTTCACCCTCATGTTGAAGGTAGAGTACTCGATCTACTTGAAAATCTTCTCTCAAGAGCCTTCAAGAAAGTAGGGCAGACATTTGAAGAAACAAACAAGAGATTCTCACCTTTAGGCAACCTTGTGAATCCCCTCACAATTTCTTCTTACAAGATCTCTCACTCTCCACTCCCAAAACACCCTCCTAAACACTCTCCTTATCCATTCTTAAGAGAAATTTTTAGCAAGCCCAAAAGAATTCAATTTCTAGGACTCATTATAGATTAATTTCCTAAAAAAATCATCCAAAAACTAAACTTTCAAAGTGAAATGTCGTCAGATCGTACAGTACAATCATTGATTATCTGTACGAACAGTTCAAAATTCATGGAATGATCTGGTACAAACCTTATTTCATACATTATTAATCATCTGTATGATTTTAAGATCATCTGTATGAATAGTTCAATTTCATATGGATGATCTGAATGAACCTTATTTCATACATTGTTAGTTGTCTGTATGATTTTTAAATCATCTGTATAAATAATTAATTTTGTATGGATGAATTGGTATGAACATCATTTCATATACTGTCAGTCATCTGTACAATTTTTAAATTATCTATATGAATAGTTAAATTCATATGGACGAACTGGTACAAATATCATTTCATTCACTGTTTGTTGTTTGTAAGATTTCTAAATCGTCTGTACGAAAAATTAAATTCCTATGGATGAACTGGTACGAACATCATTTCATACACTGTCAGTTATATGTATAATTTTTAAATCATCTGTATGAATAGTTAATCTCATATGGATGAACTTGATGAACCTCATTTCATACTCTGTTAGTCGTTTGTATGAACTTACATCGTATAGTACGAGCAGGGTAAAAAATTTTTAATTTCAATTTTAACTCTCTCCCCTTGTGTGTGTGTGCATAGTTACTTAAGTACAATCACACTCTCTCAGACTCAATAAAAAAAAAAAATACTGACTTCATTACATGAAATCCTATTATACTCTGTCTTGAAGTCATCAGCAGTCTAGAGTATAATTTTCCTAAAATATTAGCACACATAAAAAGAAACAAAAATCTATCCAATGTATGTTAAGAGAAACAATAATAATATCAGAACAATAATATTTTATTATCATTAAAAATTACATAATATATAATTCAAACTTGATTTCTAAGTTTCAACAATCTCCCCCATTTTGATGATGGAAAAACCAATATTGTTTGAATTAAAATTAAAAGATCTTTTTCTCCTAAGCTCCCCCTCAATGAATGCTCAAGTAAAATCAAGGGATTAAAAAACACAAGACGTAAAAACACAAGATGAAAACACAAGAAGAAAACACAAGAAGAAAAAAAGATGAAAACACACACAAGATTATCATAAGTACAAGACCAAAGAATACATGATAACAAACAAACAAACAAATAGAAACAAACACACGAAGACTACCCCTAAACAATCAGACAATCATATGATGACTCCCCCTTTTGACAATAGCAAAAAGGGAAGAAATCCTCGAAGGAGTATGTTGCTATTGACTAATCTCATAGATGATGAAGAAGAAAAAATTAACCTATTTGCAAAAACGACATTAATGGCCGAATGCTAAAAAATAGTCTCATATTTTAAATCAAAGAATAACTAAGATAAGAAAAGTCAACCAGATTTACTGTTCGTTCTAAATTTATTAACTAATATAAACATTTTAAAAATGATTAAATAAAAGATCAATTAGTTTCAAATTCAATAGTTGAGATTAATGTTGATTGTATGGATTTTTGTAAGAATTAGAGAGATAAATAAAGACTTTCAATTGGCGACCATTGCACATTTTTTTAAAATATTTTGGCACGCTTTCTGCATCCTTTCAGTTTGGGCTAATGTTGTGCCTCTTTTCATTTTTGGCGAACATTACGCATCTTTTAAGATTGTGGCACATTTTGTGCATCTTTTTAAAATTGTGCTAATTTTATGCCTCTTTTCATTTTGTTCTTCTAGATATCAACAATTCTTAAAACAAAACCCAATAATTAACAAAGAAATTAATAATTTGAACAATAAAAGAAAAGAAAAGTAATTCATCCTATTTTGCAATAATTTTTAGTATAAAAATATTTATAAGAACAAGAAAATGATATCCTTATCTTTATCTAATCACAATTTGATTTAAATTTTGAGAATTTCAAAATTTTCCAGGATATTAAGTTGTAGTGCAAAATATTTTAAAATTTCATTCAATAGATCAACTATGTTGGATTAGTCTATCAGAACTTAGAACAATTTAAGAGCATTAACACCAAAAATAAGAGAAATATCATTTCATAATTTTTTTAAAGAAAAAAAACTAATTCAATGCATACGTAATCAATAAAATCAAATGCAGATACAACTAAAAAATAAGAGTACATCAGAAACAAGGCATGCATCAAGTACAACAGAAAATAAAGCTAATAAGCTAGAGGATTCTAATCTAGAGGTGGCTGATAAGCGTTGAACATTGAAAAGTAGCTATTGATTGTAGCTACTTGAGTATTTAGGGAGTCAAACTATCCTCTCACCCAGCTCATGTCTTCATGATATCTCGCATCCTACTAGTCTAGGCGAGCCTCAATATGATCAAATCTTTGATCAAAGTGAGACTCAAGTCGGTCAAAACTTTGGACCATTTCTTGATAAAAATGCTGCTCAGGTCCAGGGGCAGGTGCAGGTGCAGGTGCATGAGCCTCTTCTTGTCCTCCCATTTCATCACCCTCATCACCTTGAGCTTGGTGAAAAAGAGAACGAAAGGAAGCACTAGTGAAATAACATGGAAGTTGATTTGGAGCATCATGATGAACTAAATTATATTTCTTTTTGAGGACATAGGCAATCAAATAACCTAAAGCCACATTTTTTTTCCTTTTAGTGGTAGGAAGTCTAATATCAGTCATATTGTTGAAGTAGTCTAGAATCAGCTGGGCTTCATCAATTAGAGTGTTTTTCATTATGAGATATGTAACTGAAGAAAGTAACGGAGTGAGGTTGATATGATCACCAGCTTTGGGAATAATGGATGTTCTAAGAACATACCAGATGATCCTGGTATTTTAGTTTAGAGAGTATACATGAGATATATGATTAGCTGTAGATACACCTCTAAGAGTTTGATTTACTGTGGACCACTTAAAATCCTCCCTTGATGTTATAGTGTGTTCTCTTACCCCTTTAGTTCTAAGGTGTAAGTAGGTGCCCAAGTCTTCCTTAGTTATCTCTACCCTCTATTTAAGAACATAAGATGACATGACTGTGTGGTTTTCCCTCATTTTCAAATTGGCCAAAGAAAGGTAAAAAGTTTCAGAATGAAAGGCGTGGATTAATGTGAGAATGAAAGTAAATTGGGTAGAATCAAAGAGAGGCATTACTGAGAAGTTGACTTGAATCAGAAGATGGGAAGGAGTTATTTTTGCCTCGAGGAAGCGATCATAGGAAGCTTCATTCTCTTTTAACAAAAAATTTTCATCAACTTGACTTGATCAAGAAGAAGAGTCTCTTGAGAGTCGAGCCCTTTTTCCACTAGTGCTTGCCATTTGAACACAAGAAGGTTTGAAAGCGAAGGAATGGTGAAATATTCAAAGAATGGCTTTCAATTTAAAGAAATCATGCCAGTTTGTACAGTACGAAATGGGGTTCATACGTATGACTTTGATTTTGTATGGGATGAAAATTTTTTCATACAAACAAATAGAAATAATTAAAAACACTTAATATAATGAGATATCTTTTCATAAATATGATTCTCAAGGAGTCGTATTGTATGACTTTTTGACCAAACCATTCGTACAAACGAACATGTGTTCGTCTGGGATGATCAATAATAATTTTTATACCAAATGGTTGAGATCATCCACATGCAAACTGATACCTTGATCGTACAGACAAACTAAGGTTCATATATATAATCTTTGAAAAATTAACTATCATTTTGAAAACTAGTCCCAACTGTACAGACAAAAACTAACCTATCGTACAAACGATGACATCATCATACAATACAATATGCTTTAATAAAAATTCATTTTTTGGCTGCTCAACTCAAGAAAAATATCATGTAAAATCTTTTGAATTCATATAGTACAAATTGAGTTTGTGCAATACAAATAGAGGATTAAGTATAGATTAGCACATGATAATCATCAACACAATTAGTTATGAATAAATCAACCACGATCCATAAGACACAAAATCAAAAACAAAAAAGAAATAAATAAGACATCAAAATAAAAAACAAAAAGAAACAAATAAAACATTAAAATAAAAAATTGAGTACAAATCAAACAAAACAAATCACTAACACAGAACAAAAACATAAACATTAACAAAAAGATACAACACAAATAAAATTTGCAGAATTATAGTTATAAAGATTGAACATCAATCACACATAATTTGATTCTTAAGGTGCTAAATATTTCAAAAGCCAGTGTTTTTGTGAAAATGTCTGTAAGTTGATTTTCAGTTGCTACATGATGTAGCTCAATTTCTCCTTTGGTGACAAGATCCTTAATGAAGTGATGTCTAATGTCTATATGCTTAGTTCTAGAGTGTTGGATAAGATTCTTTGAAATGCAAATGCCATTAGTATTATCACAAAAAATTGGAATAGTACCAATTGAAAAACCTAAGTCCACTAGCTCTTATTTTAACCATAGAACTTGTGCCACACAACTTCTTAAGGCAATGTATTCTGCTTCAGTAATAGAAAGAGCTACTGAATTTTATTTTCTGCTACACCAAGAGACTAAGGAGTTTCTTATGAATTGATAAGTCCCAGAAGTACTCTTTCTATCAACCCTACACCCTAAAAATTTGAATCAGAATATCCAATGATTTCAAAAGAGGTGTTGTGCCTAGGATACCAAATCTCTAAGTTCTGAGTTCCTAAAAGATATCTCATAATTTTTTTAACAGCAGTCAGGTGAGATTCTTTTAGATTAGCTTGAAATCTAGGACACAGATAAATACTAAATAGATATCAGGTCTGCTTGTAGTTAAATAAAGTAATGATCTAATAATCTCTCTAAATTTCTTCTGATTAACCTATTTTCCTTTAGAATCCTTATCTAACTGATTTGAGAAACTCATGGGAGTACTTATTAGTTTAGCTTTATCCTTTTCATACTTTTTAAGGATGTCCTTAATATATTTTGAGTGACTCAGAAAAGTGCCATCCTCTTTCTTCTTTATGCTAAAACTAAGAAAGTAACTCAAGTCTCCCATCAAACTCATTTCAAGTTCACTATTCATTATTTTTGAAAAATCATCACAAGGATTTTTATTAGTGAATCTAAATAAAATATCATCAACATATATTTAAATAATGAGTAGATCATCTCCTACTATTTTTATAAAAAGAGTAGTGTCCACACTCCCTTTAGTAAATGACCTCTCTAGTAGGAATGTGTTAGCCTTTTGTATCTTGCCTTAGGTGATTGTTTAAGTCCATACAATGCCTTGTTCAATTTAAACACATGATTAGGGAATTATGAATTTTCAAAATCTAGAGGTTGCTCAATATAAACATCCTCTTTTATCGTGCCATTAAGAAAGACACTTTTAACATCCATTTGAAATAAATTAAATCCTTTAAAATAGGCAAAGGCTAAAAGCACTCTTATAGCTTCAAGTCTAGCTACAAAGGTAAAATTTTCTTTAAAATTAACTCTTTCTATTTGATTATACCCCTTGGCCACTAATCTTGCCTTATTTCAAACCACTACACCTGATTCATTCATTTTATTCTTGAAAAACTCACTTAGTTCCAACAACACTTTGATCTTCTGGTCTTTCAACCAATTCACAAATATTATTCCTAACAAATTGATTTAACTCTTCGTGTATAGCTAGGATCCAAAATTTATCAGAGAGTTATTATTTTATATTAGTCGGTTCAATCATCAAAATAAATGCTGAGTGGTTCACTTCTTTATTCAATCCATGCCTAGTTCTAACTCCTTCGTTTGGGTCTCCTAAAATTAGTTCCTTAGGATGACTCTTAGAACATCTCCATTCTCTAAGCAATGTATTTTCTGGTTCAACCCTTTCTTTAAGATTTACATTTTCTACTCCTTGGGTTATTTCCTCAACATCTTCTTCATCAAACCTAGACCCTCCATAAATATCTGATTCATCAAAAACTACATGAGTCATCTCCTCTACTACTAATGTCCTTTTGTTAAAAACATTATAGCATTTTCGAGCACTTGAATATCTAGAAAAATTCTTTCATCAGATTTTGGATCAAATTTTTCTAAAGAGTTTTTCCATTGTTATGAATGAACACTTTACATCCAAAGACATGAAGGTGAGAGAGGTTGGGTGTTCTACCTTTCAGAAGTTCATTAGGTGTGTTATTCAACTTAAATCTAATATTCACCCTATTTAGAACATAACAGGCTATATTAACCGCTTTGGCCCAAAAATACTTTGGAAGTGAATATTCAGCTCGGGCGGCTTCTATCATAGTTCTAATTTTTCTTACAATAACCTCATTCTGTTGAGGGGTTCTAGGAGCTGAAAAGTTGTGTTCTATCCCAACTTTTTATAAAAAATTTCAAAATCTTCGTTTACAAATTCTCCACCATGATCACTCTAAATTACAAGGATTTCACAAGCTAGCTTCTTCTGGATTCAGGTAAAAAAATTTCTAAATTCATCAAATGATTCACTCTTATGTGATAAAAATTTAATCCAAGTGAATCTCGAATAATCATCCATAATCACATACTTAAAAGTTTTTCCTCAAAGACTTACTATGCTAACTGACCCAAAGAGATACATGTGAAGAATTTCTAAGGGTTTGCTAGTTCTAGGATCTTTGATTGAATGAAAGAAGGGCTTAACTTATTTTCCTAATTGACAGGCATCACACAAATGATCCTTAGGGAATTCTAACTTGGGTATGCCTCTAACCAATTCTTTTTGGGTAATCATTCTAAGTTTTTTCATGCTTGCATGACAGAGACTTCTATTCCATAGTCAAGATTCATCAATAATAGTTTTCATGCAAAAAATATTAGAAGAACAAACACTATTTAAATCAAACATGCATACATTATTTACCATATTTCCATGGACAACTCACTTCCATTTTGGCTTATTATGTAGCTTGTAGGTAAAAATTTTATATTAAATCCCTTATCAGAAAGCTGATTAATACTAAGTAGGTTATGTTTCAAGCCCTCAACTAATAAACATTTTCAATAAATAAATTCTTTGTGTTGCCAATCATATCTATACCTACCACTCTCCTAGTGATATTATCTCTAAGTTTGTTGACCTCATTTTTGTATGAGGTTACTAGGACTAATCCAGACCCTAGGATCTACCCAGACCTTAGGATTTACCCAGGTACTAGATCTACCAAGATCTTAGGAGTAGTCCATGTTCTAGATTTTTTTTTAAAACTCTAGATCAATCCAACTTCATATTAAACTTCACCTTATCTAATCATATAAAACCATTCAAAAGAATGTCATTGATTTAGATAATCAAGAATCAAGTAATTAAATCCAAAATCTAACTCAAATCTAAATATTCAAATAAAAAATCTAAGGTTCAAAGGCCCTATCTTGAAAGCCTTTTTCCAATGATTTTTCAAACCCTTCAAACTCAAGTCAAATGACCCCCAATTCATGATCTATTAATTGCATATTTATTAGACATGTCCCTAGGGTCTACCCTCCAAATTTGAGCTCATTCTAAGGTCTCTAACCCCAGAAGCAAAATTGAAACCCAAAGGCTATAAATCCTTCAAATATTTATGGCATATGCCACTCGACCTACCACCCAGTGGATTTTGACCTTGGAGCCTTCTCTCAACCATTTGACAATATTCAGACCCTTAATTATGAATGGTTGAGCAATAAACTGCATTTTGGTGAATTTATTTTAACCCCCAGTTGACCAGAGGTCAAAATGACCAAAATACCCCTTAAGGGCTATTTTGGAGTTTTCTATAGACTTCAACTTAGCCTTTTCAAATAAAGCCTCAAAAACTCTTCCAATGCATCTTAATCATCATTTAGAATGCATAGAACGTAAACCCAAAGCCTGGTTAACCAAGTCAAACTAAAATGACCAAAATACCCCATAGGGGTGTGAATAGTCATTTTGAATCAAATGACCTTATTTTTGGATGGAACCACTTCCCATCAACTCCAAATGTCAAAATAAGCTTGTTGGATCCAATCTTAGCCCCTGGGTCAACCTAGTTGACCAAGTCAACCAGGGTTGACCCAAACGCCCTCTAAGGGTTCAATTAGTCATTTTGACTAAATTAAATTCTCCAAACTCTAGGACCACCTCCAATAGACTCAAAATATTATTTCAAACTGGTTGAGCCTAAACCCAGACCTTGGGTTAACCTGGTTAACCAAGTAAAACTAGGTTGATTAAATAGTATATTAAGGATTTAAATGGGTCATTTTAACCCATTCGAAAAGTTTGTTAGGGATATTAAGCCCTTGAGGGCCGGGGGGGGGGGGGGGGGGGGGGGGGATTTATTATTTTAAAAAATTCTTGAGCAAAATTGATTTTGAATACCTTTTCAGATGTTTTAAAATAATTACAAAAGTTTGTTGATGTGGAGATATTTAATCAAATAGTATAATAACTTTACCACACGATCATACATAAAAATGTAAAGTACAAAAATTAAAAATAGAATAGTAAAAGACCAAACACACTAAATTTTGTAGTGGTTTGGTCAACTTAACCTACATCCACTCCCTGGAGCCTCCCATCCAAGTATTGCACTAAAACTCAGTGACTCTTCATCTCGTCCCACAACAAGGTAGAGAAGCCTTTACAAAACTCCTTTTCACCGACCCGGTGAGGCAGAGAACCTAGACTCCTTTTGCCTCCTCCTAAAGCAGGTAAAGAACCTTATCTCCTTTTGCTTCCTCTGAAGCAGGCAGAGAACTTTACCTCCTTTTACTTTCTCCTGAAGCTGGCAGAGAACCTTACCTCCTTTTGCTTCCTCCTGAAGCAGGAAGAGAACCTTGATCTTCTTACTGACGATCCTTCCCACAGAGACACCAAGGGATAAGGGACGACGAGTGGAGATGATGACTCGAATCCTTGCTTGAAGTAAACTTTATAAACACCTCACAAACTCCCCCTCATAAGATCCTCTCTTTTTCTCTCCCAAACTCTCCCTCTCCCTCTTAAGAATCTCTCAGGTGAGGATGACAGTAGAAGATTTTAATAGTAGCAAGAAAGATGTGGCAACTCGGGCTCATGAGTTCTTATTTTGATGATAACAAATATTATGGTTCATCTCCTAGTATTTGGATTATATATTTATTTGTGTGTACTAACATTTCAGGAACAGCATGCATCAATCCAAGAAAGATTCAAGACTCAAGAATGAGTATAATAGGCTTTATTGTATTTCTCATTGATGTACTTTTTGATTTCTTGAGTCAAGTCCTGTAATGGTGTATGCTTATTTGTGACTATATATACACATACTCAGGGGGAGTGAGATCCTGTCAAAACCAAAAGTTTAACTTTTGAACAAATCGTACTGGACAATTTCTGATCGTCCAGGCCTGATCTGTTCATTGAACTAATCATCGTGGATGATATTTATATCATCCTGTACAATCCAATATGATCTCAAAACCCTAGCCGCCATGATAATTTAGGCAATGATTTAAGAGTCAAATTTTGTTCTAATCATCCTGGACGATATGTATATCATACTGGATGATTTGTGCAAAATTTGTACTAATCGTCCTGGACTATCCCAGGATCGTACGGGACTATCAGGTCAAATTCTGCATATCATCCAGGATGATCCTGTGATCGTCCGGGATGATGTTTGGCAGTAGAATTGAGTTTTTAGGGTTTTCTGAGGCCATCTTTTAGAGCACATCATCCTGGACGATCCTGCGATCGTCCTGGACAATCTTTGGCAGCAGAATTGAGTTTTTAGGGTTTTCTGAAGCATCTTTTGGAGCACATCATTCTGGATGTTCTGGCGATCATCCTGGATGATCTTTGCAGCTAGAACTAATTTGGAAGGATTTTTTGAGCTCTTTATTTAAGCTTTCTCAAGGCACTTGATAGGTGTCTTTGGCAGCCATTGAGTCTTCGTTCTTTTGGAGAAAACTTGAAAAGAGAGCTTGAAAGGGAGAGAGGAAAGGGTGGAGTTTGAGTGGGAGAAGAGCCTGGGAAGGTGGATTCTCGAGGGAGTGTAAGGGGGTTCACACAGTTGCTCTGGAAAGCTTGCACCTAAGTACCATCAGATTCAAGGGTCGTCTCGAGGGAAGTTTTGGGAAGAAGAAGATCTCTTCATTGTCGAAGGACCCGACTACTCCACCGCACCGGGGAAGGTGGAAGTGATTTGTAAGGGCTTCTCCGCCTAGCTGTGGGGGCTAAAGGAGAGACACTTTTGGTTTAGTGCAATACTTGGAGGGCACCTCCGAGGAGTGGACGTAGGTCAGGTTGGACCGAACCACTATAAATCCAGTGTGTTCTTTCTTATTATTTTCCGCACTTTATTTTATTGCGATTATCTACTTGGGTGAAATCTGTGATTGATCTTTTTATCGTTGCTTTAATTCATTTCCGTTGCAAGTTATAAAAAGATTTTGTTTTGTTTTAAATAACCAATTCACCCCCCTCTTGGTTAGCCTCGGGACTAGTTCATCAGGGCTTAACATCCCTATCGAACTTTCAAGTGGTATCAGAGCGGGATTCATAAAATCAAGTTTTTAAAAACTTTTGAATTTGATCCATGGCTAATTTTTGTAATCGTAATATTGCGGAAGGTTATTCAATCACCCAGCCACCACTTTTTGAAAATTTTACTTTTGATTTTTGGAAAATTCGCATGTCTACTTTCTTGCAATCTATTGATTATCGCATGTGGCATATGATTCAAGTTGGTTATTCTGTACCGTCACGTATTATAAATGAAATTAAAGTTGATATTCCTTTTTCTGAATGGAGTAGATCAGATCAGATCAATGCTCAATTGAATGCTAATGATTGAATTATTTTTTCTGTGCTTTAAATTCTCATGATTATATGTTAATATCCGCATGCACTTCTGAAAAAGAAATTTGGGATAAATTATGCACTATATATGAAGGTACTTATGAAATCAAGCAATCTAAGCTAAATATTTTAATGCATGATTATGAACTTTTTAGCATGAAACCTCATGAAACGATCTTGGACATGTTTACTAGGTTTTCTCAAATTGTGACATCATTACATGCTTTAGGTAAAGACCTTTCAAATTTTGAAAAAGTTAATAAAATCCTATGTTCTCTACTTGATAAATTTGATGCCAAAGTCATTACAATTTCTGAATCTAAAAATTTGAATGAATATTCTATTGATAATCTGATTGGCTCACTCATTGCCTACGAGCAAGGTTTGGGTCAAAAGTTTTTGGATGCAGGTGAAACTATAGTACTAAAAGCTGAAGACATTGATGAAAGCCACTCAAAGCACAAGCATCATCATCAACAAAAGTGGAACAAAGGTAAAAAAGATAAAAATGTTAAGATTTCTTCTAATGTTATTTGCTTTGGATGTAGGAAACCTGGACATATGAATAATCAGTGCCCGAACTTAAAAACCCTTCCTGAAAAGGAAAAGGGTAAAGCTAAGAAAATTGTAATAAGGGGAAAAAATGCAAAGCAAAAAATTTCTTGGGCAGACCTAGCTTCTGAATCATCAGATCAGGAGCGAGATGATATGAATTAATGTTTTGCTTGTGTTTGTTTTTGTGTTTTTAGTTTTGTTGTTTGTGATTTTTATTCGTTGTGTTTTTTATGTTTTATTATTATTTTTGTTTTTCTTTTAAATTTAAAAAAAAATAGTTTCTTTGTTGTTTTAGTTATTTCTTTGATCATCACATACATATCACTTTTTATTTTATTTGTACTTTAAGAAATCAAAATTATATTTCAAAGATCATATTTTCTAAAAATGGAAAATTTACCTCCTATTTTTCATAAAATTCTATGTAAGTTCTGGTTGATTTCTCTAAAATCAAGTAAAGGAAGGAAACTCATGATTTTGTCTCTCCATCTTATTTCTTTATGTTAGGCTATTTCACTTTTGAAATCTATTTCAAATTATAAATTAGTTTTTGAAATTGAAACTTTTTCATCTCCCGACATTTTGTTTATCTCATACAAATCCTTTGCAAATTATTGAACCAACTTCAAGATTATCTTATTCAGGTTGTTCGTCTTTATCAAAAGAATAAGTTTGCTGATTTTAAAGATTTAGAAAGGAGGTAAATTATAAAAATTAAAAGATGCGCAATATCGCCAAAAATGGAAGGATACACAAAGTGTATCAAGAAGTAAAAGATGCGCAATATCGCCAAAAATAAATGGATACACAAAGTGTATCAAAAATCAAAAGATGCGCAAAAAGTGCCAAAATGAAAAGAGACACAAAATGAGCCCACAAAAGGTTAGCTTCCCTTCTTGTAAATCTCTAAAGTTTAGAAAACCCATGTCTTTTTGATAAATTCGTTACTTAAGCTTGAAAATAAAGATTTTTGATTCATTACTTTGCATTAATCTTCTATTAGATATATTTCATGAAAGGAGTTTTAAAAGTTTTTTGTTTCCTTATCTAATTTGTTCATTGATTTAGATATTGGCTTAAAAAGTTTTTTAGCCTTTTTAAAACCTGAGCTTGGTTTAACAATTTTTGAATTTCTAATATTTCTGGGTTATGAGTAGTCAATTCATGCCTTAGCTTTTTGAATAAAATCAAGGGGCAGCTTTCTCATTATAAGAAAATTCTTGATTTTATAAAAATTTCACAAGATCAGAGACCGTTTTCAATCTTTTAGTCTATTTTTGTTTTACTTTTGTTTTTTCTGCTCCTCTTCTTTTGATAATGTCAAAGGGGGAGAACGTACTGTTGTATTTGTAAAGTTTATTTGTATTGTAATTGTACTGTTTTATTTGTGACATTTATTTGTATTGCGTAGTTTTTTTTAAATAAAAAAAATTAAAAAAAATGTGTTTCTCCCTATTTTTAAAAGTCTTTTCTTAGTGAGGGGGAGATTAGGAGAAAATACTTTTATTTGCAAATCCAACTAGAAATATTTGCCATCATAAAAAAGGGGGAGATTATTGCAACTCGGGCTCACGAGTTCTTATTTTGATGATAACAAATATTATGGTTCATCTCCTAGTATTTGGAATATATATTTGTTTGTGTGTACTAACATTTTAGGAACAGCATGCATCAATCCAAGAATGATTCAAGACTCAAGAATGAGTAGAGTAGGGTTTATTGTATTTCTCATTGATGTACTTTTTGATTTCTTGAGTCAAGTCCTGTAAGGGTGTATGCTTATTTGTGACTATATGTACACATACTCAGGGGGAGTGAGATCTTGTTAAAACCAGAAGTTCAACTTTTGAAAAAATCATACTAGACAATTTCTGATCATCCAGGCCGATCTATTCATTCAACTAATCGTCCTGGATGATATTTATATCATCCTGGACGATCCAATATGATCTCAAAACCCTAGCCGCCATGATAATTTAGGCAAGGATTTAAGAGTCAAAATTTGTTCTAATCGTCCTGGACGATATGTATATCATACTGGATGATTTGTGCAAAATTTGTACTGATCGTCCTGGACTATCCCATGATCGTACGAGACTATCGGGTTAAATTCTGCACATCGTCCAGGACGATCCTGCGATCGTCCGGGACGATGTTTTTTCTGAAGACGTCTTTTGGAGCACATCGTCCAGGACGATCTTTGGTAGCAGAATTGAGTTTTTAGGGTTTTCTGAAGCCGTCTTTTGGAGCACATCATCTTGGACGATCCGACAATCATCCTGGATGATCTTTGCCGCTAGAAATAATTTGGAAGGGTTTTTGGAGCTCTTTATTTAAGCTTTCTCAAGGCACTTGATAGGTGTCTTTGGCAGCCATTGAGTCTTCATTCTTTTGGAGAAAACTTAAAGAGAGAGCTTGAAAGGGAGAGAGGAAAGGGTGGAGTTTGAGTGGGAGAAGAGCCTGGGAAGGGGGATTCTCGAGGGAGTGTGAGGGGGTTCACACGGTTGCTCTGGCAAGCTTGCACCTAAGTACCATCAGATTCAAGGGTCGTCTCGAGGGAAGTTTTAGGAAGAAGAAGATCTCTTCGTTGTCGAAGGACCCGGCTACACCGCTGCACCGGGGAAGGTGGAAGTGATTTGTAAGGGCTTCTCCGCCTAGCTGTGGGGGCTAAAGGAGAGAAACTTTTGGTTTAGTGCAATACTTTGAGGGTGCCTCCGAGGAGTGGACGTAGGTCAGGTTGGACCGAAACACTATAAATCTGGTGTGTTCTTTCTTATTATTTTTTGCACTTTATTTTGTTGCGATTATCTGCTTGGGTGAAATATGTGATTGATCTTTTTATCGTTATTTTAATTCATTTCTACTGGAAGTTATAAAAAGAATTTGTTTTGTTTTAAATAACCAATTCACCCCCCTCTTGGTTAGTTTTGAGACTAGTTCATCAGGGCTTAACATCCCTATCGAACTTTCAAAAGAGACCTTAAATAGAAGGGCTAAAAAATTACCCTAAATTTCAACTTGCTGTCAAAGATCATCCAGGATGATCCTTCGATCGTCCTGTATGATTAAAGTAAATCATCACCTTCTAGCTTGGACGATCTAGTTCCTTTAGATGATTAGAAGATATGGTTTGTTCAGATCATCCAGGATGATTCTATGATCATGCTGGATAATTCTGTGATCATCCTGGACAATTCTGCGATCGTCCTGGACGATTCTGCGATCATCCTGGATGATTAGTTTAAATCAAGAATATCGTCTAGCAGATAGTTCGGGACATCCAGGAGAAAAGTCTGGATGATCTAAAGAAAATAACTTAATTATCCAGGAAGATATATATATATATCATATTGTATAATTAGTTCAAAAATACCCAATATCGTCTGGCACACAGTTCCGGTCATCCAGGATAACTACGTTAGAAGATTTCAAAAAGACTTGATCATCCTGGATGATAAAGCTATCATTCTATACAATTAGTTCAAAAATGGCAATATTATCTGACACATAATTTGGGTCATCCAACTGAGACACACTAGATGATAAGGATTTTTAATTGATCATCTAGGATGATCTTGTGATCATCAAGGATGATGTGATCGATCAATCAATCCTTAATTACTTTCCTTAATTAGCTAACTAATTTAGGCAAGAATGTAATGAATCATCCAGAATGATACACATTTCGTTCGGGATGATTAGACCAAAATACTAAAATGAAAAACTTTTCTAACTTAGTTTGGCGGCTAAGATTTTTGAATTTGACATATCAACCTGTAAGATGGGAGTATCATTTAGGATGATCCACTTAATCAGACTGACTTAATAAGGCTTCCCTAATTAGGGTTTTTATTTTCAATGAATCATCTAGGATGATATTACTATTGTCCAGGATGATATGAATAAAATCAGAACATAAACTCTAACTCACTAAATATCTCCCCTTAAGTGTGTGTGTGTAAGATTACTTAGCTTGGGGATCCATTACATTACATTTGACTCAAGAAAGGTGAGAAATTACTTTGATCTTGAAACAAAGATAGACTGACTCGATCTTGAGCTGGCTTAAATTGTAATTGATCTTATGAACTTGAAATGTTAGGCACTCAAATAGAAACAAAAATATTTATTATCATCAAAATCATAATCTTTGAATCCAGATTTATAATAATCTCTCACTTTTTGATGATGACAAACATTTGTTAGAAAATTTTCAATTTAGCAAATAAAACACAGAGCAAGGAAAGCTAAGCAATGCAAATTCTATTTTCCAGGCAAATATTTTAAGGATACAGAACATTGATAATTCAAATAGTATAATAACCCAGAATACAAACTAAGAACACTAACTACTCCCCCTTTTAACATCTCAAAAAGGGGAAAATAGAAAGAAACATCACAAAGGAACATAAAAATATAGTACAAAAATATCACAAAAAAAAGCAACTAAGCTAGTAAAAAGAGGGACCCTGATCAGATGGAGGAGGTGGTGGTGGTGGTGGCTGAAATAGACTGTGAAGGGTGGCAAACCGTTCTCCAAACAAGGCCATATCCTGGTCATGCTACTACTGCTGCTATGTGATGTATGCATTGAATCGATTGACATCTTCAGCATGCTGCTGCTCCTAGGTAACAACATAGGAGTCATGGCGGGCCTCCCACTGGTCAAACCTATGCACAAGTTATCCAACAGTGATTCTATATGTAGAGGAGCAAGTGCAGTAGGTTCAGGAGTAGCTTCTTCTTGTTCTCCCTGAATATTCATGCTAGGCTTTAGATGAAGATGAGTTCTGTGAAGAACATGGAAAGAGTTGGTGTAGTAGCAGGAAGGATGGACATTTGGTGAAACTAGATATTGAAGATTGTATTTTGTTTCAAGAGCGTAGGTAATGATGTGTCCTAAGGCTAAGTTGGGACGTCTACTGTGGCTTGGATCCCTAATACTAATTATGTGTTCAATGTAGCGAAATAGGAGATTAGTAGCATTAAAATCATGACAAGCCATGATGTAATAGGAAGTCATTGATAGCAAGGGGATAATGTGGATGCGATCTCTAGCCTTTAGAATGATAGAAAAGCGAAGGACATGCTGGATTGTCCTAGCATCCTTAACTAAGGAAGTGCAAGCATTATCGTGGTATGGGCCATTGGTGTTCCTAAGGAAATAGTTAGCGACACTCCAGTTAAAGTCAGGGTCAGAGGATAAAAGATGAAGTTTATCGCTAGTGATAGAAAGTTGGAGAATGCCATGAAAGTCTTGAGTGGTTAACTCTACGGGGCGTCTGTTAACATGTGAGCAAAGGGAGGAATAGGCAGAATCAATGCAAAGGTTCGTAAAAAAAACATGAAGAAGTTCAGTGCTAAATGGAAAAGCAAGTTTCAGAACGATGGTGAGGGATGTGTGAGTAAAAAGGTCCAGTACCGGATAGGTTAGGATGCGTGGATTCACAATTTTGGATTGAGTAATCCCCACATCAAGATATCATTAGAATACAGCCCGATCGATTGAATTAGGGAAGCAAGGATCGACACTTCCCCTGGAGGAACTAGCTCCCTACTGCCTAGATCTTTTACCACCACCATAAGAAGAGGAATGTATGAGAGTAGAAAGGGAGATTGGTGAAATAATGGCTGAAATCAGTTGTTTACATATAAATCATCCATATCATCCATGATGATCGAGGGATCATCCAGGATGATAGGTAGCAATAATTGCATCCAAAATGATTAGTTAAATGGCAGTTAGATCGTCCAGGATGATCAAATATCATCTAGGATGATTAGACACAGGAGATCATCCCAAGGAGTCAAGCTAGATGACTTTTAACTAATAGGATTGTCAAGGATGATTAGGTGGATCATCCAAGAATATATGCTATAAATGAATTGGACAGGCTGAATTTAAATCGTCCAACTGCTGCCATGTGGATCATCCAGGATAATGTGGTGTATCATCTAGGATGATTACAAATAATTAGATTCGATCAACCGTTGGATCAATATGGGGATGATTCGATCATATCATACAAAATGATGTGGGGATCATCTAGGACAATGTGATCAAAAAATGAAAAAGATGATGGATGGAGAGGAATGATGAGGGGACCCAAAAATCACAAAATAAAAATAAAATCAAACCATAGAAAAAAGAAAAAGAAATACAAATGAGGAAATAATTTTTTTGAATCGATCTGCTCCAATAAATCAGAATTTTTTCGTAATTTTTAATTCAATAGCCAATAAGAAGAAACTTGACAACGCTGAAATCTAAAAATGTTGGAAAATTGATTTTTGTAGCTCCTACCTCGGACACCTTAAATGTTCAAATTCCCTTCAAACAAAAATCTAATTCAGAAGAAAAGAAATTAGATAAGAAAAGTAATCCTTTTGAAACTTTGTTCCAGAAAAATATATGATAAAATAGTATTGCAAATTAAAGAACCATCAATCATAATTTTCAATCTCAAGTGTTTGAACATATTAAGATAGATGAATTCTTCTAAGATTTTTTAAAGATTTGAAAGAGGAGGAAGCTTATTTCTTTGTGGGCTCATTTTATGCCTCTTTTTCAGTTCTTTGTCACACTTTGCACATCTTTTAATTTTGATACACTTTGTGTATCTTTTTAATTTTATTGGCGAACATTACACATCTTTTCAGTTGGGCTCATTTTGTGCCTCTTTTATTTTTAGTTGATTGGCACACTTTATGAATCTTTTGCATACTTTCTTTCTTTCAAATTCTCTAAAAGACACTCAGTTGTGAAATTATCTTCTAGATATAAGAGAAGAAAAACTCACTCTATTAGATAAGGAAAAGTAAGCTACAAAACAGAACCATTCTCATATGATAAATGTAATCACTCGATTAAGAAAACATGAATGTCATTCAATGATTTGGAACACTACTCATATGAGATAGATTACTGTTGGAAGATAAAATAGATCGATATTTCAAAGTCCAACTTTTAAATTTTGAAAAAGATTTTTATCCAAAAGGAACAATACACCATTAAAGGAGTTAGAGGAAGAGAAACAATCATCAATGTTTCTTCCCTTTAACTATTTTAGAGAGGTCAATCACTGCTTACAAGCTTCTAAATAAAAAAAAGGCAAAAACTCTCATTTAAAAATTAAGTTTGTTAGTAGTAGTGAGTAGTGATATGATTCTGAAGAAAATAAATAGTGAATGAACAACAACAGGAAAGCACATAAAATGAAATAACCAAATCGGGTAAACAACAACAATAAAAGAAAATCAGTAGAGAATTAAAACCAAAAAGGAAATAGATAATTAAATCAAACAAAAATAAAGGAAAACTAAAAAATAGAAACTTCAAAAATCAGTAATCATCAAATTCATACATTTATGTCAATCACACCCAATTTGGTCCTTAAAATACTGAATGTGTCAAAGGCCAATGGTTTAGTAAAGATGTCAGCCAGTTGGTTTTTAATTGCTATATGGTGTAGCTCAATGTCCCCTTTGGTAATATGGTCCCTAACAAAGTGATGCCTTATGTAAATGTTTTTAGTTCTTGAATGTTGGATGTGATTCTTAGAGATGCAGATGACAATGGTGTTATCACATAGAACTGAAATTGTGCCAACCTAAATCCAAAATTTGTTGCTTCAACCAAAGGACTTGGGCCACACAACTTCCTAAGGCAATGCACTCAGCTTCAGCAGTGGAAAGTGCATTAGAGTTTTATTTTCTACTAGACCAGGAGACTAAAGACTATTATATGAATTGGTAAGTTCTAGAAGTGCTCTTTCTATCCACCCTACACTTATAAAATTAGAATCCGAATATCCAATAATTTTGAAGGAAGTGCTGTGCTTAGGATACCAGATTCCTAAATTTTGGGTCCCTAAGAGATATCTAAGAATTCTCTTAACTACAGTCAGGTGAGATTCTTTAGGATCAGCTTGAAATCTAGCACAAAGACAAACACTAAACTTGATACTAGCAGTCAGGTAAAAAAGTTATCCAATTATTCCTCTGTACTTCTTCTGATGAATAGATTTTCCATTTGAATCCTTATCTAACTGAACACTGGAGCTCATGAGAGTGTTGATTGGCTTGTCTTTATCTATTTCATTTTTCTTCATGATATTCTTAGTGTATTTTGATTGATTAAGAAAGGTTCCATCATCCATTTTCCTTATGCTAAACCCCAAAAAGTAGGACTATTCTTCCATCATACTCATCTCAAACTCTTTACTCATATCTTAAAAAAATCATCACATAAATATTTATCAAAAGATCCAAAAAGTATATCATCAACATAGATCTAGACAATGAGTAAATCATCTCCTACTTTTCTCAAAAAAAGGGTGGTGTCTACGCTCCCCTTAACAAACTCTCTTTTTAGTAGGAATGTGCTAAGCCTTTCATACCAAGCTCTGGGTGCCTATTTCAATCCATATAAGGCCTTTTTTTAATTTGTAAATATGATTTGGATATTGGGAACTCTCAAAACCTGGGGGTTACTCTACAAAGACATCTTTTATTATTACCCCATTTAAAAAGGTACTCTTGACATCCATTTGAAAAAGCTTAAATCCCTTATAATAGGCATAGGCTAGTAGCATTCTGACGGCTTCCAATCTAGATACAGGGGCAAAGGTCTCCTCAAAATCAATCCCTTCTATTTGGTTATACCCCTTAGCCACCAATCTTGCCTTATTCCTAACCACCACCCTAAAATCATTCATTTTATTCTAAAAGACCCATTTGGTTCCTACTACACTTTGATTCTTAGGTCTTTCTACTAACTCCCAAACATCATTCCTCACAAATTGGTTAAGTTCTTCTTGCATAGCTAAGATCCAAAATTCATCAGAAAGGGCTTGATTGATGTTGGTGGGTTCAGTCATTGAGATAAACATAGAATGATTTACTTCCTTCCTAAGTCCATGCCTAGTTCTAACACCTTTAGAAGGGTCTCCTAAGATCAGTTATTTAGGATGACTTGAAGAATATCTCTAATTTCTAGGCAAAGTGTTTTGAGGTTCTACCCTTTCCTCTAGATTTGCATTTTCTACTCCTTGGGTAATCTCTCCTACTACATCAGTGTTTTGAGGCTCTATCCTTTTCTCCATATTTATAGATTCTAGTCCTTGGGTAATCTTTCCTAATTCATCTTCTTCATCAGCTCTAGATTTCTTAGGATCAGATTCATCAAACACTACATGAGTAATCTCCTCCACCACCAATGTCCTCTTATTAAACACTCTAAAGGATTCCCCGCACTTGAATATTCTAAGAACACTCCATCAGATATTGGGTCAAATTTTCTTAAGGATAATTTCCCATTATTAAGAATGAAGACCTTACAGCCAAAGATATGGAGGTGGGACAGGTTTGGAGTTCTACCCTTAATGATCTCATAGGGTGTCTTATTCAGTTTGGATCAAACATTCACCCTATTCAACACATAACAAGCTATGTTCATCACTTCTTCCAAAAGTATTTTGGAAGTGAATACTCAGCAAGTATGGCTATAGCGGCTTCCACTAAGGTCCTGTTCTTCTGTTAAGCTACCCCATTCTACTGAGGGGTCCTAAGAACTGAAAAGTTATGGTTAATTCCTTGCTCCTCACAGAAAGCTCTAAATTTCACATTTTCAAACTGTCTACCTTGATCACTATGGATGGTTAAGATCTCATAACCTAACTTCTTCTGAATCCAAGTAGAGAAAGATTTAAATTCATTAAATGACTCAGCTTTATGTGACAGAAATCTAATTCAAGTGAACCTCGAGTAGTTATCGACAATCATAAATCTATAGACATTTCCCCCTAAGCTGGCAAAGCTAATGGGTATAAAGAGATCCATATGAAGGACTTCTAAAGGTCTAAAGGTGCTGATGTCCTTAATGGAGTGAAAAGAGGATTGGACTTGCTTCCCTAGTTGACAGGCATCACACAGGTGGTCCTTAGTGAACTTAATCTTGGGGACACCTCTAACTATTGGGTTACTCTTCTAAGGATTTTTATACTGGCATGACATAATCTCCTGTGCCACAGCCAAGACTCATCAGCAGTAGTTTTCAAGCAAAATAATGCAACACACTCAATATTATTTAGATCAAGCATAAAAATATTATTGATCCTCTTGCTTTACAAAATAGTATTATTATTTAAGCTGATAATGCAAGTGTTTGCCATAAACATTTTACTAAACCCTTTATCATAGAGTTGACTGATGCTGAGTAAGTTGTGTTTCAATTCATCTACAAGCAAAATATTTTTAATTAAAAAGTTCTTGGAGTTTCCAATTATACCTGCACCTACACTTTCCTGGTGGTGTTGTCTCCAAGTGTGACCTTACCTCCAGTGAAATGAATTGATTTACATGTTAAGTCATATATCTTGAGCATCCACTGTCCAAGTACCACATGCTCTTACGAGGTCTTGTGTCAGAGCATCCCTACAAAATCATCAAACATCAAATTTAGGAACCCAAACACATTTGGGTTCCTTCTTATGGAAAGAAGAATGCAATGCATGTGTGTTATACTATGAATCATGTAATTTGGGCATCCACACCTAATGTGTACTATGGTGAATAGTGCAGGTGTGGGAGATATGTCCTAACATACCACAAGAGAAACATCTAATGCTAGGAAAAGGATTAACTAATCTACATGGGTGATAGTGCCTCTTCCTAGGTTTGGATGATATATGCTTTGATGATTTTGAATGAGATTCTTCAAGTGATGGAGGTTTATAAAATTGTGCAAATATAGGAGGTGTTTTGTTATTCTCAAATGCATAAATTTTTACACTTAGAAATTTATTTTCTTTCTTAAGACTTATAATTTCTAATTTTAATGCATGCTCACTATTATCTAAATCCCATGCCCTGGTGTCTAGTTCTTTAAATACTTTTTCTAAATCAGCATGCGATGTTTCAATAAATCATACTCAACAATCAATTTAGAATACTTTTTATTTAGCCCATCAAATTCATCAAGTAATAACATGTGATTACTATTAAGTATAGAATGATCCTTAAGCAAAACTTCATGTTCTTTTTGTAAGTTTAAGAATTCCAATTTCAGGCTAGTATACATTTTCTTAAGTTTCCTATATGATGAATGGATTTTCTCAGAAACATCAAGTAATTGATCATAGGTTAGTTTACATACCTCTTCTTGATCAGACTAACCACAATGTTCATCCGCCATCAGACACAAGTTTGTAGTCTCTTTTTCAGCTTAAGTCTCAGAGGAGTCAGATGCAGAATCCACCTAGAAAGTCTTTTGGATCCATTTCTTATCCTTCCTGAAGTTAGATTTCTCCTCACCCTTCTCCTTGCTTGGGTGAGCCTTAAGTGTAGGACAATCAGCTTTTATATGTCCTGGCTTCCTACATTCAAAGCAAACTGTATCAGAAGAACCTTTAGAATTTTTGCTAGACTTACCTTTGTTCCATTTTTGAAAGTTCTTATGTTTCCTCCTTAGAAACCTTTTGAATTGCCTAGTGATTAAGGCAACATCATCGCTTTCAGACCCGAAAGTATTAGTATCCGTATCATTCTCCTTCAGCGCCATAATTTTCTCCTTCTTTTTCTCTCCTACATCAAGTTGTCTTTGGTTCACTCTTTGCTCATAAGCAATGAGTGATCCCAGTAAGTTATCAATTGAATAAGTGTTCAAATCCTTGGATTCAGTAATTATAGTTATCTTGGCATCATGGGAAGAAGGCAAACATCTCAAGATTTTATTAACTTTTTCATAGTTGGTGAGTTCTCTTCCTAAGGCATACAGGGAGGTGACAATTTATATAAACATAGTATATATTTTAGATATTGACTCATTAGGTTTCATGTGAAAGAGTTCGTAATTATGAAGTAAGATATTCAACCTAGACTGTTTAACTTCAGTTCTGCCCCATAAGTGATACACAATTTATCTCAAATTTCTTTGTCAGTAGTACAGGTTGACATATGCATGTAATAATCATATTTCAGTGCATAAAAGAAACAGTTTAGATATTTTACATTCAGTTGTACTAAGTCCCTATCATCGTGAGTCCATTCAATAAATTAAAGTTTAGTTTTAATACATTAACAAGTCTAAAAGGAGCATCATAACCGTCTTTAACAAGCATCCACATGCGATAATCAATCAATTATAAAAAGGTGGACATGCGAGTTTTCCAGAAATCAAAAGGTATGTTATCAAATAAGGGTGGTCGAGTAATGGAATACCCTTCCACGGTGTTTTTATTACCAAAGTTAGCCATGGATCAAATTCAAAAGTTTTTAAAACTTGATTTTATGAATCCCGCTTTGATACCACTTGAAAGTTTGTTAGGGATGTTAAGCCCTTATGAACTAGCCTGAGGCTAACCAAGAGGGGGGGGGGGGGGGGGTGAATTGGTAGTTTTAAAAAATTCTTGAGCAAAATAGATTTTGAAAACTTTTTTGGATGTTTTAAAACAATTTCAAAAGTGTATTGATGTAGAGATGTTTAATCAAACAGAACCATACCTTTACCACATGATCATTCCCAGAAAAGTAAAGTGCAGAAATTAAAAATAGAATAGTAAAAGAACGAACACACTAAATTTTATAGTGGTTCGGTCAACTTGACCTACATCACTCCTTGGAGCCTCCCCTCTAGGTATTGCACTAAAACTCGGTGACTCTCCTTCTTCTCCCACAGTAAGGCGGAGAAGCCTTTACAAAACTCCTTTTCACTAACTCGATGAGGCAGAGAACCCAGACTCCTTTTGCTTCCTCCTAAAGTAAGCAGAGAACCTTACCTTGTTTTGCTTCCTTCTGAAGCAGGCAGAGAACCTTACCTCCTTTTGCTTCCTCCTAAAGCAGGCAGAGAACCTTACCTCCTTTTACTTTCTCCTGAAGCAGGTAAATAACCTTGATCTTCTTACTAATGATCCTTCCCACAG
This sequence comes from Dendrobium chrysotoxum, assembly GCA_019925795.1. NCBI lineage: Eukaryota > Viridiplantae > Streptophyta > Magnoliopsida > Asparagales > Orchidaceae > Dendrobium > Dendrobium chrysotoxum. The sequence goes on along the minus strand of CM034303.1, from coordinate 35,830,868 downwards.
AAACACCAAGGGACAAGGGACGATGACTGGAGATGATGACTCAAATCCTTTCTTGGAGTAACCTTTGTGAACACCTCATGAATCCCCCCTCACAAGATCCTCTCTCTCTCCCAAACTCTCCCTCTCCCTCTCAAGAATCTCTCAGGTGAGGACAGCGGCAAAAGATTTCAACAATAGTAAGAAAGAGACCTTAAATAGAAGGGCTAAAAAATTTCTCTAAATTTTAACTTGTCATCAAAGATCATCTAGGATGATCCTTCGATCATGTATAATCAGTGTAAATCATCACCTTTTGGCTAGGATAATCTGGTTCCTCTAGATGATTAGAAGACATGGTTTGTTCAGATCATCTAGGATGATTCTGTGATCATCCTGGATGATTTATTTAAATCAGGAATATCGTCTAGCAGAAAGTTCAGGAAGTCCAGGAGAAAAGTCTAGATGATCTAAAGAAAATGACTTGATTGTCTAGGATGATATGTATATCATCCTGTACGATTAGTTTAAAAATGCCCAATATCATCTGACACAAAGTTTGGGTCATCCAGGATAACTATGCTGGACAATTTTAAAAGGACTTGATCATCCAGGATGATAAAGCTATTATCCTATACGATTAGTTCAAAAATGGCAATATCATCCGGCACATAGTTCAGGTCATCCAGTTGGGACACACTAGATGATGAGGATTTCTAATTGATCGTCCAGGATGATTTTGTGATAGTCTAGGATGATGTGATCGATCAATCAATCCTTAATTACTTTTCTTAATCAACAGACTAATTTAGGCATGATTGTAATAAATTGTCCAGGATGATACACATATCGTTTGGGATAATTAGACCAAAATAATAAAATTAAAAACTTGCTTAACTTAGTCTAGCGGTTGAGATTTTTTGATTTGAGTATATCATCTTGTACGATGGGAGTATCATCCAGGATAATCTGCTTAATCAGACTGACTTAATATGACTGCCCTAATTAGGGTTTCTATTTTCAATGGATCATCCACGATGATATGAATAAAATCAAAATAGAAACTCTAACTCACTAAAAATCTCCCCCTGAGTGTGTGTGTGCAAAGTTACTTAGCTTGGGAATCTATTACATTACATTTGACTCAAGAAAGATAAAAAATTACATTGATCTTGAAATAAAGGAAAACTGACTCGATCTTGAGCTGGCTTGAATTGCAATTGATCTTGTGAACCTGAAAGGTTAGACACTCAAATAAAAATAGAAATATTTGTTATCATTAGAATCATAATGATTGAATCTAGATTTACAACGCATTCAACCTATCCAACCCATTTAATCAAACCATTATCTTCAAACCCACAATCTCATTCCAAGCTATGGTTCAAACATATATAAAATTATTTTTGAAAATCAAATCTTTGTTCATTTGACCACGTTAATTCATTTTTCTTGGTCAAATCCACTTAAAACCATTTTTAAAATCAAACTTTAATTTTATAGCTAGATAACCATTCTGAACTAGCTCATCAAGTCTTCCTCCATGCCACATCATCCCATTGACTAGTTTGACTAGTTAAACTGGTCAAATAGTCAAACCAAGGGATTAGAATGCTCAAACTTAGTCAAAACCAATCTTAAGTTTAATCCCCTCTAATCCAAAACTATCCATGCATTTTGGTGGTTGAAAGGGATAGTTGGCAACACCATAAGGTTTCTCTCTCTCTTAATTAGGATAGTAATAATTAGGAGGAATGGAATAATCTTACTTTTCACTCAAAGCTTTGGCTCTACTCTCTATCTTCTAAAATACTTTCAATTCTTTCTTATCCAATAAACCTTAGATCTTAAAACTGAGAGGAGAACTTCTCCAGCTAATTCCAAGGCTTTCCCAAGTATTTTCCCACTTCTCCCAAGCTAAAAAACCCAATTTGAGAACAGAGAGAGAAATAGAGAGAAAAAAGAATTTTAACACCAAATTTAAATCCACCTATCCAAAGTTTTTGAGGTCTTCAGTAAAGTTATAGAGAACTTCTCCAGCTTTCCAACAAGCCTAAGAATATCAAAATCCAACATTTGGATTGTACGTTACCCTTATTTTAAGTTATATGATCAAACCTTAATTTCTTCCAAATCTCAATGCTTGGAGCTTTGAAATTCCATGATTTGAAAGATTAGTTTACCTAGATCCTACATTTCAAATTTCATAAAATTTGGAAGGTTGGATCGAAAGTTATGAGCATTTGAAGTTTCAGTTCAAAAATAAATTAAAAAATCTGGGTCAATCTGGGCGTTCGTTCGTTTGAATTGGGCCAATCAGATAGCTATGTGTTGTACGCCTTCCCTGGGGTTCAAACCCTAGTTCTTCAGCATGAAGGTGCAGCAATGTGGCCAAATCATGGCCGCTGATTCAATTTTTTGAATCGAAATTGATTTAAATATTCAATTTAAATGCTCTAAACTTAAAAAATTCACCAAAAATCATTTCTTGTCCAAATTTGATGTTCTTAAGCTTGTTGGAATCATCTCGAGCTCAAGTTTTTTTAAAAAAATTATTATAATTGATTTGAATTACTATATATAGAGTTATTTAGCTTTAAATGAAAATTGAAATATATTGATAATTCATAATTCGATGATCTGATTGACTTCAAATTTGGACAAGATAAACTATGGTATGGTACTTGCTAAAAAAAATTCAACTCTAGTTGATGGCTGGATTTTGATGAATTAAATTTTCAAAATTTTATGTCAGATTTTTACCCAAAAATTTGAAAATTTATAACTCACACACCACTTTGAATTATTCTTGTATTTTTCTGAGCTATGTGTAATTTAGTGTCAGGGTTAGATGACCAAAATTTCAAATCCATTTGAATATTAGAGACACATAAGAAAAATAATTAAGGAAAAGGTCTAATTAACTTAGAAAAATTCTAAAAAATTATACACACATTCAATAGGGATGAAACTTCAGAACTTTGAACTTAGTGATATCTTATACCTTAGGTCCAAATTTCACTAGATTTGGAGATCATTAGGTCATAAAATTAACCAAGTCAAAAGTTAGCCTTTTTTAGCACCCAAAAAATTGAAAAATATGTTATAAATCAAAATTAAATCTAAAAATTATAAATAATATATCAAACTGACCAAAGTTTAATCCTCTATTTATGAAAAATAAAAGCCCCAACATCGGACTTGTAATTTAACTTTAATTTAAGTTTTAGTGAAACTTAATAATTAATTATAAAAATAATTAAAAAATATTAAAAAATAAAATAAGTTCTAAACACCTGAAAACACTCCCATGGGTCATCCCTGACCTTTGAGAGTGATTCCATGTAGTTTAGATTACATTTGGATCAAAACAATCAAAACCTCCATAATTAAGTAATTTTAAAAAATCTATTAATTAACCAAAATTTGAAAAATCATAATTAACTCAAATTAAATCTAAAAAATTCAAATAATATATCAAATTAACCATAATTTAATCCTTAATCAAATAAAAGTAAAATCACTTTAATTTGATTTTAATTTTGAGAATAATTTTATTTTAAGTAAAAATTAATATTTAATTAATTAAAAATATAAAAATTCCATAAAAATCCCAGACACTTGGGGATGTCTCCTTAGGTCATTCTTGACCTTTGGAGTTGATTTTATGGAGTTGGAGCTCATTTGGAGCAAAATTATTAAAAGGCCTATAATTAAACTAATTAAATAATTCAAATAAATACACAAACTTTTAAAAAACCATAACTAATTGTAAAAATCTCCAAATTCAGTAAAATCAATGGTATTTTACTCCATATAAGATCTAATATTTATAAAAATATAAAATTAGCAAAAATCACTTAAAATTAAAAAGTCAACTTTTTGGTCAACTTTAGTTCAAATTTTAATTGAAACTTCAAAAAATCATAACTAATTGTAGAAAAATCCAATTATAGCAAACTCAAAACCTAATTACTCATGATTAAGTCTGTTATTAGAGAAAAATATCAAAACTCTAAAAATTAACCATAATAAAATGTCACTTTTTTAACCCTTCAATTAATATGTTTAAATAATTCCAATTAATTCCAGAAAATTTAATAATTCACCAAAATTTCATAAAATATAAATTTGATTAATTAATTAGTCAACCAAATCTTTAATATACAACAACCACTCTAAAGATGAAGTTTTTAAGATGGACTACTCCAGGCTGTGGGGCTACGTGTCCTAAGGAGGCTTTGTTCCTCAAGCCTGGTGGCACAATGCCACGAATAAATTGTTACAAATCTGGATTCAAGGATCATAATTTAGATGATAATAAATATTTTTGTCTCTCTACAAATGTTACTATTGCACATCTGTTTGTAGTTACCTTGCCTACTTTACCTTTTTTCGAGTCAAATGTAATAAAGTGGATCCTGATGCTAAGTAACCTTACACACACACACTCAGGAGAAGAAATTTAGTGAGTTAGAGTTTATTTTTTTATCTTGGATCATATTGTACAGGACGATCCTCCCATCATCCTGGATGATATTCTTAAACAAAAAATACTTAACTGCCAAACATATTTAAGCATATTTTTGAAATTAATTTTGTGTCTAATCGTACAGAACAATCCCTTATCATCCTCAATGATTTGTACCAATCATGCCTAAATTAGTTAGATGATTAATCAGAGTAATTAGGGTTAGATTGATCGATCATATTGTTTGGGATGATCATAGGATCGTCCAGGACAATCAATAAGAAAAACCTTAACTTTCTCCTGGATGTCCCGAACTATCTGCTAGACGATATGTTCCTTTTATACTAATCATACAGGGTGATATAAATATCATCCGAGATGATATAAACATCATCCTGCATGGTCAGTTATATTTTAAGTTGTCCCCACTCATCTGCTGGACGTCCTAAACTATTTACTGGACGATAATGTCTTATTTTGAACTAATCGTACATGATGATCGCAACATCATCCTGGACGATTAGTTATATTTCTGCATGTCATCCCAATTTATTTCATGGACGACCCGAACTATATTCTGGATGATTTAGTCAGTTTTGTACTAATTGTATAGGATGATCTGACTGATCGTCCTGGACGATCAGTTGTGTAAAATTAAAAACTAGGGTTTTTGAAACCTGTTATTTAAGCAACTTATTTTTACTTCTAAAAAAGATCTTTGCTATTTTCCATTCTAAGAAAGCTTAGACGAGGAGGAGAGTTTAGGAGAGAGAGAGGATCTTATGAGGGGGAGTTTATGAGGGGATTCACAACGGTTGCTCCAAGCAAGGATTCGATTATCATCTTCCTTCTCATCCTTGGTTCCGTGGTGACTTTAAGGAGATGATTATCAGCATCAGATCTGGGTTCTCTACTTGCTTCAGGAGGAAGTAAAAGGAGTTGGGGTTCTCTTCCTACTTCAGGAGGAAGCAAAAGGATTTTGGGTTCTCTGCCTGCTTTAGGAGGAATAAAAATGAGTCAAGGTTCTCTGCTTCATCGGTGTCGGTGAAAAGATTTTGTAAGGGCTTCTCCACCTTGCTGTGGGATCAAAAGGAGAGTCACTATAGTGTTTAGTGAAATACCTAGAGTAGAGGCTCTAAGGAGGGGACGTAGGTCAAGTTGATCGAACCACTATAAATCTTCTGTGCTCTTTTCATTTATTTCTTTGCACTTTAATTTTTGCATATTTCTGTGATCTGATCTATGATTAAAAATATCTGATTTTGGGTATTTGATTTTACTTACATTAATTATATTTTTAAAAATTTAAAAAGATAAATATTTTTCATTTTGTGTAAGAATTTTTAAAATAGTAATTCACCCCCCTCTTAGTTAGCTTTGGGACTAGTTTATAACGATTTAACAACCCTAACAAACTTTCAAGTGGTATCAGAGCGGGATTCATAAAATCAAGTTTTGAAAAACTTTTGAATTTTGATCCATGGCTAACTTTGGTAATAGTAACACTGCTGAAGGATATTCTATTACTCGACCACCTTTATTTGATAATATCCCTTTTGATTTTTGGAAAACTCGCATGTCCACCTTTTTGCATTTTGATCGATTATCATATGTGGATGCTTGTTAAAGAAGGTTATATTGTACCTTATAGACTTATTAATGGTGTTAAAATTGAAATCCCTTTTGCTGAATTGACAACTGATGATATGGATCTTACACAATTGAATGCTAAGTGTATGAATTATTTTTTTTTGTGCACTAAAATTTGAAGATTATATGCATGTTTCAGCTCGTGTAATTGGAAAAAAATATGGGATAGATTATGTATTACTTATGAAGGAAAAAATGTGGTTAAATAATCTAGATTAAACATTGTTTTGCATGATTATGAACTCTTTTGCATGAAACCAAATGAATCAATTTTTGAGATGTGCACTAGATTTAGACAGATTGTTACCTCGTTACATGCCTTAGGAAGAGAACTCACTAATTATGAAAAAGTGATCATGATTTTGTGATGTTTGCCTTCTTCTTTTGATGCTAAAATTACTACCATTATTGAATCTAAGGATCTGAATAATTATTTAATTAATAACTTACTTGGATCACTAATTGCCTACGAGCAAGGAGTGAACCAAAGATAGCTTGATGCAGGTGAGAAAAAGAAGGAGAAAGCCATAGCCTCTGGCTCTTCAGGTTCTGATGATGATGACATGGCCTTAATCACAAGGCAATTTAAGAGCTTCTTGAGGAAGAAACAAAAGCATCATCAGAAGTGGAATAAAGGTAAGAATAATAAGCATTCTAAAGTTTCTTCTGACATTATCTATTTTGAATGCAGGAAGTCAGGGCATGTGAAGTCTGAATGCCCAACATTGAAGGCTCACCCAAGCAAGGAGAAGGTGAGGAAAAGCCTAAGTTCAAGAAGGATAAGAAGAAGATCAAAAAGGCCTTTTGGGCTAATTTAGTATCTGACTCCTCTAAAGGTGAAGCTGAAGAGGAGGTAACCAACTTGTATTTGATGGCAGATTATCTTGATCATGCTGATCAAGAAGAGGTATTTGAGCTTACTTATAATCAGTTATTTAAAGTGTCTGAAAGAATTCATTCTTCATATAGGAAACTCAAGAAAGCTCATGCAAGCCTAAAAATTGAATTTTTAAATCTGCAAAAAGAGTATGAAATTTTAATGAAAGATCATTCAACTCTGGATAGCAATCACATGGCCTTACTAGATGAATTTGACTCTTTAACAAAAATCATCTTGATTTAACTACTAAGTATGATTCCTTGAAAACATCGCATGTTGATTTAGAAAAGGCTTCTAAAGAACTACACTATGGCATATGAATTAGATAGTTGTAAGCATATATTGAAATAATAAGTGGTAAGCTTTGAAAAGGTAAATAAATTTCTAAGAGAAAAGATCATTGCATTGGAGCAAAATGAAACACCACCTGCAATTGTAAGATTTTATAAGACATCATCAAAGCATGCATCATCTAAACCTTGGAAGAGGCACTATCACCCACGTAGATTAGTTAACCCTTTTTCTAGAGTTAGATATTTTTCTTATGGCATGCTAGGACATATCTCCCATACTTACACCATTCACTGTAGAACACATTTGGTGTGGAGGCCAAACATACAAAATTCACAACATAGCATGCATGCATCGCATTCTTCTTTTTATCACAAGGGACCTAAACCTGTTTGGGTTCCTAAATCTAACATTTGATGATTTTATAGGGGTGCTCTCATAAAAGGCCTCATGAGAGTATGTGGTATCTGGACAGTGGATGCTCAAGGCATATGACTGAAGATGCAAATCAATTCATTTTGCTAGAGACCAGGGCAGGAGGCAAGGTAACACTTGGAGACAACACCACCAGGAGAATGGTGGGATCAGGTATAATTGGTGATTCAAAAAATTTTATCATTGACAATATTTTACTTATAGATGGACTGAAACATAATATACTCAGCATCAACCTACTCTGTGATAAATACTTCAGCATAAAATTTCTACCAACTTGCTGTCTTATAAGCTTAAATGACAAAATTATTTTATAGAGAAAAAGGATCAACAACGTCTACATGCTCGGTCTAAATTATTTTAAAGCTGATATTATTATTTTTTAAAAATTAATCACAGAATCATGGCTGTAGCATAGGAGATTATATCATGCAAGTATGACAAGCCTTAGGAAGATCACCCAAAAAGATTTAGTGAGAGGTATCCCCAAGCTAGAGTTCACTAAGGACAACTTGTGTAATGCCTATCAGTTAGGAAAGTAAATCAAATCGTCCTTCCACTCAATCAAAGACATAAACACTAGCAAACCCTTAGAAGTCCTACACATGAATCTCTTTGGACCTGTCAGCACTTCAAGCCTAGGAGGGAAAGACTTTGGGTATGTAATTGTTAATGATTATTTAAGGTTCACCTGGGTTAGATTCCTATCTCATAAAAGTGATTCATTCAAGGAATTTAGATCTTTCTCCACTTGGATTCAGATGAAATTAAGTAATGAAATTCTAACTATTTATAGTGATCATGGTGGAGAGTTTAAAAATGAGAAATATGAAACCTACTGTAAGGAGCAAGGGATAGATCACAGTTTTTCAGCTCCTAGGACCCCTCAACAGAATGGGGTAGCTGAAAGGAAGAATAAGACCCTGGTAGAAGCTGTTAGAGCCATGTTAGCTGAGTACTCACTTCCTAAATACTTTTGAGCTGAAGCGGTGAATACAACCTGTTATGATCTGAATAGGGTAAATCTTCGATCTAAGCTGAAGAAAACACCCTATAAAATTCTTAAGGGTAGGACACCCATCCTCTCTTACCTCCATGTTTATAGATGTAAAGTGTTCATTCTGAATAATGGGAAGTCTCAACAAGGAAAGTTTTACCCAAAATCTGATGAAAGAATGTTCCTAGGTTACTCAAATGTTGGGAAATCCTATAGAGTCTTCAATAAAAGAACCATGATTGTTGAGGAGACCACTTATGTTGTGTTTGATGAGTCTGATAATTCTAAAGGGTCTTGGGTAGAAGAAGAGTCTGTCAATTTGGAGGAAAGGGTAGAGCCTGAAGTTTTGCTACCTAGAGAATGGAGATATTCTTCAAGTCATCCTAAAGAACAAATCCAGGTCCTTTGGTTAAAGCAATAAATTATGGATTTAGGACTTCCTATAGGTATAATCTCTATCCTATGTGAAGACACTAGTGCCATATACATTTCGAAGAACTCAATCCAACACACTAGGACCAAACACATCGACATCAGGCACTACTTCATTAGGGACCATATTACTTTAGGAGACATAGAGCTACATCATATAGCCACTGAAAACCAACTGGCACATATCTTCATAAAACCACTAGCCTTAAAAAAATTTAGCACCTTAAGAACCAGATTAGGTGTGATAGATATTCATGCTTGAAATTGATGCTCTCTGTTTATGTTTTCGACACTTAGCTTTTTATTTATTTTGGTTTATCTATTTCTTTTTATATATTTTTTTGATTTTCTATTGATTTTTCTCATTTTTTATTGGTGTTATTTGCTTGATTTATTTATTTCTTTTATGTGCTGTCCAATGGTTTTTGATTTCCTATTTATTTTCTTCAGAATCTGATCACTGCTCACTACTGCTGATGAACTTGATTTCTAAATGAGATTTTTGCCTTGTTTTATTTAAAAACTTGTAAGCAGTGATTGACTCCCCTAAAATAATTAAAGGAAGAAACATTGATGATTATTTTCTCTTCCTCTAACTCTTTTAATGGTATACTGCTTCTCTTTGAATCAAAATCTATTTCAAAATTTAGAAAATTGGACTTTAAAATAGAGATCTATTTTATCTTGCTTCAGGGATCTATCTCATATAAATAATATTTCAAATCTTTGAATCACGTTTGTGTTTTCTTAGTCAGGTGATTATGTTTATTACATGAGTATGATTCTATTTTGTAGTTTAATCTTCCTTATACTAGAAAGTGAGTTTCTTCCTCTCTTATATCTGGAAGATAATCTCACAACTAACATATTTAGAGGTTGTAAAAGGAAGCTAGCTTGAAAAAGAAATGAAAAGAGGCACAAAATGAGCCCTACACTGAAAAGATACGTAATGTTCGCCAATTAATTGCAAAGATACACAAAGTGTATAAAAAATCAAAAGATGCACAAAGTGTGCTAAATAACTGCAAAAGAGGCATAAAATGAGCCCACAAAAACGAGCTTCCTTCCTTTTCAAACTTTTAAAAATCTTAGAAGAATTTATACGCTATTTAACTTTTTCAAATACTTGAGATTGAAAATCATGTTTCTTAATTCTTTACTTTGTAATACTATTTTATCAGATATTATTCTATAATGAAGCTTGAAAGGATTACCTTTCTTATCCAATCTCTTCCTTTTTGAAGTAGATTTTTGTTTGAAAGGAGCTTCAACCTATAAGGTGCACGAGCTAGGATTTACAAGATCAATTTTTCTAACTTTTCTAGATTTAAGCGTCGTCAATTTCTTCTTATTGGCTTTTGAATTTAAACTGAAGAAATAATTCTCCTTTACTAGAATGATCGATTAAAAAAAATTATTTTTTTATCGCTTTCATTATTTATTTTATTTTTTTATTTAAATCTTTTATGTATTTTGGACTTCCTTAATAATTCCTCTTCATCATCCAATTTTTTCAAATTTTGCTCACATTATTTTGGACGATATCCACATCATCCTGGATGATATGATCACATCTTCACTCCAATGGCTAATATGAACCAATTATTGGACATCATTCTGGATGATCTACCTAATCTTCCTGGATGATCCATGTGGCAAACACACTAGATGATTTAAATTTAGTTGGTATGATCCATTATTATCGATCGTCCTAGATGATCCACCATATCATCCTGGATGATACTTTTCATCAATGATCATTCAGATGGACTCCTCAGGACGATTGCCTAAGTCTAATCATCCTGGATAATACCTGATCGTCCTGTATGATATGATCACCTTTTTGACCAATCGGACTGGTCGACATTATTTCTTCAAATCATCCTAGATTATATTATGATCATCCTGGATGTTATGGACAACTCTTTATAAATAGGCCAATTTCAAAGCTATTCTTCACTCAAACTTCTTCCCTTCAAAGCTTTCTCTCCTTTAGTCAAGCTCATAAATGGCTAGTGGCGAACATTCCAAGATGCTTACTAAAAGCTCCTTAAGGGGAACTATGGACCCTGGATTCACTGATGCAGCAGATCAGGCTACTTACCTTCACTATAAAACTATAGGAATTACACTCTCCAAGATAGTCAATCACCATACCCTAATATATCCAGTATTAGATCTATTTGCCCATACTTCTCTTACTTTTATTCTGACCCTTATAGTTCCTTTTCACTTTGAACTGTTATATGAATTTTTTGCCAGTCTTCGAATTAACTCTACCTACATCACACTTCAATCCTATGTAAACAAATGACCTGTAAAAATCACTTATCAGGACTACCATGAACTTCTCCAACTTTCTACCACTGGAGACAAGCTTCACATATTTATCTTAGATCCTGATTTCAACTGGAGTCCTATCAATCAGTATCTAAGGAACACAAATGCTACTTACCATGATGGTGCCTCTAGTTCATTGGTTAAAGATGCTAGGACCATCCAACATATCCTTAGAACTTTTATAATTCCCAAAGTTGGTGATCGTGTTCACATTAATCCTTTACTTTCCATCACCACCTATTATATCATGGCTCATAGGGAATTCAATGCTACTAATCTTCTCTTTCGATATATTGAGCACTTGACTAGCATTAGGGATCCAGAACATAGGAGGAAACCAAATTTGGCCCTAGGACACCTCATTGCTTATGTACTTGAAACTAAGTATAATCTTCAGTATCCTACCCTACCAAATTATCACCCTTCCTTCTACACAAATAACTCCTTCCATGTCCTCCATAGCACTCGCCTCCATCTGGAGCATGTAAAGTATGTGGGAGCAGAGGAAGAGGCTATTCTTGCACTAGCTCCTGAACCTATTCCTATCCGCTAGAACTCATAGATAGATCAATTGGTGGAGAGTATTGACTAATGGGAGGAAAGGTTTGACTCCTATGTTATTACACAAGAGCAACAACATGCAGCAGATGTCGATCATTTCAATGCCTATGTGATCAACAACAGCAGTAGCACGACCAGGATCTGGCCTGGTTTGGGGAGCAATTTGCTTCCATTCACCAGTTCTTTCAGCCACCTCCACCTCCTCCACCTGATTAGGGTTCATCGTACATGTAGTTTGTTTCTTTATTGTTTTTTGCTTCTAGTGTGATGTTTGTATTGTTGTTCTTTCATGTATGTATTCTACTTTTTTTATTTTCCTCCTTTTATGATATTAAAAGGGGGAGTAGTCTTAGTGTTAGTGTTGTATCATTTACTTGTTTTAGTAAAATGTGCTTTACTTTCTGATGAATTTTAGATCTTAGCTATGTAAGAAGAACTTAACCAATTTAGGAGGAATGATATTTGGGAGTTAGTAGAAAGACCTAAGAATTAAAGTGTAGTAGGAACCAAATGGGTCTTTAAGAATAAAATGAATGATTCTGGTGTGGTGGTTAGGAATAAGGCAAGATTGGTGGCTAAGGGGTACAACCAAATAGAAGTGATTGATTTTGAGGAGACCTTTTCCCCTGTAACTAGATTGGAAGCCATTAGAGTGCTATTAGCCTTTGCATGTCATAAGGGATTTAAGCTTTTTCAAATGGATGTTAAGAGTACTTTTTTAAATGGGATAATAAAAGAAGATGTCTTTGTAGAGCAACCCCCAGGTTTTGAGAGTTCTCAATATCCAAATCATGTTTATAAATTAAAAAAAGCTTTATATGGATTGAAACAGCCACCCAGAGTTTGGTATGAGAGGCTTAGCACATTTCTACTAGAAAGAGAGTTTGTTAAGGAGAGCGTAGACACCACCTTTTTTTGAGAAATGTAGGAGATGATTTACTCATTGTCTAGATCTATATTGATGATATACTTTTGGATCTTGAAATAAATATTTATGTGATAATTTTTTTAAGATAATGAGTAAAGAGTTTGAGTTGAGTATGATGGGAGAATTGTCCTACTTTTTGGGGTTTAGCATAAGAAAAATGGATGATGGAACCTTTCTTAATCAATCAAAATACACTAAGGACATCTTGAAGAAATATGAAATAGACAAAGCCAAGCCAATCAACACTCCCACGAGTTCCAGTGTTCAGTTAGATAAGGATTCAAATAAAAAATCTGTTAATAAGAAGAAGTATAGAGGAATAATTGTATCACTTCTTTACCTAACTGCTAGCAGACCTGATATTATATTTAGTGTTTATTTTGTGATAGATTTCAAGTTGATCCTAAAGAATCCCACCTGACTGCAGTTAAGAGAATTCTTAGATATCTCTTAGGGACCCAAAATTTAGAAATCTGGTATCCTAGGCACAACACTTCCTTTGAAATTATTGGATATTATGATTCTAATTTTGTAGGGTGTAGGGTGGATAAAAAGAGCACTTCTAGAACTTGTCAATTCATAGGACAGTCTTTAGTCTCCTGGTCTAGTAGAAAATAAAACTCTGTTGCACTTTCCACAGCTGAATCTAAGTACATTATCTTAGGAAGTTGTGTGGCCCAGGTCCTTTGGTTGAAGCAACAAATTCTAGATTCAGGATTACTTGTTGGCACAATTTCAATTCTATGTGATAAGACCAGTGCCATCTGAATCTCTAAGAATTCCATCCAATATTCAAGAACCAAACACATTGACATAAGGCATCAATTCATTAGGGACCATATTACCAAAGGGGATATTGAGCTACACCATGTAGCAATTGAAAAACAACTGGCTGACATCTTTACTAAACCACTCGCCTTTGACACATTCAGTATTTTAAGGATCAGATTAGGTGTGATTGACATAAATGCATGAATTTGATGATTACTAATTTTTGAAGTTTCTATTTTTCAATTTTCCTTTATTTTTATTTGATTTGATTATCTGTTTCCTTTTTGGTTTTTATTCTCTGCTGATTTTCTTTTATTATTGTTGTTTACCCGATTTGGCTATTTCTTTTTATATGCTTTCCTGTTGTTGTTGATTCACTATTTATTTTTCTTCAGAATCAGATCACTGCTCACTACTGCTGACAAACTTGATTTCTCAATGAGAGATTTTGCCTTATTTTTATTTAGAAGCTTGTAAGTAGTGATTGACCTCTCTAAAATAGTTAAAGGGAAGAAACATTGATGATTATTTCTCTTCCTCCAACTCCTTTAATGGCGTATTATTCCTTTTGGATAAAAATCTTTTTCAAAATTTAGAAGTTGGACTTTGAAATAGCAATATATTTTATCTTCCTACAGTAATCAATCTCATATAAGTAGTGTTCCAAATCATTGAATCACTTTCATGTTTTCTTAATCGAGTGATTGCATTTATCATATGAGAATGGTTTTGTTTTGTTGTTTACTTTTCCTTATCTAAGAGAGTGAGTTTTTCTTCTCTTATATCTGGAAGATAATCTCACAACTGAGAGTCTTTTAGTGGTTTGAAAGAAAGGAAGCTTGTAAAAGATGCATAAAGTGTGCCAATCAACTGAAAATAAAAGAGACACAAAATGAGCCCAACTGAAAAGATGTGCAATGTTCGCCAATAAAATTAAAAAGATAAATAAAGTGTATCAAAATTAAAAGATGTGCAGAGTGCGCCAAATAATTGAAGAAAAAGGCACAAAATGAGCCCAGAAAGAAATAAGATTTCTCTTATTTCAAATCTTTAAGAAATCTTAGAAGAATTCATGTATCCTTAATATATTAAAACACTTAAGATTGAAAATTATGATTGCTGGTTCTTTAATTTGTAATACTATTTTATTAGATATTTTTCTGGAATAAAGTTTGAAAGGATTACTTTTCTTATCAAATTTCTTTTCCTCTAAATTAGATTTTTGTTTGAAGGGAATTTGAACCTGTAAGGTGTCCGAGATAGGGGTTATGAAAATCAATTTTCTTCTTATTGGGGTTTGAATTAAAAATTAAGGAAAAATTCTAATTTACTAGAGCATATCAATTAAAAAAAATGTTTTTGGTGTTATTTCCTCATTTTTTTAATCTTTTACTTTGGTTTGATTTTGTTTTTTTTTGTGTGATTTTTGGGTCCCCTGATCATTCCTTTCCATCCTTCAATTTTCTTTCATTTTTTGTCACATCATCCTGGACAATTCTCGCATCGTCCTGGATGGTATGATCAAATCATCACTCTCATAAACCAATGGTTGATCTGAACTAATTATTGGTGATCATCCTGGATGATACACCTCATCATCCTGGATGATCCATGTGGTAGTAGTTGGATGATTTGAATTTAGCCCATTCGATTCATTTATTGCATATCATCCTGGACAATCCACCTAATCATCCTAGACGATCCTTTTAGTCAAAAGTCGTCCAGCCTGACTCATCAGGATGATCGCTTGTGTCTAATCATCCTGGATGATACCAGATTATCCTGGATGATCCGACCATCTTTTTGACCAATCATCTTGGACGCAATTATTGCTACATATATTCCTGGACGATCCTGCGATCATCCTAGATGATATGGCTAATTTTTATTTAAACAACTAATTTCAGCCATTATTTCACCACACTCTCCTTCTACAGTCATACAATCTTCTTCTCATGGCTGGTGGCAAAAGATCTAGGCATCAGGGAGCAAGTTCCTCAACAGGGAATGTCGACCCTCACTTCACATATGCAGCTGATCAGGCTGCATTCCAATGCTATCTCGATGTGGGGATTAATCAGTCCAAAATTATGAATCCACGCATCCTCACCTATCAAGTACTGGATCTCCTTGCTCACACCTCCCTCACCTTCATTCTAACACTAGCTTTTCTATTTAGAACTAAACTTCTTTGTGTCTTTTTCATGAACCTTCGCATTGACTCTGCATATACCTCCCTGCGCTCCTATGTTAACAGATGCCCCGTAGAATTAACCACTCAAGACTTTCATGACATTCTCTAAATATCCATCACTGGCGATAAGCTTCATCATTTGTCCTCTAGCCCGGACTTTAACTGGAGTGTCACCAATTACTTCCTTAGGAACACCAATGCCCCGTACCATGACAATGCTTGCACTTCCTTAGTCAAGGATGCTAGGACAATCCAGCACGTCCTTCGATCTTCTATTATTCCAAAGGCTGGGGACCGCATCCACATTACCCCCTTACTATCAATGATTACCTATGACATTATGGCCCATCGTGACTTCAATGCTACTGATCTCCTTTTCCACTATATTGAACACCTAACTAGCATTAGGGATCCAGGCCACAGGAGACGTCCCAACTTAGCCTTAGGACATATCATTGCCTACACTCTTGAAACAAAATACAATCTTTAATATCCAGTTCCACCAAATATCCCTCCTTCCTTCTACTCCAATAACTCTTTCCATGTTCTTCACAGTACTCGCCTTCATCTGGAGCCCAGCACAGATATTGAGGGAGAAGAGGAAGAAGTTGCTCTAAAACCTACTACACCTGCTCCACTTTGAATAGAATCACCATTGGATCACCTGGTGCACATGTTTGACCAGTGGGAGGCCTGCTTTGACTCATACGTAGTTGCCCAGGAGCAGCAGCATGCTAAAGATGTGAATCAATTCAATGCCTACGTCGCCCAACAGCAGCAGCAGCACGACCAGGATATGGTTTGGTTTGGAGAATAGTTTGCCACCCTTCACAGTCTGTTTCAGCCACCCCCACCACCTCCTCTATCTGATTAGGGTCCCACTTTTTACTAGCTTAATTTCTTTTTCTATTTTTTAGCAATATTTTTTGTACTGTATTTTTATATTCCTCTGTGATGTTTTTTCTATTTTCCCCTTTTTGAGATGTCAAAAAGGGGAGTAGTTTATGTTCTAGGTTATTGTACTGTTTGAATTATCAATGTTCAGTATCCTTGTAATGTTTGCCTAGCTAATTGAATTTGCATTGCTTAGCTTTCCTTGCTTTATGTTTTATTCAATGAATTAAAATTGTCTAACAAATGTTTGTCATCATCGAAAAGGGGGAGATTATTGCAAATCTGGATTTAAGGATTAAGATTTTGATGATAACAAATATTTCTATTTCTGTTTGAGTGCCTAACATTTCAGGTTCACAAGATCAATTATAATTCAAGCTAACTGAAGATCAAGTCAGTCTATCTTTGTTTCAAGATCAATATAATTTTTTACCTTTCTTGAGTCAAATATAATGTAATGGATCAACAAGCTAAGTAACTATACACGCACACACTAAGGGGAAGATTTTTAGTGAGTTAAAGTTTCTGTTCTGATTTTGTTTATATCGTCCTGGATGATCCATTAAAAATAGAAACCCTAATTAGGGCAGCCATGTTAGTTAGTCTGATTAAGAAAATCATCCTAGACGATACTCCCATTGTATAGGACGATATGCTCAAAATAAAAAATCTCAGTCGCCAGACTAAGTTAAGCAAGTTTTTAATTTTAGTTTTTTGGTCTAATCATCTTGGATGATACATGTAATATCCTAGATGATTCATACAATCATGCCTAAATTAGTCAGCTGATTAATGAAAGTAATTAAGGATTGATTGATCGATCACATCATCTTGGATGATCAAAAGATCATCCTGGATGATCAATTAGAAATCCTTATCATCCAGTGTGTCTCAGCTGGACGATCCAAGCTGTGTGCTAGACGATATTGTCATTTTTGAATTAATCATACAAGATGATAGATTTATCATCCTGGACAATCAAGTCTTTTTGAAATCATCCAGTATAGTTATTCTGGATGACCTGAACTCTGTGCCGGATGATATTGGGCATTTTTGAACTAATCATATAGGATGATATACATATCATCCTGGATGATCAAGTCATTTTCTTTAGATCATCCAGACTTTTCTCCTTGATATCCTGAACTATTTGCTGGATGATATTCCTCATTTAAACTAATCATCCAGGATGATTTGAATAAATCATGTCTTCTAATCATCCAGAGGAACCAGATTGTCCAGGCCAGAAGGTGATGATTTACATTGATTATACAGGATGATCGAAGGATCATGTGGATGATCTTTGATGGCAAGTTGAAATTTAAGTCAATTTTTGAGCCCTTCTATTTAAGGTCTCTTTCTTGCTACGGGAAAAATCTTTTGCTGCTATCCTCACCTGAGATATTCTTAAGAGGGAGAGGGAGAGCTTGGGGGAGAGAGAGAGAGAGAGGATGTTGTGAGAGGGAGTTTGTGAGGTGTTCACAAAGGCTACTCCAAGAAAGGATTTGAGTCATCGTCTCCAGTCATCGTCCATTGTCCCTTGGTGTCTCTGTGGGAAGGATCGTTAGCAAGAAGATCAAGGTTCTCTACATAAAAGGATCGTCATTTTGCTTCTCTACATAACGAACTTTCAACTATCTACTAGACGATATGTTCATTTTTATACTAATCATACATGATGACATAAACATCATCCTGGATGATCAATTATATTTCAAGTCATCCTGACTCATCTGCTGGATGTCTCAAACTATCTGTTGGACGATAATATCTTATGTTGAACTAATCGTACTGGACGATCGCAACATCATCCTAGATGATCAGTTATATTTCTACATATCATCCCAGTTTATTGTTTGGATGACCTGAACTATGTTCTGGATGATTTAGTTAGTTTTGTACTAATCATATAGGACGATCTGGTGATCGTCCTAGATGATCAGTTGAACAAAATTGAAAAACCAGGGTTTTTAAAGCCTGTTATTTAAGCAACTTATTTTTACTTCTAAAATAGATCTTTTGCTATTTTCCACTCCAAGAGAGCTTAGAGGAGGAGGAGAGTTTGGGAGAGAGAGGATCTTATGAGGGGAAGTTTGTGAGGAGACTCACAAAGGTTTCTCCAAGCAAGGATTCGATCGTCATCTTCCTTCTTAATCCTTGGTTCCGTGGTGGCTCTAAGGAGATGATTATCAGCATCAGATCTAGGTTCTCTACCCACTTCACGAGGAAGAAAAAGGAGTTGGGGTTCTCTGCCTATTTCATGAGGAAGCAAAAGGATTCTGGGATCTCTGCCTGCTTCAGGAGGAGACAAAAGAAATTAAGGTTCTCTGCCTCACCGGTGTCGGTGAAAAGATTTTGTAAGGGATTCTCCACCTTGCTGTGGGAGTAAAAGGAGAGTTGATATAGTGTTTAGTGCAATATGTGGAGGGGAGGCTCTAGGGAGTGGAGGTAGGTCAAGTTGACCGAACCACTACAAGTTCGGTGTGCTCTTTTCATTTATTTTTCTGCACTTTAATTTTTGCACATTTTTGTGATCTAATCTATGATTAAAAATATTTGATTTTGTATATTTGCTTCCACTTACATTGTTTGTGTTTTAAAATATTTAGAAAGATAAAAATATTTTTCATTTTCTGTAAGAATTTTTAAAATACCAATTCACCCCCACTTGGTTAGCTTTGGGACTAGTTCATAAGGGCTTAACAACCCTAACAAACTTTCATGAATTCAATGGAGTCTAAAACCTTAAAATTAATTGATTATTAATAATTAAAAAAAAAATCTTAATTTAACTACATTAATCAAGTTTTTAGGATGGACTACTCTAGGCAGCGGGGCTACATGTCCTAAGGAGGCTTTATTCCTAGAGCATGGTGGCACAACGCCACGAATCGATTGATGGAAAATTTAAATTAACCTAATCCTTAAAATTAGCAACAAATCTAATTAATTAAATCATATTAATCCTTTAATTTATGACTAATTATATTTGTTTAATTATTCAATCTTCAAAATGTCATTTTAAAATAAATCTTAATACTTTGAACTTTAATAAAATTTACCCTTCAACCTTCAATAAACCTAAATATTAGACAACTTTAACCAATTACTTGATATAGGGCATATCCAAGATACACATCCTACCTCATACACTTTAGATGGTTTTCTAGGGCACCACTTCTAGATATAGGCTAGGTCGGCGTTTACTTTTCTGCTACATGCCAATTTTTTTGTGGTTTTCACTACATGCTGGTTGCTCGTATAAATTGATGTATTTATTTATTTAATTTTTGCACTCTGTGATATGATTAATGGGCATTAGATTAACCCTTAGCATAGGAGCGATTTAAATGGTGATTAATCTTATGCAGGTGGTCATACTTATATTGGGTATTGAAATTAAAGGGGGCAAAATTAAATTTAAATTAATCAAACTTTTGCAGGTGCTTCATGAAAGTACGAGATGCGCCAAGAGGGGGGGTGAATTGGTATTTTAAAAATTCAACTCTAAATAAGAGTTCTATTTTTTTTGTATTTTTAAAGGATAACTCAACGAATAACGTGCGAAAGCAAGTACAACGATCACAACAACGATATTGGTAATTCAATTTTAACTGTCACAATACAAGATTCAAATTATGATTTTTCACCAAGAAATTTGACGTACTAATTAAGAGCATGAAAAGTAAAGTACAGTAAAATGGAAAAAATACACCAGAGATTTTTATAGTGGTTCGGTCACTTGACCTACGTCCACTCCCCGGAGCCCTCTAATCCGGGATTTGTACAGTAAAAGTTGACTCTCCTTTTGCTCCCACAGCAAGGCGGAGAAGCCTTTACAATACTCACTTTCACCTCCCTCGGTGCGGCGGAATACCAAACACTATGTCACCCTCCTAGTGACTGCAGCGGACCTTCTCCTTTTTCTCCCTCCTAGAGATGGCAGAGTACCTTGGCGATGTCGATCTTGAAGTGACTCTTCCCGCGAGAACTTTCCCGAGACTCCCCAAATCCATAAGAGGAGCAAAGCATGTAGCTAGCTTGGAGCCACCGTGTGATCCCCTCACACTACTTCTCCCTCACGCTCAAGCTCACCTTCACCTTCCTCTCGCAAGCTCTGGATCTCTCCGAGGAGAAACTTCTCCTTCACGAATCTCCTTCTTCCCTCAAAGCCTCTCACTGCAAGAGGATAGATCAACAACACTAAAAAAATTTTTAAGTTGTTTTTATATCAGGCTTCAGAAAACCCTAAAAGTTTCAACTTTTGCATTTCTGTTCGTACAGTACGATCTATAATCATACAGTACTATCAGTTCAATTACAGCTCCGTCCAGTACGAGTACAGACGAACAGTTATCGAATCTTATACATATCGAACAGTACGATATGTATATCATACATGACGATACTGTTGATTTGTGAAAGTACGAGATGCGCCAAGAGGGGTGGTGAATTGGTATTTTAAAAAATTCAACCCTACACAAGAGTTCTAATTTTTTGTATTTTTAAAAATAACTCAATGCATAACGTGCGGAAGCAAATACAACGTTCACAACGATGATATTGATAATTCAATTTTAAATTTTACAACACAAGATTTAAATCATGATTTTTCACCAAGCAATTTAATGTACTAATTAAGAGCATAAAAAGTAAAGTACGGTAAACAGGAAAAAACACACCAAAAATTTTTATAGTGGTTCGGTCACTTGACCTACGTCCACTCCCCAGAGTCCTCTACTCTGGGATTTGCACTAGTAAAAGTTGACTCTCCTTTTGCCCCCACAGCAACGCGAAGAAGCCTTTACAATACTCACTTTCACCTCCCTCGGTGCGGCGGAATACCAGATGATATGTCACCCTCCTGGTGACGGCAGCGGACCTTCTCCTTTTTCTCCCTCCTGGAGATGGCAGAGTACCTTGACCATGTTGATCTTGAAGTGACTCTTTCCTCGAGAACTTTCTTGAAGCTTCCCAAAGCCGAAAGAGGAGCAAAGCATGCAGCTAGCTTGGGGCCACCGTGGGATCCCCTCACACTACTTCTCCCTCACGCTCAAGCTCACCTTCACCTTCCTCTCTCAAGCCCTGGATCTCTCCAAAAAACTTCTTTCTAACGAATCCCCTTCTTTCCTCAAAGCCTCTCACAGCAAGAGGATAGATCAACAACTCCTTAAAAAAAAATTTTAAGTTGTTTTTATATCAGGCTTCAGAAAACCCTAAAAGTTTTAACTTTTCTGTTTCTGTTCATACAGTACGATCTATAATAATACAGTACGATTAGTTCAATTACAGCTCTGTCCAGTACGAGTACAGATGAAAAGTTATCAAATTTTATACAAATCATAGTGTACGATATGTATATCATACAAGATGATACTATTGATTCATACTGTTCGTACAGGACGAACTGTGGGACGATCCTTGGGATGAAAGAATTTCTCTCTGTCAGTCATCCAGCACTCCTTCAGTCGTATAGTATGATTAGTGTTTTTCAAGATATCATCCTGTACGATACGAATATCATCCAGGATGAATAGAATAAAAATTTCTTGGTTTCATCTGGTACGATCAGTGAAACAAATGAAATCATCTCTGTCGGTCGTCCAGTACTCCACTAGTCATACAGTACGATTAGTTCATTTCTTGATATCGTCATGTATGATATGAATATCGTCCAGGACGAACAGAACAACAAACCTTAGTTTCATCTGGTATGATCACTGGGACGAATGAAATCGTCTCTGTCAGTCGTACGGTACGATATATGATCGTACAGTATGATATATGATCGTACAGTACAATCGACTTTTAAATTAGAAACCAACGTTTATTTCCTAATTAGGGAGATAATTTTGGTAAGTATTAATTAATCGTACAGTACGATAAGAATCGTACAGTACGATCAGTTCAGGAAATCAAAATTAAGAACTTACCAAACATATTCTGGTGGCCAGGGTTTCTCAATTGTATCTTATCATACAGTACGATAGGTATCATACAGTACGATCAGATTATAAATTTAATCATCTTAAAATTAGCCGTTAGCTTGAGTATTATTAATTAATCGTACAGTACGATATTAAATCGTACAGTACGATATTAAATCGTATAGTACGATATTCTTTAAAAATAATTTTTAACACATTTAAAATACTTCTCCCCCTGTGTGTGTGCATGGTTGCTCCTTTCACATGCATGCTTCTGTGGCAGACTCAAGAAAATAAAAATAAAGAAATAAAAATTACATACTTTTTAACATCCTATTCTACCCAGTTTGAGTCTCGAGTAACCTTGAGCAGTGTGCATCTGACCTGAAATATTAGTGCTCATATACAAGGATTAAGCATTTATAATCTAAAGGAAGTCTATATGGATTCAGTAAGTATTAGTTGTCACCATCAAAATTAAGTGCTCGGGATTCTGGATTTTAACTATCTCCCCCTTTTTGATGGTGTCAAATAATATTTTTTGATGGACAGTTGTTCTGACTTCCTTAGCTCCCCCTCAGAAGAATAACTTATTAATTTTTAAATAGGAGGAGAAGAAATAAATTTTTTTTATTATAACATATAGAAAAAAATATAACAAGATAGAAAAAATATGTAGTGAAAACATAAACAATCAATATCATTAATAGTAGGCAAAAACAGAATAATACAGAACACACAGAAACGTCTCGTCCTTTTGACCGCACCAAAAAGGGAAGAACAAGGAAACAACTACAATGACAACAAATAGAAAACATAAATAGCTACAATAACTCAAAAATCTGGATCCTGATCCGGAGGTGGTGGTGGAGGTTGTGGAAACAGTTGGTGGTACTGATGGAGAGACGCAAACTGGTGATCGATCGATATGAAGCGCTCCCTAAACCATTTCATATCAGTTTCATGCTCCTGATGTTGCTGAGAAATGTGGGCATCCAACTTAGTCTCCAGGAGATCAAGGCGTTGAATAATGTCGTCGTGAGGGTAGTCGGGAGGAGCAAGACCAGGTGGGTGGATTGGTGGTGGTGGAGGGGCGTCAGCAGGAGCAGCACCCTCTTCGTCATCAAACTCGGGATCGACGGGAGCGACGCCCCGATGGAACAAGATACGAAAAGAGGCATCCGAGTAGAAGATAGGTAGATGATCTTAAGGTAGCGGATAATAAAGTTGGTACTTGGCATCTAGGATGTATCCTATGACATGCCCTAAAGCAAGGTTCAGTTTGTGGCGGGCACCGGGATATCGGTAGGCAGACAGGGTATGGATATAATCAAAAACCATTTGGGCTTCATTGAATTTTGTTCCAGACATGATTAGATATGTGACGACAAAAAGCAGTGGAGTAATATGGATGCGGTCTCCAGCTTTGGGTATAATGGATGTGCGAAGGACATGCTGGATAACGCGGGCATTCTGATTCAGGGTTTGGACCAGGGGTAGGTGTTAATTGGAGGGGACACCCCTAAGGGTCTTATTTACTGATGTCCAATCATAGTCGTGAGAGATCATAGATTGGGGATGAGGGCCGTTAGTGGACAGCCCGATGTGTGCAGTAATGTCGTTAACGGTGATAACGACATTCTGTTTACAGACATAAGAAGTGAAAGTGGTGTTTTCTAGGTCGATTTTAATATTGGAAAGAAACTCAAAAAGAAGTTCAGAGTGAAAAGGAAAGGAAAGAGTCAAAAGGAATTGAAGGGTGGTGGATGCGAATAGGTTCATCACCTCGAAATTGAGAGCAGCTTGATTCAGCATGCGAGATGGAGTGATTTTGACTTCCTTGATTTTAATATATGCATTCTCGTCTGCAGCGGAGAGAAAATGATCATCGAAATGCCGAGAGGAGGATGCACTTCCGACGACCATTCGGCCGCGCTTACTGGAACCAGACATGGTGGAAGCAAGGATTTGAGAAAAGGGAGGAAATTTGAAGTGAGTGAGAGTGAGTGATTGTATGCAAAGAATCCCTCCATTTTATAGAATTTGGGAACCATCGTACAGTACGATTGCATATCGTACAGTACAATAGGTGCAATAATGTTGTCTGGATGACCGTTCAAAAAAGTGAGTCAAATCGTACAGTACGTTTAGAATCGTACTGTACGAACGTGAGTGTACGGCGTTCATCCCGAGGAGTCATCTGAATGACCTTTGACAAAAATAATCATACAGTACGAACAGGTGTTCGTACAATATGATAGGAAATAATATTCATACCGACCGAGTTTAAATTCATATTAATCCATTTGACACGTGGATCGTACAGTACGATTGGTATGTCGTACAGTACGATGACCAATAATGTGTATCGTACGGTACGAGTGGTGAATCGTACAGCACGATAGGTACAAGACATGAAAGATCTGGACCGTGAATAGGAATGGATGGCTAAGATTGGAGTGATTTGAACCTTATCGTACAGTACGATATTGAATCATATAGTACGATTGTCAGAGAATTTCAAGGTTTGTGAGTAGCATGGTAAGAGGATCAGGAAACCTTTTTTTTTCTTTTTTTTATTTTTTTTTGTTTTAGGCTTGAATGTCTATGACACCTAATTTTATTCTTAAAGTGCTAAATGTGTCATAATCTAATGGTTTTGTGAAAATATTAGCCAATTGATCTTCAGTAGCAACGTGGTGCAGTTCAATATCTCCTTTGGTTACGTGATCTCTAATGAAATGATGTCTAATGTCTATATGTTTTGTTCGTGAATGTTGAATTGGATTTTTGGATATGCGAATAGCACTAGTGTTGTTACACATGATTGAAATAGTTCCTACAGGTAGTCCTAGATCTAACAGTTATTGTTTTAACCACAAGACTTGTGCAACACAGCTACCTACTGCTATATATTATGCTTCGGCTGTTGATAGAGCTACCGAATTCTATTTCCTACTGGACCATGAAACTAACGATTGTCTAATGAATTAACAAGTACCAGAAGTGTTTTCTCTATCTACCCTACATCCTAAAAAGTCTGAATCTGAGTACCCTAAGATTTCAAAAGTAGTGATGTGTCTAGGATACCAAATTCCTAAGTTTGGGGTGCCTAGTAGATATCTAAGAATTCTTTTGACAGCAGTCATGTGAGATTCCTTCGGGTTAGCTTGAAAGCAGGCATAGAGACACACACTAAACATTATGTCTGGTCTACTGGCAGTCAAGTAGAGAAGCGATCCAATTATTCCCCTATACCTCTTTTGATCTACAGACTTCCCACTGGGATCTTTATCCAATTGAATGTTAGAGCTCATGGGTGTATTCATAGCCTTAGCATTGTCCATTTCATATTTTTTCAAAATATCATTGATGTACTTAGATTGGCTAAGGAACGTTCCACCTTTCGTTTGTTTTACACTAAATCCAAGGAAGTAACTAAGTTCTCCCATCATACTCATTTCAAACTCATCACTCATTGTTTTTGAAAATTCATTACATAAGCTTTTCTCTGTCGATCCGAACAAGATGACATTTACATAAATCTGAACAATGAGTCCCTCAACTCCTACCTTCTTCAAGAATAAGGTGGTGTCCACACTACCCTTAACAAAGCTTCTATCTAGTAGGAACGTACTAAGTCTTTCATACCAGGCTCTAGGTGCTTGTTTTAACACGTATAGTGCCTTTTTCAGTTTGAGCACGTGGTTTAGAAATTGTGAGTTTTCAAACCCCGGAGGTTCCTCCACATAAACATCTTCCTTGATTACCCCGTTCAGGAAAGCACTCTTGACATCCATTTGATACAGCTTAAAATCCCTAAAACAAGCAAAGGCTAACAGTACCCTTATGGCTTCTAGTCTAGCTACTGGAGCAAAGGATTCTTCAAAATCTATTCCTTCAATTTGGTTATACCCCTTTTTCTACTAACCTAGCCTTATTTCTTACTACTATTCCAGAGTCATTCATCTTATTTTTAAAGACCCATTTAGTTCCAACCACACTTTGTTCTTTAGGTCCTTTGACTAACTCCCATACATCATTCCTAACGAATTGGTTCAACTCTTCTTGCATTGCTAGGATCCAAAATTCATCTCCTAAGGCTTGATCTATACTCGTGGGTTCAATCATAGATATGAATGCAGAATGACTAACCTCTTTCCTAAGTTCATGCCTAGTTTTTGCCCCTTCTGATGGGTCTCCTAAGATCAGCTCTCTAGGATGACTAGAAGAAAATTTCTAATCTATAGGCAGATGTTCCTGAGGTTCTGCTCTAGTCTCTATGGTAATGGTTTCTACTCCCCTTATAACCTCAACTTCTTCTTCTTTATGATTAGATTCAGAGGTCTTATTGGATTTATCAAATACCACATGGGTGGACTCTTCTACTATTAGGGTTCTCTTATTGAATATTCTATAGGCTTTACCTACAGATGAGTAGCCTAGGAAAACCCCTTCATCAGATTTAGGATCAAACTTTTCTAAGGGTGACTTGCCATTGATTAGGATGTAGCATTTGCAACCAAAAACGTGTAAGTGGGAAAGATTGGGTGTCCTACCCTTAAGAAACTCATAGGGTGTCTAATTAAGTTTGGATCTAACATTTACCCTATTTAACGCATAGCACGCGGTATTCACTGCTTCTGCCCAAAAATATCTAGGAAGAGTGTATTCAGTTAACATAGCCCTAGCAGCTTCAACTAAAGTTTTATTCTTCCTTTCTGCTATTCTATTTTGCTGAGGAGTTCTAGGAGCAGAGAAATTATGTTCTATTCCAACATCTTTACAAAATGATTCAAATTTATCATTCTCAAACTCCCCACCGTGATCACTATGAATTGTTGAAATTACACATCCTAATTTCCTTTGAATCCAAGTGGAGAAAATTCTAAACTTTTCAAATGACTCACTCTTATGAGCTAGGAATTTCACTCAAGTAAACCTAGAGTAGTCATCCACTATTACAAACCCATACAACTTCCCTTTTAGGTTGGCTGTACTAACAGGTCCGAACAGGTCCATGTGGAGAGTTTCTAGTGGCCTAGTGGTGTTGATATCCTTGATTGCATGAAATGAAGATTTAACTTATTTTCCTAATTGGCAAGCATCACAAAGATGATCCTTAGTAAGGTCTAACTTTGGTATGCCTCTAACTAAGTCTTTCTGAGTGATGTTCCTAGGTGTTTTCATACTAGCATGGCATAGTCTCCTATGCCATAACCAAGAGTCATCCGCTATTATTTTCAGACACAAAGATTTTGAGGTTTCAATGCAGTTTAAATCTAACATGTAAACATTGTTTATGCGTTTTCCTTCTAACATAAGTGAATCATTTAAGCTAATCATGCATTTATTAGATAGAAATTTTATGTCAAAGCCCTTGTCACATAGTTGACTTATACTTAAAAGATTATGCTTTAAACTATCAACTAAAAGTATATTCTTAATAATCAAATTCTTAGTGTGTCCAATGATACCTGAGCCCACCACTTTCCTGGTGGTGTTCTCTCCCAAAGTTACCTTGCCTCCTGACCTGGCCTCCAGTGTCACGAACTGCTTCATGTCTCCAGTCATGTATCTCGAGCAGCCACTGTCCAGGTACCACTTTCTCTCACTAGGCCTTTATGAGAGCATCCCTACAATGTCAATCACGGATTAGCTTTGGGAACCCAAGTGAGTTTGGGTTCCTCCCTATGCTTATATGAATGAAATGTATGCATGTTATGCTGTGATGAATGCGATTTAGGTCTCCACACTAGATGTGTCCTATAGTGAATTGTGCACGTGAGGGCTATGTGACCTAGTATGCCACAAGAATAACATCTAACACCGGGAAATGGGTTCACTAGTCTACGAGGGTGGTAGTGCCTATTTATGGGTTTGGATGATACATGCCGTGCTGGTGTTGAATGGGATGATTCACATGGTGGAGGCTGAAAAAACTCAGCAAACATGGAAGGTTTTTTATTATTTTCAAATGCATGAAGTTTTTCATTTAAAAATTTGTTCTCTTGGTTAAGACTTGCATATTCAAATCTCAATGTATGCTCACTACTACTAAGTTGCCATGCTAGTTCTTCTAGTTCCTTAAATGCATTCTCTAATTCAACATGTGATGATTTTAAGGTATCATGTGCAGTGGTTAACTCAATATGCTTCTTGTTTAATGCATCATATTCATCAAGCAAAGACATATGATCTTTATCCAAGTCAGAACAATTCTTTACTACACTAGCATGCTCCTTTTATAAAGTACTAAACTCAGTATTAAGACTAACATGCTTTTTCTTTAACTTTCTATACAAGTCATGGATTTTTTCAAAAAAAACAAGCAGTTCATCGTAAGACAGTTGACATACCTCATATTGATCTGATTTATCAAGATTATCATTAGTCATAAGACACAGATTCGTGACCTCCTCCTCTGCTTCTTCTTCCGATGATTTTGAGGCAGAGTCGGCCCAAAATGCTTTTTGTGTCTTAAATTTGCCCTTCTTGAACTTTGATCTTTCCTCACCCTTTTCCTTGGTTTGATGAGTCTTGATGTTAGGGCAATCAGCTCGGAGAAGACCGGGTTTCCTACACTCAAAGCAAATTGTGTCAGATGCAACTTTAGTATACTTTGAGCTTTTACCTTTATTCCAATTGCTTTGATGACGGCGCTGCTTTCTTTTCAGAAAATTTTTGAACTGACGAGTCATCAAGGCGATGTCGTTATCTTCCTCTGCTGCTGAGCTGTCACTTTCAGAATTGTTTGCTTTTAAAGCCACCGTTCGCTCCTTCTTCTTTTCACCTGCATCACTTTGTCGTTGACTCCCTCCTTGCTCGTAGGCAATAAGTGACCCAAGTAAATTGTCAATAGAATAAATGTTCAGGTCTTTTGACTCAGTTATTGTAGTGATTTTAGCATCATATGAGCTAGGCAAACATCGCAGTATTTTGTTTACTTTTTCCGAGTTAGACAACTCTCTCCCTAAAGCATACAGAGATGTTACAATCTGGGTGAATCGAGTGTACATGTCAGATATAGTTTCACTAGGTTTCATGCGGAATAGTTCATAATCATGTAGCAGTATGTTCAACCTAGATTGTTTAACCTCACTAGTTCCTTCGTACGTGATACACAATTTGTCCCAAATTTGCTTACCAGTAGTACAAGTTGATACTCGCATATAGTCTTCTGATTTCAATGCGCAAAAGAAATAATTTAGACATTTAGCATTTAGCTGTGCAAGTTCTCTATCCTCAATGCTCCATTCATTAAATGATAGTTCAGTTTTAATTCCATTCAACATATGAAATGGTGCAGAATAACCTTCTTGGACTAACATCCATATGCGATAGTCTAGAGACTGTAAAAATGTAGACATGTGTATTTTCTAGAAATCAAATAGTATATTATCAAATAAAGGCGGATGAATTATAGAATAACCCTCCGCAGTGTTACGGTTACCAAATTGAGCCATGGATCCTACGTTTCTAGGTTTTCTAAAACACTATTTTGAAACCCCGCTCTGATACCACTTGAAAATACGAGATGCGCCAAGAGGGGGGGGGGGGGTGAATTGGTATTTTAAAAATTCAACCCTAAACAAGAGTTCTATTTTTTTGTATTTTAAAGGATAACTCAACGAATAACGTGCGGAAGCAAGTACAACGATCACAACAACGATATTGGTAATTCAATTTTAACTTTCACAATATAAAATTCAAATTATGATTTTTCACCAAGGAATTTGACGTACTAATTAAGAGCATGAAAAGAAAAGTACGGTAAAATAGAAAAAATACACCAGAGATTTTTATTATGGTTCGGTCACTTGACCTACATCCACTCTCCGGAGCCCTCTACTCCGGGATTTGCACTAGTAAAAGTTGACTCTCCTTTTGCTCCCACAGCAAGGTGGAGAAGCCTTTACAATACTCACTTTCACCTCCCTTGGTGCGGCGGAATACCAAATGCTATGTCACCCTCCTGGTGACGGCAGCGGACCTTCTCCTTTTCTCCCTCCTGGAGATGGCAGAGTACCTTGGCGATGTCGATCTTGAAGTGACTCTTCCCTCGAGAACTTTCCTGAGACTCCCCAAAGCCACAAGAGGAGTAAAGCATGCAGCTAGATTGGAGCCACCGTGTGATCCCCTCATACTACTTCTCCCTCACGCTCAAGCTCACCTTCACCTTCCTCTCGTAAGCCCTGGATCTCTTCGAGGAAAAACTTCTCCTTCATGAATCTCCTTCTTCCCTCAGAGCCTCTCACAGCAAGAGGATAGATCAACAACACTCTTAAAAAAATTTTAAGTTGTTTTTATATCAGGCTTCAGAAAACCCTAAAAGTTTCAACTTTTGCGTTTCTGTTCGTACAGTAAATCTATAATCGTACAGTACGATCAGTTCAATTATAGCTCCGTCCAGTACAAGTACAGATGAACAGTTATCGAAGTTTATACATATCGTACAGTATGATATGTATATCATACAGGACGATACTGTTGATTCTACTGTTCGTACAGGACGATCTGTGGGATGATCCCTGGGATGAAAGAATTCATCTCTGCCAGTCGTCCAGCACTCCTTTAGTCGTACAGTATGATTAGTGTGTTTCAGGATATCTTCCTGTACGATATAAATATCATGCAGGATGAATAGAAGAAAAATTCTTGGTTTCGTCTGGTACAATCGATGGGATGAATGAAATCATATCTGTCGGTCGTCCAGCACTCCACTAGTCGTACAGTATGATTAGTTCATTTCAGGATATCGTCCTGTACGATTTGAATATCATCCAGGACGAACAGAACAAAAAACCTTGGTTTCGTCTGGTACGGTCGATGGGATGAATGAAATCATCTTTGTCAGTCGTATGGTACAATATATGATTGTATAGTACGATCGACTTTTAAATTAGAAACCAATATTTATTTCTTGATTAGGGAGATAATTTTGGTAAGTATTCAATTAATCATACAGTACGATAAGAATCGTACAGTACGATCAGTTCAGGAAATCAAAATTAAGAACTTACCAAACTTATTCTGGTGGCTAGGGTTTCTCAATTGTATCTTATCGTACAGTATGATAGGTATCATACAGTATGATTAGATTACATATTTAATCATCTGGAAAATAGCCGTTAGCCTGAGTATTATTGATTAATCATATAGTGCGATATTAAATCGTACAATACGATATTCTAAAAAAAAAATTTAACCATTTAAAATAATTATCCCTCTATGTGTGTGCATGGTTGCTCCTTTCACTTGCATGCTTCTGTGGCAGATTTAAGAAAAAAAAATAAAGAAATAAAAATTACAGACTTTTCAACATCCTATTTTACCCAGTTTGAGTCTCCAGTAACCTTGAGCAGTGTGCATTTGTCCTGAAATGTTAGTGCTCATATACAAGGATTAAGCATTTGTAATCTAATGGAAGTCTATATGGATTCAATAAGTATTAGTTGTCACCATCAAAATTAAATATCATTTCACATGCATGCTTTTGTGGCAGACTTAAGTTCAGCAAGTTTTTAATTTTAGTTTTTTGGTCTAATCATCTTGGATGATACATGTAATATCCTAGATGATTCATACAATCATGCCTAAATTAGTCAGCTGATTAATGAAAGTAATTAAGGATTGATTGATCGATCACATCATCTTGGATGATCAAAAGATCATCCTGGATGATTAATTAGAAATCCTCATCATCCAGTGTGTCTCAGCTGGACGATCCAAGCTGTGTGCTAGATGATATTGTCATTTTTGAATTAATCATACAAGATGATAGATTTATCATCCTGGACAATCAAGTCTTTTTGAAATCATCCAGTATAGTTATTCTGGATGACCTGAACTCTGTGCCGGATGATATTGGGCATTTTTGAACTAGTCATATTGGATGATATACATATCATCCTGGATGATCAAGTCATTTTCTTTAGATCATCCAGACTTTTCTCCTTGATATCCCGAACTATTTGCTGGATGATATTCCTCATTTAAACTAATCATCCAGGATGATTTGAATAAACCATGTCTTCTAATCATCCAGAGGAACCAGATTGTCCAGGCCAGAAGGTGATGATTTACATTGATCATACAGGATGATCGAAGGATCATGTGGATGATCTTTGATGGCAAGTTGAAATTTAAGGCAATTTTTGAGCCCTTCTATTTAAGGCCTCTTTCTTGCTACTGGAAAAATCTTTTGTCGCTATCCTCACCTGAGATATTCTTAAGAGGGAGAGGGAGAGCTTGGGGGAGAGAGAGAGAGAGGATGTTGTGAGAGGGAGTTTATGAGGTGTTCATAAAGGCTACTCCAAGCAAGGATTTGAGTCATCGTCTCCAGTCATCGTCCCTTCTCCCTTGGTGTCTCTGTGGGAAGGATCGTTAGCAAGAAGATCAAAGTTCTCTACATAAAAGGATCGTCATTTTGCTTCTCTACATAACAAACTTTCAACTATCTACTAGACGATATGTTCATTTTTATACTAATCATACATGATGACATAAACATCATCCTGGATGATCAATTATATTTCAAGTCATCCTGACTCATCTGCTGGATGTCTCAAACTATCTGTTGGACGATAATATCTTATGTTGAACTAATCGTACAGGACGATCGTAAGATCATCCTGGATGATCAGTTATATTTCTAATATCATCCCAGTATATTGTTTGGATGACCTGAACTATGTTCTGGATGATTTAGTTAGTTTTGTACTAATCATATAGGACGATCTGGTGATCGTCCTAGATGATCAGTTGAACAAAATTGAAAAACCAGGGTTTTTAAAGCCTGTTATTTAAGCAACTTATTTTTACTTCTAAAATAGATCTTTTGCTATTTTCCACTCCAAGAGAGCTTAGAGGAGGAGGAGAGTTTGGGAGAGAGAGGATCTTATGAGGGGAAGTTTGTGAGGAGATTCACAAAGGTTTCTCCAAGCAAGGATTCGATCGTCATCTTCCTTCTTCATCCTTGGTTCCGTGGTGGCTCTAAGGAGATGATTATCAGCATCAGATATAGGTTCTCTACCCACTTCACGAGGAAGAAAAAGGAGTTGGGGTTCTCTGCCTATTTCATGAGGAAGCAAAAGGATTCTGGGATCTCTGCCTGCTTCAGGAGGAGACAAAAGAAATCAAGGTTCTCTGCCTCACCGGTGTCGGTGAAAAGATTTTGTAAGGGATTCTCCACCTTGCTGTGGGAGTAAAAGGAGAGTCGATATAGTGTTTAGTGCAATATGTGGAGGGGAGGCTCTAGGGAGTGGAGGTAGGTCAAGTTGACCGAACCACTACAAATTCGGTGTGCTCTTTTCATTTATTTTTCTACACTTTAATTTTTGCACATTTTTGTGATCTAATCTATGATTAAAAATATTTAATTTTGTATATTTGCTTCCACTTACATTGTTTGTGTTTTAAAATATTTAAAAAGATAAAAATATTTTTTATTTTCTGTAAGAATTTTTAAAATACCAATTCACGCCCCACTTGGTTAGCTTTGGGACTAGTTCATAAGGGCTTAACAACCCTAACAAACTTTCATGAATTCAATGGAGTGTAAAAACCTTAAAATCAATTGATTATTAATAATTAAAAAAAAATTCTTAATTTAACTACATTAATCAAGTTTTTAGGATGGACTACTCTAGGCAGCGGGGCTACATGTCCTAAGGAGGCTTTATTCCTAGAGCATGGTGGCACAACGCCACGAATCGATTGATGGAAAATTTAAATTAAGCTAATCCTTAAAATTAGTAACAAATCTAATTAATTAAATCATATTAATCCTTTAATTTATGACTAATTATATTTGTTTAATTATTCAATCTTAAAAATGTCATTTTAAAATAAATCTTAATACTTTGAACTTTAATGAAATTTACCCTTCAACCTTTAATAAACCTAAATATTAGATAACTTTAACCAATTACTTGATATAGGGCATATCCAAGATACACATCCTACCTCATACACCTTAGATGGTTTTCTAGGGCACCGCTTCTAGATATAGGCTAGGTCGGCGTTTACTTTTCTGCTACATGCCAATTTTTCTGTGGTTTTCACTACATGCTGGTTGCTAGTGTAAATTGATGTATTTATTTATTTAATTTTTGCACTCTGTGATATGATTAATGGGCATTAGATTAACCCTTAGCATAGGAGCGATTTAAATGGTGATATAATCTTATGCAGGTGGCCATACTTATATTGGGTACTGAAATTAAAGGGGGCAAAATTAAATTTAAATTAATCAAATTTTTGCAGGTGCTTCATGAAAGTACGAGATGCGCCAAGAGGGGGGGGGGGGGGGTGAATTGGTATTTTAAAAATTCAACCCTAAACAAGAGTTCTATCTTTTTGTATTTTTAAAGGATAACTCAACGAATAACGTGTGGAAGCAAGTACAACGATCACAACAACGATATTGGTAATTCAATTTTAACTTTCATAATACAAGATTCAAATTATGATTTTTCACCAAGAAATTTGACGTACTAATTAAGAGCATGAAAAGTACAGTACAGTAAAATGGAAAAAACACACCAGAGATTTTTATAGTGGTTCGGTCACTTGACCTACATCCACTCCCCGGAGCCCTCTACTCTGGGATTTACACTAGTAAAAGTTGACTCTCCTTTTGCTCCCACAGCAAGGCGGAGAAGCCTTTACAATACTTACTTTCACCTCCCTCGGTGCGGTGGAATACCAAACCCTATGTCACCCTCCTGGTGACTGCAGCGGACCTTCTCCTTTTTCTCCCTCCTTGAGATGGCAGAGTACCTTGGCGATGTCTATCTTGAAGTGACTCTTCCCTCGAGAACTTTCCCTAGACTCCCCAAAGCCATAAGAGGAGCAAAGCATGCAGCTAGCTTGGAGCCACCATGTGATCCCCTCACACTACTTCTCCCTCACGCTCAAGCTCACCTTCACCTTCCTCTCGCAAGCCCTGGATCTCTCCGAGGAAAAACTTCTCCTTCACGAATCTCCTTCTTCCCTCAAAGCCTCTCACTGTAAGAGGATAGATCAACAACACTCTAAAAAAATTTTTAAGTTGTTTTTATATCAGGCTTTAGAAAACCCTAAAAGTTTCAACTTTGCATTTCTGTTCGTACAGTACGATCTATAATCGTGCAGTACGATCAGTTCAATTACAGCTCCGTCCAGTACGAGTACAGACGAATAGTTATCGAAGTTTATACATATCGAACAGTACGATATGTATATCGTACAAGACGATACTGTTGATTTGTGAAAGTACGAGATGTGCCAAGAGGGGGGGTGAATTGGTATTTTAAAAAATTCAACCCTACACAAGAGTTCTAATTTTTTGTATTTTTAAAAATAACTCAACGAATAACGTGCGAAAGCAAATACAACTTTCATAACGATGATATTGATAATTCAATTTTAAATTTTACAACACAAGATTTAAATCATGATTTTTCACCAAGCAATTTAATGTACTAATTAAGAGCATGAAAAGTAAAGTACGGTAAACAGGAAAAAACACACCAGAAATTTTTATAGTGGTTCGGTCACTTGACCTACGTCAACTCCCAGGAGTCCTCTACTCTGGGATTTGCACTAGAAAAAGTTGACTCTCCTTTTGCCCCCACAGTAAGGTGGAGAAGCCTTTACAATACTCACTTTCACCTCCCTCGGTGCGACGGAATACCAGACGATATGTCACCCTCCTGGTGACGGCAGTGGACCTTCTCCTTTTTCTCCCTCCTGGAGATGGCAGAGTACCTTGACGATGTTGATCTTGAAGTGACTCTTTCCTCGAGAACTTTCTTGAAGCTTCCCAAAGCCGAAAGAGGAGCAAAGCATACAGCTAGCTTGGAGCCACCGTGTGATCCCCTCACACTACTTCTCCCTCACGCTCAAGCTCACCTTCACCTTCCTCTCTCAAGCCCTGGATCTCTCCAAAATACTTCTCTCTAACGAATCCCCTTCTTTCCTCAAAGCCTCTCACTGCAAGAGGATAGATAAACAACTCCTTAAAAAAAAAATTTAAGTTGTTTTTATATAAGGCTTTAGAAAACCCTAAAAGTTTCAACTTTTGTGTTTCTGTTCGTACAGTACGATCTATAATCGTACAGTACGATTAGTTCAATTACAGCTCCGTCCAGTACGAGTACAGACGAACAGTTATCGAATTTTATACATATCGTACTGTACGATATGTATATCGTACAGGATGATACTGTTGATTCGTACTATTCGTACAGGATGAACTGTGGGACGATCCTTGGGATGACAGAATTTATCTCTGTCAGTCGTCCATCACTCCTTCAGTCGTATAGTACGATTAGTGTTTTTCAGGATATTATCCTGTACGATACGAATATCATCCAGGACAAATAGAACAAAAATTTCTTGGTTTCGTCTGGTACGATCAATGGGATGAATGAAATCGTCTCTGTCGGTCGTCCAGCACTTCACTCATCGTACAGTATGATTAGTTCATTTCTTGATATCGTCATGTATGATATGAATATCGTCCAGGACGAACAGAACAACAAACCTTGGTTTCATCTGGTACAATCGCTGGGACGAATGAAATCATCTCTGTTAGTCGTACGGTACGATATATGATCGTACAGTATGATATATGATCGTACAGTATGATCAACTTTTAAATTAGAAACTAACATTTATTTCCTGATTAGGGAGATAATTTTGGTAAGTATTAATTAATCGTACAGTACGATAAGACTCGTACAGTATGATCAGTTCAGGAAATCAAAATTAAGAACTTACCAAACTTATTCTGGCGGCCAGGGTTTCTCAATTGTATCTTATCGTACAGTACGATAGGTATCGTACAGTACGATCAGATTATAAATTTAATCATCTTAAAATTAGCCATTAGCCTGAGTATTATTA
Source organism: Dendrobium chrysotoxum (assembly GCA_019925795.1). NCBI lineage: Eukaryota > Viridiplantae > Streptophyta > Magnoliopsida > Asparagales > Orchidaceae > Dendrobium > Dendrobium chrysotoxum. The sequence continues at coordinate 35,793,229 of CM034303.1, read as the reverse complement.
ATTAATCCTACAGTACGATATTAAATCATACAGTACGATATTCTTTAAAAAAATTTTTTAACACATTTAAAACACTTCTCCCCCTGTGTCTGTGCATGGTTGCTCCTTTCACATGCATGCTTCTGTGGCAGACTCAAGAAAATAAAAATTACAGACTTTTCAACATCCTATTCTACCTAGTTTGAGTCTCGAGTAACCTTGAGCAGTGTGCATCTGACCTGAAATATTAGTGCTCATATACAAGGATTAAGCATTTATAATCTAAAGGAAGTCTATATGGATTTAGTAAGCATTAGTTGTCAGCATCAAAATTAAGTGCTCGGGATTCTCGATTTCAACAATCTCCCCCTTTTTGATGGTGTCAAATAATATTTTCTGATGGACAGTTGTTCTGACTTCCTTAGCTCCCCCTCAGAAGAATAACTTATTAATTTTTAAATAGGAGGAGAAGAAACAAATTTTTTTTTTATTATAACATATAGAAAAAAAACATAACAAGATAGAAAAAATGTGTAGTGAAAACATAAACAACCAATATCATTAATAGTAGGCAAAAACAGAATAATACAGAACACACAGAAATGTCTCCCCCTTTTGATAGCACCAAAAAGGGAAGAACAAGGAAACAACTACAATGACAACAAACAGAAAACATAAATAGCTACAATAACTCAAAAATCTGGATCCTGATCCGGAGGTGGTTGTGGAGGTTGTGGAAACAGTTGGTGGTACTAATGGAGGGACGCAAACTGGTGATCGATTGATATGAAGCGCTCCCTAAACCATTTCATATCAGTTTCATGCTCCTGATGTTGCTGAGCAATGTGGGCATCCAACTTAGTCTTCAAGCGATCAAGGCGTTGAATAATGTCGTCGTGAGGGTAGTCGGGAGGAGCAAGACCAGGTGGGTGGATTGGCGGTGGTGGAGGGGCGTCAGCAGGAGCAGTAGCCTCTTCGTCATCAAACTCGGGATCGACGGGAGCGACCCCCTGATGGAACAAGATACGAAAAGAGGCATCCGAGTAGAAGATAGGCAGATGATCTGGAGGTAGCGGATAATAAAGTTAATACTTGGTATCTAGGATGTATCCTATGACATGCCCTAAAGCAAGGTTCAGTTTGTGGCGGGCACCGGGATATTAGTAGGCAGACAGGGTATGGATATAGTCAATAACCATTTGGGCTTCATTTAATTTTGTTCCAGACATGATTAGATATGTGACGACAAAAAGCAGTGGAGTAATATGGATGCGGTCTCCAGCTTTGGGTATAATGGATGTGCGAAGGACATGCTGGATAACGCGGGCATTCTGATTCAGGGTTTGGACCAGGCGTAGGTGTTGATTGGAGGGGACACCCCTAAGGGTCTTATTTACTGATGTCCAATCATAGTCGTGGGAGATCATAGATTGGGGACGAGGGCCGTCAGTGGACAGCCCGATGTGTGCAGCAATGTCGTTGACGGTGATAACGACATTCTGTTTACAGACATAAGAAGTGAAAGTGGTGTTTTCTAGGTCAATTTTGATATTGGCAAGAAACTCAAAAAAAAGTTCGGAGTGAAAAGCAAAGGAAAGAGTCAAAAGGAATTGAAGGGTGGTGGATGCGAACAGGTTCATCACCTCAAAATTGAGAGCAGCTTGATTCAGCATGCGAGATGGAGTGATTTTGACTTCCTTGATTTTAATATATGCTTTCTCATCCGCAGCAGAGAGAAAATGATCATCGAAATGCCGAGAGGAGGAGGCGCTCCCGACGACCATTCGACCGCGCTTACTGGAACCAGACATGGTGGAAGCAAGGATTTGAGAAAAGGGAGGAAATTTGAAGTGAGTGAGAGTGAGTGATTGTATGCGAAGAATCCCTCCATTTTATAGAATTTGGGAACTATCGTACAGTATGATTTCATATCGTACAGTACGATAGGTACAATAATGTCGTCTGGATGACCGTTCAAAAAAGTGAGTCAAATCGTACAGTACGATCAGAATCATACTGTACGAACATGAGTGTGCGGCATTCGTCCCGAGGAGTCGTCTGAATGACCTTTGACAAAAATAATCATACAGTACGAACAGGTGTTCGTATAGTACGATAGGCAATAATGTTCATACCGACCGAGTTTAAATTCATACTAATCCATTTGACACGTGGATCGTACAGTACGATTGGTATGTCGTATAGTACGATGACCAATAATGTGTATCGTACGGTATGAGTGGTGAATCGTACAGTATGATAGGTACAAGACATGAAAGATCTAGACCGTGAATGGGAATGGACGGCTAAGATTGGAGTGATTTGAACCTTATCGTACAGTATGATATTGGATCGTATAGTACGATTGTCAGAGAATTTCAAGGTTTGTGAGTAGCATGGTAAGAGGATCAGGAAACCTTTTTTGTTATTTTTTTTGTTTTGTTTTTTTTTAGGCTTGAATGTCTATGACACCTAATTTTATTCTTAAAGTACTAAATGTGTCATAATCTAATGGTTTTGTGAAAATGTCAGCCAATTGATCTTCAGTAGCAACGTGGTGTAGTTTAATATCTCCTTTGGCTATGTGATCTCTAATGAAATGATGTCTAATGTCTATATGTTTTGTTCGTGAATATTGAATTGGATTTTTGGATATGTGAATAGCACTGGTGTTATTACACATGATTGGAATAGTTCCTACAGGTAGTCCTAGATCTAATAGTTGTTGTTTTAACCACAAGACTTGTGCAACACAGCTACCTACCGCTATATATTCTGCTTCGGCTATAGATAGGGCTACCGAATTCTATTTCCTACTGGACCATGAAACTAACGATTGTCCAATGAATTGATAAGTACTAAAAGTGTTTTTTCTATCTACCCTACATCCTGAAAAGTCTGAATCTGAGTACCCTAAGATTTCAAAAGTAGTGCTGTGTCTAGGATACCAAATTCCTAAGTTCGGGGTGCTTAGTAGATATCTAAGAATTCTTTTGACAGCAGTCATGTGAGATTCTTTCGGATTAGCTTGAAAGCGGGCACAGAGACACACACTAAACATTATGTCTGGTCTACTGGCAGTCAAGTAGAGAAGCGATCCAATTATTCCCCTATACCTCTTTTGATCTACAGACTTCCCACTGGGATCTTTATCTAATTGAATTTTAGAGCTCATGGGCGTATTCATAGCCTTAGCATTGTCCATTTCATATTTTTTCAAAATATCATTGATGTACTTAGATTGGCTAAGGAACGTTCCACCTTCCATTTGTTTTACACTAAATCCAAGGAAGTAACTAAGTTCTCCCATCATACTCATTTCAAACTCATCACTCATTATTTTTGAAAATTCATTACATAAGCTTTTCTCTGTCGATCCGAACAAGATGTCATTTATATAAATCTGAACAATAAGTACCTCAACTCCTACCTTCTTCAAGAATAAGGTGGTGTCCACACTACCCTTAACAAAGCTTCTATATAGTAGGAACGTAGTAAGTCTTTCATACCAGGCTCTAGGTGCTTGTTTTAACCCGTATAGTGCCTTTTTCAGTTTGAGCACATGGTTTGGAAATTGTGAGTTTTCAAACCCCGGAGGTTGCTCCACATAAACATCTTCCTTGATTACCCCGTTCAGGAAAGCACTCTTGACAACCATTTGATACAGCTTAAAATCCCTAAAACAAGCAAAGGCTAACAGTACCCTTATGGCTTCTAGTCTAGCTACCAGAGCAAAGGTTTCTTCAAAATCTATTCCTTCAATTTAGTTATACCCCTTTTTCTACTAACCTAGCCTTGTTTCTTACTACTATTCCAGAGTCATTCATCTTGTTGTTAAAGACCCATTTAGTTCCAACCACACTTTGTTCTTTAGGTCTTTTGACTAACTCCCATACATCATTCCTAACGAATTGGTTCAACTCTTCTTGCATTGCTAGGATCCAAAATTCATCTCCTAAGGCTTGATCTATACTTGGGTTCAATCATAGATATGAATGTAGAATGACTAACCTCTTTCCTAAGTTCATGCCTAGTTTTTACCACTTCTGATGGGTCTCCTAAGATCAGCTCTCTAAGATGACTAGAAGAAAATTTCTAATCTCTAGGCAGATGTTCCTGAGGTTCTGCTCTAGTCTCTATGGTAATGATTTCTAATCCCCTTATAACCTCAACTTATTCTTCTTCATGATTAGATTCAGAGGTCTTATTGGATTCATCAAATACCACATGGGTGGACTCTTCTACTACTAGGGTTCTCTTATTGAATATTCTATAGGCTTTACCTACAGATGAGTAGCCTAGGAAAACCCCTTCATCAGATTTAGGATCAAACTTTCCTAAGGGTGACTTGCCATTGATTAGGATGTAGCATTTGCAACCAAAAATGTGTAAGTGTGAAAGATTGGGTGTCCTACCCTTAAGCAACTCATAGGGTGTCTTATTAAGTTTGGATCTAACATTTACCCTATTTAACACATAGCATGCGGTATTCACTGCTTCTACCCAAAAATATCTAGGAAGAGTGTATTGAGTTAACATAGCCCTAGCAGCTTCAACTAAAGTTCTATTCTTCCTTTCTGCTATTCTATTTTGCTGAGGAGTTCTAGGAGCAGAGAAATTATGTTCTATTCCAACATCTTTACAAAATGATTCAAATTTATCATTCTCAAACTCCCCACCGTGATCACTATGAATTGTTGAAATTATACATCCTAATTTCCTTTGAATCCAAGTGGAGAAAATTCTAAACTTTTTAAATGACTCACTCTTATGAGCTAGGAATTTCACCCAAGTAAACCTAGAGTAGTCATCCACTATTACAAACCCATACAACTTCCCTTTTAGGTTGGCTGTACTAACAGGTCCGAACAGGTCCATCTGGAGAGTTTCTAGTGGCCTAGTGGTGTTGATATCCTTGATTGCATGAAATAAAGATTTAACTTGTTTTCCTAATTGGTAAGCATCACAAAGATGATCCTTAGTAAGGTCTAACTTTGGTATGCCTCTAACTAAGTCTTTCTGAGTGATGTTCCTAGGTGTTTTCATACTAGCATGGCAAAGTCTCCTATACCATAACCAAGAGTCATCCGCAATTATTTTCAGACAAAGAGTTTGAGGTTTCAATGCAGTTTAAATCTAATATGTAAATATTATTTATGCATTTTCCTTCTAACACAAGTGAATCATTTAAGCTAATCATGCATTTATTAGACAGAAATTTTATGTCAAAGCCCTTGTCACATAGTTGACTTATACTTAAAAGATTATGCTTTAAACTATCAACTAAAAGTACATTTTTAATAATCAAATTCTTAGTGTGTCCAGTGATACCTGAGCCCACCACTTTCCTGGTGGTGTTGTCTCCCAAAGTTACCTTGCCTCCTGACCTAGCCTTCAGTGTCACGAACTGCTTCATGTCTCCAGTCATGTGTCTCGAGCAGCCACTGTCCAAGTACCACTTGCTCTCACTAGGTCTTTATGAGAGCATCCCTACAATGTCAATCACGGATTAGCTTTGGGAACCCAAGTGAGTTTGGGCTCCTCCCTATGCTTATATGAATGAAATGTATGCATGTTATGCTGTGATAAATGCGATTTAGGTCTCCACACTAGATGTGTCCTATAGTGAATTGTGCACGTGCGGGCTATGTGACCTAGTATGCCACAAGAATAACATCTAACACTGGGAAATGGGTTCACTAGTCTACGAGGGCGGTAGTGCCTATTTCTGGGTTTGGATGATACATGCCGTGCTGGTTTCGAATGGGATGATTCACATGGTGGAGGCTGAAAAAACTCAGCAAACATGGGAGGTTTTTTATTATTTTCGAATGCATGAAGTTTTTCATTTAAAAATTTGTTCTCTTGGTTAAGACTTGCATATTCAAATCTCAATGTATGCTCACTACTACTAAGTTGCCCTGCTAGTTCTTCTAGTTCGTTAAATGCATTCTCTAATTCAACATGTGATGATTTTAAGGTATCGTGTGCAGTGGTTAACTCAATATGCTTCTTGTTTAATGCATCATATTCATTGGAATTTGGCCCGTCCGACATATTAGTATACTGGCAGTCAGATAGAGAAGCTATCCAATTATTCCCCTATACCTCTTTTGATCTACAGACTTCCCACTGGGATCTTTATCAAATTGAATGTTAGAGCTCATGGGTGTATTCATAGCCTTAGCATTGTCCATTTCATATTTTTTCAAAATATCATTTATGTACTTAGACTGGCTAAGAAACGTTCCACCTTCCATTTGTTTTACACTAAATCCAAGGAAGTAACTAAGTTCTCCCTTCATACTCATTTCAAACTCATCACTCATTATTTTTGAAAATTCATTGCATAAGCTTTTCTCCATCGATCTGAACAAGATGTCATCTACATAAATTTGAACAATGAGTACTTCAACTCCTACCTTCTTCAAAAATAAGGTGGTATCCACACTACCCTTAACAAAGCCTCTATCTAGTAGGAACGTACTAAGTCTTTCATACCAGGCTCTAGGTGCTTGTTTTAACCCGTATAGTGCCTTTTTCAGTTTGAACACGTGGTTTGGAAATTGTGAGTTTTCAAACCCCGGAGGTTGCTCCACATAAACATCTTCCTTGATTACCCCGTTCAGGAAAGCACTCTTGACATCCATTTGATACAGCTTAAAATCCCTAAAACAAGCAAAGGCTAATAGTACCCTTATGGCTTCTAGTCTAGCTACCGGAGCAAAGGTTTCTTCAAAATCTATTCCTTCAATTTGGTTATACCCCTTTGCTACTAACCTAGCCTTATTTCTTACTACTATTCTAGAGTCATTCATCTTGTTTTTAAAGACCCATTTAGTTCCAACCACACTTTGTTCTTTAGGTCTTTTGACTAATTCCCATACATCATTCTTAACGAATTGGTTCAACGCTTCTTGCATTGCTAGGATCCAAAATTCATCTCCTAATGCTTGATCTATACTCGTGGGTTCAATCATAGATATGAATGTAGAATGACTAACCTCTTTCCTAAGTCCATGCCTAGTTTTTACCCCTACTGATGGGCCTCCTAAGATCAGCTCTTTAGGATGACTAGAAGAAAATTTCCAATCTCTAGGCAGATGTTCCTGAGGTTTCGCTCTAGTCCCTATGGTAATGGTTTCTACTCCCCTTATAACCTCAACTTCTTCTTCTTCATGATTAGATTCAGAGGTCTTATTGGATTCATCAAATACCACATGGGTGGACTCTTCTACTACTAGGGTTCTCTTATTGAATATTCTATAGGCTTTACCTACAGATGAGTAGCCTAGGAAAACCCCTTCATCAGATTTAGGATTGAACTTTCCTAAAGGTTACTTGCCATTGATTAGGATGAAGCATTTGCAACTGAAAACGTGTAAGTGGGAATGATTGGGTGTTCTACCCTTAAGCAACTCATAGGGTGTCTAATTAAGTTTGGATCTAACATTTACCCTATTTAACACATAGCATGCGGTATTTACTGCTTCTGCCCAAAAGTATCTAGGGAGAGTGTCTTCAGCTAACATAGCCCTAGCAGCTTCAACTAAAGTTCTATTCTTTCTTTCTGCTATTCCATTTTGCTGAGGAGTTCTAGGAGCAGGGAAATTATGTTCTATTCCAACATCTTTACAAAATGATTCAAATTTATCATTCTCAAATTCCCCACCATGATCACTATAAATTGTTGAAATTACACATCCTAATTTCCTTTGAATCCAAGTGGAGAAAATTCTAAACTCTTCAAATGACTCACTCTTATGAGCTAGGAATTTCACCCAAGTAAACCTAGAGTAGTCATCTACTATTACAAACCCATACAACTTCCCTCCTAGGCTGGCTGTACTAACAGGTCCGAACAGGTCTATGTGGAGAGTTTCTAGTGGCTTAGTGGTGTTGATATCTTTGGTTGTGTGAAATGAAGATTTAACTTATTTTCCTAATTGGCAAGTATCACAGAGATGATCCTTAGTAAAGTCTAACTTTAATATGCCTCTAACTAAGTCTTTCTGAGTGATGTTCCTAAGTGTTTTCATACTAGCAAGGCATAGTCTCTTATGCCATAGCCAAGAGTCATACACTATTATTTTTAGACACAAAGAGTTTGAGATTTCAATGCCGTTCAAATATAACATGTAAACATTATTTATGCGCTTTCCTTCTAACACAAGTGAATCATTTAAGCTAATCATGTATTTATTAGACAGAAATTTTATGTCAAAGCCCTTGTCACATAGTTGACTTATACTTAAAAGATTATGCTTTAAACCATCAACTAAAAGTACATTCTCAATAATCAAATTTTTAGTGTTTCCAATGATACCTGAGCCCACCACTTTCCTGGTGGTGTTGTCTTCCAAAGTTACCTTGCCTCCTGACCTGGCCTCCAGTGTGACGAACTGCTTCATGTCTCCAGTCATGTGTCTCGAGCAGCCACTGTCCAGGTACCACATGCTCTCACTAGGTCTTTTGTGAGAGCATCCCTACAATGTCAATCACGGATTAGCTTTGGGAACCCAAGTGAGTTTGGGTTCCACCATACGCTTATATGAATGAAATGTATGCATGTTATGCTGTGATGAATGTGATTTAGGTCTCCACACTAGATCTGTCCTATAGTGAATTGAGCACGTGCGGGTTATGTGACCTAGTATGCCACAAGAATAACATCTAACACCTGGAAATGGGTTCACTAATCTACGAGGGTGGTAGTGCCTTTTTCTGGGTTTGGATGATGCATGCCGTGCTGGTTTTGAATGAGATGATTCATATGGTGGAGGTTGAAAAAACTCAGCAAACGTGGGAGGTTTTTTATTATTTTCGAATGCATGAAGTTTTTCATTTAAAAATTTATTCTCATGGTTAAGACTTGTATATTCGAATCTCAATGCATGCTCATTACTACTAAGTTCCCCTGCTAGTTCTTCTAGTTCCTTAAATGCATTTTCTAATTCAACATGTGATGATTTCAAGGTATCGTGTGTAGTGGTTAACTCAATATGCTTCTTGTTTAATGCATCATATTCATCAAGCAAAGACATATGATCTTTATCTAAGTCAGAAAAATTCTTTACTACACTAGCATGCTCCTTTTGTAAAGTACTAAACTCAGTATTAAGACAAACATGCTTTTTCTTCAACTTTCTATATGAGTCATGGATTTTTTTAGAAATAACAAGCAGTTCATCGTAAGACAGTTGACATACCTCATCTTGATCTGATTGATCAAGATTATTATTAGTCATAAGACACAGATTCGTTACCTCCTCCTCTGCTTCTTCTTCCAATGATTCTGAGGCAGAGTCAGCCCAAAATGCTTTTTGAGTCTTAAATTTGCCCTTCTTGAACTTTGACCTTTCCTCACCCTTTTCCTTAGTTTGATGAGTCTTGATGTTGGGGCAATCAGCTCGGAGATGACCAGGTTTCCTGCACTCAAAGCAAATTGTCTAAGATGCAACTTTAGAATGCTTTGAGTTTTTACCTTTATTCCAATTGCTTTGATGATGGCGCTGCTTTCTTTTCAGAAATATTTTGAACTGACGAGTCATCAAGGCGATGTTGTCATCTTCCTCCGCTGCTGAGCTGTCACTTTCAGAATTATTTACTTTTAAAGCCACCGCTCGCTCCTTCTTCTTTTCACCTGCATCACTTTGTCGTTGACTCACTCCTTGCTCATAGGCAATGAGTGACCCAAGCAAATTGTCAATAGAATAAACATTCAGGTCTTTTGACTCAGTTATTGTAGTGATTTTAGCATCATATGAGCTAGGCAAACATCGCAGCATTTTGTTTACTTTTTTCGAGTTAGACAACTCTCTTCCTAAAGTATGCAGATATGTTACAATCTGGGTGAATTGAGTGTACATGTCAGATATAGTTTCACTAGGTTTCATGCGGAATAGTTCGTAATCATGTAGCAGTATGTTCAACCTAAATTGTTTGACCTCACTAGCTCCTTCGTATGTGATACACAGTTTGTCCCAAATTTGCTTACCAGTAGTACAAGTTGATACTCGCATATAGTCTTCTAATTTTAATGCGCAAAAGAAATAATTTAAACATTTAGCATTTAGCTGTACAAGTTCTCTATCATCAATGCTCCATTCATTAAATGATAGTTCAGTTTTAATTCCATTCAACATACGAAATGGTGCAGAATAACCTTCTTGGACCAACATCCACATGCGATAGTCTAAAGACTGTAAAATTATAGACATGCATATTTTCCAGAAATCAAACGGTATGTTGTCAAATAAAGGTGGACGAGTTATAGAATAACCCTCCGCACTGTTACGGTTACCAAATTGAGGCATGGATCTTATGTTTCTAGGTTTTCTAAAACACTATTTTGAAACCCCGCTCTGATACCACTTGAAAGTATGAGATGCGCCAAGAGAGAGGGGGGGGGGTGAATTGGTATTTTAAAAAATTCAACCCTACACAAGAGTTCTAATTTTTTGAAGTTTTAAAAATAACATAACGTATAACGTGCGAAAGCAAATACAATATTCACAACGTTGATATTGATAATTCAATTTTAAATTTTACAACACAAGATTTAAATCATGATTTTTCACCAAGAAATTTAATGTATTAATTAAGAGCATGAAAAGTAAAGTACGGTAAACAGGAAAAAACACACCAGAGATTTTTATAGTGGTTCGGTCACTTGACCTACGTCCAGTCCCCGGAGTCCTCTACTCCGGGATTTACACTAGTAAAAGTTGACTCTCCTTTTGCCCCCACAGCAAGGCGGAGAAGCCTTTACAATACTCACTTTCACCTCCCTCAGTGCGGCGGAATACCAGACGCTATGTCACCCTCCTGGTGACGGCAGCGGACCTTCTCCTTTTTCTCCCTCCTGGAGATGGCAGAGTACCTTGACGATGTTGATCTTGAAGTGGCTCTTCCCTCGAGAACTTTCTTGATGCTTCCCAAAGCCACAAGAGGAGCAAAGCATGCAGCTTGCTTGGAGCCACCGTGTGATCCCCTCACACTACTTCTCCCTCACGCTCAAGCTCACCTTCAAATTCCTCTCTCAAGCCCTAGATCTCTCCAAAAAACTTCTCTCTAACGAATCCCCTTCTTTCCTCAAAGCCTCTCACAGCAAGAGGATAGATCAACAACTCCTTAAAAAAATTTTTTAAGTTGTTTTTATATCAGGCTTCGAAAAACCCTAAAAGTTTTAACTTTTGCATTTCTGTTCGTACAGTATGATCTATAATCATACAGTACGATCAGTTCAATCATAGCTCCGTCCAGTATGAGTACAGATGAACAGTTATCGAATTTTATACATATCATACTGTACGATATATATATATCGTACAGGATGATACTATTGATTCGTACTGTTCGTACAGGATGAACTGTGGGACGATCCTAGGGACGAAAGAATTTATCTCTGTCAGTCGTCCAGCACTCCTTCAGTCGTACAGTACGATTAGTATTTTTCAGGATCTCATCCTGTACAATACGAATATCATCCAGGACGAATAGAATAAAATTTTCTTAGTTTCATCTGGTATGATCAATGGGACGAATGAAATCGTCTCTGTCGATCGTCCAGGACTCCACTAGTCGTACAGTACGATTAGTTCATTTCTTCATATCGTCATGTACGATATGAATATCATCCAGGATGGACAGAACAACAAACCTTGGTTTCATCTGGTACGATCACTGGGATGAATGAAATCATCTCTGTCAGTCATACGGTACGATATATGATCGTGCAGTACGATTGACTTTTAAATATGAAACCAACGTTTATTTCCTGATTAGGGAGATAATTTTGGTAAGTATTAATTAATCGTACAGTATGATAAGAATCGTATAATACGATCAGTTCAGGAAATCAAAATTAAGAACTTACCAAACTTATTCTGGCGGCTAGGGTTTCTTAATTGTATCTTATCGTACAGTACGATAGGTATCATACAGTACGATCAGATTATAAATTTAATCATCTGAAAATTAATCATTAGCCTGAGTATTATTAATTAATCGTACAGTACGATATTAAATCGTACAGTACGATATTCTTTAAAAAAAAAATTTAACACATTTAAAATACTTCTCCCCCTGTTTGTGTGCATGGTTGCTCTTTTCACATGCATGCTTCTGTGGCAGACTCAAGAAAATAAAAAAAAAAGAAATAAAAATTACAGACTTTTCAACATCCTATTATACCCGGTTTGAGTCTGCAGTAACCTTGAGCAGTGTGCATCTGACCTGAAATGTTAGTGCTCATATACAAGGATTAAGTATTTGTAATCTAAAGGAAGTCTATATGGATTCAGTAAGTATTAGTTGTCACCATCAAAATTAAGTGCTCGGGATCCTAGATTTCAACAATCTCCCCTGTTCGTACAGGACGATCTGTGGGACTGAAAGTTCGATAGGGATGTTAAGCCCTAGTGAACTAGTCCCGAGGCTAACCAAGAGGGGGGGGGGGGTGAATTGGTTATTTAAAAATTTCACCATAACAATGAAAATCTTTTTGATACGTAGCAGCAGAAACACATAAACAAGAACGAAAAGATCAACCACAGATATTCACCCAAGCAGTTAATATCAGAAAAGTAAAGTGCAAAACTGAATCAGAAAAGCAAACCAGATTTTATAGTGGTTCGATCAACTTGACCTACGTCCACTCCCCGGAGACTCCCCTCCGAGTATTGCACTAAACAAAAATATCTCTCCTTTTGCTCCCACAGCAAGGCGGAGAAGCCTGTACAAACACCTCCTTTTCACCACATGGTGAGGCAGAGAACCCGACCTCCTTTCGCTTCCTCCTGAAGCAGGCAGACAACCTTCGACCTCCTTTCGCTTCCTCCTGAAGTAGGCAGAGAACCCCGGATCTTCTTGCGAACGATCCTCCCACGAGGAACACCGACTAGATGAAAGACGACGAGCGGAGAAGACGACTCTGATCCGTGCTCAGAGCAACCTTAGTGAATCCCTCACTAACTCCCCCTCACAAGATCTTCTCTCTCTCTCCCAACTCTCTCTCTCTAGGGTTTCTCAGGGAAGGAAGGCAGCAAAAGATATTTTTGAATATTGGAAAAAGTTCTTTTAAAGGAGGGCTTAAAATTTGCCCTAAATCTCAACTGGTCGGCCAAGATCGTCTAGGACGATCGGTAGATTGGCCTGTACGATCAGTTCAAATTCAGCTGTTTCAGCCTGGACAATTAGGCTCTTCTGGACGATCAGTAGAAAAAATTGTTCATATCATCCTGTACGATCCTGCTATCGTCTGGGACGATTAGTGCAAATCGAGGAAAATCATCGAGAAGATAGTTCGGGTCGTCCAGAGAAATCTGTGCTGGACGACCAAAAAATGATTTGATCGTCCGGGACGATAGGGTTATCGTCCTGTACGATTAGTTCAAAAAGGCCCCAAATCGTCCTGAACACAGTTCGGGTCGTACAGCTGAAATGCACTAAATGATCATGATCGTCCGGGACGATCCTGCGATCGTCCAGGACGATATGATCGTATTAACCAAAAATAAATTGCTTTCCTTAATTACCAGATTAAATTAGGCATGATTCTACTGAATCATCCGGGATGATACACGTATCATCCGGGACGATCAGACCAAGTATCTAAAAATAAGAACTTGCCTAACTTGATCTGGCGGCTGAGAATTTCTGATTTGGGCATATCGTCCCGTACGATCCAGAGATCGTCCAGGACGATCTGCTTAATCAGACCCTCTTAACTTAATCACCCTAATTAGGGTTTTTGTTTTGGCTTGATCGTCCAGGACAATGTGGAAATCGTCCAGGATGATCTGAGCAAAATTTGAACATAAACTCTAATTCACTCAATCTCTCTCCCTGAGTGTGTGTGTGCAAGGTTACTTAGCTAGGAAATCAGTTACATTACAATTGACTCAATAAAAAAAAATCATACATTTGACACACTTGGACCCGATTTTAAGTTGGCTTGAGTGGCTCGCTGTCTTTTGTGCCTGAAACAGATTAGCCAAGAAAAACACACTGGAAACATGTTTGTCATCATCAAAACCAGATTCGCAACACTCTCCCCCTTTTTGATGATGGCAAACATTTGTAAAGTAGTCTGAAAATACAAGTAAACTAGGAGAACAAACAAAACAAACATGTTTTTTAAAATTTTCATTTAATAGCTAAAATAATATAGGAAACATGACTCAGAAAATAGAAACAGACACGACTACAACTGACTCCCCCTTTTGACATCACAAAAAGGAGGAGGAAAAAATAGAACACTGAAATAAAACATGAAATAGAACAACTACAAAACATGAAACTAAAACTGAGGCGGATCCTAATCAGAAGAAGGAGGTGGCGGTGGAGGGTAGAAGTAATGGTGAATGGCCTGAAAGTGAGCTCCGAACAAGGCCATGTCCTGGTCGTGCTGCTGTTGCTGCTGCGCAGTATAGTCCGTGAAGCGTTGGACGTCCTCGTTGTGCTGCTGCTCCTGGGCAACCACGTAGGAGTCAAAATGGGCCTCCCACTGGTCGAAGTGCTGCACCAGGTGGTCAAAGGGAGAGGCAATACGAAGGGGTGCAGGTGCCTCTGGTGCAGCAGGAACTGAAACAGCCTCTTCCTCTTCTTCCTCAAAATCCGGGGCGGGCTCCGGATGTAGTCGGGTGCTGTGTAGGATGTGGAATGAGTTATTTGTGAAGAAGGAAGGAGGGACATCAGGAGGGACAGGATACTGAAGGTCATATTTTGTCTCTAAGGCATAGTGAATAAGATGACCTAAAGCTAGATTTGGGCGACGCCTGTGGCCCAGATCTCTAATGGTGGTGAGGTGTTCTATGTATCAGATGATCATATCATAGGCATTAAATTCTCGACGGGCCATGATGTAGTAGGTGGTCAAGGACAGGAGCGGGGTAATGTGAATTTGATCCCACGCCTTTGGAATGACGGAGGAACGAAGGACATATTGAATGGTCCGGGCGTCCTTGAGAAGGGAAGTGCAAGCATTGTCGTGATAGGGTGCGTTGGTATTGTGAAGGAAGTGATTGGCGACACTCCAATCATAGTCAGGATCGGTGATAAGCATGTGAATTTTGTCACTAGTGACAGACAAGTTGAGAATATTGTGAAAGTCGTGGGTCGTGAGTTCCACGGGGCGTTGATTTACGTAGGATCGAAGAGTGGAATAGTCCGCGGAAATCCGCAAGTTGGCAAAGAAGATTCGAAGGAGTTCCAGATTGAAGGGAAAGGCTAAGGTCAGAATGAAGGTGAGGGAGGTGTGTGCGAACAAATCTAAGATGGGATAAGTGAGAGTGCAGGGATTGACAATCTTGGAGTGCGTGATCCCCACATTACGATAGTATTCGAAAGCCGCCTGATCGGCGGCATTTGGGAAGCGAGGATCGACATGTTCCCGGGACAAACTGGCCCCCTTTTGACGAGTCCTTTTGCCACCAGCCATTAGGAACCCAAAGAGGAAGAAGGTAGAAGGAAAGTGGAGGAAAAACGGTGTGAAACATATGAAGAAAACTGCTGTTTAAATAGAAAATGGACTGATTGTCCCGTACGGTCGTGGGATTGTCCGGGACGATTTGGTCATTTATGACGTCCTGGACGATTGGTCAAAAAGGTGATCCGATCGTCCAGGATGATTAGACACAGGCGATCGTCCCGAGGAGTCAGGCTGGACGACCGTTGACAAAAAGTATCGTCTAGGATGATTAGGTGGATCGTCCGGGACGATATGCAATAAATATGGTGGATCATCCAGCGGCAG
This sequence comes from Dendrobium chrysotoxum, assembly GCA_019925795.1. Classification (NCBI taxonomy): domain Eukaryota; kingdom Viridiplantae; phylum Streptophyta; class Magnoliopsida; order Asparagales; family Orchidaceae; genus Dendrobium; species Dendrobium chrysotoxum. Next base: position 35,777,493 of record CM034303.1, on the reverse strand, counting down.
ACACGTGGATCGTCCAGGACGATGAGGTGGATCATCCAGGACGATGGGCAATAATTAGTGCAATGTCAGCCGTTTGATCAGATCAGGAAGATATGGATCATATCGTCCAGGACGATGTAAGGATCGTCCAGGACGATCACTAATAATTGGAATTTTTTAGCAGCAGGAGCAGTGTGGGGACGATTTTGCACGAATCATCCAGGATGATGTTTGGATCGTCCAGGACGAAGTGGATCGTCCAGGACGATAGTGGTATCGTCCAGGACGATGTGAAGAAAATAAAAAAAGATGAAGGATGAAAGATGATCGATCAGGATCCCAAAAACATAACTACGAAATCAGAATAATACAAAAACCAATAAAATTGACCACAAAAAAAAGCAATTTTTTTTTGGATCAAGATGCTTGAGAAAATCAGAATTTTTTTTTCTAGACTTTAGATTCAAAAACCAATGACAGGACGATTGACAGCGCTGAAATCCAGAAAATGTTGGAAATAATCAACTTTCATAACTCCGACCCCGGGCACCTTATCGATGCAAGCCTCTTTCAAAAACAAAAATCCGATTCAGAAGAAAAGACATTAGATTTGAAAAGAGATCCTTTCAAGCCTCGTTCCAGAAAAATATCTGATATAATAGTGTTACAAAGTAAAAAATCAGAAATCGGGATTTTCAAAACTCAAGCTTTTGAAAATATTAAGTGGCGCACAGATTTCTCTAAGACATTTAACAATCTGAAAAGGGAAGAAAGCTTGGTTTGGGCTCATTTTGTGCCTCTTTTTCAAATAGATTGGTGCTTGGTGCATCTTTTGATTTTTGATACACTCTGTGTATCCAATTTGGCAATTTCACATCTTTTCAGTTTTGGGCTCATTTTATGCCTCTTTTTCAAATTATCTGGCGCACTGCGCATCTTTTATAAGCTTTCTCCTTTTCATAATCATTAAAGAGCCTCAGCTGTGAGATTATCTTCCAGACATAGGAGATGACTCTCCACAGTAAGGAAGAACGATTCACAAAATAAAAGCCATACAACATATGATAAATGTAATCACTTGGTTTAGAAAATCAAACTAATGACTCAAGACTTTAAAAAACACTATTGATATGAGGCAGATTACTGTAGGAAGATAAAATAATCTCTATTTCAAAAACTAATATTTTAATTTTGAAGAGGATTTTTATTCAAAAGAAACTACACACTAGTAAAGGAGTTAGAGGAAGAGAAACAATTATCAATGTTTCTTCCCTTTAACAGATTCAGCAAAGTCAATCACTGCTTACCAGCTTCCAAACCAAAATAAGATAAAAACTGCCAGTCAAAAATTCAGATCACCAGAAGTAGTGAGAGGTGATCAGATCTTAAAAAATATAAAACAGTAAGTGTAAGATATGAACTAGTAAATAAATAAAAACAGGTAGAAAATCACAGCAAAGTAAATACTCAAATCAAACTAACAGTAAGCCTAACACAGAAATCAGCAGAAGAAATAAAATTAACTGAAAGCAAATAATCAAACCAAAACTAACTAACAGAAGTCAGAAATCAGAATACCAAACCTAACTAACAGAAATCAGAAATCATAATACCAAAACTAACTAACAGAAATCAGAATACCAATCAGAACAATCATAAATCAGCAGTCATCAGAATCAAGTATTTATATCAATCACTCCTAATCTGGTTCTCAAAATGTTGAATGAGTCACAGGCCAGTGGTTTAGTGAATATGTCAGCCAGCTGATTATCAGTTGCTACGGGATGTAGCTCAATGTCCCCTTTTGTAACATGGTCCCTAATGAAGTGATGCCTAATATCAATGTGTTTGGTCCTAGAATATTGGATTGGATTCTTAAAGATACAGATGGCACTAGTATTATCACACAGAACAGAAATTGTGCCCACAGGTACTCCTAAATCCAAGACTTGTTGCTTCAACCAAAGAACTTGGGCCACACAACTCCCTAAGGCAATGTACTTAGTTTCAGCAGTGGAGAATGCAACTGAGTTCTATTTTCTACTGGACCAGGAGACTAACGACTGTCCTATAAATTGACAAGTCCCAGAAGTACTCTTCCTATCCACCCTACACCCCGTAAAATCAGAATCAGAATATCTAATGATCTCAAAAGAGGTGCTGTGCCTAGGGTACCAAATTCCTAGGTTTGGGGTTCCTAAAAGATATCTAAGAATTCTCTTAACAGCAGTCAGGTGGGACTCTTTAGGATCAGCCTGAAACCTAGCACAAAGACAAGCACTAAACATGATATCAGGTCGGCTAGCAGTCAGGTAAAGCAGTGAACCTATTATCCCTCTATACTTCTTTTGATCAACAGATTTTCCATTTGAATCCTTATCTAACTGAACTGAGGAGGGCATGGGAGTATTGATTGGCTTGGCTTTGTCCATTTTATATTTCTTCAAAATGTCCTTAGTATATTTTGATTGATTGAGAAAGGTTCTATCATCCGTTTGCCTTATGCTAAACCCGAAAAAGTAGGACAATTCTCCCATCATACTCATCTCAAACTCCTTACTCATTATTTTAGAAAACTCCTCACATAAATATTTATCAGAAGATCTAAAAATTATATCATCAATATAGATCTGGACAATGAGTAAGTCATCTCCTAATCTCCTCAGAAAAAGGGTGGTGTCTACACTCCCGTTAACAAACTCTCTTTGTAACAGGAATGTGCTAAGCCTCTCATACCAAGCTCTGGGTGCCTGTTTCAATCCATATAAAGCCTTTTTTAATTTATAGACATGACTTGGATATTGGGAAGTCTCACAACCTGGGGGTTGTTCTACAAAAACATCTTCTTTAATTGATTCAATTCTTCCTGCATAGCTAAAATCCAAAATTCATCTGACAAGGCTTGATTGATGTTGGTGGGTTTAGTCATTCAGATAAAGGCAGAATGGTTTACGTCTTTCCTAAGTCCATGCCTAGTCCTTACACCTTCAGAAGGGTCTCCTAAGATTAGTTCTTTAGGATGACTCGAAGAATATCTCCAATCTCTAGGCAACTCGGTTTGAGGTTCTACCCTTTCCTCCAAATTTGTATTTCCAACTCCTTGGGTAACCTTAATAATCTCTTCATCTTCTACTTCAAATCTAGACTCCTTAGGATCAGATTCATCAAACACTACATGGGTTGTTTCTTCCACCACTAAAGTCCTCCTATTGAACACCCTAAAGGATTTCCCCACACTTGAATATCCTAAGAACACTCCTTCATCAGATTTGGGGTTAAATTTTCCTAAGGGTGACTTCCCGTTGTTCAGAATGAAAACCTTACAGCCAAAGACATGGAGGTGGGACAGATTTGGAGTTCTACCCTTAATGATCTCATAAGGCGTCTTGTTCATTTTGACTCTCACATTCATCCTATTCAGCACATAACAGGCAGTGTTCATCGCTTCAGCCCAAAAGTATTTTGGAAGTGAATACTCGGCAAGCATGGCTCTAGCGGCTTCCACTAAGGTCCTGTTCTTCCTTTCAGCTATCCCGTTCTGCTGAGGGGTCCTAGGAGCTGAAAAATTATGACTAATCCTATGATCCTCACAAAAACTTCCAAATTTTTCATTTTTAAACTCCCCTCCCTGATCACTATGGATGGTAATAATCTCACATCCTAACTTCTTCTGAATCCAAGTAGAGAAGGATCTAAACTCATCAAATGACTCAGATTTATGTGACAAAAATTTAACCCAAGTGAACCTCGAATAATCATCTATAATCACAAAACCATAGACTCTCCCCCCTAAGCTGGCAGTGCTAATGGGTCCAAAGAGGTCCATGTGAAGAACTTCTAAAGGTCTAGAGGTGCTAATGTCCTTAACAGAGTGAAAAGAGGATTGTACTTGCTTCCCCAACTGACAGGCATCACACAGGTGATCCTTAGTGAACTTAAGCTTGGGCACACCTCTAACTAAGTCCTTTTGGGTGACTCTCCTAAGGGTTTTCATACTGGCATGACACAATCTCTTATACCATAGCCAAGACTCATCAGCAGCAGTTTTTAAGCAAATTGAATTATCAAATTTAATGCTACTTACATCCAGCTTGTAGACGTTGTTGATCCTTTGCCCCTGCAAAATAACTTTCTCATTTAAGCTTAAAATACAGCCAGTGGGCAGGAATTTGATGCTGTATCCCTTGTCACAGAGTTGACTGATGCTCAGCTGGTTGTGTTTCAATCCATCTACAAGCAAAACATTATCAATCATAAAGTTCTTTGAATCACCAATTATACCTGTGCCTACCACCTTCCTGGTGGTGTTATCTCCAAGTGTAACCTTGCCTCCAGCTCTGGCCTCCAGCAAAATGAACTGATTTGTATCTCCAGTCATATGTCTAGAACATCAGCTGTCCAGGTACCACTTGCTCTCACGAGGTCTTGCGTTAGAGCACACCTACAAAAGTATCAAACGTCAGTTTTAGGAACCCAAACAGGTTTGGGTTCCTTCTTATGAAAAGAAGAATGTAATGCATGCGTGCTGTGCTGTGAAACAGGCAGTTTGGATTTCCACACCCAATGTGTACTATGGTGAATAGTGCAGGTGTAAGAAATATGTCCTAACATGCCACATGAAAAACATCTAACACCAGGAAAAGGGTTAACTAATCTACGTGGATGATAATGCCTCTTCCTAGATGTATATGAAACATGCTTTGAAGAACTTGCAACAGATTTTTCAAAAGGTGGCGGTGCATAAAACTGTTCAAAGTAGGCGGTGTTTTGTTCTTTTCAAAAGCACTGATCTTTACCTTCAAAAACTCATTTTCTTTCTTTAAACTTGTAATTTCAAATTTCAGGGTTCCCTTGCTACTTTCTACTTCACATGCCATTGTATCTAACTCTTTAAAAGCTCTTTCTAAGTCCACATGCATAGTTTTCAATGAATTATGCTCAGAAACTAAATTAGAATATTTTTTATACAACTCATCGAATTCATCAAGCAAAGACATGTGATTGGAATCAAGTGTGGAATGATCTTTAACTACAGAATCATGCTCTTTTTGCAAAGTTAAGTAATCTAATTTCAAACTAGCATGAGTTTTCTTAAGCTTCCTATACGATGTATGAATTCTTTCAGAAACTTCAAATAATTGATCGTAAGTCAGCTCACATACCTCTTCCTGATCCGACTGACCAGGGTGATCATCAGCCATAAGACACAAGTTTGTTTCCTCCTCTTCAGCTTCAGTCTCAGAAGAGTTGGATGCAGAGTCTGCCCAGAACGCCTTCTGAATCCGCTTCTTGTATTTTCTAAACTTTGGTTTCTCCTCACCCTTCTCCTTGCTTGGGTGAGCTTTAAGTGTTGGACAATCAGCCTTAATGTGTCCAGGCTTCCTGCATTCAAAACAAACAGATTCAGATGAACCCTTAAAATTTTTATTGGACTTACCCTTGTTCCACTTCTGATAGTTCTTATGTTTCTTCCTTAGAAAGCTTTTGAATTGCCTTGTGATTAAGGCAATATCATCGCTATCAGACCCGGAAGTGCTAGCATCTGAATCTTTGGCCTTTAGTGCCACTGTCTTCTCTTTTTTGCGTTCACCTGCATCAAGTTGCCTTTGGTTCACCCCTTGCTCGTAAGCAATGAGTGATCCAAGTAAGCTGTCAATAGAGTAAGTATTTAAATCTTTAGATTCAGTAATAGCAGTAATCTTAGCATCATAAGAAGCAGGCAAACATCTAAGAATTTTGTTCACTCTTTCGTAGTTAGTAAGTTCTCTACCTAGAGTATGCAAAGAGGTAACAATCTGAGTGAACCTTATGTACATTTCTGAAATAGTCTCACTAGGTTTCATGCGAAAAAGTTTGTAATCATGTAACAAGATGTTTAACCTAGACTGTTTGACTTTAGTTGTACCTTCGTATGTTATGCATAATCTATCCGAGATTTTCTTTCCCGTTGTACAAGTAGAAACACGCATATAGTCTTTAAATTTTAAAGCACAAAAGAAACAGTTCAAGCATTTTGCATTTAACTGTGCTAAATCACGATCATCAAACATCCAATCAGCAAAAGACAATTCAGTTTGCACATTATTAATCAGTCTAAAAGGTGGTTCGTATCCGTCCTTAACAAACATCCACATGCGATAATCAATAGATTGTAGAAAGTAGACATGCGTGTATTCCAAAAATCAAAAGGAATATTATCAAATAACGGTGGTCTTGTAATAGAATATCCTTCAGCAGTATTACGATTATTACAGTTAGCCATGGATCAAATTCAAAAGTTTTTAAACCTAAATTTTGAATCCCGCTCTGATACCACTTGAAAGTTCGATAGGGATGTTAAGCCCTAGTGAACTAGTCCCGAGGCTAACCAAGAGGGGGGGTGAATTGGTTATTTAAAAAATTCACGATAACAATGAAAATCTTTTCAATACGTAGCAGCGGAAACACATAAACAAGAACGAAAAGATCATCCACAGATATTCACCCAAGCAGTTAATATCAGAAAAGTAAAGTGCAAAACTGAATCAGAAAAGCAAACTAGAGTTTATAGTGGTTCGGTCAACTTGACCTACGTCCACTCCCCGTAGACTCCCCTCTGGGTATTGCACTAAACAAAAAGTGTCTCTCCTTTTGCTCCCACAGCAAGGCGGAGAAGCCTGTACAAACACCTCCTTTTCACCATACGGTGAGGCAGAGAACCCGACCTCCTTTCACTTCCTCCTAAAGCAGGCAGAGAACCTTCGACCTCCTTTCGCTTCCTCCTGAAGCAGGCAGAGAACCCCGGATCTTCTTGCGAACGATCGTCCCACGACGAACATCGACTAGATGAAAGACGACGAGCATAGAAGACGACTTTGATCCGTGCTCGGAGCAACCTTAGTGAATCCCTCACTAACTCTCCCTCACAAGATCTTCTCTCTCTCTCCCAACTCTCTCTCTCTCTAGGGTTTCTCAGGGAAAGAAGGCAGCAAAAGATATTTCCAAATATTGGAAAAAGTTCTTTTAAAGGAGGGCTTAAAATTTGCCCTAAATCTCAACTGGTCGGCCAAGGTCATCCAGGACGATCGGTAGATAGTCCTGTACGATCAGTTCAAATTCAGCTGTTTCAGCCTGGATGATTAGGCTCTTTTGGATGATCAGTAGAAAAAATTGTTCATATCGTCCCGTACGATCCTGCGATCGTCCGGGACGATTAGTGCAAATCGAGGAAAATCGTCCAGAAGACGGTTCGGGTCGTCTAGAGAAATCTGTGCTGGACGACCAAAAAATGACTTGATCGTCCAGGACGATAGGGTCATCGTCCTGTACAATTAGTTCAAAAAGGCCCCAAATCGTCCTGAACACAGTTCGGGTCGTACAGCTAAAATGCACTAAACGATCATGATCGTCCGGGACGATCCTGCGATCGTCCAGGACGATATGATCGTATCAACCAAAAATAAATTTCTTTCCTTAATTACCAGATTAAATTAGTCATGATTGTACTGAATCGTCCGGGACGATACACGTATCGTCTGGGACGATCAGACCGAGTATCTAAAATAAGAACTTGCCTAACTTGATCTGGCGGCTGAGAATTTCTGATTTGGGCATATCGTCCCGTACGATCCAGAGATCGTCTAGGACGATCTGCTTAATCAGACCCTCTTAACTTAGTCATCCTAATTAGGGTTTTTATTTTGGCTTGATCGTCCAGGACGATGTGGAAATCGTCCAGGACGATCTGAACAAAATTTGAACAGAAACTCTAATTCACTCAATCTCTCTCCCTGAGTGTGTGTGTGCAAGGTTACGTAGCTAGGAAATCAGTTACATTATAATTGACTCAATAAAAAGAAAAATCATACATTTGACACACTTGGACTCGATCTTGAGTTAGCTTTAGTGGCTCGCGGTCTTTTGTGCCTGAAACAGATTAGCCAAGCAAAACACATTGGAAATATGTTTATCATCATCAAAAGTAGACTCGTAATAGGGACGATCCCTGGGACGAAAGATTTCATCTCTACCAATCATCCAGCACTCCTTTAGTCGTACAGTACGATTAGTGTGTTTCAGGATATCATCCTGCACGATACGAATATTGTCCAGGATGAATAGAATAAAAATTCTTGGTTTCATCTGGTACGATCGATGGGATGAATGAAATCATCTCTGTCGGTCATCCAGCACTCCACTAGTCGTACAGTATGATTAGTTCATTTCAGGATATCATCCTGTACGATATAAATATCATCCATGACGAACAGAACAAAAAACCTTAGTTTCATCTGGTATGATCGATGGGATGACTGAAATCATCTCTGTTAGTTGTACGGTATGATATATGATCGTACAGTACGATCGACGTTTAAATTAGAAACCAACGTTTATTTCCTGATTAGGAAGAAAATTTTGGTAAGTATTCAATTAATCGTACAGTAAGATAAGAATCGTATAGTATGATCAGTTCAAGAAATCAAAATTAAGAACTTACCAAACTTATTCTGGCGGCTAGGGTTTCTCAATTGTATCTTATCATACAGTACGATAGGTATCACACAATATGATTAGATTATAGATTTAATCATCTGGAAAATAGCCGTTTGCCTGAGTATTATTGATTAATCGTACAGTACAATATTAAATCATATAATACGATATTCTAAAAAAAATTTTTAACCATTTAAAACAATTCTCCCCCAGTGTGTGTGCATGGTTGCTCCTTTCACATGCATGCTTCTGTGGCAGACTCAAGAAAAAAAAATAAAGAAATAAAAATTACAGACTTTTCAACATCCTATTCTACCCGGTTTGACTCTCCAGTAACCTTGAGCAGTGTGCATCTGACCTGAAATGTCAGTGCTCATATACAAGGATTAATCATTTATAATCTAAAAGAAGTCTATATGGATTCAGTAAGTATTAGTTGTCACCATCAAAATTAAGTGCTCGGGATCATGGATTTCAACAATCTCCCCTGTTCGTACAGGACGATCTGTGGGACGATCCCTGGGACAAAAGAATTCATCTCTGCCAGTCGTCCAGAACTCCTTTAGTCGTACAGTACGATTAGTGTGTTTCAGGATATCATCCTGTATGATACGAATATCATCCAGGATGAATAGAATAAAAATTCTTGGTTTTGTCTGGTACGATCGATGGGATGAATGAAATCATCTCTATCGGTCATCCAGCACTCCACTAGTCATACAGTACGATTAGTTCATTTCAGGATATCGTCCTGTATGATATGAATATCGTCCAGGACGAACAGAACAAAAAACCTTGGTTTCGTCTGGTACGATCGATGGGACGAATGAAATCATCTCTGTCAGTCGTACGGTACGATATATGATCGTACAGCACGATCGACTTTTAAATTAAAAACCAACGTTTATTTCCTGATTAGGGAGATAATTTTGGTAAGTATTCAATTAATCATACAGTACGATAAGAATCGTACAGTATAATCAATTCAGGAAATCAAAATTAAGAACTTACCAAACTTATTCTGGCGGCTAGGGTTTCTCAATTATATCTTATCATACAGTACGATAGGTATCGTACAATACGATTAAATTATAGATTTAATCATCTAGAAAATAGTCGTTAGCCTGAGTATTATTGATTAATCGTACAGTACGATATTAAATCGTACAGTACGATATTCTAAAAAAAAATTTTAACCATTTAAAATAATTCTCCCCCTGTGTGTGTGCATGGTTGCTCCTTTCACATGCATGCTTCTATGGCAGATTCAAGAAAAAAAATAAAGAAATAAAAATTACAGACTTTTCAACATCCTATTCTACCCAGTTTGAGTCTCCAGTAACCTTGAGCAATATGCATCTGACCTGAAATGTTAGTGCTCATATACAAGGATTAAGCATTTGTAATTTAAAGGAAGTCTATATGGATTCAGTAAGTATTAGTTGTCACCATCAAAATTAAGTGCTCGGGATCCTGGATTTCAACAATCTCCCCCTTTTTGATGGTGTCAAATAATATTTTCTGATGGCCACAGTTGTTTTGACTTTGTTCTGACTTCCTTAGCTCCACCTCAGAAGAATAACTTATTAATTTTTTAATAGGAGGAGAAGAAACAATATTTTTTTTTATAACATATAGAAAAAAAGCATAACAAGAGAGAAAAACATGTAGTGAAAATAGAAGAGTAAACATAAACAACCAATATCATTAATAGTAAGCAAAAATAGAATAACATAGAACACAGAAACATCTTCCCCTTTTTACAGCACCAAAAAGGGAAGAACAAGGAAATAACTACAATGACAAGAAACAAAAAACATAAATAACTACAATAACTCAAAATTCTGGATCCTCATCCAGAGGTGGTGGTGGAGGTTATGGAAACAGTTGGTGGTACTGATGGAGGGACACAAACTGGTGATCGATGGAGGTGAAGCACTCCCTAAACCATTTCATATCAGTTTCATGTTCCTGATATTGCTGAGCAATGTGGGAATCCAACCTAGTCTCCAGGCGATCAAGACGTTGAATGATGTCGTTGTGAGGGTAGTCGGGAGGAGCAAGACCAAGTGGGTGGATTGGTGGTGGTAGAGGGGCGTCAACAGGAGCAGCAGCCTCTTCGTTATCAAACTCGGGATCGGCGTGAGCGGCCCCCTGATGGAACAAGATACTAAAAGAGGCATCCGAGTAGAAGATAGGAAGATGATCTGAAGGTAGCGGATAATGAAGTTGGTACTTAGCATCTAAGATGTATCCTATAACATGCCCTAAAGCAAGGTTCCGTTTACGGCGGGCACCGCGATATCGGTAGGCAGACAGGGTATGGATATAGTTAAAAACCATTTGGGCTTCATTGAATTTTATTCCAGACATGATTAGATATGTGACGATAGAAAGCAGTGGAGTAATATGGATGTGGTCTCCAGTTTTGTGTATAATGGACGTGCGAAGGACATGGTGGATAACGTGGGCATTCTGATTCAGGGTTTGGACAAGGGGCAGGTATTGATTGGAAGGGACACCTCTAAGGGTCATATTGACTGATGTCCAATCATAATCGTGTGAGATCATAGATTGAGGATGAGGGCCGTCAGTGGACAGCCCAATGTGTGCAGCAATATCATTGACGATGATAACGACATGTTGTTTACAGACATAAGAAGTGAAAGTGGTGTTTTCTAGGTCGATTCTGATATTGACAAGAAACTCAAAAAGAAGTTCGGAGTGATAAGGAAAGGCAAGAGTCAAAAGAAATTGAAGGGTGGTGGATGCGAAAAGGTTTATCACCTCGAAATTTAGAGCGGCTTGATTCAGCATGCGAGATGGAGTGATTTTGGCTTCCTTGATTTTAATGTATGCTTTCTCGTCTGCAGTGGAGAGAAAGCAATCGTCGAAATACCGAGAGGAGGAAGAGCTCCCGACGACCATTCAGCCATGCTTACTGGCACTATATATGGTTGAAGAAGGGATTTGAGAAAGGAGGAAATTTGGAGTGATTGAGAGTGAGTGAGTGTAGTCAAAGAATCCCTCCATTTTATAGAATTTGTGAACTATCGTACAGTACGATTGAGTATCGTATAGTACGATAGGCGCAATAATGTCGTCTGGACGACCGTTCAAAAAAGTGAGTCAAATCATACAGTACGATTAGAATCGTACTGTACGAACGTGAGTGTGAGGCGTTTGTCCTGAGGAGTTGTCTTAACGACCTTCGACAAAAATAATCGTACAGTACGAATAGGTGTTCGTACAGTATAATAGTCAATAATGTTCGTACCGGCCGAGTTTAAATTCATCCTAATCCATTTGACACGTGGATAGTACAATACGATAGGTATTTCATACAGTTCGATGACCAATAATGTGTATCGTACGGTACGAGGGGTGAATCATACAGTATGATAGGTATAAGACATGAAAGATCTGGATCGAGAATGGGAATGGACGGCTGAGATTGGAGTGATTTGAACATTATCGTACAGTACGATATTGGTTCGTACAGTACGATTGTCGGAGAAATTCAAGGTTTGTGAGCAGCATGGTAAGAGGATCAGGAAACAATTTTTTTCTTATTATATTATATTTTATTTTTTTTATTTTTGAATAAACTAATCATAACAAACACAAAATTTTTTTTTTATTTTTTTTGTTTTGTTTATTTTTTTAGGCTTGAATGTCTATGATACCTAATTTTGTTCTTAAAGTGCTAAATGTGTCATAATCTAATAGTTTTGTGAAAATGTCAGCCAATTGATATTCAGTAGTAACGTGGTGCAGTTCAATATCTCCTTTGGCTATGTGATCTTTAATGAAATGATGTCTAATGTCTATATGTTTTTTTTGTGAATGTTGAATTAAATTTTTGGATATGCAAATAGCACTAGTGTTGTTACACATGATTGGAATGGTTCTTACAGGTAGTCCTAGATCTAACAGTTGTTGTTTTAACCACAAGACTTGTGCAACACAGCTACCTACCGCTATATATTCTGCTTCGGCTGTTGATAGGGCTACTGAATTCTATTTTCTACTGGACCATGAAACTAACGAATGCCCAATGAATTGACAAGTACCAGAAGTGTTTTTTCTATCTACCCTACATCCTGAAAAGTCTGAATGTGAGTACCCTAACATTTCAAAAGTAGTGCTGTGTCTAGGATACCAAATTCCTAAGTTCGGGGTGCCTAGTAGATATTTAAGAATTCTTTTGACAGCAGTCATGTGAGATTCTTTCGGGTCAGCTTGAAAGCGGGCACAGAGACACACACTAAACATTATGTCTGGTCTACTGGCAGTCAAGTAGAGAAGCGATCCAATTATTCCCCTATACCTCTTTTGATCTACAGACTTCCCACTGGGATCTTTATCCAATGGAATGTTAGAGCTCATGGGTGTATTCATAGCCTTAGCATTGTCCATTTCATATTTTTTCAAAATATTATTGATGTACTTAGATTGGCTAAGGAACGTTCCACCTTCTATTTGTTTTACACTAAATCCAAGGAAGAAACTAAGTTCTCCCATCATACTCATTTCAAACTCATCACTCATTATTTTTGAAAATTCATTACATAAGCTTTTCTCTGTCGATCCGAACAAGATGTCATTTACATAAATCTGAACAATGAGTACCTCAACTCCTACCTTCTTTAAGAATAAGGTGGTGTCCACACTACCCTTAACAGAGCCTCTATCTAGTAAGACCGTACTAAGTCTTTCATACCAGGCTCTAGGTGCTTGTTTTAACCCGTATAGTGCCTTTTTCAGTTTGAGCATGTGGTTTGGAAATTGTGAGTTTTCAAACCCTGGAGGTTTCTCCACATAAACATCTTCCTTGATTACCCTGTTCAGGAAAGCACTCTTGACATCCATTTGATACAACTTAAAATCCCTAAAACAAGCAAAGGCTAACAGTACCCTTATGGCTTCTAGTCTAGCTACCGGAGCAAAGGTTTCTTCAAAATCTATTCCTTCAATTTGGTTATACCCCTTTTTCAACTAACCAAGCCTTGTTTCTTACTACTATTCCAGAGTCATTCATCTTGTTTTTTAAAGACCCATTTAGTTCCAACCACACTTTATTCTTTAGGTCTTTTGACTAACTCCCATACATCATTCCTAACGAATTGGTTCAACTCTTCTTGCATTGCTAGGATCCAAAATTCATCTCCTAAGGCTTGATCTATACTCGTGGGTTCAATCATAGATATGAATGCAGAATGACTAACCTCTTTCCTAAGTTCATGCCTAGTTTTTACCCCTTCTGATGGGTCTCCTAAGATCAGCTCTCTAGGATGACTAGAAGAAAATTTCTAGTCTCTAGGCAGATGTTCCTGAGGTTCTACTCTAGTCTCTATGGTAATGGTTTCTACTCCCCTTATAACCTCAACTTCTTCTTCTTCATGATTAGATTCAGAGGTCTTATTGGATTCATCAAATACCATATGGGTGGACTCTTCTACTACTAGGGTTCTTTTATTGAATATTCTATAGGCTTTACCTACAGATGAGTAGCCTAGGAAAACCCCTTCATCAGATTTAGGATCAAACTTTCCTAATGGTGACTTGCCATTGATTAGGATGTAGCATTTGCAATCGAAAACGTGTAAGTGTGAAAGATTGGGTGTCCTACCCTTAAGCAACTCATAGGGTGTCTTATTAAGTTTGGATCTAACATTTACCCTATTTAACACATAGCACGCGGTATTCACTGCTTCTGCCCAAAAATATCTAGGAAGAGTGTATTCAGTTAACATAGCCCTAGCAGCTTCAACTAAAGTTCTATTCTTCCTTTCTGCTATTCTATTTTGCTGAGGAGTTTTAGGAGCAGAGAAATTATGTTCTATTCCAACATCTTTACAAAATGATTCAAATTTATCATTCTCAAACTCCCTACCGTGATCACTATGAATTGTTGAAATTACACATCCTAATTTCCTTTGAATCCAAGTGGAGAACATTCTAAACTTTTCAAATGACTCACTCTTATGAGCTAGGAATTTCACCCAAGTAAACCTAGAGTAGTCATCCACTATTACAAACCCATACAACTTCCCTTTTAGGTTGGCTGTACTGACAGGTCCGAAAAGGTCCATGTGGAGAGTTTCTAGTGGCCTAGTGGTGTTGATATCCTTGATTACATGAAATGAATATTTAACTTATTTTCCTAATTGGCAAGCATCACAAAGATGATCCTTAGTAAGGTCTAACTTTGGTATGCCTCTAACTAAGTCTTTCTGAGTGATGTTCCTAAGTGTTTTCATACTAGCATGGCATAGTCTCCTATGCCATAACCAAGAGTCATCCGCTATTGTTTTCAGACACAAAGAGTTTGAGGTTTCAATGCAGTTTAAATCTAACATGTAAACATTGTTTAAGAGTTTTCCTTCTAACACAAGTGAATCATTTAAGCTAATCAAGCATTTATTAGACAGAAATTTTATGTCAAAGCCCTTGTCACATAGTTGACTTATACTTAAAAGATTATGCTTTAAACCATCAACTAAAAGTACATTCTTAATAATCAAATTCTTAGTGTGTCCAATGATACCTGAGCCCACCACTTTCCTGGTGGTGTTGTCTCCCAAAGTTACCTTGCCTCCTGACCTGGCCTCCAGTGTCACGAACTGCTTCATGTCTCCAGTCATGTGTCTCGAGCAGCCACTGTCCAGGTACCATATGCTCTCACTAGGTCTTTATGAGAGTATCCCTACAATGTCAATCACGGATTAGCTTTGGGAACCCAAGTGAGTTTGGGTTCCTCCCTATGCTTATATGAATGAAATGTATGCATGTTATGCTGTGATGAATGCGATTTAGGTCTCCACACTAGATGTGTCCTATAGTGAATTGTGCACGTGCGGGCTATGTGACCTAGTATGCCACAGGAATAACATCTAACACCGAGAAATGGGTTCACTAGTCTATGAGGGTGGTAGTGCCTATTTCTGGGTTTGGATGATGCTTGCCGTGCTGGTTTCGAATGGGATGATTCACATGGTGGAGGCTGAAAAAACTCAGTAAACATGGGAGGTTTTTTATTATTTTCGAATGCATGAAGTTTTTCATTTAAAAATTTGTTCTCTTGGTTAAGACTTGCATATTCAAATCTCAATGTATGCTCACTACTACTAAGTTGCCCTGCTAGTTCTTCTAGTTCCTTAAATGCATTCTCTAATTCAACATGTGATGATTTTAAGGTATCGTGTGCAGTGGTTAACTCAATATGCTTTTTGTTTAATGCATCATATTCATCAAGCAAAGACATATGATCTTTATCCAAGTCAGAACTGAAAGTTTGATAGGGATGTTAAGCCCTAGTGAACTAGTCCTGAGGCTAACCAAGAGGGGGGGTGAATTGGTTATTTAAAAATTTCACGATAACAATGAAAATCTTTTCGATACATAGCAGCAGAAACACATAAACAAGAACGAAAAGATCAATCACAGATATTCACCCAAGCAGTTAATATCAGAAAAGTAAAGTGCAAAACGGAATCAGAAAAGCAAACCAGATTTTATAGTGGTTCGGTCAACTTGACCTACGTCCACTCCCCGGAGCCTCCCCTCCGGGTATTGCACTAAACAAAAAGTGTCTCTCCTTTTGCTCCCACAGCAAGGCGGAGAAGCCTGTACAAACACCTCCTTTTCACCACACAGTGAGGCAGAGAACCCGACCTCCTTTCGCTTCCTCCTGAAGCAGGCAGAGAGCCTTCGAACTCCTTTTGCTTCCACCTGAAGCGGGCAGAGAACCCCAGATCTTCTTGCGAACGATCCTCCCACGACGAACACCGACTAGATGAAAGACGACGAGCGGAGAAGACGACACTGATCCGTGCTTGGAGCAACCTTAGTGAATCCCTCACTAACTCCCCCTCACAAGATCTTCTCTCTCTCTCCCAACTCTCTCTCTCTCTAGGGTTTCTCAGGGAAGGAAGGCAGCAAAAGATATTTCTTATTTTTTGGAAAAAGTTCTTTTAAAGGAGGGCTTAAAATTTGTCCTAAATCTCAACTGGTCGGCCAAGATCGTCCAGGACGATCGATAGATCATCCTGTACGATCAGTTCAAATTTAACTGTTTCAGCCTGGACAATTAGGCTCTTCTGGACGATCAGTAGAAAAAGTTGTTCAAATCGTCCCGTACGATCCTGCGATCGTCCGGGACGATTAGTGCAAATAAAAAAAAATCATCCAGAGGACAGCTCGGGACATCTAGAGAAATCTGTGCTGAACGACCAAAAAATGACTTGATCGTCCAGGACGATTGGGACATCGTCTTGTACGATTAGTGCAAAAAGGCCCCAAATCATCCTGAACACAGTTCGGGTCGTAGAGCTGAAATGCACTAAACGATCATGATCGTCCGGGACGATCCTGCGATCGTCCAGGACGATATGATCGTATCAACCAAAAATAAATTGCTTTCCTTAATTACCAGATTAAATTAGGCATGATTGTATTGAATCGTCTGGGATGATACATGTATCGTCCGGGACGATCAGACTAAGTATCTAAAAATAAGAACTTGCCTAACTTGATCTGGCGGCTGAGAATTTTTGATTTGGGCATATCGTCCCGTATGATCCAGAGATCGTCTAGGACGATCTGCTCAATCAGACCCTCTTAACTTAGTCACCCTAATTAGGGTTTCTGTTTTGGCTGGATCGTCCAGGACGATGTGGAAATCGTCCAGGACGATCTGAACAAAATTTGAATAGAAACTCTAATTCACTCAAGCTCTCCCACTGAGTGTGTGTGTGCAAGGTTACTTTGGTAGGGGATCAGTTACATTACAATTGACTCAATCAAAGGAAAAATCATACATTTGACACACTTGGACCCGATCTTAAGTTGACTTGAGTGGCTCGTGGTCTTTCGTGCCTGAAACAGATTAGCCAAGGAAAACACACTGGAAACATGTTTGTCATCATCAAAACCAGATTTGCAACAATCTCCCCCTTTTTAATGATGGCAAACATTGGTAAAGTAGTTTGAAAATAAAAGTAAACTAGGAGATCAAAACACAAACATTTTTTTTCAAATTTTTATTTAACAGCTAAAACCATACAGGAAATATGACTCATAAAGTAGAAACAGACATGACTACACAACTGACTCCCTCTTTTGACATCACAAAAAGGAGGAGGAAAAACAGAACACGAAAATAAAACATAAATAGAACAACTACAAAACAGGAAACTAAAACTGAGGCGGATCCTGATCAGAAGAAGGAGGTGGCGGTGGAGGGTAGAAGTAATGGTGAATGGCCTAAAAGTGGGCTCCAATCCAGGCGATGTCCTGGTCATGCTGCTGTTGCTGCTCCGCAGCATAGTCAGTGAAGCGCTGGATGTCCTCGGCGTGCCGCTGTTCCTGAGCAACCACGTAGGAGTCAAATCTGGCCTCCCACTGATCGAAGCGCTGCACCAGGTGGTCAAAGGGAGAGGCAATGCGAAGGGGTGCAGGTGCCTCTGGTGCAGCAGGAACTGGAACGGCCTCTTCCTCTTCTTCCTCAACATCCGGGGCAGGTTCCGGATATAGTCGGGTGCTGTGTAGGATGTGGAATGAGTTGTTTGTGAAGAAGCAAGGAGGGACATCAGGAGGGATAGGATACTGAAGGTCATATTTTGTCTCTAAGGCATAATGAATAAGATGACCTAAAGCTAGATTTGGGCGACACCTATGGCCCGGATCTCTAATGGTGGTGAGGTGTTCTATGTATCGGATGATCAGATCAGAGGCATTAAATTCTCGACGGGCCATGTTGTAGTAGGTGGTCAAGGACAGGAGCGGGATAATTTGAATTTGATCCCCTAGCTTTGGAATGACAGAGGAACGAAGGACGTGCTGAATGGTCCGGGCATCCTTGAGAAGGGAAGTGCAAGCATTATCATGATAGGGTGCGTTGGTATTGCGAAGGAATTGATTGGCGACACTCCAATCATAGTTAGGATCGGTGATAAGCGTGCGAATTTTGTCACCAGTGACAGACAGGTTGAGAATATTGTGAAAATCGTGGGTCGTGAGTTCCACGGGGTGTTGATTTACGTAGGATCGAAGAGTGGAATAGTCTGTGGAAATACGCAAGTTGGCAAAGAAGATTTGAAGGAGTTCCAGATTGAAGGGAAAGGCTAAGGTCAGAATGAAGGTGAGGGAGGTGTGTGCGAACAAATCTAAAATGGGATAAGTGAGAGTGCAGGGATTAACAATCTTGGAGTGCGTGATCCCCACATTACGATAGCATTCGAAAGCCACCTGATCGGTGGCATTCGGGAAGTGAGGATCGACATGTCCCAGGGATGAACTGGCCCCCTTTTGACGAGACCTTTTGCCACCAGCCATTAGGAACCCAAAGAGGAAGAAAGTAGAAGGAAGGTGGAAGAAAAATGGTGTGGAAAAGATGAAGAAAACTGCTATTTTTATAGAAAACGGACTGATCGTCCCGTACGATAGCGGGATCGTCCGGGACGATTTGGTCATTTATGACGTCCTGGACGATTGGTCAAAAAGGCGGTCCGATCGTCCAGGACGATTAGACACAGGCGATCGTCCCGAGGAGTCAGGCTGGACGACTGTTAACGAAAAGTATCATCCAGGACGATTAGGTGGATCGTCCGGGACGATATGCAATAAATATGTCGGATGGGCCGAATTCCAATCGTCCAGCGGCAGACACGTGGATCATTCAGGACGATGAGGTGGATCATCCAGGACGATGGGCAATAATTGATGCAATGTCAGCCGTTTGATCAGATCAGGAAGATATGGATCATATCATCCCGGACGATGTAAGGATCGTCCAAGACGATCACCAATAATTGGAATTTTTCAGCAGCAGGAGCAGAGTGGGGATGAGTTTGAACGAATCGTCCAGGATGATATTTGGATCATCCGGGACAAAGTGGATCGTCCAGGACGATAGTGGTATCATCCAGGATGATGTGAAGAAAACAGAAAAAGATGAAGGATGAAAGATGATCGATCAGGATCCCAAAAACACAACCATGAAATCAGAATAATACAAAAACCAATAAAATTGACCACAAAAACATATAAAAGCATTATTTTTTTATTAAGATGCTCGAGAAAATCAGAAATTTTTCTTGATTTTAGATTCAAAAACTAATGACAGGATGATTGACAGCGCTGAAATCCAAAAAAGGTTGGAAATAATCAACTTTCGTAACTCCGACCCCGGGCACCTTATCGATGCAAACCTCTTTCAAAACAAAAACCCAATTCAGAAGAAAAGACATTAGATTTGAAAAAGAGATCCTTTCAAGCCTCGTTCCAGAAAAATATCTGATATAATAGTGTTACAAAGTAAAAAAATCAGAAATCGGGATTTTCAAAACACAAGCTTTTGAAAATATTAAGTGGCGCACAGATTTCTCTAAGACATTTAACAATCTGAAAGGGAAGAAAGCTTGGTTTGGGCTCATTTTGTGCCTCTTTTTCAAATTGGTTGGCGCTTTACACATCTTTTGATTTTTGATACACTTTGTGTATCCAATTTGGCAATTTCGCATCTTTTCAGTTTTGGGCTCATTTTATGCCTCTTTTTCAAATTATCTGGCGCACTGCGCATCTTTTATAAGATTTCTCCTTTTCATAATCATTAAAGAGTCTCAGCTGTGAGATTATCTTCCAGATATAGGAGATGACTTTCCACAGTAAGGAAGAACGATTCACAAAACAAAAGCCATACAGCATATGATAAGTGCAATCACTTGGTTTGGAAAATCAAACTAATGACTCAAGACTTTAAAAACTACTATTGATATGAGGCAGATTACTGTAGGAAGATAAAATAATCTCTATTTCAAAAACTAACATTTTAATTTTGAAGAGGATTTTTATTCAAAAGAAACTATACACCAGTAAAGGAGTTAGAGGAAGAGAAACAATTATCAATGTTTCTTCCCTTTAACAGATTCAGCGAAGTCAATCACTGCTTACCAGCTTCCAAACCAAAACAAGGTAAAAACTCCCAGTCAAAAATTCAGATCATCAGAAGTAGTGAGCGGTGATTAGATCTTGAAAAGCATAAAACAGTAAGTGCAAGATATGAACTAGTAAAGAAATAAAAACAGGTAGAAAATCACAGCAAAGTAAATACTCAAATCAAACTAACAGTAATGCTAACACAGAAATTAGTAAAAGAAATAAAATCAACTGAAAGCAAATAATCAAACCAGAACTAACTGACAGAAATCAGAAATCAGAATACCAAAACTAACTAACAGAAATCAGAAATCATAATACCAAAACTAACTAACAGAAATCAGAATACCAATCAGAACAATCATAAATCAGCAGTCATCAGAATCAAGCATTTATATCAATCACTCCTAATCTGGTTCTCAAAATGCTGAATGAGTCAAAGGCCAGTGGTTTAGTGAATATGTCAGCCAGCTGATTTTCAGTTGCTACGTGATGTAGCTCAATGTCCCCTTTTGTAACATGGTCCCTAATGAAGTGATGCCTAATATCAATGTGTTTGGTCCTAGAATGTTGGATTGGGTTCTTAGAGATACAGATGGCACTAGTATTATCACACAGAACAGAAATTATGCCAACAGGTACTATTAAATCCAATACTTGTTGCTTCAACTAAAGAACTTGGGCCACACAACTTCCTAAGATAATGTACTCAGCTTCAGCAGTGGAAAGTGCAACTGAGTTCTATTTTCTACAGGACCAGGAGACTAACGACTGTCCTATGAATTGACAAGTCCCAGAAGTACTCTTCCTATCCACCCTACACCCCGCAAAGTCAGAATCAGAATATCTAATGATCTCAAACGAGGTGTTGTACCTAGGGTACCAAATTCCTAGGTTTGGGGTCCCTAAAAGATATCTAAGAATTCTCTGAACATTAGTCAGGTGGGACTCTTTAGGATCAGTCTGAAACCTAGCATAAAGACAGATACTAAACATGATATCAGGTCGGCTAGCAGTCAGGTAAAGTAGTGAACCTATTATCCCTCTATACTTCTTCTGATCAACAGATTTTCCATTTAAATCCTTATCTAACTGAACTGAGGAGGGCATGGGAGTATTGATTGGCTTGGCTTTGTCCATTTTATATTTCTTCAAAATGTCCTTAGTGTATTTTGATTGATTGAGAAAGGTTCCATCATCCGTTTGCCTTATGCTAAACCCCAAAAAGTAGGACAATTCTCCCATCATACTCATCTCAAACTCCTTACTCATTGTTTTAGAAAACTCTTCACATAAATATTTATCAGAAGATCCAAAAATTATATCATCAACATAGATCTGGACAATGAGTAAGTCATCTCCTAATCTCCTCAGAAAAAAGGTGGTGTCTACGCTCCCCTTAACAAACTCTCTTTCTAACAGGAATGTGCTAAGCCTCTCATACCAAGCTCTGGGTGCCTGTTTCAATCCATATAAGGCCTTTTTTAATTTATTGAAAAGACTTGGATATTGGGAACTCTCAAAACCTAGGGGTTGTTCTACAAAAACATCTTTTTTAATTACCCCATTTAAAAAGGCACTCTTAACATCCATTTGAAACAGCTTAAATCCCTTATAACAGGCAAAGGCTAGTAGCACTCTAATGGCTTCCAATCTAGCTACAGGGGCAAAAGTCTCCTCAAAATCAATCCCT
Source organism: Dendrobium chrysotoxum (assembly GCA_019925795.1). Classification (NCBI taxonomy): domain Eukaryota; kingdom Viridiplantae; phylum Streptophyta; class Magnoliopsida; order Asparagales; family Orchidaceae; genus Dendrobium; species Dendrobium chrysotoxum. The sequence continues at coordinate 35,755,409 of CM034303.1, read as the reverse complement.
TCTATCTGATTATACCCCTTAGCCACCAATCTTGCCTTATTTCTCACCACCACACCAGAATCATTCATCTTATTCTTAAAGACCCACTTGGTTCCCACAATACTTTGATTTTTAGGTCTTTCTACTAACTCCCAAACATCATTCCTTACAAATTGATTCAATTCTTCCTGCATAGCTAAAATCCAAAATTCAACCGATAAGGCTTGATTGATGTTGGTGGGTTCAGTCATTTAGATAAAGGCAGAATGGTTTACTTCCTTCCTAAGTCCATGCATAATCCTAACACCTTCAGAAGGGTCTCCTAAGATCAGTTCTTTAGGATGACTCGAAGAATATCTTCGATCTCTAGGCAACTCAGTTTGAGGTTCTACCCTTTCCTCCAAATTTGTATTTCCAACTCCTTGGGCAACCTCAATAATCTCTTCATCTTCTACTTCAGATCTAGACTCCTTAGGATCAGATTCATCAAACACTACATGGGTTGTTTCTTCCACCACCAAAGTCCTCCTATTGAACACCCTAAAGGATTTCCCCACACTTGAATATCCTAAGAACACTCCTTCATCAGATTTGGGGTCAAATTTTCCTAAGGGTGACTTCCCATTATTCAGAATGAAAACCTTACAGCCAAAGACATGGAGGTGGGACAGATTTGGAGTTCTACCCTTAATGATCTCATTAGGTGTCTTGTTCAGTTTGACTCTCACATTCACCCTATTCAGCACATAACAGGCAGTGTTCACTACTTCAGCCCAAAAGTATTTTGGAAGTGAATACTCGGCAAGCATGGCTCTAGTGGCTTCCACTAAAGTCCTGTTCTTCCTTTCAGCTACCCCGTTCTGCTGAGGGGTCCTAGGAGCTGAAAAATTGTGACTAATCCCAAGATTCTCATAAAAACTTCCAAATCTTTCATTTTCAAACTCCCCTCCGTGATCATTATGGATGGTAATAATCTCACATCCTAACTTCTTCTGAATCCAAGTAGAGAAGGATCTAAACTCATCAAATGACTCAGATTTATGTGATAAAAACTTAACCCAAGTGAACCTCGAATAATCATCTACAATCACAAAACCATAGACTCTCCCCCCTAAGTTAGCAGTGCTAATGGGTCCAAAGAGGTCCATGTGAAGAACTTCTAAAGGTCTAGAGATGCTAATGTCCTTAACAGAGTGAAAAGTGGAGTGTACTTGCTTCCCCAACTGACATGTATCACACAGGTGATCCTTAGTGAACTTAAGCTTGGGCACACCTCTAACTAAGTCCTTTTGGGTGACTCTCCTAAGGGTTTTCATACTGGCATGACACAATCTCCTATGCCATAGCCAAGACTCATCAGCAGCAGTTTTTAAGCAAATTGAATTATCAGATTTAATGTTACTTACATCCAGCTTGTAGACATTGTTGATCCTTTGCCCCTGCAAAACAACTTTATCATTTAAGCTTAAAATGCAGCCAGTGGGTAGGAATTTGATGTTGTATCCCTTGTCACAGAGTTGACTGATGCTCAGCAGGTTGTATTTCAGTCTATCTACAAGTAAAACATTATCAATCATAAAGTTCTTTGAATCACCAATTATACCTGTGCCTACCACCTTCATGGTGGTGTTATCCCCAAGTGTAACCTTGCCTCCAGCTATGGCCTCCAGTGAAATAAACTGATTTGCATCTCTAGTCATATGTCTAGAACATCCACTGTCCAGGTACCACATGCTCTCACGAGGTCTTGTGTGAGAGCACACCTATAAAAGTATCAAACGTCAGTCTTTGGAACCCAAACAGGTTTGGGTTCCTTCTTATGAAAGGAAGAATGCAATACATGCGTACTGTGCTGTGAAACAGGCTGTTTGGGTTTCCACACCCAATGTGTACTATGGTGAATAGTGCAGGTGTGGGAAATATATCCTAACATGCCACATGAAAAACATCTAACACCAGGAAAAGGGTTAACTAATCTACGTGGATGATAATGCCTCTTCCTAGACGTATATGAAACATGCTTTGAAGAACTTGCAACAGATTTTTCAAAAGGTGGCGGTGCATAAAACTGTTCAAAAGAAGGCGGTGTTTTGTTCTTTTCAAAAGCACTGATTTTCACTTTCAAAAACTCATTTTCTTTCTTTAAACTTACAATTTCAAATTTTAAGGTTCCATTGCTACTTTCTACTTCACATGCCATTGTATCTAACTCTTTAAAAGCTCTTTCTAAGTCCACATGTGTAGTTTTCAATGAATCATGCTCAGAAACTAAATCAGAATATTTTTTATTCAACTCATCGAATTCATCAAGCAAAGACATGTGATTTGAATCAAGTGTGGAATGATCTTTAACTACAGAATCATGCTCTTTTTGCAAAGTTAAGTAATCTAATTTCAAACTAGCATGAGTTTTCTTAAGCTTCTTATAGGATGTATGAATTCTTTCAGAAACTTCAAATAATTGATCATAAGTCAGCTCACATACCTCTTCCTGATCCGACTGACCAGGGTGATCATCAGCCATAAGACACAAGTTTGTTTCCTCCTCTTCAGCTTCAGTCTCAGAAGAGTCAGATGCAGAGTCTGCCTAGAATGCCTTCTGAATCCGCTTCTTATCCTTTCTGTACTTTGGTTTCTCCTCACCCTTCTCCTTGCTTGGGTGAGCTTTAAGTGTAGGACAATCAGCCTTAATGTGTCCAGGCTTCCTGCATTCAAAACAAACAGATTCAGATGAACCCTTAGAATTTTTATTGGACTTACCCTTGTTCCACTTCTGATAGTTCTTATGTTTCTTCCTTAGAAAGCTTTTGAATTGCCTTGTGATTAAGGCAACATCATCGCTATCATGTAACAAGATGTTTAACCTAGACTGTTTGACTTCAGTTGTACCTTCGTATGTTATGCATAATCTATCCCAAATTTCCTTTCCCATTGTACAAGTAGAAACACGCATATAGTCTTCAGATTTTAAAGCACAAAAGAAACAGTTCAAGCATTTTGCATTTAACTGTGCTAAATCACGATCATCAAATGTCCAATCAGCAAAAGGCAATTCAGTTTTCACATTATTAATCAGTCTAAAAGGTGGTTCGTATCCGTCCTTAACTAACATCCACATGCGATAATCAATAGATTGCAGAAAAGTAGACATGCGTGTTTTCCAAATATCAAAAGGAATATTATCAAACAACGGTGGTCTTGTAATAGAATAACCTTCAGCAGTATTACGATTGTTACAGTTAGCCATGGATCAAATTCAAAAGACCACCGTTGAATCCCTCTCTGATACCACTTGAAAGTTCGATAGGTATATTAAGCCCTAGTGAACTAGTCCCAAGGCTAACCAAGAGGGGGGGGTGAATTAGTTATTTAAAAATTTCACGATAACAATGAAAATCTTTTCGATACGTAGCAGCGAAAACACATAAATAAGAATAAAAAGATCAATCACAGATATTTACCCAAGCAGTTAATATCAGAAAAGTAAAGTGCAAAACTGAATCAGAAAAGCAAACCAGATTTTATAGTGGTTCGGTCAACTTGACCTACGTCCACTCCCAGGAGCCTCCCCTATGGGTATTGCACTAAACAAAAAGTGTCTCTCCTTTTGCTCCCACAGCAAGGCGGAGAAGCCTGTACAAACACCTCCTTTTCACGACATGGTGAGGCAGAGAATCCGACCTCCTTTCGCTTCCTCCTGAAGCAGGAAGGGAACCTTCGAACTCCTTTTGCTTCCACCTGAAGCGGGCAGAGAACCCCAGATCTTCTTGCGAACGATCCTCCCACGACGAACACCGACTAGACGAAAGACAACGAGCGGAGAAGACGACTCTGATCCGTGCTTGGAGCAACCTTAGTGAATCCCTCACTAACTCCCCCTAACAAGATCTTCTCTCTCTCTCCCAACTCTCTCTCTCTCTCTCTAGGGTTTCTCAGGGAAGGAAGGCAGCAAAAGATATTTCTTATTTTTTGGAAAAAGTTCTTTTAAAGGAGGGCTTAAAATTTGCCCTAAATCTCAACTGGTCGGCCAAGATCGTCCTGGACGATCGATAGATCGTCCTGTACGATCAGTTCAAATTCAGCTGTTTTAGCCTGGACGATTAGGCTCTTCTGGATGCCCTAAATCTCAACTAGTCGGCCAAGATCGTCCAGATCGATCGTCCTGTACGATCAGTTCAAATTCAGCTATTTCAACCTGGACGATTAGGCTCTTCTGGATGCCCGAAATCTCAACTGGTCGGCCAAGATCGTCTAGGACGATCGATAGATCGTCCTGTACGATCAGTTCAAATTCAGCTGTTTCAGCCTGGACGATTAGGCTCTTCTGGACGATCAGTAGAAAAAGTTGTTCATATCGTCCCGTACGATCCTGCGATCGTCCGGGACGATTAGTGCAAATCAAGAAAAATCGTCCAGAGGATAGCTAGGGTTGTCCAGAGAAATGTGTGCTGGACGACCAAAAAATGACTTGATCGTCCAGGATGATTGGGACATCGTCATGTACGATTAGTGCAAAAAGGCCCCAAATCGTCCTGAACACAGTTCGGGTCGTACAGCTGAAATGCAATAAACGATCATGATCGTCCGGGACGATCCTGCAATCGTCCAGGATGATTTGATCGTATCAACCAAAAATAAATTGCTTTCCTTAATTACCAGTTAAATTAGGCATGATTGTACTGAATCGTCCGGGATGATACACGTATCGTCCGGGACGATCAGACCAAGTATCTAAAAATAAGAACCTGCCTAACTTGATCTGGCGGCTAAGAATTTTTGATTTGGCCATATCGTCCCGTACGATCCAGAGATCGTTTAGGATGATCTGCTTAATCAGACCCTCTTAACTTAGTCGCCCTAATTAGGGTTTCTGTTTTGGCTGGATCGTCCAGGACGATGTGGAAATCATCCAGGACGATCTGAACAAAATTTGAACAGAAACTCTAATTCACTCAAGCTCTCCTCCTGAGTGTGTGTGTGCAAGGTTACTTAGCTAGGGGATCAATTACATTACAATTGACTCAATAAAAGGAAAAATCACACATTTGACACACTTGGACCCGATCTTGAGTTAACTTGAGTGGCTCGTGGTCTTTTGTGCCTGAAACAGATTAGCCAAGCAAAACACACTGGAAACATGTTTGTCATCATCAAAACCAGATTTGTAACAAGAACAATTCTTTACTACACTAGCTTGCTCCTTTTGTAAAGTACTAAACTCAGTATTAAGACTAACATGCTTTTTCTTTAACTTTCTATACGAGTCATGGATTTTTTCAAAAATAACAAGCAGTTCATCGTAAGACAGTTGACATACCTCATCTTGATCTGATTTATCAAGATTATCATTAGTCATAAGACACAGATTCGTTACCTCCTCCTCTGCTTCTTCTTCTGATGATTCTGAGGCAGAGTTGGCCCAAAATGCTTTTTGTGTCTTAAATTTTCCCTTCTTGAACTTTGATCTTTCCTCACCCTTTTCCTTGGTTTGATGAGTCTTGATGTTGGGGCAATCAGCTCGGAGAAGACCGGATTTCCTACACTCAAAGCAAATTGTGTCAGATGCAACTTTAGTATGCTTTGAGCTTTTACCTTTATTCCAATTGCTTTGATGACGGCGCTGCTTTCTTTTCAAAAAATTTTTGAACTGATGAGTCATCAAGGCGATGTCGTTATCTTCCTCTGATGCTGAGCTGTCACTTTCAGAATTGTTTGCTTTTAAAGCCACCGTTCGCTCCTTCTTCTTTTCACCTGCATCACTTTGTCGTTGACTCCCTCCTTGCTCGTAGGCAATAAGTGACCCAAGTAAATTGTCAATAGAATAAACGTTCAGGTCTTTTGACTCAGTTATTGCGGTGATTTTAGCATCATATGAGCTAGGCAAACATCGTAGTATTTTGTTTACTTTTTCCGAGTTAGACAACTCTCTCCTTAAACCATACAGAGATGTTACAATCTGGGTGAATCGAGTGTACATGTCTGATATAGTTTCACTAGGTTTCATGCGGAGTATTTCATAATCATGTAGCAGTATGTTCAACCTAGATTGTTTGACCTCACTAGTTCCTTCGTACGTGATACACAATTTGTCCCAAATTTGCTTACCAGTAGTACAAGTTGATACTCGCATATAGTCTTCTGATTTCAATGCGCAAAAGAAATAATTTAGACATTTAGCATTTAGTTGTGCAAGTTCTCTATCCTCAATGCTCCATTCATTAAATGATAGTTCAGTTTTAATTCCATTCAACATACGAAATGGTGCAGAATAACCTTCTTGGACTAACATCCACATGCGATAGTCTAGAGACTGTAAAAATGTAGACATGCGTATTTTCTAGAAATCAAACAGTATATTATCAAATAAAGGTGGACGAGTTATAGAATAACCCTCCGCAGTGTCATGGTTACCAAATTGAGCCATGGATCCTACGTTTCTAGGTTTTCTAATACACTATTTTGAAACCCCACTTTGATACCACTTGAAAGTATGAGATGCGCCAAGAGGGGGGGGGGGGGTGAATTGGTATTTTAAAAATTCAACCCTAAACAAGATTTCTATTTTTTTGTATTTTTAAAGGATAACTCAACGAATAACGTGCGAAAGCAAGTACAACGATCACAACAACGATATTGATAGTTCAATTTTAACTTTCACAATATAAAATTCAAATTATGATTTTTCACCAAGCAATTTGACGTACTAATTAAGAGCATGAAAAGTAAAGTACGGTAAAATGGAAAAAACACACCAGAGATTTTTATAATGGTTCGGTCACTTGACCTAAATCCACTCCCCGGAGCCCTCTACTCCGGGCTTTGCACTAGTAAAAGTTGACTCTCCCTCTGGTCCCACAGCAAGGCGGAGAAGCCTTTACAATACTCACTTTCACCTCCCTCGGTGTGGCGGAATACCAAACGCTATGTCACTCTCCTAGTGACGGCAGCAGACCTTCTCCTTTTCTCCCTCCTGGAGATGGCAGAGTACCTTGGCGATGTCGATCTTAAAGTGACTCTTCCCTCGAGAACTTTCCTGAGACTCCCCAAAGCCACAAGAGGAGCAAAGCATGCACCTAGATTGGAGCCACCGTGTGATCCCCTCATACTACTTCTCCCTCACGCTCAAGCTCACCTTCACCTTCCTCTCGCAAGCCCTGGATCTCTCCGAGGAAAAACTTCTCCTTCACGAATCTCCTTCTTCCCTCAAAGCCTCTGACAGCAAGAGGATAGATCAACAACACTCTTAAAAAAATTTTAAGTTGTTTTTATATCAGGCTTCAGAAACCCCTAAAAGTTTTAACTTTTGCGTTTCTGTTCGTACAGTAAATCTATAATCGTACAGTACGATCAGTTCAATTACAGCTCCGTCCAGTACGACTACAGACGAACAGTTATCGAAGTTTATACATATCGTACAGTACGATACTGTTGATTCGTACTGTTCGTACATGACGATCTGTGGGATGATCCCTGGGATGAAAGAATTCATCTCTGCCAGTCGTCCAGCACTCCTTTAGTCGTACAGTACGATTAGTGTGTTTCAGGATATCGTCCAGGATGAATAGAACAAAAATTCTTGGTTTCGCCTGGTACGATCGATGGGATGAATGAAATCGTCTCTGTCGGTCGTCCAGCACTCCACTAGTCGTACAGTACGATTAGTTCATTTCAGGATATCGTCCTGTACGATATTAATATCATCCAGGATGAACAGAACAAAAAACCTTGGTTTCGTCTGGTACGATCGATGGGATGAATGAAATCGTCTTTGTCAGTCGTACGGTATGATATATGATTGTACAGTACAATCGACTTTTAAATTAGAAACCAACATTTATTTCCTGATTAGGGAGATAATTTTGGTAAGTATTCAATTAATCGTACAGTACGATAAGAATCGTACAGTACGATCAATTCAGGAAATCAAAATTAAGAACTTACCAAACTTATTCTGGCGGCTAGGGTTTCTCAATTGTATCTTATCGTACAGTACGATAGGTATCATACAGTATGATTAGATTACAGATTTAATCATCTGGAAAATAGCCGTTAGCCTGAGTATTATTGATTAATCGTACATACGGTATTAAATCGTACATTACGATATATGATCGTACAATATGATATATTATCGTACAGTACAATCGACTTTTAAATTAGAAACCAACGTTTATTTCCTGATTAGGGAGATAATTTTGGTAAGTATTAATTAATCGTACAGTACGATCAGTTCAGAAAATCAAAATTAAGAACTTACCAAACTTATTCTGGCGGCCAGGGTTTCTCAATTGTATCTTATCGTACAGTATGATATGTATCATACAGTACGATCAGATTATAAATTTAATCATCTTAAAATTAGTCGTTAGCCTGAGTATTATTAATTAATCGTACAGTACGATATTAAATCGTACAGTACGATATTCTAAAAAAAAATTTTAACCATTTAAAATAATTATCCCCCTGGGTGTGTGCATGGTTGCTCCTTTCACAGGCATGCTTCTGTGGCAGACTTAAGAAAAAAATAAAGAAATAAAAATTACAGACTTTTCAACATCCTATTCTACCCAGTTTGAGTCTCCAGTAACCTTGAGCAGTGTGCATCTGTCCTGAAATGTTAGTGCTCATATACAAGGATTAAACATTTGTAATCTAAAGGAAGTCTATATAGATTCAATAAGTATTAGTTGTCACCATCAAAATTAAATATCATTTCACATGCATGCTTCTGTGGCAGACTTAAGTTAAGCAAGTTTTTAATTTTAGTTTTTTGGTCTAATCATCTTGGATGATACATGTAATATCCTAGATGATTCATACAATCATGCCTAAATTAGTCAGCTGATTAATGAAAGTAATTAAGGATTGATTGATCGATCACATCATCTTGGATGATCAAAAGATCATCCTGGATGATCAATTAGAAATCCTCATCATCCAGTGTGTCTCAGCTGGATGATCCAAACTGTGTGCTAGACGATATTGTCATTTTTGAATTAATCATACAAGATGATAGATTTATCATCCTGGACAATCAAGTCTTTTTGAAATCATCCAGTATAGTTATTCTGGATGACCTGAACTGTGTGCCGGATGATATTGGGCATTTTTAAACTAATCATATAGAATGATATACATATCATCCTGGATGATCAAGTCATTTTCTTTAGATCATCCAAACTTTTCTCCTTGATATCCCGAACTATTTGCTGGATGATATTCCTCATTTAAACTAATCATCCAGGATGATTTGAATAAACCATGTCTTCTAATCATCCAGAGGAACCAGATTGTCTAGGCCAGAAGGTGATGATTTACATTAATCATACAGGATGATCGAAGGATCATATGGATGATCTTTAATGGCAAGTTGAAATTTAAGGCAATTTTTGAGCCCTTCTATTTAAGGTCTCTTTCTTGCTACTGGAAAAATCTTTTGCTGCTATCCTCACCTGAGATATTGTTAAGAGGGAGAGGGAGAGCTTGGGGGAGAGAGAGAGAGAGGATGTTGTGAGAGGGAGTTTGTGAGGTGTTCATAAAGGCTACTCCAAGCAAGGATTTGAGTCATCGTCTCCAGTCATCGTCCCTTGTCCCTTGGTGTCTCTGTGGGAAGGATCGTTAGCAAGAAGATCAAGGTTCTCTACATTAAAGGATCGTCATTTTACTTCTCTACATAACGAACTTTCAACTATCTACTAGACGATATGTTCATTTTTATACTAATCATACATGATGACATAAACATCATCCTGGATGATTAATTATATTTCAAGTCATCCTGACTCATCTGCAGGATGTCTCAAACTATCTGTTGGACGATAATATCGTATGTTGAACTAATCGTACTGGACGATCGCAACATCATCCTGGATGATCAGTTATATTTCTACATATCATCCCAGTTTATTATTTGGATGACCTGAACTATGTTTTGGATGATTTAGTTAGTTTTGTACTAATCATATAGGATGATCTGGTGATCGTCCTTGATGATCAGCTGAACAAAATTGAAAAACCAGGGTTTTTAAAGCCTGTTATTTAAGCAACTTATTTTTACTTCTAAAATAGATCTTTTGCTATTTTCCACTCCAAGAGAGCTTAGAGGAGGAGGAGAGTTTAGGAGAGAGAGGATCTTATGAGGGGAAGTTTGTGAGGAGATTCACAAAGGTTTCTCCAAGCAAGGATTCGATCGTCATCTTCCTTCTTCATCCTTGGTTCCGTGGTGGCTCTAAGGAGATGATTATCAGCATCAGATCTAGGTTCTCTACCCACTTCATGAGGAAGAAAAAGGAGTTGGGGTTCTCTGCCTATTTCATGAGGAACCAAAAGGATTCTGGGATCTCTGCCTGCTTCAGGAGGAGACAAAAGAAATCAAGGTTCTCTGCCTCACCGGTGTCGGTGAAAAGATTTTGTAAGGGATTCTCCACCTTGCTGTGGGAGTAAAAGGAGAGTCGATATAGTGTTTAGTGCAATATGTGGAGGGGAGGCTCTAGGGAGTGGAGGTAGGTCAAGTTGACCGAACCACTACAAATTGGGTGTGCTCTTTTCATTTATTTTTCTGCACTTTAATTTTTGCACATTTTTGTGATCTAATCTATGATTAAAAATATTTGATTTTATATATTTGCTTCCACTTACATTGTTTGTGTTTTAAAATATTTAAAAAGATAAAAATATTTTTCATTTTCTGTAAGAATTTTTAAAATACCAAGTCACCCCCCACTTGGTTAGCTTTGGGAATTCAATGGAGTGTAAAAACCTTAAAATCAATTGATTATTAATAATTAAAAAAAATTCTTAATTTAACTACATTAATCAAGTTTTTAGGATGGACTACTCTAGGCAGCGAGGCTACATGTCCTAAGGAGGCTTTATTCCTAGAGCATGGTGGCACAACGCCACGAATCGATTGATGGAAAATTTAAATTAACCTAATCCTTAAAATTAGCAACAAATATAATTAATTAAATCATATTAATCCTTTAATTTATGACTAATTATATTTGTTTTATTATTCAATCTTAAAAATGTCATTTTAAAATAAATCTTAATACTTTGAACTTTAATCAAATTTACCCTTCAACCTTCAATAAACCTAAATATTAGACAACTTTAACCAATTACTTGATATATGGCATATCCAAGATACACATCCTACCTCATACACTTTAGATGGTTTTCTAGGGCACCGCTTCTAGATATAGGCTAGGTCGGCGTTTACTTTTCTGCTACATGCCAATTTTTCTGTGGTTTTCACTACATGCTGGTTGCTAGTGTAAATTGATGTATTTATTAATTTAATTTTTGCACTCTATGATATGATTAATGGGCATTAGATTAACCCTTAGCATAGGAGCGATTTAAATGGTGATATAATCTTATGCAGGTGGCCATACTTATATTGGGTATTGAAATTAAAGGGGGCAAAATTAAATTTAAATTAATCAAATTTTTGCAGGTGCTTCATGAAAGTACGAGATGCGCCAAGAGGGGGGGTGAATTGGTATTTTAAAAATTCAACCCTAAATAAGAGTTCTATTTTTTCTGTTTTTTTAAAGGATAACTCAACGAATAACGTGCGGAAGCAAGTACAACGATCACAACAACGATATTGGTAATTTAATTTTAACTTTCATAATACAAGATTCAAATTATGATTTTTCACCAAGAAATTTGACGTACTAATTAAGAGCATGAAAAGTAAAGTGCAGTAAAATGGAAAAAATACACTAGAGATTTTTATAGTGGTTCGGTCAGTTGACCTACGTCCACTCCCCGGAGCCCTCTACTCCAGGATTTGCACTAGTAAAAGTTGACTCTCCATTTGCTCCCACAGCAAGGCGGAGAAGCCTTTACAATACTCACTTTCACCTCCCTCGGTGCGACGGAATACCAAACACTATGTCACCCTCCTGGTGACTGCAGTGGACCTTCTCCTTTTTCTCCCTCCTGGAGATGGCAGAGTACCTTGGCGATGTCGATCTTGAAGTGACTCTTCCCTCGAGAACTTTCCCGAGACTCCCTAAAGCCATAAGAGGAGCAAAGCATACAGCTAGCTTGGAGCCACCATGTGATCCCCTCACACTACTTCTCCCTCACGCTCAAGCTCACCTTCACCTTCCTCTCGCAAGCCCTGGATCTCTCCGAGGAAAAACTTCTCCTTCACGAATCTCCTTCTTCCCTCAAAGCCTCTCACAGCAAGAGGATAGATCAACAACACTCTAAAAAAATTTTTAAGTTGTTTTATATCAGGCTTCAGAAAACCCTAAAAGTTTCAACTTTTGCATTTCTGTTCGTATAGTATGATCTATAATCGTACAGTACAATCAGTTCAATTACAGCTCCGTCCAGTACGAGTACAGACGAACAGTTATCGAAGTTTATACATATCAAATAGTACGATATGTATATCGTACAAGATGATACTGTTGATTTATGAAAGTACGAGATGCGTCAAGAGGGGGGGGGGGGGTGAATTGGTATTTTAAAAAATTCAACCCTACACAAGAGTTCTAATTTTTTGTATTTTTAAAAATAACTCAATGAATAACGTGCGGAAGCAAATACAATGTTCACAACAATGATATTGATAATTCAATTTTAAATTTTAGAACACAAGATTTAAATCATGATTTTTCACCAAGCAATTTAATGTACTAATTAAGAGCATGAAAAGTATAGTACGGTAAACATGAAAAAACACACCAGAAATTTTTATAGTGGTTCGGTCACTTGACCTACGTCCACTCCCCGGAGTCCTCTACTCTGGGATTTGCACTGGTAAAAGTTGACTCTCCCTTTGCCCCCACAGCAAGGCGGAGAAGCCTTTACAATACTCACTTTCACCTCCCTCGGTGCGGCGGAATACCAGACGATATGTCACCCTCCTGGTGACGGCAGCGGACCTTCTCCTTTTTCTCCCTCCTAGAGATGGCAGAGTACCTTGACGATGTTGATCTTGAAGTGACTCTTTCCTCGAGAACTCTCTTGAAGCTTCCCAAAGCCGAAAGAGGAGCAAAGCATGCAGCTAGCTTGGAGCCACCATGTGATCCCCTCACACTACTTCTCCCTCATGCTCAAGCTCACCTTCACCTTCCTCTCTCAAGCCCTGGATCTCTCCAAAAAACTTCTCTCTAATGAATCCCCTTCTTTCCTCAAAGCCTCTCACAGCAAGAGGATAGATCAACAACTCCTTAAAAAAAATTTTAAGTTGTTTTTATATCAGGCTTCAGAAAACCCTAAAAGTTTCAACTTTTGCGTTTCTATTCGTACAGTACGATCTATAATCGTACAGTACGATCAGTTCAATTACAGCTCTGTCCAGTACAAGTACAGATGAACAGTTATCAAATTTTATACATATCGTACTGTACGATATCTATATCGTACAGAATGATACTGTTGATTCGTACTGTTCGTATAGGATGAACTGTGGGACGATCCTTGGGACAAAAGAATTTATCTCTGTTAGTCGTCCAACACTCCTTCAGTCGTACAGTACGATTAGTGTTTTTCAGGATATCGTCCTGTATGATACGAATATCGTCTAGGACGAATAGAACAAAAATTTCTTAGTTTCGTCTGGTACGATTAATGGGATGAATGAAATCGTCTCTATCGGTCGTCCAACACTCCACTAGTCGTACAGTACGATTAGTTCATTTCTTGATTTCATCATGTACGATATGAATATCATCCAGGATGAATAGAACAATAAACTTTGGTTTCATCCGGTACGATCACTGGGATGAATGAAATCGTCTCTATCAGTAGTACGGTACGATATATGATCGTACAATACGATATATGATCGTACAGTACAATCGACTTTTAAATTAGAAACCAACGTTTATTTCCTGATTAGGGAGATAATTTTGGTAAGTATTAATTAATCTTACAATATGATAAGAATCGTACAGTATGATCAGTTCAGGAAATCAAAATTAAGAACTTACCAAACTTATTCTGGCGACCAGGGTTTCTCAATTATATCTTATCATACAGTACGATAGGTATCGTACAGTACGACCAGATTATAAATTTAATCATCTTAAAATTAATCGTTAGCCTGAGTATTTTTAATTAATCGTACAGTACGATATTAAATCGTACAGTACTATATTCTTTAAAAAAAAATTTTAACACATTTAAAACACTTCTCCCCATGTGTGTGTGCATGATTGCTCCTTTCACATGCATGCTTCTGTGGCAGACTCAAGAAAATAAAAATAAAGAAATAAAAATTACAGACTTTTCAACATCTTATTCTACCCGGTTTGAGTCTTGAGTAACCTTGAGCAGTGTGCATCTGACCTGAAATATTAGTGCTCATATACAAGGATTAAGCATTTATAATCAAAAGGAAGTCTATATGGATTCAGTAAGTATTAGTTGTCACCCTCAAAATTAAGTGCTCGGGATTCTGGATTTCAATAATCTCCCCCTTTTTGATGGTGTCAAATAATATTTTCTGATGGATAGTTATTCTGACTTCCTTAGCTCCCCCTCAGAAGAATAACTTATTAATTTTTAAATAGGAGGAGAAGAAACAATTTTTTTTTATTATAACATATAGAAAAAAAACATAACAAGATAGCAAAAATATGTAGTGAAAACATAAACAATCAATATCATTAATAGTAGGTAAAAATAGAATAATACAGAACACACAGAAACATTTCCCCCTTTTGATAGCACCAAAAAGGGAAGAACAAGGAAATAACTATAATGACAACAAACAGAAAATATAAATAGCTACAATAACTCAAAAATCTGGATCCTGATCCGAAGGTGGTGGTGGAGGTTGTGGAAACAGTTGGTGGTACTGATGGAGGGATGCAAACTGGTGATCGATCGATGTGAAGCGCTCCCTAAACCATTCCATATCAGTTTCATGCTCCTGATATTGTTGAGCAATGTGGGCATCCAACTTAGTCTCCAGGCGATCAAGGCGTTGAATAATGTCGTCATGAGGGTAGTCGGGAGGAGCAAGACCAGGTGGGTGGATTGGTGGTGGTGGAGGGACGTCAGCAGGAGCAGCAGCCTCTTCGTCATCAAACTCGGGATCGACGGGAGCGACCCCCCGATGGAACAAGATACGAAAAGAGGCATCCGAGTAGAAGATAGGCAGATTATCTGGAGGTAGCGGATAATAAAGTTGGTACTTGGCATCTAGGATGTATCCTATGACATGCCCTAAAGCAAGGTTCAGTTTGTGGCGGGCACCGGGATATCGGTAGGTAGACAGGGTATGGATATAGTCAAAAACCATTTGGGCTTCATTGAATTTTGTTCGAGACATGATTAGATATGTGACGACAAAAAGTAGTGGAGTAATATGGATGCGGTCTCCAGCTTTGGGTATAATGGATGTGCGAAGGACATGCTGGATAACGCGGGCATTCTGATTCAGGGTTTGGACCAGGGGTAGGTGTTGATTGGAGGGGACAACCCTAAGGGTCTTATTTACTGATGTCCAATCATAGTCGTAGGAGATCATAGATTGGGGACGAGGGCTGTCAGTGGATAGCCCGATGTGTGCAGCAATGTCGTTGACGGTGATAACGACATTCTGTTTACAGACATAAGAAGTGAAAGTGGTGTTTTCTATGTCGATTTTGATATTGGCAAGAAACTCAAAAAGAAGTTCGGAGTGAGAAGGAAAGGAAAGAGTCAAAAGGAATTGAAGGGTGGTGGATGCGAACAGGTTCATCACCTCGAAATTGAGAGTAGCTTGATTCAGCATGCGATATGGAGTGATTTTGGCTTCGTTGATTTTAATATATGCTTTCTCGTCCGCAGCGGAGAGAAAATGATCATCGAAATGCCGAGAGGAGGAGGCGCTCCCGACGACCATTCGGCCGCGCTTACTGGAACCAGACATGGTGGAAGCATGGATTTGAGAAAAGGGAGGAAATTTAAAGTGAGTGAGAGTGAGTGATTGTATGCAAAGAATCCCTCCATTTCATAGAATTTGGGAACTATTGTACAGTACGATTGCATATCATACAGTATGATAGGTACAAGACAAGAAAGATCTGGACCATGAATGGGAATGGATGGCTAAGATTGGAGTGATTTGAACCTTATCGTACAGTACGATATTGGATCGTATAGTACGATTGTCAGAGAATTTCAAGGTTTGTGAGTAGCATGGTAAGAGGATCAGGAAACCTTTTTTTTTTCTTTTTTTTGTTTTTTTTTTGTTTTAGGCTTGAATGTCTATGACACCTAATTTTATTCTTAAAGCGCTAAATGTGTCATAATCTAATGGTTTTGTGAAAATGTTAGCCAATTGATCTTCAGTAGCAACATGGTGCAGTTCAATATCTCCTTTGGCTACGTGATCTTTAATGAAATGATGTTTAATGTCTATATATTTTGTTTGTGAATGTTGAATTGGATTTTTGGATATACAAATAGCACTAGTGTTGTCACACATGATCGGAATGGTTCCTACAGGTAGTCCTAGATCTACAAGCTGTTGTTTTAATCACAAAATTTGTGCAACACAGCTACCTACCGCTATATATTCTGCTTCGGCTAATGATAGGGCTACTGAATTCTATTTTCTACTGGACCATGAAACTAACAATTGTCCAATGAATTGACAAGTGCCAGAAGTGCTTTTTCTATCTACCCTACATCCTGCAAAGTCTGAATCTGAGTACCCTAAGATTTTAAAAGAAGTGCTGTGTCTAGGATACCAAATACCTAAGTTCGGGGTGCCTAGTAGATATCTAAGAATTCTTTTGACAGCAGTCATGTGAGATTCTTTCGGGTCAGCTTGGAAGCGGGCACAGAGACACACACTAAACATTATGTCTAGTATACTGGCAGTCAGATAGAGAAGCTATCCAATTATTCCCCTATACCTCTTTTGATCTACAGACTTCCCATTAGGATCTTTATCCAATTGAATGTTAGAGCTCATGGGTGTATTCATATCCTTAGCATTGTTCATTTCATATTTTTTCAAAATATCATTTATGTACTTAGACTGGCTAAGAAACATTCCACCTTCCGTTTATTTTACACTAAATCCAAGGAAGTAACTAAGTTCTCCCATCATACTCATTTCAAACTCATCACTCATTATTTTTGAAAATTCATTGCATAAGCTTTTCTCCATCGATCCGAACAAGATGTCATCTACATAAATTTAAACAATGAGTACTTCAACTCCTACCTTCTTCAAAAATAAGGTGGTATCCACACTACCCTTAATAAAGCCTCTATCGTAGGAACGTACTAAGTCTTTCATACCAGGCTCTAGGAGCTTGTTTTAACCCGTATAGTGCCTTTTTCAGTTTGAACACGTGGTTTGGAAATTGTGAGTTTTCAAACCCCGGAGGTTGCTCCACATAAACATCTTCCTTGATTACCCCGTTTAGGAAAGCACTCTTGATATCCATTTGATACAGCTTAAAATCCCTAAAACAAGCAAAGGCTAACAGTACCCTTATGGCTTCTAGTCTAGCTACCAGAGCAAAGGTTTCTTCAAAATCTATTCCTTCAATTTGGTTATACCCATTTGCTACTAACCAAGCCTTATTTCTTACTACTATTCTAGAGTCATTCATCTTATTTTTAATGACCCATTTAGTTCCAACCACACTTTGTTCTTTAGGTCTTTTGACTAATTCCCATACATCATTCCTAACGAATTGGTTCAACTCTTCTTGCATTGCTAAGATCCAAAATTCATCTCCTAATGCTTGATCTATACTCGTGGGTTCAATCATAGATATGAATGCAGAATGACTAACCTCTTTCTTAAGTCCATGCCTAGTTTTTACCCCTGCTGATGGGTCTCCTAAGATCAGCTCTTTAGGATGACTAGAAGAAAATTTCCATTAACTAGGAAGATGTTCCTGAGGTTCCGCTCTAGTCCCTATGGTAATGGTTTTTACTCCCCTTATAACCTCAACTTCTTCTTCTTCATGATTAGATTCAGAGGTCTTATTGGATTCATCAAATACCATATGGGTGGACTCTTCTACTACTAGGGTTCTCTTATTGAATATTCTATAGGATTTACCTACAGATGAGTAGCTTAGGAAAACCCCTTCATCAGATTTAGGATCGAACATTCCTAAGGGTGACTTGCCATTGATTAGGATGAAGCATTTGCAACCGAAAACGTGTAAGTGGGAAAGATTGGGTGTCCTACCCTTAAGCAACTCATAGGGTGTCTTATTAAGTTGGATCTAACATTTACCCTATTTAACACATAGCACACAGTATTTACTACTTCTGCCCAAAAGTATCTAGGGAGAGTGTATTCAGCTAACATAGCCCTAGCAGCTTCAACTAAAGTTCTATTCTTTCTTTCTGCTATTCCATTTTGCTGAGGAGTTCTAGGAGCAGAGAAATTATGTTCTATTTCAACATCTTTACAAAATGATTCAAATTTATCATTCTCAAATTCCCCACCGTGATCACTATGAATTATTGAAATTATACATCATAATTTCCTTTAAATCCAAGTGGAGAAAATTCTAAACTCTTCAAATGACTTACTCTTATGAGCTAGGAATTTCACCCAAGTAAACCTAGAGTAGTCATCTACTATTACAAACCATATAACTTCCCTCCTAGGCTGGCTGTACTAACAGGTCCGAACAGGTCCATGTGGAGAGTTTCTAGTGGCTTAGTGGTGTTGATATCTTTGGTTGTATGAAATGAAGATTTAACTTGTTTTCCTAATTGGCAAGCATCACAGAGATGATCCTTAGTAAAGTCTAACTTTGGTATGCCTCTAACTAAGTCTTTCTGAGTGATGTTCCTAAGTGTTTTCATACTAGCAAGGCATAGTCTCTTATACCATAGCCAAGAGTCATCCACTATTATTTTCAGACACAAAGAGTTTGAGGTTTCAATGCAGTTCAAATCTAACATGTAAACATTATTTATGCATTTTCCTTCTAACACAAGTGAATCATTTAAGCTAATCATGCATTTATTAGACAGAAATTTTATGTCAAAGCCCTTGTCACATAGTTGACTTATACTTAAAAGATTATGCTTTAAACCATCAACTAAAAGTACATTCTCAATAATCAAATTTTTAGTGTTTCCAATGATACCTGAGCCCACCACTTTCCTGGTGGTGTTGTCTCCCAAAGTTACCTTGCCTCCTGACCTGGCCTCCAGTGTGACGAACTACTTCATGTCTCCAGTCATGTGTCTCGAGCAGCCACTGTCCAGGTACCACATGCTCTCACTAGGTCTTTTGTGAGAGCATCCCTACAATGTAAATAACGGATTAGCTTTGTGAACCCAAGGGAGTTTGGGTTCCACCCTATACTTATATGAATGAAATGTATGCATGTTATGCTGTGATGAATGTGATTTAGGTCACCACACTAGATCTGTCCTATAGTGAATTGAGCACGTGCGGGCTATATGACCTAGTATGCCATAAGAATAACATCTAACACCTGGAAATGGGTTCACTAATCTACGAGGGTGGTAGTGCCTATTTCTGGGTTTGGATGATGTATGCTGTGCTGGTTTTGAATGAGATGATTCATATGGTGGAGGCTGAAAAAACTCAACAAACGTGGGAGGTTTTTAATTATTTTCGAATGCTTGAAGTTTTTCATTTAAAAATTTGTTCTCTTGGTTAAGACTTGTATATTCGAATCTCAATGTATGCTCACTTCTACTAAGTTCCCCTGCTAGTTCTTCTAGTTCCTTAAATGCATTTTCTAATTCAACATGTGATGATTTCAAGGTATCGTGTGTAGTGGTTAACTCAATATGCTTCTTGTTTAATTCATCGTATTCATCAAGCAAAGACATATGATCTTTACCTAAGTCAGAAAAATTCTTTACTACACTATCATGCTCCTTTTGTAAAGTACTAAACTCAGTATTAGGACAAACATGCTTTTTCTTCAACTTTCTATATGAGTCAAGGATTTTTTCAGAAATAACAAGCAGTTCATCGTAAGACAGTTAACATACCTCATCTTGATCTGAATGATCAAGATTATTATTGGTCATAAGACACAGATTTGTTACCTCCTCCTCTGCTTCTTCTTTCGATGATTCTGAGGCAGAGACAGCCCAAAATGCTTTTTGAGTCTTAAATTTTCCCTTCTTGAACTTTGACCATTCCTCACCCTTTTCCTTGGTTTGATGAGTCTTGATGTTGGGGCAATCAGCTCGGAGATGACCGGGTTTCCTGCACTCAAAGCAAATTGTCTCAGATGCAGCTTTAATATGCTTTGAGTTTTTACCTTTGTTCCAATTGGTTTGATGATGGCGCTGCTTTCTTTTCAGAAAATTTTTAAACTGACGAGTCATCAAGGCGATGTCGTCATCTTCCTCCACTGCTGAGCTGTCACTTTCAGAATTATTTGCTTTTAAAGCCACTGCTCGCTCCTTCTTCTTTTCACCTGCATCACTTTGTCGTTGACTCACTCCTTGCTCGCAGGCAATGAGTGACCCAAGCAAATTGTCAATAGAATAAACGTTCAGGTCTTTTGACTCAGTTATTGCACTAATTTTAGCATTATATGAGCTAGGCAAACATCGCAGTATTTTGTTTACTTTTTCCGAGTTAGACAACTCTCTTCCTAAAGCATGCAGAGATGTTACAATCTGGGTGAATTGAGTGTACATGTCAGATATAGTTTCACTAGGTTTCATGCGGAATAGTTCGTAATCATGTAGCAGTATGTTCAACCTAGATTGTTTAACCTCACTAGTTCCTTCGTACGTGATACATAGTTTGTCCCAAATTTACTTACCAGTAGTACAAGTTGATACTCGCATATAGTCTTCTGATTTTAATGCGCAAAAGAAACAATTTAGACATTTAGCATTTAGCTGTGCAAGTTCTCTATCCTCAATGCTCCATTCATTAAATGATAGTTTAGTTTTAATTCCATTCAACATACGAAATGGTGCAGAATAACCTTCTTGGACCAACATCCACATGCGATAGTCTAAAGACTGTATAATTATAGACATGCATATTTTCTAGAAATCAAATGGTATGTTGTCAAATCAAGGTGGACGAGTTATAGAATAACCCTCCGCACTGTTACGGATACCAAGTTGAGGCATGGATCTTACGTTTCTAGGTTTTCTAAAACACTATTTTGAAACCCCGCTCTGATACCACTTGAAAGTATAAGATGCGCCAAGAGGGGGGGGGGGGGGGGGGGGGGGGGGGGGCGGGGTGGGGTGAATTGGTATTTTAAAAAATTCAACCCTACACAAGAGTTCTAATTTTTTGTATTTTTAAAAATAACTCAACGAATAACGTGCGGAAGCAAATACAACATTTATAACGATGATATTGATAATTCAATTTTAAATTTTACAACACAAGATTTAAATCATGATTTTTCACCAAGCAATTTAATGTACTAATTAAGAGCATGAAAAGTAAAGTACGGTAAATAGGAAAAAACACACCATAGATTTTTATAGTGGTTCGGTCACTTGACCTACGTCCAGTCCCTGGAGTCCTCTACTCCGGGATTTACACTAGTAAAAGTTGACTCTCCTTTTGCCCCCACAGCAAGGCAGAGAAGCCTTTACAATACTCACTTTCACCTCCCTCGGTGCGGCGGAATACCAGACGCTATGTCACCCTCCTGGTGATGACAGCGGACCTTCTCCTTTTTCTCCCTCCTCGAGATGGCAGAGTACCTTGACGATGTTGATCTTGAAGTGACTCTTCCCTCGAGAACTTTCTTGAAGCTTCCCAAAGCCACAAGAGGAGCAAAGCATGTAGCTAGCTTGGAGCCACCGTGTGATCCCCTCACACTACTTCTCCCTCACGCTCAAGCTCACCTTCAAATTCCTCTCTCAAGCCCTGGATCTCTCCAAAAAACTTCTCTCTAACGAATCCCCTTCTTTCTTCAAAGCCTCTCACAGCAAGAGGATAGATCAACAACTCCTTAAAAAAAATTTTTAAGTTATTTTTATATCAGGCTTCGGAAAACCCTAAAAGTTTCAACTTTTGCATTTCTGTTCGTATAGTACGATCTGTAATCGTACAGTACGATCAGTTCAATCATAGCTCCATCCAGTACGAGTATAGACGAACAGTTATCATATTTTATACATATCATACTGTACGATATGTATATCATACAAGATGATACTGTTGATTCGTACTGTTCGTACAGGATGAACTGTGGGTCGATCCTTGGGATGAAAGAATTTATCTCTGTTAGTCATCCAGCACTCCTTCAGTCATACAGTACGATTAGTGTTTTTCAGGATATCGTCCAGTACAATACGAATATTGTTCAGGATGAATAGAATAAAAGTTTCTTAGTTTTGTCTGGTACGATCAATGGGACGAATGAAATCATCTCTGTCGATCGTCCAGCACTCCACTAGTCATACAGTACGATTAGTTCATTTCTTGATATCGCCATGTACGATATGAATATCATCCAGGACGAACAGAGCAACAAACCTTGGTTTCGTCTGGTACGATCACTAGGACGAATGAAATCATCTCTGTCAGTCATACAGTATGATATATGATTGTACAGTACGATCGACTTTTAAATTAGAAACCAACATTTATTTCTTGATTAGGGAGATAATTTTGGTAAGTATTAATTAATCGTACAGTATGATAAGAATCGTATAATACGATCAGTTCAGGAAATCAAAATTAAGAACTTACCAAACTTATTCTGGCGGCTAGGGCTTCTCAATTGTATCTTATCGTACAGTACGATAGGTATCGTACAGTACGATCAGATTATAAATTTAATCATCTGAAAATTAGCCGTTAGCATGAGTATTATTAATTAATCGTACAGTACAATATTAAATCGTACAGTACGATATTCTTTAAAAAATTTTTTTAACATATTTAAAACACTTCTGCCCCTGTGTGTGTGCATGGTTGCTCCTTTCACATGCATGCTTCTATGGCAGACTCAAGAAAAAAAATAAAGAAATAAAAATTACAGACTTTTCAACATCCTATTCTATCCGGTTTGAGTCTCCAGTAACCTTGAGCAGTGTGCATCTGACCTGAAATATTAGTGCTCATATGCAAGGATTAAGCATTTATAATCTAAAGGAAGTCTATATGAATTCAGTAAGTATTAGTTGTCACCATCAAAATTAAGTGCACGGGATCCTAGATTTCAACAATCTCCCCTGTTCGTACAGGACGATCTGTTGGACAATCCCTGGGACGAAAGAATTCATCTCTGCCAGTCATCCAGCACTCCTTTAGTCGTACAGTACGATTAGTGTGTTTCAGGATATCGTCCTGTACGATACGAATATCGTCCAGGATGAATAGAACAAAAATTCTTGGTTTCATCTGGTACGATCGATAGGATGAATGAAATCATCTCTGTCGGTCATCCAGCACTCCACTAGTCGTACAGTATGATTAGTTCATTTCAGTATATCGTCTTGTACGATATGAATATCGTCCAGGATGAACAGAATAAAAAACCTTGGTTTCGTCTGGTACGATCGATGGGACGAATGAAATCATCTCTGTCAGTCGTACGGTATGATATATGATCGTACAGTATAATCGACTTTTAAATTAGAAACCAATGTTTATTTCCTGATTAAGGAGATAATTTTGGTAAGTATTCAATTAATCATACAGTACGATAAAAATCTTACAGTACAATCAGTTCAGGAAATCAAAATTAAGAACTTACCAAACTTATTCTGGCGGCTAGGGTTTCTCAATTGTATCTTATCATACAGTATGATAGGTATCGTACAATACGATTAGATTATAGATTTAATCATCTGGAAAATAGCCGTTAGCCTGAGTATTATTGATTAATCATATAGTACGATATTAAATCGTATAGTACGATATTCTAAAAAAAAATTTTAACCATTTAAAATAATTCTCCCCCTGTGTGTGTGCATGGTTGCTCCTTTCACATGCATGCTTCTATGGCAGACTCAAGAAAAAAAATAAAGAAATAAAAATTACAGACTTTTCAACATCCTATTCTACCCGGTTTGAGTCTCCAGTAACCTTGAGCAGTGTGCATCTGACCTGAAATATTAGTGCTCATATGCAAGGATTAAGCATTTGTAATCTAAAGGAAGTCTATATGAATTCAGTAAGTATTAGTTGTCACCATCAAAATTAAGTGCACGGGATCCTGGATTTCAACAATCTCCCCTGTTCATACAGGATGATCTGTGGGACAATCCCTGGGATGAAAGAATTCGTCTCTGCCAGTCGTCCAGCACTCCTTTAATCGTACAGTACGATTACTGTGTTTCAGGATATCATCCTGTACGATACGAATATCGTCCAGGATGAATAGAACAAAAATTCTTGGTTTCGTCTGGTACGATCGATAGGATGAATGAAATCATCTATGTCGGTCATCCAGCACTCCACTAGTCGTACAATACGATTAGTTGATTTCAGGATATCGTCCTGTACGATATGAATATCGTCCAGAACGAACAGAACAAAAAACCTTGGTTTTGTCTGGTACGATTAATGGGACGAATGAAATCATCTCTGTCAGTCGTACGGTACGATATATGATCGTACAACATGATCGACTTTTAAATTAGAAACCAACGTTTATTTCCTGATTAGGGAGATAATTTTGGTAAGTATTCAATTAATCATACAGTACGATAAGAATCGTACAGAACAATCAGTTCAGGAAATCAAAATTAAGAACTTATCAAACTTATTCTGGCGGCTAGGGTTTCTCAATTGTATCTTATCATACAGTACGATAGGTATCGTAGAATACGATTAGATTATAGATTTAATCATCTGGAAAATAGCTGTTAGCCTGAGTATTATTGATTAATCGTATAGTATGATATTAAATCGTACAGTACGATATTCTAAAAAAAAAATTTTAACCATTTAAAATAATTCTCCCCCTATGTGTGTGCATGGTTGCTCCTTTTACATGCATGCTTCTGTGGCAGACTCAAGAAAAAAAAATAAAGAAATAAAAATTACAGACTTTTCAACATCCTATTCTACCCGGTTTGACTCTCCAGTAACCTTGAGCAGTGTGCATCTGACCTGAAATATTAGTGCTCATATGCAAGGATTAAGCATTTGTAATATAAAGGAAGTCTATATGGATTCAGTAAGTATTAGTTGTCACCATCAAAATTAAGTGCTCGGGATCCTGGATTTCAACAATCTCCCCCTTTTTGATGGTGTCAAATAATATTTTCTGATGGCCACAGTTGTTCTGACTTTGTTCTGACTTCTTTACCTCCCCCTCAGAAGAATAACTTATTAACTTTTTAATAGGAGGAGAAGAAATAATTTTTTTTATTATAATATATAGAAAAAAAATATAACAAGAGAGAAAAATATGTAGTGAAAATAGAAGAGTAAACATAAACAACCAATATCATTAATAGTAAGCAAAAATAGAATAACACAGAACACAGAAACGTCTCCCCCTTTTTATAACACCAAAAAGGGAAGAACAAGGAAATAACTACAATGACAAGAAACAAAAAACATAAATAACTACAATAACTCAAAATTCTGGATCCTGATCCGGAGGTGGTGGTGGAGGTTGTGGAAACAGTTGGTGGTACTGATGGAGGGATGCAAACTGGTGATCGATGGAGGTGAAGCACTCCCTAAACCATTTCATATCAGTTTCATGTTCCTGATGTTGCTGAGCAATGTGGGAATCCAACCTAGTCTCCAGGCGATCAAGGCGTTGAATGATGTCATTGTGAGGGTAGTCAGGAGGAGCAAGACCAAGTGGGTGGATTGGTGGTGGTGGAGGGGCGTCAGCAGGAGCAGCAGCCTCTTCGTTATCAAACTCGGGATCGGCGTGAGCGGCCCCCCGATGGAACAAGATACTAAAAGAGGCATCCGAGTAGAAGATAGGAAGATGATCTAGAGGTAGCGAATAATGAAGTTGGTACTTGGCATGTAAGATGTATCCTATGACATGCCTTAAAGCAAGGTTCCGTTTGCGGCGGGCACCGGGATATCGGTAGACAGACAGGGTATGGATATAGTCAAAAACCATTTGGGCTTCATTGAATTTTATTCCAGACATGATTAGATATGTGACGACAGAAAGCAGTGGAGTAATATGGATACGGTCTCCAGCTTTGTGTATAATGGTCATGCGAAGGACATGGTGGATAACGCGGGCATTCTGATTCAGGATTTAGACAAGGGGCAGGTGTTGATTAGAAGGGACACCTCTGAGGGTCATATTGACTGATGTCCAATCATAATCATGTGAGATCATAGATTGAGGATGAGGGCCGTCAGTAGACAGCCCAATGTGTGCAGCAGTATCATTGACGGTGATAACGATATGTTGTTTACAGACATAAGAAGTGAAAGTGGTGTTTTCTAGGTCGTTTCTGATATTGGCAAGAAACTCAAAAAGAAGTTCGGAGTGAAAAGGAAAGGCAAGAGTCAAAAGAAATTGAAGGGTGGTGGATGCGAAAAGGTTCATCACCTCCAAATTTAGAGCGGCTTGATTCAGCATGCGAGATGGAGTGATTTTGGCTTCCTTGATTTTAATGTATGCTTTCTCATCTGCAGCGGAGAGAAAGCGATCGTCGAAATGCCGAGAGGAGGAAGAGCTCCCGACGACCATTTGGCCGTGCTTACTGGCACTAGACATGGTTGAAGAAGGGATTTAAGAAAGGAGGAAATTTCGAGTGAGTGAGTGTAGTCAAAGAATACCTCCATTTTATAGAATTTGTGAACTATCGTACAGTACGATAGGCGCAATAATGTCGTCTGGACGACCGTTCAAAAAAGTGAGTCAAATCATACAGTACGATCAGAATCGTACTGTACGAACTTGAGTGTGAGGTGTTTATCCTGAGGAGTTGTCTGAACGACCTTTGACAAAAATAATCATACAGTACGAATAGGTATTCGTACAGTACAATAGGGAATAATGTTCGTACCGGCCGAGTTTAAATTCGTCCGAATCCATTTAACACGTGGATAGTATAATACGATAGGTATTTCGTACAGTACGATGACCAATAAGGTGTATCGTACGGTACGAGGGGTAAATCGTACAGTACGATAGGTATAAGACATGAAAGATATGGATCATGAATGGGAATGGACGGCTGAGATTGGAGTGATTTGAACATTATCGTATAGTATGATATTGGATCATACAGTATGATTGTCGGAGAAATTCAAGGTTTGTGAGCAGCATGGTAAGAGGATCAGGAAACCATTTTTTTCTTATTATATTATATTATATATTTTTTGTTTTTGAACAAACTAATCACAAACACAAAATTTTTTTTTATTTTTTTTGTTTTGTTTTTTTTTTAGGCTTGAATGTCTATGACACCTAATTTTATTCTTAAAGTGCTAAATGTGTCATAATCTAATGGTTTTGTAAAAATGTCAGCCAATTGATATTCAGTAGCAATGTGGTGCAGTTCAATATCTCCTTTGGCTATGTGATCTCTAATGAAATGATGTCTAATGTCTATATGTTTTGTTCGTGAATGTTGAATTAGATTTTTGGATATACAAATAGCACTAGTGTTGTTACACATGGTTGGAATGGTTCCTACAGGTAGTCCTAGATCTAACAATTATTGTTTTAACCACAAGACTTATGCAACACAGCTACCTACCGCTATATATTCTGCTTCGGCTGTTGATAGGGCTACCAAATTCTATTTTCTACTGGACCATGAAACTAACGAATGTCCAATGAATTGACAAGTACCAGAAGTATTTTTTTTATCTACCCTACATCCTGAAAACTCTGAATCTGAGTACCCTAAGATTTCAAAAGTAGTGCTGTATCTAGGATACCAAATTCCTAAGTTCGGGGTGCCTAGTAGATATCTAAGAATTCTTTTGACAGCAGTCATGTGAGATTCTTTCGGGTCAGCTTGAAAGCGGGCACAGAGACACACACTAAACATTATGTCTGGTCTACTGGCAGTCAAGTAGAGAAGCGATCCAATTATTCCCCTATACCTCTTTTGATCTACAGACTTCCCACTGGGATCTTTATCCAATTGAATGTTAGAGCTCATGGGTGTATTCATAGCCTTAGCATTGTCCATTTCATATTTTTTTCAAAATATCATTGATGTACTTAGATTGGCTAAGGAATGTTCCACCTTCTGTTTGTTTTACACTAAATCCAAGGAAGTAATTAAGTTCTCCCATCATACTCATTTCAAACGCATCACTCATTGTTTTTGAAAATTCATTACATAAGCTTTTCTCTGTCGATCCGAACAAGATGTCATTTACATAAATCTGAATAATGAGTACCTCAACTCCTACCTTCTTCAAGAATAAGGTGGTGTCCACACTACCCTTAACAAAGCCTCTATCTAGTAGGAACGTACTAAGTCTTTCATACTAGGCTCTAGGTGCTTGTTTTAACCCGTATAGTGCCTTTTTCAGTTTGAGCACGTGGTTTGGAAATTGTGAGTTTTCAAACCCCGGAGGTTTCTCCACAAACATCTTCCTTGATTACCCCGTTCAGGAAAGCACTATTGACATCCATTTGATACAGCTTAAAATCCCTAAAACAAGCAAAGGCTAACAGTACCCTTATGGCTTCTAGTCTAGCTACCGGAGCAAATGTTTCTTCAAAATCTATTCGTTCAATTTGGTTATACCCCATTTTCTACTAACCTAGCCTTGTTTCTTACTACTATTCCAGAGTCATTCATCTTATTTTTAAAGACCCATTTAGCTCCAACCACACTTTGTTCTTTAGGTCTTCTGACTAACTTCCATACATCATTCCTAACGAATTGGTTCAACTCTTCTTGCATTGCTAGGATCCAAAATTCATCTCCTAAGGCTTGATCTATACTCGTGGGTTCAATAATAGATATGAATGCAGAATGACTAACCTCTTTCCTAAGTTCATGCCTAGTTTTTACCCCTTCTGATGGGTCTCCTAAGATCAGCTCTCTAGGATGACTAGAAGAAAATTTCCAATCTCTAGGCAGATGTTCCTGAGGTTCTGCTCTAGTCTTTATGGTAATGGTTTCTACTCCCCTTATAACCTCAACTTCTTCTTCTTCATGATTAGATTCAGAGGTCTTATTGAATTCATCAAATACCACATGGGTGGACTCTTCTACTACTAGGGTTCTCTTATTGAATATTCTATAGGCTTTACCTACAAATGAGTAGCCTAGAAAAACCCCTTCATCAGATTTAGGATCAAACTTTCCTAAGGGTGACTTGCCATTAATTAGGATGTAGCATTTTCAACCGAAAACGTGTAAGTGTGAAAGATTGGGTGTCCTACCCTTAAGCAACTCATAGGGTGTCTTATTAAGTTTGGATCTAACATTTACCATATTTAACACATAGCACGCGATATTCACTACTTCTGCCCAAAAATATCTAGGAAGAGTGTATTCAGTTAACATAGCCCTAGCAGCTTTAACTAAAGTTCTATTCTTCCTTTCTGCTATTCTATTTTGCTGAGGAGTTCTAGGAGCAGAGAAATTATGTTCTATTCCAACATCTTTACAAAATGATTCAAATTTATCATTCTCAAACTCCCCACCGTGATCACTATGAATTGTTGAAATTACACATCCTAATTTTCTTTGAATCCAAGTGGAGAAAATTCTAAACTTTTCAAATGACTCACTTTTATGAGCTAGGAATTTCACCCAAGTAAACCTAGAGTAGTCATCCACTATTACAAACCCATACAACTTCCCTTTTAGGTTGGCTATACTAACAGGTCTGAACAGGTCCATGTGGAGAGTTTCTAGTGGCCTAGTGGTGTTGATATCCTTGATTGCATGAAATGAATATTTAACTTGTTTTTCTAATTGGCAAGCATCACAAAGATGATCCTTAGTAAGGTCTAACTTTGGTATGCCTCTAACTAAGTCTTTCTGAGTGATGTTCCTAAGTGTTTTCATACTAGCATGGCATAGTCTCCTATGCCATAACAAAGAGTCATCCGCTATTATTTTCAGACACAAAGAGTTTGAGGTTTCAATGCAGTTTAAATATAACATGTAAACATTATTTATGTGTTTTCCTTATAACACAAGTGAATCATTTAAGCTAATCATGCATTTATTAGACAAAAATTTTATGTCAAAGCCCTTGTCACATAGTTGACTTATACTTAAAAGATTATGCTTTAAACTATCAACTAAAAGTGCATTCTTAATAATCAAATTCTTAGTGTGTCCAATGATACCTGAGCCCACCACTTTCCTGGTGGTGTTGTCTCCCAAAGTTACCTTGCTTCCAGACCTGGCCTCCAGTGTCACGAACTGCTTCATGTCACCAGTCATGTGTCTCGAGCAGCCACTGTCCAGGTACCACATGCTCTCACTAGGTCTTTATGAGAGCATCCCTACAATGTCAATCACGGATTAGCTTTGGGAACCCAAGTGAGTTTGGGTTCCTCCCTATGCTTATATGAATGAAATGTATGCATGTTATGCTGTGATGAATGCGATTTAGGTCTCCACACTAGATGTGTCCTATAGTGAATTGTGCACGTGCGGGCTATGTGACCTAGTATGCCACAAGAATAACATCTAACATCGGGAAATGGGTTCACTAGTCTACAAGGGTGGTAGTGCCTATTTCTGGGTTTGGATGATGTATGCCGTGCTGGTTTCGAATGGGATGATTCACATGGTGGAGGCTGAAAAAACTCAGCAAACATGGGAGGTTTTTTATTATTTTCGAATGCATGAAGTTTTTCATTTAAAAATTTATTCTCTTGGTTAAGACTTGCATATTCAAATCTCAATATATGCTCACTACTACTAAGTTACCCTGCTAGTTCTTCTAGTTCCTTAAATGCATTCTGTAATTCAACATGTGATGATTTTAAGGTATCGTGTGCAGTGGTTAACTCAATATGCTTCTTGTTTAATGCATCATATTCATCAAGCAAAGACATATGATCTTTATCTAAGTCAGAACAATTCTTTACTACACTAGCATGCTCCTTTTGTAAAGTACTAAACTCAGTATTAAGACTAACATGCTTTTTCTTTAACTTTCTATACGAGTCATGGATTTTTTCAAAAATAACAAGCAGTTCATCGTAAGACAGTTGACATACCTCATCTTGATCTGATTTATCAAGATTATCATTAGTCATAAGACACAGATTCGTTACCTCCTCCTCTGCTTCTTCTTCCGATGATTCTGAGGCAGAGTCGGCCCAAAATGCTTTTTGTGTCTTAAATTTGCCCTTCTTGAACTTTGATCTTTCCTCACCCTTTTCCTTGGTTTGATGAGTCTTGATGTTGGGGCAATCAGCTCGGAGAAGACCGGGTTTCCTACACTCAAAGCAAATTGTGTCAGATGCAACTTTAGTATGCTTTGAGCTTTTACCTTTATTCCAATTGCCTTGATGACGGCGCTGCTTTCTTTTCAGAAAATTTTTAAACTGACGAGTCATCAAGGCGATGTCGTTATCTTCCTCTGCTGCTGAGCTGTCACTTTCAGAATTGTTTACTTTTAAAGCCACCGTTCGCTCCTTCTTCTTTTCACCTGCATCACTTTGTCGTTGACTCCCTCCTTGCTCGTAGGCAATAAGTGACCCAAGTAAATTATCAATAGAATAAACGTTCAGGTCTTTTGACTCAGTTATTGTAGTGATTTTAGCATCATATGAGCTAGGCAAACATCGCAGTATTTTATTTACTTTTTCCGAGTTAGACAACTCTCTCCCTAAAGCATGCAGAGATACACTATGATTCTTCGTAGTGTTACGGTGGCAATAAATAAAGGTGGACGAGTTATAGAATAACCCTCCGTAGTGTTACGGTTACCAAATTGAGCCATGGATCCTACGTTTTTAGGTTTTCTAAAACACTATTTTGAAACCACACTCTGATACCACTTGAAAGTACGAGATGCACCAAGAGGGGGGGGGGGGAATTGGTATTTTAAAAATTCAACCCTAAATAAGAGTTCTATTTTTTGTATTTTTAAAGGATAACTCAACGAATAACGTGCGGAAGCAAGTACAACGATCATAACAACTATATTGGTAATTCAATTTTAACTTTCATAATATAAAATTCAAATTATGATTCTTCACCAAGCAATTTGACGTACTAATTAAGAGCATGAAAAGTAAAGTACGGTAAAATGGAAAAAACACACCATAGATTTTTATAATGGTTCGGTCACTTAACCTACATCCACTCCCCGGAGCCCTCTACTCTGAGATTTGCACTAGTAAAAGTTGACTCTCCTTTTGCTCCCACAGCAAGGCGGACAAGCCTTTACAATACTCACTTTCACCTCCCTCGGTGCGGTGGAATACCAAACGCTATGTCACCCTCCTGGTGACGGCAGCGGACCTTCTCCTTTTCTCCCTCCTGGAGATGGCAGAGTACCTTGGCGATGTCGATCTTGAAGTGACTCTTCCCTCGAGAACTTTCCTGAGACTCCCCAAAGCCACAAGAGGAGCAAAGCATGCAGCTAGATTGGAGCCACCATGTGATCCCCTCATACTACTTCTCCCTCACGCTCAAGCTCACCTTCACCTTCCTCTCGCAAGCCCTGGATCTCTCCGAGGAAAAACTTCTCCTTCACGAATCTCCTTCTTCCCTCAAAGCCTCTCACAGCAAGAGGATAGATCAACAACACTCTTAAAAAAATTTTAAGTTGTTTTTATATCAGGCTTCAGAAAACCCTAAAAGTTTCAACTTTTGCATTTCTGTTCGTACAGTAAATCTATAATCGTACAGTACGATCAGTTCAATTACAGCTCCGTCCAGTACGAGTACAGACGAACAGTTATCGAAGTTTATACATATCGTACAGTACGATATGTATATCATACAGGATGATACTGTTGATTCGTACTGTTCGTACAAAACGATCTGTGGGACGATCCCTAGGACGAAAGAATTCATCTCTGCCAGTCGTCCAGCACTCCTTTAGTCGTACAATAAAATTAGTGTGTTTCAGGATATCGTCCTGTATGATACAAATATCGTCCAGGATGAATAGAACAAAAATTCTTGGTTTCGCCTGGTACGATCGATGGGACGAATGAAATCATCTCTGTCGGTCGTCCAGCACTCCACTAGTCGTACAGTATGATTAGTTCACTTCAGGATATCGTCCTGTACGATATGAATATCATCCAGGACGAATAGAACAAAAAACCTTAATTTCTTCAGGTATGATCAATGGGATGAATGAAATCATCTTTGTCAGTCGTACGGTACGATATATGATTGTACAGTATGATTGACTTTTAAATTAGAAACCAACGTTTATTTCCTGATTAGGGAGATAATTTTGGTAAGTATTCAATTAATCATACAGTACAATAAGAATCGTAGAGTACAATCAGTTCAAGAAATCAAAATTAAGAATTTACCAAACTTATTCTGGCGGCTAGGGTTTTTCAATTGTATCTTGTCATACAGTACGATAGGTATCATACAGTATGATTAGATTACAGATTTAATCATCTGGAAAATAGCCGTTAACCTGAGTATTATTGATTAATCATACAGTACGATATTAAATCGTACAGTACGATATTCTAAAAAAAAATTTTAACCATTTAAAACAATTATCCCCCTATGTGTGTGCATGGTTGCTCCTTTCACATGCATACTTCTATGGCAGACTTAAGAAAAAAAAATAAAGAAATAAAAATTACAGACTTTTCAACATCCTATTCTACCCAGTTTGAGTCTCCAATAACCTTGAGCAGTGTTCATCTGTCCAGAAATGTTAGTGCTCATATACAAGGATTAAGCATTTGTAATCTAAAGGAAGTCTATATGGATTCAATAAGTATTAGTTGTCACCATCAAAATTAAGTGCTCGGGATCCTGGATTTCAACTTTTCAGAAACTGTTGAGTCCCCATTTAAAATTTAAAGAGCATGGCCAAGCGTGGCTATAAATTTTAGTATTTTTAATTATTAACTGCTTGAGGCTAATTATAACTGCTTGGGATGTTTTAATTACAACTGCTCAGGATAACCCTGCAGGTGTTTTGTGTCTAGATTTTTCTCTTTTATTAAATATAATTTGAGATAATTTTGAGTTGTAAAAATAATTTGAGAAGGGATACAAACATATCCTACTTAGATTCTAAAGAGGAGAGGAAATTCCCTATGGGAGAGTCCTCCTCTATTTGCAAGCCTAAGTTAGGATACTTTGAATATCTAACGAGAAAAGATTACATCCCTTTTGAGGGGGAGTGTCTTTACACTTGGATATCCATACTAGATGGATCCAAAGAACTCGTAGAATGATGAAGAAATTAAGATCAAGAAGAATCCCAATTCTCAAATTCAATTGAGTTTTAGGAATAGAATTTGGGCTGTTGTCAGTGGTACCCGACCACTTTACTTTCTGCAGACCCTGGGATGTAATATTAAAAGGCACTTGCCTATGGATATTATATTTATTTAATTGATTTAATTATTTAATTGATTGTTTGATGTTGATTACGATATTGGATTGCAGGCTTTTAGTAATTTTTTGGAGCTCTTGCATGTCAATCTTTATTTTAACCTAGAACCCGATCGAAGACTCATGAGGGATCACTAAAACTTTTTATACATTAATTAAATTAAAATTTTTAAGATAATATAGAAAATCTAATGCTTTTAAGAAGTAAGCTTGGGATTGTCAGGAGTTCTCATAGCATCTTGTTGTACCTTCTTTCCTTTGTTAGGCACCTCCACGCTTGTGGGTTCTGGTAGACTACCTGACCTATGAGAGTGTAGTTCTATCAAGGGGAATCTGTGTAAACTCTAGGATAAAATTATTTTTAAGCTTTTTTAAAATTGCTTCATCCTGATTTAAGCATTTAATCGAGTCAACTAGCATACATTACATTAGATACAAACTTAAAAAGTGTTAAATCTTTAATTGCATTGACTTTAAGTTTTATTTAACCCAACATATGTCAAGGGGCCAATTTGGATCTGCTCTAGATATCGGCCCTATTCTCAATTACTTAACTTAATGTCCTTACCCACTCTTTCATAAGTTATCAGATATATGGTTTTAAAGGGCCTAGGTGGTTTAGCCGGCTTCCTAATCCAGGTTGAGATAAGCCCAAATTTTGCATTACATTAGTTAGGTTCGGGTCACTGATTTTTAGTACCCATTTTAGACTTAGGTTCTAAGGCAGGTCATGGCTATAAGACCTCAACCTTCGAGAATCTAATTCCCACTTTCTAATAAAATTGACGACTTAAACTTAAATCTCTTTTAATCAAATTCAAGCTCAGTACTTAGGATAGGTTGGGGCACTTATGAACTATTTTAAAATCTCAGGTGCCTCCTACTCTTCTTCCTTTGATTCCAGAAATAAATGCTCAACCTTGATCCAATTCCATTTTAAAATTTCAACCACTACTTCTTTTGACACAAGCCTTAAAATTTTAAATGAAATTTCTACTACTATTTTAATTAAGAGTATTCATAGGAAACTCTAGTTCCCTATGATATAATTAACTATGAGGGCTTACGATCGTAGGAGATTTAGAAACCCAGATCAAATTTTTAAAAATCAAAGTTTTCAAAACTTCAATTAATTGTCTTTGGGAAAATCAAACCTGATGATCTTTATCATCATTTTTAAATGATTGGTAGTGATTAATATTTTCTTTCCTAGGATAGATATATCAATTACAATCATAACTTTAATGATGAAATTAATGATCCCTTTACTTAGATTAACATAGGCAAACATTTGACCAAATATCATTTTAATCCTCCGGGGTTATATGTTGTCTCCTCTTGAGTTTGACTACAATAATTGGGGTAAATCCAAAGTTATATAATTTAAACCCATTATGGAATGATATGTTCATCTTTTGAGGTGATATATCGTTCATAATGATGCGTTTAACTTTAAACCTAAAAATCCTAGGAATTCAATCTTTCTAAAGAAAATTAAATTTTCAAACTATACCTTTACTTTTTAATCAAACAAAGTGTTACCTAGCCTCTATTCCTGACTTTCAGTGATATTAATTGAGTTGTATCTCCATTCATATGTTTTGAACATCCGCTGTCCAGGTACCAAATGCTCTCATGAGGTCTTGTATGAGAGCATTTCTAAAAAATGACCAAGCATTAGACTTAGGAACCCAAATAAATTTGGGTTCACCTTTTGGCAATGATAAACCAGATGCATAATTAATATGCTGTATTTGATGCATTTTAGGTCTCGACACTAAATGTGTTTTACTATGAATAGTATAAGTGTGGGATATATATCCTATCATTCCACATGAAAAACATTTCACACCAGGAAAATGATTTGTTAATCTATATGAGTTATAATGTCTCTTCCTAGGTTTTAAACTTATATGCTTTTGTTTAGAATTAGTCTATTTTTCATAACAGCTTTCATTTTTATTTCTAGATAGAATTTTTAATTTTCAGATGTATTTCTCTATGTTCAGCTTCACCCATAAAAATTTTAAAATCATTTTTAAGTTCAGTATGTGATGATTTTAATAGTTCATGCTTTTTGTTAAAATTATGTTCAAGGCCATGTGTTACATCTATGTTTGCATGATCATTCCTTAGAATATCATGCTCTTTTTGTAAATTTAAATACTCTATATTAAGTTTAGCATGTAATGTTTTGAGTTTCCTATATACATTATGTATTTTCTCAGAAACTTCAAAAATTCATCATAGGATAAGTCACATACCTCTTCTTGATCCAAAATATCAAGTTTGTCCGCCATTAAGCACAAGTTTGTGACTTCCTCTTCTGTTTCTATTTCTGAGGAGTCTGAAGCTGAGTCTGCCCAAAAAGCTCTGTACAGTACTTTCTTGTCCTTCCTAACATTGATTTTCTCCTCAACTTTCTCCTTGCTAGGATTAGCTTTGAGATTTGGGCAGTCGGTCTTAATATGTCTAGGCTTCCTGTATTCATAATAAATGACATCATTTGAAACTTTTGCATTCCTATTTAATTTACCTTTTATTCCAATGCTAACGTCTTCATTGCTTCCTTCTAAGGAAACTTTTGAGTTGTCACGTCATGAGTGCAATATCTTCTTCATTTTTAGGCAGTGATTGATCACTTTCTGAATCATTCGCTCTCAACGCAATGTTCTTTTCTTTTACTTGTTACTTGCATCAATCTATCTTTGAGTCACTCCTTGCTCATAAGCAATAAGTGATCCAAGTTGATTGTCAATAGAATATTCATTCAAATCTTTAAAATCAATTATGGCAGTTATCTTTGCATCATAAAAAATAGGTAAACAATATAGGATTTTGTTAACTTTTTCTAAATTAGTGAGTTCTCTATCTAAAACATGCAATGAGGTAACAATCTGAGTAAAATGTGTATACATGTCAGAAATTGACTCATTTGATTTCATGTGAAATAGTTCATAGTCATGCAATAGAATGTTTAATCTGGATTATTTCGTCTCATTAGTTCCTTTATAAGTTACGCAAAGTCTATTCCAAATTTCTTATCTAGTTTTACATGTTGAAACACATGTAGTCCTCAATTTTCAGGGCACAAAAAAAAAACTATTTAAACATTTTGCATTTAACTGAGCTAAGTTTTTTTCCTCTAATATCCAATCAGTAAATGATGTTTCAATCCTAATGCCATCAACAAATCTAGTGGGTCTAGTGTAACCTTCCTGTACTAAAATCCATATGCGATAGTCAAGTGATTGCCGAGAAGTAGACGTGTGAGTTTTCCAAAAATCAAATGGGTTGTTATCAAATAAAGGCGGTCTAGTGATCGAATATCCTTCAGGAGTATTACGATTTCTAAAATTAGCCATAATTATTTTTCAAAAATTAATGTAAACTTTAATTTTTGAAATAGACTCTTATGCCACTTGAAAGTTTGTGACGGTTGTTAGACCGCATTGAACTTTCCCAAGGCTCACCAAGAGGGGGTGAATTGGTAATTTAAAAATTTTCTTAGATTTTGAAAATAATTTTTAAGCAAATTATTTTCAATGTTAAAGGTACTACTTTTGAAATGAGCAATAGTTTATAGTAAATAAAATTTTTAGAAAAACTTTTTAACCATAATAATTCAACATGCGAAAAAGTAAAAATGCGGAAAAATTAAAGTTAGCAGAAGACACCAAATTTTATAGTGGTTCGGTCCCACTAGATCTACGTGTACTCCCTAGAGATTCCTTTTCCAGGTATTGCACTAAACACTAGTGACTCTCCTTTTTCCCCCAAAGCAAGCAAAGAAGCCATTACAAAATCCTCTCTTCCACCAACCCCGATGCAGCAGAGAATCGTCGCCCTTTTTTACCCTCCTGGTGAAGGCAGAGAACCTGAATGTCCTTTTTCACCCTCCTGATGAAGACAAGGTACCGTCATCCTTTTTTACTCTCCTAGTGGAGGCAGAGTACCAAATCTCCTTAAAAATCTTCTCTATAGAGCCTTCAAGGAAGTAGGGCAGAGATTTGAAGAAATAAATAAGAGATCCTCACCTTTGGGCAACCTTGTGAATCCCCTCACAATTTCCTCTTACAAGATCTCTCACTCTCCACTCCCAAAACACTCTCCCAAACACTCTCCTTATCCACTCTCAAAAGAAATTTTTAGCAAGTAAAAAAGAATTCAGTTTCTAAGACTCATTATATATTAATTTCCCAAAAAACCATCCAAAAATTGAAATTTCAAAGTGAAATGTCATCAGATCATAGAGTATAATCGTGGATCATCTGTACGAATAGTTCAAAATTTATGGGATGATCTGGCAGGAACCTTTTTTCATACACTATTAATCATCTGTATGAATAGTTCAATTTTGTCTGGACAATGTGAATGAACCTTATTTTGTACACTGTCAGTCATTTGTATAATTTTTAAATCATTTGTACGAGCAGTTAAATTTGTATGGATGAACTGGTATGAACATAATTTCATACACTATCAATCATCTGTATGATTTTTAAATCTCTGTATAAATAGTTAAATTTGTATAGACGAACTGGTTCAAACATCATTTTGTACACTATCAATCATCTGTACGATTTTTAAATCGTCTATATGAACAGTTAGATTCGTATGGATGAAATGGTACGAACATTATTTCATACACTATCAGTCGTCTATATAATTTTTAAATCGTCTGTATGAACAGTTAAATTTATATGGATGAACAGACGAACCTCATTTCATACTCTATTAGACCTCTATACGAACTAACATCGTACAGTATGAACAGGATAAATTTTGTTTTTTAATTTCAATTTTAACTCTCTCCCCTTGTGCGTGTATGTATAGTTACCAAATTACAATCACACTCTCTTAGACTCAATAAAATAAAAAAATAAAAAATACTGAATTCATTACATGAAATCCTATTCTACTTTGTCTTGAAGTTGTCAGCAGTTTACAGTATGATTTCCCTGAAATATTAGTACACACAAAAACAAACAAAATCTATTCAATCTATGTTAGGTGAAATAATAAAAATATTAGAATAATAATATTTTATTATCATCAAAAATCACATAACATATAATTCAATCATGATTTCAATGTTTCAATAGGGTAACATAAAGAGGCAGATCACAGTTAATACATGAATTAACCTGACATAGAAAAACTAGAAGAGAAGATAGGCTAGAAGAGCTCTGGAAAATACAACCAAAGTAATCATCAATTTGATTACCCCAATGCCGCTCTACTCTACACGCAGGCAATCTTTGGCACATCACAATGTAAAGAATGAGAGAACTAGAAAAGAAATACAGGCAAAGGGACAGACAAATAAAAGGCCACTACCAGCAAATTTCCAGACACAACCACCCCTCCAGCAACAGGAATATACAGAAGCCCACTTAAACATCAAAAGCCACTAGCAAAACACCCAAGAAAGCTAAAAGGCCTTGCCGCCAATATTCATTAAGATGCATTCAAGAAGAAGAAAATTAGGGAATAAAACCAAATGCCAAAATCCCCAACCACAGCCCCAACACCACAACACTCACAATAATATTGCAATGAAGCAGGAGCAAAATATAATAGTATACATCGATTATACCCCCAACCGGCCACTTGAAAAGACTAGCTGACCTAGCCTCCAGACAACACCAAAACGCACAAAACCCCCTCGGAGTAAAAGAGAAACAACTAGGGAAAAATTAGAACAACCAGTATTCCAATCACAGCATAAGCCAATCACAAACACATACACACACAATAAAATAGGTATAAAAAAGGATAAAAAAAACAAAAGATTGTGCGTTAAAAGAAAAAGAAAAGATCTAAAAGCACCCAGAAATAACTAATAAAATAGAAAAACCAACCATAACAACAGGCAAAATAACCCAGCCAAAGCGAACCAGAGCACAACCAAAAGGCAACGAGAGGTTAAATTTTGACATACGGTAAGCCCATTTTATCCAACCTAATCAAGCCTTTCAGTAAATTTGGTAAGTTAGTATTAGAAAAATTAGTAAGGTAATTCAACATACAACCCAAATTGGCTAACCAATCAGCGCATGCATTCCCTTCCCTATGAACATGAGAAAAATAAAAGTTAACAAAAATTAACAATTGATTAATTTCTATAATATGATAGAAAAGATTAGGATTGAAAACTCTATTCGACAGATTCTTAAGGCAATGAATATTAGAAGTGGCATCCACCTCAATCCAAATATTAGTAGTTCCAAGCGATAGGCATAATTTCAAACCATTAAGAATAGCAGAGAGCTTAGCTATCACAACAGAACACTTATCCAAAGGGCTAGTAAAAGCCATGATCATATTACCATTATCATCCCTGATAATACCCCCACAACCAAAAGCATCCATTTTAATGGAACCATCAGCATTAGGCTTAAAAGTATTAAATGGAGGTTTGATCCAATTCACCAACTTTGGATCCTCCAAATAACTGCTAGTTTGCAGACTTATGCAAAACTTAGAAGCAACAAAAGACTAATTCCTAAAATTTTTGGAGGTCAAAAGATTGGCCTTGAAAAGTTTAAAAACTTAATCTTTAATATTCTAAATATTATGATGAGAATCCATACGAATATTATTAAACAGAGAATTATTTCTAGCAATCCACAAGTACCACATGATAAAAAAAGGAATAACATTCCTTATATGCCCTTTAGAATTAATGCTCAAGCAAAGTGTTGATAGACATATTAGCATTAAATTGATTTAAATTAAAAATCTCATCAAAGTAAAACCAAAATTTAATAGCAATCAGACTAGAAATAAACACATGATGCATATTTTCCACATGAAAGCAGCATTGACACTTAGAAGTAATAATAAAGCCTTTTTCCTCAAATTCTCGTCAGTAGGGATATAATTGTGCATGATTCTCCAGATAAAAATAGAAATGTTCTTAGGAATACTTTTATGCTAAATCATAGAAAATACATTCTTTACACATTTTTTATCTCTAAACTCATGTCAAGCATCCTTTAAACTAAACATACCATTGTGAGATAAATCACATAATAACAAATCATCAGAATCAATATTAATGGGTAACTTAAGGATTTTGAAAATAACATCACTAGGAAAAATTTTAACAAGTTTATTGTTGTCCCAATTGTTATCAGTGATAAAAGAATCCACTTTAATAACGGCAGTGGAGAAAGAGTTGAGGATAGAATTAATGGACTTACCTCCAAGCCATTGATCTTGCCAAAAGAAGATGTTAGCTCTACCAAGACCCCATTTAACATGAGGTTAAACACTCCACTTGATGTTATAAAGTCTTTTCCATACTCTGGAATCACCAATATTATAATAACACATAGAAGGGTGCTTACCAACACAATACTTATCATTCATAAACTTGGCTCAAAGAGAAAGTTTAGGGTGAAAATTGAACCATAATTTAAAGAAAAATTTATAAGATAAATCAAACATGTTTTTACAACCTAAAGCCCCTTCATTTAGAACCCCACAACATTTGGTCCAAGAGGACCAAATAACTTTAGAGTTCACATTGGAGCCACGCCAGAAGAACTTATTGATAAGTTTCTCAATTCTATTACATACAACAAGAGTAGGTTGCATGGTCTGAAAGGTATAGACATGTAAAGAACACAAAACACTTTTGATAAGAATTAATCTACCCCAAAAAGTAAGGAAGTTAGAAGGCCAAGAGTTGAGCCTCTTTTGCACATAAGTAATAAGATCATCAAAAAGAAAAATTTTCTTTCTTCCCTTGTAAAGAGGGACCCCTAAATACTTAATAGGTAAAGACCCTTGTGCAAAACCGGTACTATTTTTAATAGAAATAATGCGATTGTGAGGAACCTTGTTGGACACAATAAAGCAGCTCTTATTTTTATTCACAAAAAGACCACTATACTTTTCAAAACTATTTAAAAATCTCATGAGTCTATTAACCCAATTAAGCAAAGCATTAGAAAAATAATAACATCATCAGCAAACATAAATGGGAAATAGGAAAACCA
The DNA here is from genome assembly GCA_019925795.1 of Dendrobium chrysotoxum. Lineage (NCBI taxonomy): Eukaryota > Viridiplantae > Streptophyta > Magnoliopsida > Asparagales > Orchidaceae > Dendrobium > Dendrobium chrysotoxum. The sequence goes on along the minus strand of CM034303.1, from coordinate 35,713,023 downwards.
CCCAAAGTTCTATATAATTGTGAGGAAAATTTTCATAGGGATTGATATTGCCTCTAGACCAATACTTCATGGCTATAATAAAGAGAACTTGAGAGATAGGATCACCTTATCTCAACCCATGAGAGGACTTAAAAAAACCATGAATTTTCCCATTAATAATAATAGAGAAAAAAGAGTTTTCAATAGACTATTAAATAAGGTTAACAAAAACTGAATTAAAACAAAAAAAATGCAAAATGTGGTAAAGAAAATCCTAATTGACGTTATCATAAGCCTTAGCAATATCCAATTTAAAAATAATACTACCCCTAGGCACCTTAACATCCAAATCATGCAATATTTCTTGAGCCAATAAAATGTTATCCGAAATAGATCTACCTTTAACAAAACCTGTTTGATTAGGAGTGATAATTCTCGGAAGCAAAGGAGCATGGTGATTCATAAGAATTTTAGAGATCACTTTACTAAAGAAAGTACAAAGACTAATCGGCCTAAAGTCATTCCAACAAGAAGCCCCATTATTTTTAGGAATAAGCACAATAGAGGTAGAAAAGAAGAACTTAAGCATAGGGTTGCCAGCTAAGAAATCTAAAATAGCATTAAAAAGATCAAATTTCAGGATGTCCCAAGCTTTTTGAAAAAACTTAGTAGTGCAGCCATCAGAATGAGCAACATAATTAGAATTCAATTCAAAAACTATGTTCTTAATTTCCTCAATAGTAGGGGGAATAGTAAGAGCCAATTTATCCTCTTGGTTAATGATATGCTGAATAAGATTTGGATTATCATTAGGCATGGGACTGAATATATTATTAAGCAAGTTATTAAAAAATCCACACCAGAGCTAACAATTTCCCCAACATCTTCAATAAATGAACCATCAACCTGAGAAATTTTATTAATCTAGTTTCTAATTGTATTCCTCTTAACTAACTATGAAAATACTTAGTGTTATTATCACCATCAATAAGATGCTTACAGGCCGCTTTCTGCTTCCAAAAAGCTTCCTCCAGATCATGTAAATTACACAGATCACTTTTAGAACATTGTGGAGCATTAAAATTAGCATCAGAAGGATGACATTGTAAATTCTACTCCAAAGAGTTAAGTTTTTCTTCAGTAGAGACAATATTAGTAAAAAAATTTTTAAAGGCATTCCGATTCCACCAATTAATAATTTGCTTTAATCTTTTCAACTTAAACCATAATGTGTTCATACAAATAATAGAGTTATCGAGGTGAAGTGGAGCTTGCCAATCCTCCTGCACTAAGTTTTTAAAAGAGTGATAAAGATGCCACATGTTTTGAAATCTGAAGTTAAAAGTGGGGAAGTCATTTCTAAGCCAAATCATAATAAGCATAGAGGAATGATCAGAAAGAGTTCTACTAAGATGCTTAACATGCGTGGAAGTAAAACTATTAATCCAACTATCATTAAATAATAAACGGTCCAACCTTTGCCATTGATTACCATGGTTCTAAGTGAAATTGCTACTAGTATAACCAATATCAATGAGGTTGCAATCCAAGATCATGTTATTAAAATCCTCTATTGATTGGTAAATAGGTGTAGATCCCCCAAGTCTTTTAACCAGGGAGGAAATAGTGTTAAAGTCGCCTCCCACCAACAAGGGAAAATTAATACCATTTTGAAAAAGAATAATTTGGTCCCACAAAATCTTTCTACTGATATGAGAGGAATTCACATAAACAAAAGAAGCAAAATAGTTATAATGCATAAAACCAATACTACAATGAAGTACCTGAATAAAATCACCCACAATATCAATAACTATAGGATCCTTCCAAAGGACCAAAATCTTATTAGAAATATTGGCCACAACATTATAAAAACCCAAAAACCTAGTAGTACTATCCAACTTAACATTAAAAATAAAAGGCTCAATCAAAATAATCATTGAAATATTATTAATATGACATAAGTTCATAACTCTAACCCTAGTGGAGGAATAACCAATACCCCTAAGATTCCAAATAATAAAATTAAACCTGAGCATTTAAATGAGAAGATTGTGATTGGGTTGTTCTAGGGGATTGAAACACAATATCTTTATTTTTCTTTTTCTTTGTATATTGAACAAAATTAAAGTCATTCTCCTCATCAGTTGCTAGTTTAGAATTATCTTACTGATGTTCATGATCATTCATAGAAATAAAATTTTTTGGTAGAGTTTGAGAATCCTTACAACCCTTTACTGCATTTGAACCAGAATTAAAAGTGCCCTCGGCAAAGTCCCCTTGGACAAGTTCTCCTTCTTCAAAGTTATGCACTCCAATTTCTTGTTCATGGGAAATATAAATAATATTAGTATGATGATTGGCATCCTTGCTATTTATGTCAGAACTAAGATCAACTAAAATCTTGTTAGTAGAACAAGGTAGTTTCAAACTAGTTATCATATTATTATGCTCAGCAATCAGAACATCCATTTGTTCATCTATATTGATGGCCACCCATTGCTCATTAGCATTACTAATATTGTAAGAGAGTAGATAGTTAGTGTCAATAATACCAGAAGGAGGTTACACAGACCCTCCAACCTTTGATGATGTGTCCACCTCAATAATACTTTATCTCCAACCTTATCTGCCACTGGGATGACAAGTTCCTGATCACCACTCCCTCCAACCATAGGGACGTCAGGGGGGGGGGGGGGGTGTTACCAGGGTGAGAGATATGCTCCTCAACCATTTCCTGAATCGGGTCAAAATTCTAAACATAAGAATGATTCCACTCAATATTCCTTAGGCAAATTTTTATATTCAACTTTTTGTTAGTAACCTTTAAGCCAAGAACTAATCCATATTTCTTTGGGATATTTCTTTAAAATATCCATTTCAACCATAACTCGAGCAACCGATGGCTTAGAAACAGATGCGGTAGCAAGATCCGTCTATAATGGTCTACCAAAGATGGAAGCTAAAGCAAAAAGAACTTAGGAATTAAAAAACGTGCAGCCTCAGATTTGGAAATGAAATCCAAATTGGGGTCATAGGCGATTCCTCTCTAACATAAAAATCAGGAGTCCATTTGAGCAAACGTCTTTGGCAAATTTAAATATAGTACACTCTTTTTGAAAAAATGCAGCTATAATCTAAATAATTTGAAAGTTGTATAGCAACATGGTGTTGATACATCAATCCAATAGAAAAAGTTCCAGAGAGTTTGAGATTAATGAAAAACTTATGGATGACATCGAGATTTGGCCGGTGTAAAACAAATTTGACCATAAGAGTAAAGGCGAATGGAGCAACAAGATGAGAAATAACTTTATCTTCATACATCAAGGCTTGTAAACCTTTAGAAAATGTATGAACGAAATCAAGCTTAGGGCTAGCAGAGGAAGAACAACCCATAAGAACCTCCTTAAAAGAGTGAGACTTATCTTTTACATTCGTAGAAAACCAAGGGTTTGATGATGATGGAGTTGTCATCACCCAGAACCTCAGAAAAAGTAAGGGAAATCAAAACAAAATAACAAAACCAAATAGAAACAAGAAAGCGAACAAAAAACCAAGTGAAACCAACCAAAAAAAAGGATCCTTGATGAGGAGAAACGATGAGTGAGTAGGAACCCTAGAATCGCCTTAGAGTTCCTAGAGCATAGAGAGCCAAGTGTTTTTGATTTTGTATTGCACTATATGATTCTTTTTTTTTTTTTTTTTGATAAAAAACCATCAGAGTGGCCTATACATTAATATAAAAAAAGGGGTTAGAAGTCCTTAAGGAGATTGCTAGCTCGCTACTACTCAAAAGAGCTACAAAAGAAAGGAAAAAAAAACCTAAGAGCTTGTGAACCCCACTAAGCATGAGTACAAGATAGCCTAATAACATTCTAACAACCAAAATAGTAAAGGAGAAAGAATCAACAGCCAGTTTAGCCTTTCCAACCAAAAGAGGACCCTGCAAAAAACAAGAACAAGTCTCCAAAAACCTGTAAAAAAGGCCTACATAGACACTAAAGAAAGCAGTTAACCATAACCAAATAGAAATAACAAAAAAAAAAAAAGAAATATTACTTAGCAAATAGATTAATCTACCAATTAAATAGGCGTTATACCATTAACAAATGTAGTAAGTAATAATGATACTGAGCAAAATCTCAACCAAAGTGAGCTCAACATAAACCAATCTAAATAAAAGATCAAGATGAAGTATTGCACTGTATAATTAGACGTTTTTAAATTAAAAATTAGGGTTTTTGAGATCCCCCTTATAAACTCTTTCTTATCTTGATGGAAAGAGTCTTTTGGCAGTCAAGTGACATTTTCTTTCTATGTGAGAGATTAGAGAGTCCACATTCATAAGGGATAGAAGAGATGAGGTTAAGAGAGGGAGAGTGTCCTGACAAACTTAAGGGGATGAGAGGGGGCACACGATTGTTATGCTAACCCGCACCTTGAATCCTCTAGTTGTGTTCTGGTGGAGCTCTTGGAGAAGAGCTCTAGGAAGAGAAGTCTTTGGGGTCAAAGGAGGGAGAGGCATTGCCACTAAGGCATGGAGATAAAGGAGGGAGGACATCTCCACTCGGTCGAAGAGGTCAGAGGAGGGATTGGCTTCTTTGCCAGCACGAGGAGGTAAGAGAATCTTTGTCTGTGTAAAGGAAGAAGGGCTTGTCCTCCTAGCTATTTTCTTTAGGAGAGTCAGTATTTGTGCAATGCCCAAAGAGGAGGATCTTTGGGGAGTGGACATAGGTCAATTTGGTCAAAACACTAGAGAACTTGGTTTAAACTTTCTTACATTTTTTAAGTTTAATTTATTGTAATTTACTTTATTGCACTTTGATTTTATTTTGATTATATTGGTGAAAGAAGTTTTTAGTGAATTATTTGAAAATTAATAAAGAAAGAAAAATGCAAAAAAAATATTTTCCAAAAAGTTTGAAAAAAAAATTATACTTGCTTTTGGTTTTATTTTGATCTATTTATCTCTTTTGTTTAATCACTTATTCAAGTTTCAACTTTTATTTTTGGAGAAAAATATTTCAAAAGTTTAAAAAAAGCAAATCACCCCCTTCTTGGTGTTCCTTTTGCACATTCAAGTGCCCTCAAAGCACTTTTAATTGGTATTAGAGAGGGCTCTCTTTTTTTTTTTTTGGTTTAAACATCTTGAGTTTATCCAATGGCACATATTAATAGTTATAGTGCTTTGACAGGGTACTATATTATCTGATCATCAATGTTTTATAACATTTATTTCAATTTTGGAAAATCTGTATGTCTACTTTTTTATAATCCATTGACTTTTGAATGTGGCATATGATTCAAGTTGGCTACGCATTACCTTTTAAAATTATGAATGAAGTTAAAGTAGATATTCATTTTGTTAAATGGTCCATAGAAGATCATGATTTAGCATAACAAAATGCAAGATGTTTGAACTATTTTTTTGAGCTCATAAATTTGAAGACTACATGCGAGTTTCAACTTATACCACTAGTAAGGAGGAGTGAGATAGACATTGTATTACTTATGAAGGAACTAGTAAAGTTAAAAAAAATCTCACATGAATTTGTTATTGCCTGAATACAAAATTTTTTTGCATGTAACCTACTAAATAAATTTTTGATATGTACACTAGGTTTAAAAAAATATTACCTCTCTATATTCCTTAGAAAAAGAAGTGTCAAGTGCTAAAGAAGTTAATAAAATTTTATATTGTCTGGCTAAATCATGGGATGTAAATGTAATTGTTATTTTTGAATTGAAGGATTTAACTTCATATCCTACTAATAATCTTCTTGGTTCTTTGATTTCCTTTGAGAAAAATATAAGTTAAACAAATTTAGTTTTAGTATATTGAAAGAAGGAGAAGATAATTTCTTTGAAAGCCACTGATATAGAAAGCAACGATTCAAGCTTGGATGGAAAAGATGACGTAACATTAATGACGAGGCAATTCAAAAGATTCTTGAAACATAAGCAAAAGTGCCATAATGATAAATAGTGAGGTAAGAACTCAAAGTTAAACAAGTTTTCTACTAAGACACAATTGATATGATTGCCTGAGCTTAAAGAATAACCCGATGAAGGAAAAGGGTGAGGATAAAAGTAACTTAATAAAGGGAAAACAAAATATTTAAAAGGCTTTTTGGGTGAACTATAACTCATACACATTAGAAATTGAATCAAAATAGGAGGTGAGCTATATAACATTTATCTTGATGATAGAATCGCCTAGTGTAGATTAAGTATTGGCTGATGAATCTTGGATTATAACTTTGCAAGAAGAGCTTAATAAATTTATTAGAAATAATATGTGGGAGTTAGTAAGGAGACCCTCAAATAAGAGTGTAGTTAGAACTAAAGGGGTATTTAGAAATAAATTAAATAACTTTGGATCAGTAGTTAGAAATAAAGCTAGGTTGGTAGCTAAGGGATACAATCAAAAAGATGGAATAGATTTTGAATAAACCTTTACCCCTATAGCTAGATTAGAAGCCATAAGAGTGTTGTTAGCATTTACATATTTTAACGGCTTTAGGTTATATCAAATGGATGTAAAAAGTGTCTTTTTAAATGGAGTAATTAAAAAGGATATCTATGTTGAGCAACCACCAAGTTTTGAGAATTCAGCTTTTACCAATCATGTTTATAAGATTAAGAATGTACTTTATAGGCTTGAGTAAGCTTCGAAGGCATGGTATGATAGACTTATTAACTTTCTCTTAGAAGAATCCTTTGTTAAGGGTAGTTAGGCACTACCATATTCACTAAGAAAGTTGGAGAAGATATATTCATAATATAGATTTATGTTGATGATATCCTTCTTGGATCCCCAAATGATGATTTAAGAAATGAACTTTCTTCTACTATGAGTAATGAAATTGAGATGAGTATGATGTGTGAGCTAACTTATTTCCTTAGTTTTCGTATTAAATAATGAGAAGATGGAACCTTCTTAATAAAAACTAAATATATTAAAATTTTTTGAAGAAATTTGATATGAAATATTTTAAAAGCCTGAATACATAGATGTGTCTAACTACCTATTTAGATAAGAATTTAGATGGTAAATAGTAGATTAGAAGAAATATATATGGACTATAAGTTCATTATGCTACAAAACTACATTAGGCCTTATATTATGTTTAGAGTTTATTTATGTGCTAAGTTTTAGGCTGTCCCTAGGGAATCCCATATGACCACTATCAAAAGATTTTTAAGATATCTTACAGGACCCCAAAACTTAGGTATATGGTATCATAAAAATAGCTCTACTTTTGACTTAGTTGAATACTCAGATTTAAACTTTGGTGGTTATAGAGTAGATAAGAAGTGTGTCTCAGGAACATATCAAATCATAGGATATTCATTAGTTTCTAGGTCTATTGGAAAACAAAATTTTATAGCCTTATCCTTCGTAGAAGTCGAATATGTAGCTATAAGAAGCTGTGTTGCGTATGTCCTTTGGTTGAAGCAAGAAATTCTTAATTTTGGACTACCGTAGGAATTATCCCTATCATGTGTGATAATAATAGTGTGATTTATATCTTAAAAAATTTTATTCAACATTATAATACTAAGCATACTGATATTAGACAACACTTTATTAGGGATCAAGTGGCTAAGGGAGAAGTAGAATTATAGCATGTGGATACGAAAAAATTCATTGGTAGATATTTTCTTCAAACCCCTAAATTATGATACATTTAGCACACTCAAGACTAGACTTGTGTTTTTAATATATGTGTGTAGGACTTTGGGGTCGTTGGATGCTTACAATTTTTTTTATATATTTATTTTCTGATATGTTTATATTTAGTTTCTGTTTTATTTTTGTGCTTTTTAATTTGTATGTATGTTTGTTTTATACTTTGTTTCTTAGTCTTTTGTTTACCATTATAGTAGTGTTCCTATTTTTGGTGAGGTCAAATGGGGAGAATGACTTCAAAACTTGATGGATAAATATTTTTTTATTCCTTATTTATCTATTGTATATTTCCTTTTATGTCACTAATCCTTTCCGGTACAACGCACACTATGCTAAAGTGAAGATTAAAGGCTCAAGACAATGTTGGAGAATCAATAAAAATGCAATCCCTATAAATGCTTGGCTAGTTTGTTGAAGATTGCTTGAGGGAAGCTTGTGTCCTAAAGGTTGTAATCAAGTTGAAGATATTGAACATATTATAGTTAGATGTAAATCCTTTTTAAAGGTTGTTGATACTTTTAATAAATGGGAATTTAAGATTCCTTTTTTCAAGAATTTTTTTATTTGCTTGGAGTATTTGGAGAAGAATGCTAAATTTAATACATGATTAGTTAGAGTGTATTGTTCAGCTATTTAACATTCTTGGATAGATAAAACTTATTTTAAGCTCAAGAATTTAGTGCATTCTGAGACAATAGTAGTGGTTTAGGTTTTGGCAGATTTTATTCAACTACTTTTTAGTCCTGTCTTAGGTAATTGGGATGTTAACTAGTCTATTGGGCTATTCAAAAACTCATGGCATCCTATTCCACTGATATGGATAAAATTAAATGTTGATGCTTCTCTTCTATAAAATTATCGGGCTGGTATGGCTGGAGAAATAAGGGACCATAAAGGTAGATTCATTATTGCTTTTGGAAAGAAATAAATGCATTGGAATTCAACTATGTTGGAGTTATTAGATGCTATTGCTATAAAGGATGAGCTAAAGGATTGGTTGTTCGATTATGAAGGTTTAATCATTGAAGGTGATAATGTAAGCATTATCATGGATCTAGGGAGATCGGCAAAGAAGATCAAATGGAATTGTAAAGACAGATTGAAAAATTATTTATCATCTCTTGATGGTTTTAATAAATTTCTATTTCATTTTGTGTCTAGAGAGTGTAATAAAGTTGCAAAATTTTGTGCATCTTATGCTATTTTAGGATATTTTTGTTGGTATAGTTTAGATGTCAATAACCTTTCTTTAACTTTATTTTCTTTGATAAGGAAGGAATGTGATAGTTTATCTATCAGATAGTTCTTGTAATCTTTACTTTTATTAATGCAAATCATAATCATTAAAAAAAAGAGGTAATTTATCACACTAGTTTTTAACTATACACATGGCTACTAAATGCAATAAATTATGTTTGAGAAATATGGAAAACATTCATTTGTCATTTAAAGCATTAGAGTCTATATTAGTACTAGAATTGGATTTTCTCCGTTAGCCCAAAATTAAGGAATTAGCTAGGCATGACATGTAAAGAATACAAACTAGATTTCATTATTTTCATGAAAGATAAAATAAAGGAGTAAAAGTTAATTCATATGTCAACCAGATTGTACAAATGCACTCTTTACGCTCCTTTCACCTTTGAATGTTTGGTTGCTTACAAGGGACAAATAATAATTCCCAAATATAGTATCCAACTCTCCCTAGCCTCCCTTAGATTTTAATTTAAGGGGGCCTTACAGTCTAGAAATATAAAATCATAGAACTATGATTGAACTGACAGAACTCCCCACTAAAATAATAGAAAAATTATTTAAACTTGTACAGAAATGGACTAAGGCACCATGGTGCTTAACATGGTGGCACTATAGAATTATCAAATGAAGTAGCGCCTCAGTATTGCCGGGATCGCTCTATTTCTTCACTTACTTCATATGTCTAATGGCTGAACTGGTACATCACTTGGTTGATTCAGTGTGGCTTCATCTTTTATTAATCGCTCCACCATGGTGTTGTAAAAGTTGAGCCCTATGGCATTTGAGTGAGTAATTTATCATTAAGGTATTGTAATGCTTGGCACTCCAATGCTCAAATTTTTGAAGCTCCGGCACTGTGATTTCCTGATTTGGCACCGAGCCGTACTGATGCTGTAGTGTTGGTAGTTGGGGCACTGCTGTGTTGGTTCAACACTTGTGAATTATTTCTCCTTTTTCCTAAGTATTTCTTGCACAATATAAAATAAAAATAATATTTTAATTGATATTTAAGATAATAGAATAATATAAAATTTATACTTAAAAATTCTCCCTAGCTTAAACTCTTACTTATCCCCAAACAATGGTGTAATCACCTATTGATTAACTTAGTAGCCCAGATAAAAAATGATAATTTAAGATTATTAAAATGTAAGAAAATAATTCACTATGTAAATGTAATTTGGAATGACTAAAGTTATACAAATTTTTGAAGGATCATAAGTAATTGTCCTAATCAATCATCCTTGTTGTTGCTTACTTTAAACTTATCCACTACAAGTGCAAGTTTAATGATGACTACTAACTTTAGATACAAATAATATGTCAAATTGAAATCATTTGTCCTTGTAGTTAAATTTGAAATTCATTGTAATCTATCCTATGTATTAGTTTACTTGCAATTTCAAATTTGATTTAAATATTAGGATAACTTTAGGAATTAAGCTTTATCAAATACCTATTTTTGAAGTACTCATATTCTTTTTCTTTTTCTTCCTTTCTTTTGATTTTCATGTTTTTCATATTTTTTATCTTCTGAGTACTAATAATGATTTTGAGTATCTGATAGTTCTTTTCCTTCTAGTAACCCTAACTTGAGTTAATGTAAGTATATTAGTAAGCTCATTAATTCCATAGTCAAGTTTATAATATTTTTCATAATTTAATCTCTACATTCCATTTCTCTAAACTTAATTATTAAATCTTTAAATCATTAGTCTGTTCCTTTGTGTATTATTTTTAAGTTAAAAGTGAAACAATAACTTGGATGCTTTTCTTTAGTTAATTATTATAATATTCAAAATGAAAATTGTGGTTCTTTATTCATCCAAATAATCACCTAGAGTTCAACATTATTATTAATTTTAAATTATTTTTAATTATTTTTTTTAGCAAAATAAGCATTCAAAGTGCAAGCGCTATGTAGAGGATATTTTCAATAGTTTAGAAATAATAGGGATTTCATGAAATGTAAATTGAACTAACACAACATAAATAAATCACTACATAGAAAATAATATCACAATTGCAAGAAACTAAGCATGCCTTTTTCATTAAGGATGATACAACATCCAAAAGGCATTAAGACTCACCTTCATCAATGAAATATTAAATAAGCCAGTAATTCACAATAACATCTATAGCTATCATAGCCATCCATAATATCACATCACTACGGGGATCTCCCCCTAAGCAAAGAAATGAAAAATAAAGAAAGGTAAGGAAACTACAATCACCAGAAACAAATAACATACTCTCTCCTCACTCTCTCCTACAAATAAATTAATAATTAGAATAAAGAAAACAAGATAATAACCAACAAAAATAGTAAATAATTGCTCTTTATTAGTATCTCCTCTCACACCAACAATAACAGAGAGAGCATAAATAAGTGAGGAGTGTCCTAGACCTACAGAAGTAGTTCCTCTAATGATATACATAAGAGAAGAATGAATAAGTTTACCTAAGTTAATAGAAGTAAAGTAAAATTATTTAGAATGATAAAAAAGATAAAGGAGAAGATAAGATCATAGAAGAAAAGGAGAAGATAAGATCACAAAATCACAACATAAAGCAACTCAAAATAAAATGAAAATAATAAAATCAACCCTTCCTATTTATAAACTAAATGAGCACTATGGCCCTATGATGGGCACCATTACGTTGCTAGCAAAAATACTAAATGATTATAAGTAAACTAATAAAGGAACCAAACATGAATGACACATGGGACTAAAGTGCATGTATCAGTAAATGAACTTACACCTTTTTGACCAAGAATCCACCATAGCATTTGCACGTTAGAGTGTACGGAGCTAAGGAAAGACCTTTGTTATAGCACGATAAAAACTAATTATGGTTTTGACCTATTCCAACAACACTACATCACCTAATAAAGAATCATAATGGAAGTAGTTGCATTGTATCGTAGCATTGATAGAATGTTCTAGCACTATAGCAAAGATCAATTTTGGCATCACAGTGCTACATGGACCAACGTTGAAGCATTTTATGAGTAAGAATAGCACTATGGTGCTTAAATACCAATGCTAAAATATTATAACATGCCAATTTTCTTGAGACATCAATGTAGCGGCTTTTAATTTAAATGTTGTGGTGCTTGGCAAGCAAACATTGTGTTGCTTAATGATCTAGTGCTGCAGTAGTAGGCTAAATTTAGAACTTAAGTAAATTCTAGAAAAAAAATAATATGTTATAATATTGGTCAGAATCATACTTAGCAAAACACATTTAACACACACATTATATTTTTCAAAACAAAAAAATATTAATCAAAATTTCAAAATTACACAAAAATACACATCAACAATAAAAAAACTAAGATCTAACATCAATATATTTGGTTTGCCTCCAAGCAGGGCTAAGTTTATAGTCTTTCACCAGACTTTCCAAGAATTATTATTTTGGCTGGGATGTATCACTACCCCTCCTCAAGTGGTCCACACTAAGATTCTTCCCTTTCTCCTTTGGATTAATTTCAATAATACTGAGCAAAAATCCATGAGGTCTGCTACTAAAAGATATTACAAGATGTTTAGTTAATTTTCCAAGTTTTTAATTAAAGTAGATTGATTATGTAGTTGAGTTCCTAGTTGAATCACTACCTCTTCCAAAGGTATCTTCCTATCTCTGAATTTATTATTTTGATTAAAACCTAGGGAATTAGAAGGTTTAAGGTTTACTATAGGTAGTTAAGGATTATTCCAGTTTCCTCCTTGATTTGATTGACCTGCATTCCACTGATTGTTGTAACCAACATTACTATTAGACCAATTAAAATTTGGGTGGTTCCTCCAACCTGTATTATAAGTATTTAAATAGGATTATTTTATCTTACAATAAAATTCACATTCTCAATATCTATAACACTATTCTCTCAAATAAAATTCAAATCTTGATCTTCCAATTGCATAGCTGATTCTGATCCTAAACTAAATTCAAAACTATCTACTTTTTAGATATAATAGCTACCTGAGAAGTCCAAATAGATATGGAATCTGACTCATAAACTCTATCTACTCTCTTAAGATTATCCCTATAAGAAGACCACAAAAAAGTATTTGTAGCCATTTCCTAAATTAATGCATAAGCTTTATCAAATGGCTTAAACATTAAAGTTCCTTTAGCTACATCATCAGTGAATGATCTAAGGGATCCTACCAATCCATTATAAAAAGTCTTAATAACTAACCAATTAGGTAAATCATGGTTAGAGCATTTCGTAAGCATCTCCTTAAATCTCCCCCAACTTTCATAAATTAACTCTTCTTCAAACTGAGAAAAGGATGTGATATCATTCCTAAGCATGAAAGTTGTTTGGAAGGGGGAAAATAATTAGTTAGGAATTTATGTGCCAATGCATTTTAAGTGGTTATGGAGCCTCGGGGTAAGGAATTCATCCACAACATAGCTTTGTCTTTTAGTGAAATAAGAAATAATTAAAGCTAATAGCATCATCGCTGACACTATTATACTTAACTGTTATACAAATTTTTAAGAAGCTTATAAAGTGTAGGTTGGGAACCTTAATAAGAGTTCTCCATATTGCAAATCTGGGCCTAAGTACTGTGATTGTGATGATAACAAATATTATTGTTTCTGTACTACTACTATTTTTGGATATCAATCGTTCTTACTAACCTTTCAGGTCCACAAGTTCACTTGCAATGCCAATCAGCTCAAGATCGGGTAGACTAGGATTGAGTCTGTCTGTAATTTTAATTTTAGTATACCTTTTGCCTTTCTTGAATCAAGTCATGTATCTAGTGGACCCCAAGATAAGTAAACTTACACACAGACACTCAAGGTAATGGGTTAGTGAGTTAGAGAAATTTTCTTATTTTTTATCTAATTATACAGGATGATTTATATCGTACTGGATATAGAAAACCCAAATTAGGGCATCCATGTTAATTAAGAGATTAAACTAATTATACTATATAATATATATCGTATATGATGATCAGTTCAGATTATGAAAATCAGCCGGCAATCACAATTTAGGTAATATTTTATTTTTCAAAATTTGTATATACCATACAGGATGATCATTATCATCCTGGACGATATATGTCAACCATGCCTAAATTTACACTCTAATTAGGATAATAATTATGGTAAATTTTGATTAGATTTGATCATACAGGATGATCGATGATGATCATCCTAAATAATAGATAATAGGCATGGGATTATAAGGGATCACCATATATCATCCCAGATGAATACCATAATTTTTTTACTAATCATCTATGATGATTGACCTCTTTTGTACCATATGACAAAGAAGTGCATGGGTCGACAAGGCATCTTCGAGGATCGTACTAGACGATGTTTAATTTTTTTATACTAATCTTTCGTGATAATATTATAATTTTCTGGGATGATCAGTCTATTTCTCTTGAACTAATCATATAGAGGCATGCAATTCATACTAGCTGAATTGGTATTTTTTAACTAATCATACAGGACAATCAGTGCCACCATATTAAAATTAGGGATTCTTTAAAGGTTCTCCATTTAAGCTCTTTTATTATCCTTGAGATAATCTTTTACTAATTAGTCTTCTTAAGGGAGAGCTAGAGAAGGAAGAGAGAGAGAGAGAGAGCTTGGGAAAGAGATAAATCCTTGTGAGGGGGAGTTGTGAGGGATTCACAAAGGTTGCTCCAAGCCAGGTTTCCACCATCTTCATCAAGCTGCTTGTCTTGTTCCTTGGTGGCTTTGGAAAGATCTTCATCAGCATCAGATCCAGGTTCTCTGCCTACTCCAGGTGGGAGTAAAAGGATTCCAAGGTTCTCTACCTACTCTAGGAGGGAGTAAAGGGATTTCCAGTTTCTCTGCCTACTCCAGGAGGGAGTAAAAGGATTCAAGATACTTGTTGACCTCATTTTTGTATGAGGTCAGTAGGACCAATCCAGACCTTAGGATCTTTCCAATCCTTAGAATTACTATTGACCCTAGGATCAAGCTAATCTTAGATCAATCCAGAATTTAAATATCATTCCAGATTCAAATTGACTTAGTCCCATATTAATTTTAAAACTCAACTCAATCAAACTTCAGACTAACCTAGACTCTAGGATCCTCCTAGACTTCAGACCCTAGAATCTATTCTAGATCCTAGGATTCTGCTTGACTCTAGATCATATGATCTTCTTAGACCATAGGATCTATTCTAGACCCTAGGATTCCTCTAGATCCATCTAGATCTAAGGATCATTCTAGACCTTAGGATCCTCCTAGAATTTAGACTTTAGAATCTATTCTAGATCCTAAGACTATTCTAGACCCCAAACCTTACGATATCTAGACTCTAGAATTTCTATAAATTTCAAATCCTAGGATCTACCCATGTCCTAGATCTACCCAGACTCCAGATCAATCTAGGTCTTAGGATCTTCCTAGACCTTAGATCTATCCATACCTCAAATCTATTCAAACTCTAGACCAACCCAGACTTTAAATCAACCCATTCAAGACTTAAATCAATCTAGAGTTTAACTCAATTCAAATCCCTGATCAATCATGACCTTTAAACAATTCAAATCCAACTGTCACAGCCTCTGACCTGGCTTTAATCCTATCTAATCATCTGCAATCACCTAAATGATTGTAAATGATTTAGATAGTTCAAACCCTATCACTCAAAATCAAAATCTAGCTCAAAACCAGAAATCCAGATCAAATTCAAAGGCTAAAGGTCTATGTCCTAAAAGCCTTTTCTAGCAAATATTTGAACATTTCAAAACCCTATCAAATGACCTCTGATTCAGGGTCTGTAGTTCCACACTGATGTGACATATCTCTAGAGGCAACCCTCCAAATTTGAGCCCATTCGGAGGTCTCTAACCCCAGAAACTGAATTGAAATCCAGAGGCTGTAAAACCTTCAAATATTTACAGTCTATGCCACTAGACCTGCGACCCAGTGAATCTGACCTTGGAGCCTTCTCTAAACCCTCAAACCACTTCCATACCCTTGATTATGATCCATTGAGCAATAAACTATATTTTGTTGTAATCAATTTGACCCCTAGTTGACCAGGGGTCAAAATGACCAAAATACCCCTATGAGGTGTAAATAGTCATTTGAACTAAATGAGCCCCAAATCAAATGCAATCACTTCAAGCAAGTTTCAATCATTAAACCAAACATGTTAGACCCAAAACTAGCCCCTGGGTCAATCTGGTTGACCAAGTCAACCAGGTTGACCAAATAGGTCTTTAAGGGTAAAAATAGGTCATTTTGACCAAATGACCTCCTCAGACCTTGGGACCACCTCCATTGGTCTCCAAATGTTGTTTTGAATCTTTTGATCCCATTCCCAGACCCTAGACCCACCTGGTTGACCAAGTCAACCAGGGTTGACCTAAAGGCCTATTAAGGGCCCAAACAGGTCATTTTGACCAAATGACTTCTCCAGATCTTGAGACCACTACCAGTAGACTCAGATTATTATTTTGAATTGATTGAACCTAGCCCCTGACCCTGGGTCAACTTGGTTGACCAAGTCAACCTAGTTGACCTATTAAGCCCATTAAGGGTTTAAATATGTCATCTGATCAAATTGAACTCTCTAGACCCTGTGACCACCACCAATAGATTCAGAATATTATTTTGATTTTATTGGACCTACTTCTAGCCCTTGGGTCAACCTGGTTGACCAAGTCAACCAGGGTGGACCCAATCAACCCCTAAACTCTTTTATATCAAATCAAGCCTTGGATCAACTTTAAACTCCCTTAATTTTCTTTGACAACATCCTTTAATGATTTAAACTTAACCAGACCCTTAACCCAGTCAATAATTGACCAAGTCAACTAAGGCTCAAGTTTAGTCAAATCTGACCCATTTGGGTCAACTCAATCCTTGTGATCAAAGCATTATTTTTAAACCCTCAATTTGATTCTAATATATGATTCAAACACACTTAAGCATATCATGATCCAAATCATGATCAAGTTGACTTAGTCAACTCATTCCTTTTGGTCAAAGCCATGTATCTTACATGCCTTTGCACTCAAATGCTAGACCTCATTAATTTGAGAACCCTTGAATTCATTTCACTCAACATTTTGATTACCCCCAAATTTGACGTGAGTCAAAGCGTGGTCAAATTGACCAAGTCAAACCATTAGAAAAATTGGTCAAATTTGAGATAACTTTGCTTTGATTACTCAAACCTTCAATGGGTTGCATTAAACCCCATCTAAGCCAACCCATCAATCCTCCTTGCTACCACCACAACACCCCTTGGCCCATTAACTGGTCAAATAGTCAATGGGTTGTCAAGTAATACCTTAAAGTGGTCAAATCATTCTCTGTAAAACTAATCCATTGATTATAAAACTAATCCAGCAGCTAGGTTGAGATATAGAATCTTCCTATAACTCATCTCAGCCTTTAGATGGAACTTCAATGGTCTAGATCTTTCCCACATGACTTTATGGGGACAAAAGGACCTTTACAGCTAATGTCCTTGCCATGTGCTCTCCCATCTGCTCCTAACCATCTCTTAGACATATGACATTAATCCAAGCTGCTTTCTGGTTGATCTGAACTGTTGATTCAACCTGGAGAAGGTTGAATAGGGCAAATATCCCATTTGAGAAAGGATTTTTTTTTTCTAATCCATACACTCGCTCTCTACCTGAGCTCTCTTTGACCCATCCCCAGACCCTCTTTTTCATTTCCCAAGTGAAAACCAATCGCTAGAAGTCACCAGCGATGAGCCTTCCGGCGAGCTCAAGTTAAAATCTGTCGAAGGCTCCGTCCACTCAATCTGTAGCTTATTAGATCGAGAGTTCAAGAGGGAAAAGTATCGTGGACAATCTACAAGCTCAGAGAGTCCATGAATGTGAAAATTCATCAGGTGGATTAGGTAAACACCTTAACCCTAGGTTAGGGTACACTAAGTTAAATAGATTTTAATACAGCTTGTTTTAAGCCATATCAAACACTCCACAAAATTTTTGTTCATGTGCTTAATCTTAGTTTAAAATTTCATTTAATTTAATGGTCTAGATCGAAAGAACGAGCTCATAAACCTATTCTAGGATTCAGGTTAATTTTCGCATGAACTATGCATGATTTGAGCCATTGATCCGCGCATCGACCGCTCAAATCCTGCCATTCCACGGTTAGTTCAAACCACGGATCTGATCTTGCAAAAATCTCCTCGTCCGGCTCGATCTCAACCCTCCATTCAGTGCCGCGGGATCGCTTCTCTGCCGTTCGATCTCTCCCAGCAGAGATTAAACACTAGGATTTGATCTCTGCCGTCAGATGAAGCCCACGCGGATCCGAGGGTCATCCCAATTTTGACTGGTTAAAGTAAAACCGTGTGGACCCGCTGCCGCCGGCAATCATTGGCCGCCTTTTACGGTGGCCAATGGAGCGTCGCCACGTGGCGCCACCGTTTCTTTCCTTTTTTTTCTTTTTCTTAATCTCTAATTATTTTTTTAATTAGATTTTAATTAACAGAAATTAAATAACTAATTAAAAAAATTAATTTCAAACCTAAGATTAATATATTATGTATATTATAATCTTTAAAAATAAAATAAAATAATTTAATTTAAGATTATTATTAATTTAAAATATTTTGTGTTATTTTAAATATGAATTATTAATTATCTTAAATTAATATTTAATTAAATTAAATAAAATATTTTGAAAATTTCAGAAATTTGATTTTGAATTTTTTATTTAAATTATAATATAAATTTCAAACATTTTAAAATCAAAACCTAAATTAATATATTTAATAATGTTTAAATGATCTTTGTCATTTAAATAATTAAATAATTAACTAATATTTGATTAATTCAATATTAAATCACTAGATAAAATTTTTTAATTTTATTTCAAAAGGTTTAATGATTAAAGAACTATTTTAAAATATTATTATTTTGATACTAAGTCAATTTAAAATATACTTTATATTTTAATTAATTAAGTATTTAAATACTAACTAGTTAAATAAATATATATAATTTAAATAATTTAAAATTTTAAATACTAACTAGTTCAATTTAAATAATTTAAAATTTTAAATATATATATATATATATATATATATATATATATATATATATATATATATATTTACATATTTTTTGAAATTCTCTGACTTTCAAACATTTTAATTTAAACTTAACTTTAATTAAAATTCAAAACTTTAATTATTTCAAATCATTTGAATCATTTTAATATTTTTTAATATTTAAATAATAGTTAATTAATATTATATTAAATATTTTCAAAAATTAAAAATTTATTTTCAAATTACATTTCAAGTCAGAGGATTTCTCAAACTTTTAAAAATTAATTTAATAATATTTTAAATTATTTCTATTTTAAAATGTATATATATATATATCTAGGTTTATATATATGTTTATACATCCTTTAAAATCTATTTTAAAACTATATATATTTTAAATTCCTATAATTTGAGAGATCCCATGAAATTTTAAGCATAGGTTGAGCATGATTGAGTAATATTTGTGGGGAATGGTGATTAATCAATGAATAATTAATTTGTTAATTATTCATTAATTAATCCTTCATTTAATTAAGCTTTAAATTGATTTGCATGTGTAGGTACACACACCACTTAGTCTTTGGGCTCTCTTAGATCTTGGATTGATTGTGTTTATATGTGTGCATATCATGCATGTTATGTTAAGGGTTAGAAGAACTTTGATTTGAACCCATTTAAACTTAGTGTCATTAAGGACAATAATTAAGGACTCATTTAGAGAACTTAGAATATTTTCAATAATTAGGATACACCTTATTTTGACTTGAAACTTTGAACACTTGAACTTAGTGACACCCTCAGCTCATAGGAAAATTCTCACTGAATTTTGAAGTCATTAAGCCCCTTAATTAATTTAATCAAAATTGAACCTTATATAGGCCTTGAAAACCTCCAGAAAATCTAATAAATCAAATGTAAATCCAAAAATTACACATAATACCTCAAACTGACCAAAATTTAACTCTTAATCAATGAAAATAAAAGGCCCTTGACTGGACTTTAAAATCAGATTTAATTTAATTTTAATTGAAATTCAATATTTAAATAATTTAATTAACTAAAAATAATTAAAAATTCCAGAAATTTTCTAAGCACTTGAAGATCACTCCTTAGGTCATTCCTGACCTTTGGAGTTCATTTCAAGGAGTTTGGAAGTCATTTGGATTCAAATCACAAAAAGGCCTCTAATTAAACAAATTTAAAAATTCAATAAATTGTCAAAACTTCAAAAATTCATAACTAATTCAAGTAACTCCGAATTGAGAAAACTCAAAGGCATATGAATCATCTTAAGGTCTAATATTTATTAAAAATGTTAAGTTTTCAGAAATCAATCAATTTTGAAAAAGTCAACTTTTGGTCAAACTTAGTTCAAAATCAAGGCAAAACTTCAAACCTTCATAATAAAATGTAGAAAAATCCAATCTCAGCGTACTTATAGTCTACCTGATCGTATTAAGGTCTAGTATTTTAATAAAATATTAATATTTTAGAGAACACTTTAAATCAAAAAGTTAATATTTGACCCTTGAATTAAATGAATAAAATAATCGAGGAAATTCCAAAATTCAACAAATCATTCAAAATTCCAGAAAATATTATTTCAAACTTAAAACCAGCAACCAACCAACCTTAATTAAAATTTAATCAATCTTCAAACCTTAATCAAACTCAAAATACTTAATTATATCGGGTACCACTAGGTAACCTAGGCCTACGAGGCTATTAAATTAGGCCCAAGGAAGGTAAAATAAACTTCACGGCCTCAGTGTGCAATAAAGGTGATATCTAATAAACAATCAAAATCAACGTTAAAATCAATTTTAAACCATTAAGACTTAAACTTTAATTAAAATCTCCCTCAAGCCTTTCAACCCATCAGAACCTTAAACAATTTCAATCAAATTATCCTATCAGGACATATCCAAACCACACAACCTATCTCACACAATTTAGATGTTTTGCTAGGACAACCAACTCTAGTCTTAGGCTAGGCCGGTGTTTACGTTTCTGCTACTTGTGTGTGCTAGGTTTTTCATGGTTTTCACTGCATGCTGGTTGCTAGATTTAAGTAATTTTCGTTGATGTGATTGTTTATTTCTTTACTGCACTTTGTTTTGATTTGATTATACGTTAGATATACCCCTAGGCTAGGGAAAATTTGTACTAATTCAATCTTATGCATATGGCCATGCTCATACAGGGCATTTAAAATTAGAGGGGGCAAAATCATAATTATTAAATTACACAAGTGCTCCAGAAAATTACTTAAGTCCCCCTTTAAAATTAAAAGAGCATGGCCAAGCGTGGCTGTGATTTGAGCATTATTTCAAATATTAATTGCTTTAGATTAATTATAACTGCTTGGGATGTCAAATATTAACTGCTGATTATTAAGATAACCCTACAGGTTGTTGAGTCTAGGTTTCTCTTTTAAATTCAAATGTAATTTGATTTGAGTTGTAATTGAGTTGTAAATATTTAAAGTGACTTGAGAATGTGGTATATACATCCTATTTAGATTCCAAAGAGGAGAGGACATCCCTTAGGGGAGAATCCTCCTGCATTTGGAAGCCTAAATTAGTGTGACTTTTAGAATATCCAAAGAGAAAAGATAACACCCCTATTCAGGGGGAGTTTCTTTTCATTTGGATACCTAGACCTGACGATCCAAGGAGTTCTGAAAGGACAAAGAAGTGAAGAATGAGAAGACCTATTCTCAAAGTCACTTGAGTCTTAGGAGTAGAAACTGGGTTGTAGTCAGTGGTACCCGGCCACTTTACTTTTCCTGCAGACCATGGGTTGTAATATTAAAAGGCACTTGCCAATGGACTTTTATTTTAATATTTATTTAATTGATTTAATTATTTATTGATTTGATTGATGTATTGATTGCGATTAGGATTTGCTTGCTTTTATTAATTTCTTTGGCGATCTTGCATGTCGTATTTGATTTAGCCTGGAACCTGATCTGAGGCTCGTGAGGGTACGAATAAAACTATTTCTACTTAAATAAAATTAAAATATTTTAAGAATCACATAGTAACTCTAAAGTTTTAAGAAGTAAGCCCAGGACCGCCAGGAGTTCTCATTTCATAATTGTTGCACTCTTCCCTCCTTTTGTTAGGCACCTCCCCACCTGCAGGTTTTGGCAGACCATCTGGCCTATGAGGGTGCAGTTCTGTCCAAGGGGATCTGTGCAATCTTTTAGGAAAAAATTTATTTTCTAAGTCTGATTTTAAGATTTCTTCATCCTGATTTAAGCATTTGAGTCAACTAGCATGTATTACATTATATACAAATTAAAATTGAGTCTAATTCTTAATTACATTTTTAGCTTAAGTATTTCACCCAACATATGTTAAGGGGTCAATTAGGAATCTGTTCTAGATGTCAACCCCAACTCCTTAAAACTCAATCTTACACAATGTCCCTAACCACTCTTTCATAAAAGATTGGACAACATGGTTTTGAAGCGCCTAGGTGGTTTAGCTGGCTCCCAAATCCATGCCGGGGTAAGTCCAGGATTGCATTGCATTAGCTAGGTTCTGGGTCACTGATTTTTAGTACCCACTTTAGACTTAGATCTGAGGCAGATTCTTAATCTTAAGACCTCAACCTCCAGAAATCTAATTCCCACTTTCTAATAAAATCAATCACTTAAACATCAAATCTATTTCCTTCAAATTCAAGCCCAACACTTAGAATAGGTTGGGGTATTTCTGAAGTGATTCAGAATCTCAAAACACCTCCTACCCTTCTTCCTTTGACTCTAGAAATAAGTGTTCAACCTTAAACCATTCCCATTTGAAATTCCAGTTCCTACCTCCTTTGATATTGAACTTTGAAAATCCTAAATAAAGATCGTATCACTATTTTAATCAAGAGTATTCGTAGGAAATTTTTTGGTTTCCTATAATGTAATTAACTATGAGGGCTTACGCTCGTAGAGATTTAGAAACCCAGACCAGATTTTTAAAATCAATTTTTCAAAACCCTTAATTAATTATCTTTGGGAAATCAAAATAAAAAATGACTATCGTTATTGTCATATTCAAACTATAGATAATGATTGATATCTTCTTTCTTAGGATAGATATATCAATTACAATCATACCCTTAATTATGAAATTAATGATCTCTATCTAGATTATTATAGTCGAATATTAGATTAAACATCATTTTAATCCTTCAGGATTATACGTTGTTACTCCTTGAGTTTGATTACAATAATAAGGATAAATCTCAAGTTTTAAAATTTGAACCTATTAGGGAATGATATGTTCACCTTTCGAGGTGATATATTATTCATAATAAGCGTTCGATTTCAAATGTTAAAATTCCAGAAATCCAGAATTTCTCAAAGAAAATTAAACCTTTTCAAAAATATATTTTTCAATCACAACAATACTCTGCCTCACTAGGTCGGTGGAATGATTTTGTAAGGGATTCTCCTCCTTACTGTGGAGAAAATGGAGAGACACTACTTTAGTGCAATACCTGGAAAGGGGGTTTTTGGGGAGTGGACATAGTTTAAGTTGATCGAACCACTATAAATCTAGTGTGCTCTTTTTAATTATTTTTTTGCATTTAATTTTTGTATTTTTTGTGTATTAATCTGTGTTTGAAAATCTTTGATTTTCTATTATAGAAAAACTACTTTGCTTTCGCGTTAAGGGGTTTTAAATTTCTTATTTTGTTAAAGATTTTTTAAAATAACCAATTCACCCCCCTCTTGGTTAGCCTCGGTACTAGTTCTTTAGGGTTTAACAACCTTCATGAACTTTTACTCACAAACTAGGAATTTTCAATCATCTAAATTATGAGGAATTTTACCTCAAAATTATTTGCTTGAATAGTAGGTTTATTGATACTCCGATGAATTTCATCTATTATAGGATTGGTATACTCCCTAGGATGTTTAGGATTGTCAAAATCTTAAACTTATTCCACCAGACCTAAAGCTAAAGTCTTTTTGGATTTTGTAATTTTTTTGGTAAGGGTCCTCTTAATTTCTATATCAAATAATAAAGGCTTCTTACTATATAAACTGTAGATGCAATAATAATGTAAGAATTTAATTACAAAAAATAAAAAAACTACAGAAGGTAAAAGATTTTTCATTCTTTTTTAAAATTTTCAAAATAAAAAGAAAAATATGATACAAGATACAAGTAGGATTAAATATGCAACTAGTTTAGCAATGTAACTAAACTTGCAATACGTACATTACTTCCCCAATAATATCACCAAAAACTTTTGGGAATGTGTGCGTGTGAGTTTCCATGAGCTATATTTAATATGAGAATTAAGTTTAAGCTCTGGGGAGAATTATGATATGTTTAAGTTTTATTTGATATGTAATTCCCCTAAAATATGAAAGTGTACCTATTGATCAAGTAATAAATTGATTGGGAGAGTGTTAATTCCATGAGGAAGTGTTCTGTGAACATTCAACTGAGCTAGTACTACTAAATACAACTAAATGTTTATCATAAGAATTGAAGATAAGGGTTAAGTTTCTGTCACTATTGAGGATTGTAGAGAAAATAAATGATATAGGATGGTAAAATATTTTGGACTATTGAATGCAAATTACCAAAGTTTTTTCTAATGAGAATCTTTATTATTAATGTGGATCAGAGCAAATACATCTGTTAATCTCTCCCGAGCTTGTAGGCATGTAAATAGTTGTTTTCATTCAATGATTGTATCTCCTTAAACCCTAGAAGGTTAAACATCTTATATCTAGGAATACAAATATTGCATTCTAATACTCTAATTGATTCTAATATTCCTCTACTAAGGAAATATATCACACTAGTTTTTAACTACATATATGGCCACTATATGCATTAAATTAAGTTTGAGAGATATTGAAAACATTAATTTCTCATTCAAAGCACTAAATTTTACATTAGTGTAAACATTGGATTCATATCAATAGCCCAAAACAAAAGAATTAACCATAAATGATATATAAAGAAAGCAAACCAGATTTCATTGCTTGTATAAAAGATAAAATGCAAGAGCAAAGTTAATTTATGTCTCCCAGATAGTATAAATGCACTCTCCACACTCCTTTCTCCTCTAAATATTTGGTTGTTTACAAGAGAAAGGCTAACATTCCTAAATGTTGTATCCAACTCTCCCTTAGATTCCCTTAGATTTTATTCTAAAGGGTAACCATAGTCTAGAAATTAAAAAAAAATGATTGAAATGTGACTAAGCTGATAGAGCTTCCCACTAAAAATAATAAAAAATGATTTCTACAAAAACAGACTCAGGTGCCGAAATGCTTTAAATGGTGGCCCTGTGATGTTATCCAATGAAATGGCGTCTGAGCATTACTGAGCTTGTTCCACTATATTATTGCGCTAAGTCAGCATATTTAATGGCTGAACTAGTGCACTACTTAGTTGATTCAATGTAGCTCCATCTTTCATCAATTGCTCTGCTATGACACTATAAAAATTGAGCGCTAAAGTACCTTAATATGTAATTTGGTGCTATAGCATTACAATGCTCAATGCTTTGCGATCAAATTCCTAAGGCCCCGGTACTATGATTTCTGATCTGGTGTCATGGTAAAGTGACACTATGGTGCTAGTAGTTGCAGCACTAGGGTGATGGTTCAACACCTGTGACTTTTTTCTCCTTTTTCCTAAGAATTTTTGTAAACTTAAAATATTTTTTTAATAATATTTAAAATAATAAAACACTACAAAATTTGTACGCAATAATGACCTCAAATCATACTATACGATCTACCTTTTTGATATAACATATTATTGAATCTTTGTTTTTTAATTTAGGCAAATTCAAATTTTAAAAGTTGAAATGATTGCACTATATTATCTAGTTTATAGTGCATGAATATTAATTAAAATTGCCTAATTTAATCCCATAGATTATGTAATCAAATTAGATCTTATTTAATTGCAGATCGTACTATACGATATAAATATCATACATACTGATCCATTCTAGAGATTTTTTAGATGAATTTGGTTCATCCCGTGTAATCTGTGATTTAATTTAATAAATCATACCAAACAATTTATAATTATGCAAGATGATCTTTGATGGAATTAAACTAATTATATTGTATGATATGTGTATTGTACAATATGATCATAAGCTGTTAAATTGAAAATTAAGGTTTTTTAGAGCCCACTTTATAAAAGATTTCTTATCTTGAGAGAAACAGTCTTTTAATAGTCAAGTAATATTTTTTTTAGTGTTAATGCTTTGAGAGAGTCTACTTTCACAAGGGAGAAAAGAGGCACGGTTCAGAGAGGGAGAGTGCATTAAGGCAGTCAAGTGGAGATAGAGGGGTTACACGATTACTATGATAGTCTGCACCTTACATCCTCTAGTAGCATTTTGGCAAAGCTCTTGAATAGCAGCTTTAGGAAGAAAAGCCTTTTGGGTCAAAGACTCACTAGCAGAGGAGGCTAGGGATTCACCATATTCATCTGGCAAGGAGGAAAAAATGAGGGAAACAACTCCATCGGATCGAGGCGTAACTTTCAAGGTTTATTGTTTAAGAAAAATATTTCAAAAGTTTTTAAAAGAACTAATTTAACCCCCTCTTAGTGTTCCTTTTGAACGTTAAAATTATGTCAAAGAACTTTTAGATGCCTCTAAAGGTTTTAGTGAGAGGCATGTAACATTAGATACATCTTTCTTCGAAAAATCTTTAGACTTTTGATCTTAAAAGCACCACCTTAAGTCTTTTATATGCAATGTTTATATTATCTCTCCTCTCCGTTGTTGTGCTTTGGCAATTGGGTTTTTCCTGTTACAACTTAGTCGTGTTTCTGTAGATTTCAATGATTTCAGTTGCTATTTTGGTTGAGCAGGACTATTTTGCGATTCCATGACCTAAGGCCTTTCCGCCTTTAGTATTTTCTTTCTTATTTTTCCTCATAGCGGTTGGTCCGACTTCATCTAAGCCCTCACCAAGGGGTAATCTTCCTGCAGCTTTCATTGTTAGCAATAAAGGCTTCTTTGGTGATGCTGATAATGATTCTAACCATAAATCTCATTTTTTTCATGATGTTCATGCTGGCGGTGTTCCGTCAAAAGACTCTAGTTTTGCTTTTACTAAGTCTTTAGTTAAAGGTTTTCTGGCTTTACGGATTTCTGAGGATGATATAGTGAAACTTGCGTCTCTTTATCAGTATACGCTAGTAGGGAAGTTTTCCTTAAGGCATCTGAATCTTGACTCGATTAGGTCTTTCTTTGGTAATTTGAAATTTTTTGGTTTTTTCTTTATTGGTTTACTCGACGCTTGACATGTTGCTGTCCAACTATTGAATGATTTGGATTATAGCTGAATTTTTGCAAGACGATCTTATTATTTTAATAAATGTCAGATGAGGCTTTCGAAGTGGACTCCTTACTTTGATATTAAAGAGGAATCTCTTATAACTTCTATTTTGAATTGTTTTTCGAATTTGAGATTGCATTTCTTTAATCTACATGTTCTTCGCGCTTTGGGATCCATATTTGGGATACCTATTCAATCTGATCAAGCCACTGTCTTAAGATCTCAGCCTTCTGTTGCCCGGATTTTGGTGGAATTGGACATAACCAAAAAACACCTACGTGAAGTATGACTTGGATAAGAAAGCTCGGGTTATTTGCAAAAGGTTGATTTTGAAAACATACTAGATTTTTCCTCTCATTGCAAAGTTCATGGACATTCTTTTAATGAATGTTTTGTGGCTCACCCAAATTTAAAAAAAGGGAGCAAAGAAGGAAAAAAAGTAGATTATTTTGGTAAGAATGATGGAGTTGACCATGAGACTCATATCCCTTTAGAAATGGCTGATCAAGACAACATAGTTACAATACATATAGATATTCCTAATAATGAGGAGGAAACCAATGATTGAAATCACTCTTTAGAAGAATCTCATCATGTGGCCGCAAAGGATGAATTGGTTGGTCAAGACATAGAAGAGGAATTTTTTGATTCTAGAAGATTGTCTTTGAAGGATTCAGTCCAAAATGGAAATGGAGAGATTGATTCTTCCAACGTTAGTGGTGATGGAGATGTGATGCATAATCAATGTACTTTAAATGTTAGCAATGGTGAACAAGTGGAGAATGAGGAAGGAGATAAGCAGGACCACATGGAGGAAGGGGAAATTATTCCTAGCAAAGAGGTTGCTCTATTAGGAAAATCTGTAGGTATGAATAATGTCCCTATGTTGTCTACTCCTTCAAATGCCAATAAGATGGATGAGGGTTATACTAAAGTTGGGAAGAATAAATCTAAAAACATCAAACTCTCTGAAGGTCATTCTTCTAAAGTTACCCGAGCTTCACATAATTCTTCTGCCAATAGTTAAAGCCCTCATCTAGAATATAAGAGGGGTGGGGAATCTTCCTTCTAGGGATAGGGTCAAGAACTTATATAAGATTTATAATATTAATGTTTTGGTATTACTTGAACCTTTGATTTTGGCTTCCAATATTATTTCCATGTGTACTAAACTTGGGTTTGATTGTTCTTTTAGTAATTGAACCAAGAAAATTTTGATTTCTTGGAATCATTGGGTTACTTTAAACATTCTTAATGATTTGCCTCAAATTGTGCACACTAATATCAATTTTCTTTAATTTTCTTGCTTGCTTCTTTTATGTATGCTTCATGTTTTAGAGTTGAAAGGAGGAGTTTCTGGAAGGAAATTATGGATTTTTTTCTAATAATGTTGAACTGTGGATGGTTGGTGGTGACTTCAATACCATCACTAATGTTTTTGAGAGAATTGGGGGGAAACTGCCAAATTTCCAAGATATGGAGGATTTTAATGATACATTATTAGCTTCTAATATTCATGTTATTGGTTTTTTTGGTAATGGCTTTACTCGGAATCAAGCTACTAGGTCACAACATTTAGATCATATTATTTTTAATAATGTTTGGATTTCTAAGTACTAAAATATCCATATTGAGCATTTGTCTAGAACCCTCTTTGATCTTTCTCCTTTACTTTTGAGCATTTCTATGAATGACAACTCTACTTCTTTTAGTTTTAGGTTTCAAAATATGTGGTTTTTGCATGATTCATTTCTTAGTAATGTTGAAGCTAATTGGCATGCTCTGTTATTTCCCAATAATAATTATTTTGGTATGATTCGGCTTTGGCTTAAGCTTAAATGTCTAAAGCAAAATTTAAATTTGTGGAATAAATGTATTTTTAAGAATTTATTTACTAATATTGTGGAAACTGAGAAATAAGTTGATTTAGCTGATAATATTTTTATGAATCTTCCTTCTGCGAAAAACCTAGCTTCTTTAAATAAGGTTAAAGACACCTTAGTTAAACTTTAAGAACAAGAAGAAGCCTATTGGAAACAAAAAGCTGCCTGCAAGTTTTTAGCTGAGGGAGATAAAAACACTAAAGTTTTTCACAATATTACTAATCCTAAAAGGTTTCTAGTTATATTCACAAGATTTCCATTCATGAAGCTCAACATTTTGAGTCTCCTAAGTTGGTTTATGATTCTGGTGTTGAGTATTTTAAGAAGGTGTTTAACAAAAAAATTACTCCTCCTTTAGATTTGGATTTTACTTTTATTCTGTCTCGTGTCTGAAGAGGATAACATTATGCTCACTAAAATTCCATCTGAAAATGAGATTAAGTTGGTTATTAAAGAGATGAATACTGATTTTGTGGCCGGGTCTGATGGTTTTACTATTAAATTATTTCAAAAAACTTGGCATAACATCAAAGAGGATTTAATTAATGCTATTGTTGATTTCTTTAAAGGTAATCCTTATCCTAAATTTTTTACCTCTACTACAGTTGTTTTGATCCTTAAAAGTGATGTTACTACCTTTTGGAGCGATTTTCGCCCGATTAGTTTTTGCTCCTTTTTCAACAAGCTTATTGCCAAATTAATTATGTCTTGATTAGCTTTAATTCTTCCTAATATAATTTCTCTTGAGCAAACTAGTTTTGTTAAAGGTTGTTCTATCTTTGATAATGTTTTATTAGCTCAAGAGCTTGTGCATAATTTAGAGGCTAAAATTATGGGTGGGAATGTCAATTTTAAGATTGATATTACCAATGCTTATGATAATCTGAATTGGGAATTTCTTTACATTATTCTTCATTCTTTTGGTTTCAATAAATACTGTATTAGGATCATTAAGAATAGTATTGAACATTGCTTTTTCTCTATGATTATCAATGGTAGGAATCATGGTTTTTTAACTCCTACTTTGTTTATTATAGCTGTTGAATTTCTTTCTAGAGATCTTAATGAGCTTTTTAGAATTTACCCTAATCTTCAATATCGTACTATGGGTGGTTTTGTGGTGTCTCATTTAAGTTTTGTTGATGATTTTATTATTTTTACTAATGGCTCCAGGAAGATGCTTAAAATTCTTTTTAATTTTCTCGATGTTTCTCAAAGGGCTAGTGGTTTAATTTTTAATTCTATGAAAAGTTGCTTTATCACCACTATATCCATAACTCAACCAAGAATCTCATCTATTGAGGATAAGTATGGTTTTTTACATAAGAAATTACCCATTAAATAC
This sequence comes from Dendrobium chrysotoxum, assembly GCA_019925795.1. Classification (NCBI taxonomy): domain Eukaryota; kingdom Viridiplantae; phylum Streptophyta; class Magnoliopsida; order Asparagales; family Orchidaceae; genus Dendrobium; species Dendrobium chrysotoxum. The sequence continues at coordinate 35,682,465 of CM034303.1, read as the reverse complement.
TTAGGCACTCCTCATTATAATGGTAGAAAAAGATCTCATTTATTTAGGGATATTTTCTTTAATATTCATAAAAAACTTTTTGCTTAGGCTTTTAATTTTCTCACTTTTGCGGGAAGATTAGTTTTAATTAAAAGTGCTCTTTGCTCTATTCCTTTATACTTATTTCAAACTTTATTTCTAACTAAGAATACTTATAGTAGACTTAAAAGATTTTTGAACAAATTCCATTGGGGGACCAAAGAAAGTAAATCTTCTATTTTCTGGGCCTCTTGGGATAGATGTTTTGGTGTCGAGGTTGAAGGCAAGTTGGGTTTTAAGAGCTTAAGTGACATGGCTCTTGGTTTTTCCTATAAACTCTGTTTTAATCTGAGGTCTAAAAAAAGCCTTTGGTCCAAGTTTATGATTGCTAAATATTGTGTTGGTAAGCATCCTCTTAATTTCTTTTTCAATGGTGTTTGGGGTGCAGGGACATCTTCTTTTGGCAAGATAACTGGCTTGGTTTCTCTTCAATTGATAATTTACTCAATACTCATATCAATAGTGCTTTTAAAGTGACTAATTTTATTCAAGATGGGACTTGGAGTTTGAATTACCTTAGTGATATTGTTTTGATTTTGTCATTAACTTCATCTTAAAACTGTTGTTACAACTTTGTCAAAAAGATTATATTTTATTTAATAAATCTAAAGATGGGAGCTTTGAGTTTAAAGAGGTGTGGCATTCTTTTAGGAATGTGCAACCTAAGTCTAAGATTTTCTTTTCCATTTGGCAAAGAGGTATCCCGGCTTCTTATTCTATATTAATGTGGAGGATTTGCAACAATTATTTCTCTTTTGACACTATCTTAATAAAAAAGGTTTTTATATTATGTCTAAATGTCAATGTTGCTATCATATTGAGAATTTGAATCATGTTTTTGCTAATGGGCCTGTTGCTCTTAAAGTTTGGCTTTATTTTTACAATTTATTTAACACTCAATTTTGTAAGAATTGTAATAGCATCATTAATATCATGCATGATTGGGTGGTCACTACTAAGAGGCATATTACAAATGTGTTACCCACCATTATTTATTGGTTTCTTTGGAAAAGAAGGAATGAGGCTAAGCATGTGAATACTATTATGAAAGCCTCGTTCATTTTCCTCAAGGTTAAGGATAAAGTGAGACAATTTTTTATGGCTAAGTTGATTTGTTTAGATTTTTTTAACAACGCCTCTCAAATTGGTGAGCAATTGGCATTTTGGGTGTTGGATCTAATAATCAGTTATTTAAAGACATTTTAGTTAGATGGATTAAACTTAGTATGGGTTGCTACAAACTTAATATTGATGGTGCGTTCAAAAGGTTAAAAGCTGGTTGTGGCGGTATCATCCATAACTTCAATGGCCATATTATTGCTACTTTTGTGGGTCCCTCTTATATTACTACTATGATTATGGCTGAAATTCAAGCCTTAAAGTACGGGTTACAATTATGTATCATGCTTGGGATTATTATTATTTGGATTGAAACTGATGCTAAGCTCGTTATCCATTTTATTTTTGAAACTGATGCATGGATAATTGCTTATTGTTCTATAGAGCTCGTAGGTTGCAGATGAATTTCTTCAGAGATATTGGTATCCTTTGGTTTTTTATTTTGATTAGTTCCAAACTTGCATATATCCTGTTATACATGTTTTGGTTTTGCAATTTGATTCTTATGCAGATTGAAGGAGTCGAGAATTATGGGAACAAGATGGATAATTTTTGTAGGAAGACAACGCTGAAAGTGTTCACTTTCTATCCTCTAGCCGACCTAGAATGTTATTAGGTTTTTTATAAATTGTAGAACAGGGAACCATCAGCTCTTCGATTTTCTTTTGATTTATTTTATAGCTCTTTCGAGCAGTAGCGAGCTAAAGGTTCCCTTTAAGGACCTTGTAATTTGTTTTTAAATTAACACGTAGGCCCCTTTTTTGGGTTTTCCCCAAAAAAAAAAAGCACCAACCTAAGAGTTAAAAGCTTTCTTATTCCATTTGAATTATGCATGTTGTAATGTTGCAAGACTTAAATGGGAAGAATTATTTATTTCTCCTTATTTTATCAACCAGAGCCTCTAATTTAATATTATATAAATTTAAAATATCAAAAGCATCTATCTTTTTATCATGTCATTTACCAATATACATCATAAATCAAAGTCCATATGGAATAACCAAAAGTTCAATGTAAAACAAACAAGAATCTATTAAAACCCTTCTAGTTACAAATGAATAAAACAAAATGCAAAATAAGCAACTAAAACTGCAACTAAAACTTTGATCAATCTCACTCTACTGGTCCTCTTCCTAACCTAAAATTAATCATATCATAATAATGAGCTTTCAAAGCCTAGCTTGTTACCTGAACCTACCAAAGTAATCAATGCATGGTAATGCAATCAATATGCTATGAATCAATCAATCAATATGATATGTATAAAAATCTATATGAATATTTTATTCAATCAATGAATAACACAAGATAGAATGATCAATAAATAATGAAATTCGAGAATCATGTCACTGAAATCTATAAGAAATAAATCTATAGCATAATACACATCAATACTATATTCAATTATTCTATATTAATATTCTATTATCTAGATGAATCATGAATGTACAAATGTCATATCAGTGTGTTATGTAAATAATCAGATATTCATCTTATTTAGTTGTCTTCTTATATGCAATCATATAAATTTATCTATGGGCTATCAATGCTAACAATGGTTGTGCATATCAATATTATATAATTTAACAAACCATAATATCCAACTTTAATATGAAAGTATGAGATGTGCCAAGAGGGGGGGGGTGAATTGGTATTTTAAAAATTCAATCCTAAATAAGAGTTCTATTTTTTTGTATTTTTTAACGGATAACTTAACGAGTAAAGTGCGGACGCAAGTAAAACGTTCAGAACGACGATATTGGTAATACAATTGGAACTTTCACAATACAAAATTTAAATTATGATTTTTTGCCAAGCAATTTAAAGTACTAATTAAAAGCATGAGAAATAAAGTACAGTAAAATGGAAACAACACACCAGAGACTTTTATAGTGGTTCAGCCACTTGACCTACGTTTACTCCCCGGAGTCCTCTACTCCAGGATTTGCACTAGTAAAAGTTGACTCTTCTTTTGCTCCCACAGCAAGGCGGAGAAGCCTTTACAATACTCACTTTCACCTCCCTCGGTGCGGCTGAATACTAAACGCTATGTCACCCTCCTGGTGACGGCAGCGGACCTTCTCCTTTTTCTCCCTCCCGGAGATGGCAGAGTATCTTGACGATGTTGATCTTGAAGTGACTCTTCCCTTAAGAACTTTCCCGAGACTCCCCAAAGCCACAAGAGGAGCAAAGCATGCAGCTAGCTTGGATCCACCGTGTGATCCCCTCACACTACTTCTCCCTCACGCTCAAGCTCACCTTCACCTTCCTCTCGCAAGCCCTGGATCTCTTCGAAGAAAAACTTCTCCTTCAATAATGCCCTTCCTCCCTCAAAGCCGCTCACAGCAAGAGGATAAACCAACAACCACTCATAAAAAATTTTAAGTTATTTTTATATCAGGCTTCAGAAAACCCTAAAGATTTTAACTTTTGCGTTTCTGTTCGTACAGTATGATATATCATCGTACAGTACGATTAGTTAAAGTACAGATCCGTCCTGTACGAGCACAGACGAACAGTTCTCAAAGTTTATACATATCATACTGTATGATATGTATATCATACAGGATTATGTTGATTTCTACTGTTCATATAGGATGATCTGTGGGACGATCCCTGGGACGAAAGAATTCATCTCTGCCTGTCGTCCAGCACTCCACTAGTCGTACAGTATGATTAGTTCATTTCAGGATATCATCCTGTACGATACGAATATCGTCCAGGATGAATAGAACAAAAAACCTTGATTTCGTCTCGTATGATCGAAGGGAAGAATGTAATCATCTCTGTTTATCGTACGGTATGATATATCATCGTACAGTACGATCGACTTTACGTAAGAAACCAACGTTTATTTCCTGATTACGGGAGATAATTTTGGTAAGTATTCAATTAATCATACCGTACTATCATGATCGTACAGTACGAACAGTTCAAGAAATCAAAATTATGAACTTACCAAACTTATTCTGGCGGTTACGGTTTTTCAATTGAATCTCATCGTACAGTACGATAATGATTATACAGTACGATTAGATTATAAAGTTAATCATCTAAAAAATAGCCGTTAGCCTGAGTATTATTAATTAATCATATAGTACGATTAAAATCATACAGTACGATATTTTTTTAAAAAAATTTTAAACATAAAAATAAATCTCCCCCTATGTGTGTGCATGGTTGCTCCTTTCACATACATGCTTCTGTAGCAGACTGAAGAAAATAAAAAATAAAGAAAATAAAGATTACAGAATTTTCAACATCCTATTCTATCCGGTTTGAGTCTCCAGTAACCTCGAGCAGTGTGCATCTGACCTGAAATGTTAGTGCTCATATACAAGGATAAATATTTGTAATTTTAAGAAAGTCCATATGGATTCAATAAGTATTAGTTGTCACCATCAAAATTAAGTGCTCGGGATCCTGGATTTCAACAATCTCCCCCTTTTTGATTGTGTCAAATAATATTTTCTGATAGCCACAGTTGTTCTGACTTCTTAGCTCCCCCTCAGAAGAATAACTTATTATTATTATTATTTTTTTAAATAGGAGGAGAGAAAAAATTTTATTTTCTTTTTATTATAACATACAGAAAAAAAAACATAACAAGAGAATAACATATAGTGAGAACAGAAGAGTAAACATAAACAACTGATATCATTAATAGCAAAAAAAATAGAACAACACATAACACAGAAACGTCTCCCCCTTTTGACAGCACCAAAAAGGGAAGAACAAACAAATAACTATAATGACAAGAAACTAAAAAAAACATAAACAACTACAATAACTCAAAATTCTGGATCCTGATCCGGAGGTGGTGGTGGAGGTCGTGGAAACAGTTGGTAGTACTGATGGAGGGATGCAAACTGGTGATCGATGGAGGTGAAGCGCTCCCTAAACCATTTCATATCACTTTCATGTTCTTGATGTTGTTGAGCAATATGAGAATCCAGCCTAGTCTCCAATCGATCAAGTCGTTGAATTATGTCATCGTGAGGGTAGTCAGGATGAGCAAGACTAGGTGGGTGGATTGGTGGTGGTGGAGGGGTGTCAGCAGGAGTAGCAGCCTCTTCGTCATCAAAATCGGGATCGACGTGAGCAACCCCCTGATGGAATAAGATACAAAAGAGGCATCTGAGTAGAAGATATGAAGACGATCTGGAGGTAGCGGATAATGAATTTGATACTTAGCATCTAAGATGTAGCCTATGACATGTCCTAAAGCAAGGTTTAGCTTACGGCGGGCACCAGGATATCGGTATGCAGACAGGGTATGGATATAATCTAAAACTATTTGGGCTTCATTAAATTTAGTTCCAGACATTATTAGATAGATGACCACAGACAGCAGTGGAGTAATATGGATGCGGTCTCTAGCTTTGGGTATGATGGACGTGCGAAGAACATGCTGGATAACGCGTGCATTCTGATTCAGGGTTTGGACAAGGGGCAGGTGTTGATTGGAGGGGAAACCTCTAAGGGTTATGTTTATGGAGGTCCAATCATAATCATGTTAGATCATAGATTAGGGACAAGGGCCGTCAGTGGATAGCCCAATGTGTGCAGCTATATCGTTGACGATGATAACAACATGATGTTTGCAGACATAGGAAGTGAAGGTGGTGTTCTCGAGGTCAACATTTACATTGGCAAGAAATTCAAAAAGTAGTTCAGAGTGGAAGGGAAACGCTAGAGTCAACAGAAATTGAAGAGTAGTGGAGGAGAAAAGGTTCATCACCTCAAAATTTAGAGCGGCTTGATTCAACATTTGAGATGAGGTGATTTTTGCTTCTTTGAGTTTATTGTATGCTTTCTCATCTGCAGTGGAGAGAAAGCGATCATCGAATCACCTGAGAGGTGGAAGAGCTCCCAACGATCATTCGGCTGCGCTTACTTGCACCAGACATTGTTGAAGAAGGGAATTGAGAAAGAAAGGAAATTTGGAGTGAGTGAGTTTAGCCAAAGAAGCCCTCCATTTTATAGAATTTTGGATATATTGTACAGTACGATTGGGTATCGTACAGTACGATAGGTGCAATAATATCATCTGGATGATCGTTCAAAAAAGAGAGTCAAATCGTACAGTACGATCAGAATCGTACTATACGAACGTGAGTGAGAGGCGTTCGTCCCGAGAAGTCGTTTGAATGACTTTTGACAAAATGAATCGTACAGGATGAATAGGTGTTCGTACAGTATGAAAGGCAATAATTTTCATACCAGTTGGGTTTAAATTCATCCCAATCCATTTGACACGTGGATCGTACAGTACGATGTATGGTTCGTACAGTACGATGGCCAATAATGTGTATCGTACGGTACGAGTGGTGAGTCATACAGTATGATATGTGCAAGCTAGGAGAGATCTGGACCATGAATGGCAGTGGACGGCTGAGATTTGAGTGATTTTGGGATAATCGTACAGTACGATATGTGATTGTACAGTACGATGTGCAGAGAAATTCAGGGTTTGTCATTAGCAAGGTAAGAGGATCAGGAAACCATTTTTTAAATAAAAACAAAATAATTATAACAAACACATATTTTTTTTTGTTTGTTTTAGGCTTGAATGTCTATGACACCTAATTTTATTCTCAAGGTCCTTAAGGTGTCATAATCTAATAGTTTGGTGAAAATGTCAGCCAATTGATCTTCAGTAGCAACGTGATGCTGTTCAATATCTCCTTTGGCTATGTGATCTCTTATGAAATGATGTCTAATGTCTATATATTTTGTTCGTGAATGTTGAATTACATTTTTGGATATGTAAATAGCACTAGTGTGTCACACATGATTGGGATGGTTCCTACAGGTAGTCCTAGATCTAAAAGTTGTTGTTTTAACCACAAAACTTATGCAACACAGCTACCTACCGCTATATATTCTGCTTTGGCTGTTGATAGGGCTACCAAATTCTATTTTCTACTAGACCATGAAACTAACGATTGTCCAATGAATTGATAAGTACCAGAAGTGGTTTTTCTATCTACCCTACATCCTGCGAAGTTTGAATCTGAGTACCCAAAGATTTTAAAAGTAATGCTGTGTCTAGGATACCAAATTCCTAAGTTCGGGGTGCCTAGTAGATATCTAAGAATTCTTTTGACAGCAGTCATGTGAGATTCTTTCGGGTCAGCTTGAAAGTGGGCACAGAGACACACACTAAACATTATGTCAGGTCTGCTGGCAGTCAAGTAGAGAAGTGATCCAATTATTCCCTTATACCTCTTTTGATCTACAGACTTCCCACTGGGATCTTTATCCAATTGAATGTTAGAGCTCATGGGTGTATTCATAGCCTTAGCATTGTCCATTTCATTTTTTTTCAAAATATCATTTATGTACTTAGATTGGCTAAGGAACGTTCCACCTTCCATTTATTTTTCTGTTTTACACTAAACCCAAGGAAGTAACTAAGTTCTCCCATCATACTCATTTCAAACTCATCACTCATTATTTTTGAAAATTCATTACATAAGTTTTTCTCCGTCGATCCGAACAAGATGTCATCTACATAAATCTGAACGATGAGTATCTCAACTCCTACCTTCTTCAAGAATAAGGTGGTGTCCACACTACCCTTAACAAAGCCTCTATCTAGTAGGAACGTACTAAGTCTTTCATACCAGGCCCTAGGTGCTTGTTTAAACCCGTATAGTGCCTTTTTCAGTTTGAACACATGGTTTGGAAATTGTGAGTTTTTAAACCCTGGGGGTTGCTCCAGATAAACATCTTTCTTGATTACCCCGTTCAGGAAAGCACTCTTGACATCCATTTGATACAGCTTAAAATCCCTAAAATAAGCAAAGGCTAACAGTACCCTGATGGCTTCTAATCTAGCTACCAGAGAAAAGGTTTCTTTAAAATTTATTCCTTCAATTTGGTTATACCCCTTTGCTACTAACCTAGCCTTGTTTCTCACTACTATTCAAGAGTCATTCATCTTATTTTTAAAGACCCATTTAGTTCCAACCACACTTTGTTCTTTAGGTCTTTTGACTAATTCCCATACATCATTCCTAATGAATTGGTTCAACTCTTCTTGCATTGCTAGGATCCAGAATTCATCTTGTAAGGCTTGATCTATATTCGTGGGTTCAATCATAGATATAAATGCAGAATGACTAACCTCTTTCCTAAGTCCATGCCTAGTTTTTACCCCTTCTTATGGGTCTCCTAAGATAACTTCTCTAGGATGATAAGAAGAAAATTTCCAATCTCTAGGCAGATGTTCCTGAGGTTCCGCTCTAGTCTCTATGGTAATGGTTTCTACTCCCCGTATAATCTCAACTTCTACTTCTTCATGATTAGATTCAGAGGTCTTATTGGATTCATCAAAGACCACATGGGTAGACTCTTCTACTACTAGGGTCCTTTTATTAAAGATTCTATAAGCTTTACCTACAGATGAGTAGCCTAGGAAAACCCCTTCATCAGATTTAGGATCGAACTTTCCTAAGGGTGACTTGCCATTGATTAAGATGAAGCATTTGCAACCAAAAACATGTAAGTGGGAAAGATTGGGTGTCCAACCCTTAAGCAACTCATAGGGTGTCTTATTAAATTTGGAACTAACATTTACCCTATTTAAAATATAGCACGCAGTATTCACTACTTCTACCCAAAAATATCTAGGAAGAGTGTATTCAGCTAACATAGCCCTAGCAGCTTCAACCAGAGTTCTATTCTTTCTTTCAGCTATTCCATTTTGCTGAGGAGTTCTAGGGGCAGAGAAATTATGTTCTATTCCAACATCTTTACAGAACGATTCAAACTTATCATTCTCAAATTTTCCACTGTGATCACTATGAACTGTCTTAATTTCACATCCTAATTTTCTTTGAATCCAAGTGGAGAATGTTTTAAACTCTTCAAATGACTCACTCTTATGAGCTAGGAATTTTACCCAAGTAAACATAGAGAAGTCATCCACTATTACAAATCCATAAGATTTTCCTCCTAGACTAACGGTACTAACCAGCCCAAATAGGTCCATGTGTAGAATTTCTAGAGGCCTAGTGGTGTTGATATCCTTAATTGTATGAAATGATAATTTCACCTATTTTTCTAGTTGGCAGGCATCACGTAGATAGTCCTTGGTAAAGTCTAACTTAGGTATGCCTCTAACTAAGTCTTTTTGAGTGATGTTCCTAAGTGTTTTCATACTAGCATGACATAGTCTCCTATGCCATAGCCAAGACTCATCAACTATTATTTTTAGACACAAAGAGTTTGAGTTTACAATGCAGTTTAAGTCTAACATGTAGACATTATTTATGCATTTTCCTTCTAACACAAGTGTACCATTTAGGCTAATCATGCATTTGTTAGACATAAACTTAATGTCAAAGCCCTTATCACATAGTTGACTAATACTTAAAAGGTTATGCTTTAAACCATCAACTAACAATACATTTTCAATTATTAAATTCTTAGAGTTTCCAATAATACCTGAGCCCACCAATTTTCTTGTGGTGTTGTCTCCCAGAGTTACCTTGCTTCCTGACCTAGCCTCTAGTGTCATGAACTGCTTCATGTCTCCAGTCATATGCCTCGAGCAGCCACTATCCAGGTACCACATACTCTCACTAGATCTTTTGTGAGAGCATCCCTACAATGTCCATCACAGGTTAGCTTTGGGAACCTAAGTGAGTTTGGGTTCCACCCTATACTTATATGAATGAAATGTATGCATGTTATGCTGTGATGAATGCGATTTAGGTCTCCACACTAGATGTGTCCTATAGTGAATTGTGTACGTGCGAGCTATATGACCTAGCATTCCACAAGAATAACATCTAACACCGAGAAATGGGTTCACTAATCTACGGGGGTTGTAGTGCCTATTTCTGGGTTTGGATGATGCATGCTGTGCTGTTTTTGAATGAGATGGTTCACATGGTGGAGGCTAAAAAAACTCAGCAAACATGGGAGATGTTTTATTATTTTCGAATGCATGAAGTTTTTCATTCAAAAATTTATTCTCTTGGTTAAGACTTGTATATTCAAATCTCAATGTATGCTCACTCCTACTTAGTTCCCCTGCTAGTTCTTCTAGTTCCTTAAATGCATTCTCTAGTTCAACATGTGATGATTTCAAGGTATCGTCTGCAGTGGTTAACTTAATATGCTTCTTGTTTAATATATTATATTCATCAAGCAAAGACATATAATCTTCATCCAAGTTAAAAAAATTCTTAACTACATTAGCATGCTCCTTTTATAAAGTACCAAACTCAGTGTTAAGACTAACATGCTTTTTCTTTAACTTTCTATACGAGTCATGGATTTTTTTAGAAATAATAAGCAGTTCATCGTAAGACAGTTAACATACCTCATCTTGATCTGATTGATCAAGATTATCATTAGTCATAAGACATAGATTCGTTACCTCCTCCTCTGCTTCTTCTTTCGATGATTTTGAGGCAGAGTCGGCCCAAAATATTTTTTGTGTCTTAAATTTGCCCTTCTAGAACTTTGATCTTTCCTCACCCTTTTCCTTGGTTTAATGAGTCTTGATGTTGGGGCAATCAGCTTGGAGATGATCAGGTTTCCTGCACTCAAAGCAAATTGTGTCAGATGCAACTTTTGTATGCTTTGAGCTTTTACCTTTGTTCCAATTACTTTGATGACGGCGCTGCTTTCTTTTCAAAAATTTTTTGAACTGACGAGTCATCAAGGCGATGTCATCATCTTCCTCCGCTGCTGAGCTGTCACTTTCAGAATTGTTTGCTTTTAAAGCTACTGTTCGCTCCTTCTTCTTTTCACCTGCATCACTTTGTCGTCGACTCACTCCTTGCTCATAGGCAATGAGTGACCCAAGTAAATTGTCAATAGATTAAATGTTCAGATCTTTTGACTCAGTTATTACAGTGATTTTAGCATTATACGAGCTAGGTAAACATCGCAGTATTTTATTTACTTTTTTTGAGTTAGACAACTCTCTCCCTAAAGCATGCAGAGATGTTACAATCTAGGTGAATCTAGTGTACATGTCAGATATAGTTTCACTATGTTTCATGAAGAATAGTTCATAATCATGTAGCAATATGTTCAACCTAGATTATTTGACCTCACTAGTTCCTTCGTACGTGATACACAGTTTGTCCCAAATTTGCTTACCAGTAGTACAAGTTGATACTCGCATATAGTCTTCTAATTTTAATGTGCAAAAAAAATAATATAGACATTTAGAATTTACATGTGCAAGTTCTCTATCCTCAATGCTCCATTCATTAAATGATATTTTAGTTTTAATTCCATTCAACATACGAAACAGTGCATAATAGCCTTCTTGGACCAACATCCACATGCGATAGTCTAGAGACTGTAAAAATGTAGACATGCGTATTTTCCAGAAATCAAACGATATATTGTCAAATAAAGGTGGCCGGGTTATAGAATAACCCTCTACAGTATTACGGTTACAAAATTGAGCCATGGATCTTACGTTTCTAGGTTTTTCAAAATACTATTTTGAAACCCCGCTCTGATACCACTTGAAATTATGAGATGCGCCAAGAGGGGGGGGGGGGGTGAATTGGTATTTTAAAAATTTAATCCTAAATAAGAGTTCTATTTTTTTTGTATTTTTTAACGGATAACTTAACGAGTAAAGGACGGAAGCAAGTAAAATGTTTACAATACTCACTTTCACCTCCCTCGGTGCGGCGGAATACCAAATGCTATGTCACCCTCCTGGTGACGGCAGCAGACCTTCTCCTTTTTTCCCTCCTAGAGATGGCAGAGTACCTTGACGATGTTGATCTTGAAGTGACTCTTCCCTTGAGAACTTTCCCGAGACTCCCCAAAGACATAAGAGGAGCAAAGCATGCAGCTAGCTTGGAGCCACCATTTGATCCCCTCACACTACTTCTCCCTCACGCTCAAGCTCACCTTCACCAACCTCTTGCAAGCCCTGGATCTCTTCGAAGAAAAACTTCTCCTTCAAGAATCCCCTTCCTCCCTCAAAGTCGCTTACAGCAAGAGGATAGACCAATAACCACTCATAAAAATTTTTAAGTTGTTTTTATATCAGGCTTCAGAAAACCCTAACGATTTCAACTTTTGCATTTCTGTTCGTACATTACGATATATCATCATACAGTACGATCAGTTCAAGTACATATCTGTCCAGTAGGAGCACAGACGAACATTTCTCAAAGTTTATACGTATCGTACTGTACTATATGTATATCATACAGGATGATCATGTTGATTTCTACTGTTCGTATAGGACGATCTGTGGGACGATCCCTGGGATGAAAGAATTCATCTCTGCCAGTCGTCCAACACTCCACTAGACGTACAGTACGATTAGTTCATTTTAGGATATCGTCCTGTACGATACGAATATCGTCCAGGATGAATAGAACAAAAAATCTTGGTTTTGTCTGGTACGATCGAAGGGATGAATGAAATCATCTATGTCAGTCGTCCAGCACTTCACTAGTCGTACAGTACGATTAGTTCATTTCAGGATATCATCCTATACGATACGAATATCGTCCAAGACGAATAGAACAAAAAACCTTGATTTTATCTCGTATGATCGAAGGGACGAATGTAATCGTCTCTATTTATCATACGGTATGATATATCATCGTACAGTACGATCAACTTTACATAAGAAACCAACGTTTATTTCCTGATTACGGGAGATAATTTTGGTAAGTATTCAATTAATCGTACCATACGATCATGATCATACAGTACGAATAGTTCAAGAAATCAAAATTATGAACTTACCAAACTTATTCTAGCGGCTAGGGTTTTTTAATTGAATCTTATCGTATAGTACGATAATGATCGTACAGTATTATTAGATTATAAAGTTAATCATCTGAAAAATAGCCGTTAGCATGAGTATTATTAATTAATCGTACAGTACGATTTAAAATCGTACAGTACGATATTTTTAAAAAAAGATTTAAACATAAAAACAAATCTCCCCCTATGTGTGTGCATGGATGCTCCTTTCACATATATGCTTCTGTGGCAGACTCAAGAAAATAAAAAATAAAGAAAATAAAGATTACAAAATTTTCAACATCCTATTCTACCCGGTTTGAGTCTACAGTAACCTTGAGCAGTGTGCATCTGACCTGAAATGTTAGTGCTCATATACAAGGATAAACATTTGTAATTTTAAGGAAGTCCATATGGATTCAGTAAGTATTAGTTGTCACCATCAAAATTAAGTGCTCGGGATCCTGGATTTCAACATAATATGGTGTTTTCAACATCTAATTTTCATCTCTCAATTAGTCCATCATTATTAATCAATCAATATATTTAAATCGGTTATATCAATCATCTCTTAATAGGCGGCTTTCAGTAAATCAATAAAGAGTCATCACTTTCTGCTTATTAACATTATCAGTCAATCAGTTATAGGCTAACATCCACGATTACTCCACAAAGCCTATTAGCCCAACCTCTTATATGGGGTATTATAATTTTAATAGCCAACTCATATTAATTATAGTGTTTGCATTCAGCCTTTCTTGCTTATATGCAAATGCCATATTCATCATGTATTAGTTATATCATTTTCTTTGTACAATGTAAATGATGTGTATAAAATTTTACAAAATGCATAACAATCTACATAATACTTATTAACATAAAAAAATCATGCCTATCAATTTAATAGATGAAATTCAATAATATTATTATCAAAATGCCCATAAAAATATATCTAACACATACAAAACTTACATGATAAAAGTTTAATAAAATAGAAGAAAATGTATTTTTATTAATTTTTTAATGTTTAAAATCAGAGAATATAAAATTACTAAAAATAAAGATAGGATTCGGGTTATCTACCAGGAACAGATGAAATCTTGTAATAGATTTAATCAATGAAAATGTCCTGAATTGCTTTCCCCTTCTTCTCTCTATCATCTCTTCTTCCCTTCGTTCCTCCTCTCTTCTTTCCTTACCCAGCAAGACAAATACATGGCGGAGGAGGTGATGGTGCTAAGTGATATTATATTATATTATATTATATTATACTATTATATACTATTTTATATATATATATATATATATATATATATATATATATATATATATATTAATGTTATTTAGTGCATGGTGCCATGATGCCTAAGCCTCAGCACCATTGTGCTACATGCTGATCCCAGAGTTATTATAGAATTGAGACTTTAACACCATGGTGGTGCTTTCCTAGTATTGTTGTGCTCACAAGTATAGTGTCACAATAATCCAACTCAAATTTTTTACATTTTTATTTTGAAATTATTTACAAAAATTTCAAGTCATTACAATCTACCCACCTTAGGAAAATGTCATCCTTGACATTCCTAATATTGGTACAAAAATAAATTCAAAACTAAATTTAACCAAATCAGAGTCAATTCATTTAATTAAATAAATTAGTTTAATTCAAAAATTAATTGGTACTTTTTTAGTTAGATTCTTTAATCAATAAAATTCAAAGCAACTATTGGTTATTGCAAATCATTCATTTCATTCTTTCAATCATGTGTTTAATATACCAATCATACTTATGCATATCTTTTAATCATATATATTCATGGAATGAATGAATGTATAAAAAATAAATCTTAACAGTATGCATTTCTACCCATCTCAATCCATTCCTATGGCTATGGTTATAATACAATTCTTCCAATCACCTTAGCTCTTATACCAAATTTGTACCGCCCCAAGAAAAAAATAGAATAATTATTTTTTTTTCCTTATTTAATCTACTTGGGCCTCTAATTTTATTTTATATCATTTTAAAATAGTAAAAGATTTACCTATCTATCACGCCATCTATCAATGTACATCACAAGTCAAAATCAATATACAATAACTAGAAGTTTAATATAAAACAAATAATAATCTAATATAACCCTACTAAGTACAAAATAATAAAACAAAATGCAAAATAAACAACTAAATCTACAACTTTGACTTCAATCAATCACACTCTACTGGTCCCCTTCTCGAACATAAAATCAATCAAATCACAATAATGAGCTTAGAAAGCTCAGCACATTACTGAAACCTACCAAATCAATCGATGCAAGGTAATGGAATCAATATGCTATGAATCAATCAATCAATATGATATATGCAGAATTTATATGAATATAATAATTAATCAATGAACAACAAAAGTTAAAATGATCTGTAAATGATGAAAAGTCAGGAATTATATCACTTGAATCTTTAAGAAATCTATAAATCAATAACATAATATACATTGGTGTTGAATTCAATTATTATATATTATCATTTTGTCTTTTAGAAGAATCACGAATGTATATGTGTCATATCAGTATGTTATGTAAATCATCTATTGTTCATTTTATTTATTTGTGTTTATGTATGCAATCATAAATCTGAATCTACGTGCTATCAATGTTAAATTACCCATGCGTGTCAATATCATATGATTTAGCAAGTCCTAACATCCAATTTTAAATTTCATATTTTTAAAATTTATATTTCATCTCAAAATTAGTTCATCATTATTAATCAATCATTATCTTTCAATCACTTTTGTCAATCATCTCTTTTAACATGCGGCTTTCAATAAATCAATAAAGAGACATAACTATTTATCTATCAGCATAATTATTGACCTCAATTTTGTATGAGATCGAATCCTTAAGCAGTCATCTTTATTCAAGCATTGAGCTTAACATAAATGAGCAAACTCAATCATTAAACTTCAATCACTAAATCAGTAAAGGCTAGATTATTCATCAATTTTTTAGTTATTTAAAAACCATCAATTATTTAGTGATTTGCATTCAATTAAACTCAAAATCCAAATTCAAACCCATCTAAATAATTAACTAAAATCTTTAGTCACGTTGAATCCCTTAAACAAAATACTATGTAAACCCAAGTGCTAAAGGTCTAATTCAAATTCAAACCATAAAATCCTTCGAACTTTTCCCTTTTAAGGGAACTTTTCAATTTGATCAAAACCCTAAATAAAACCTTTGAAATTACGTTTGATCATCCAAATATTGAATAAATTCATCCCTAGAGTCTTCTTATTCATTTTGGAAGCTTGTATAGCCTCCTAACCTCTAAAACCCAAAACCTTCTAACCTCTATAACCTAAAGCCTCCACCAATTCTTAAAAAACTTTAAATATTTATAGCCTATGACCCTGGACATAACATCTTGATGTAAATCATATTAGAAGCTTTAGAAATTAGTCATACTTGTTCAAGATCATCATAACATTAATTTGAACAAACTAAATTGATTGTGGACCATCGTTGACCATGGTTGACCGTATTTGACCCATAAATCCATTCTGGACACAGATCCTTTATTTGCATGAATCATATTATAAAGATCAATCCAAGGCCGAGGTTTGGTTTGTAGGCATTTGAAAATAATTCATGATCTTAGATTGACCCCATTGAACCCTTGAATGGGCTATGGTTGACCATGATTGGTCACTTTGATCACTTATGGTACATTTGAACCCTAAGCCCTAAAACACACGTGGAAGATAAACCTAACCCCACCAAAGCATCCCATTTCCTCTAAATCTTAAACCATATATTCTTAATCCCAATTGAGCCCTTCATGGATCATGGTTAACCATGGTTAACAAAAACACCCATAAATAATAAAACCCTAAAATGAACTTTGCTTAAAACTTTAATATAACTTGACCTTTCTATGAGCCAAGACCACTTTTAACAAACCCTAAATCACATTTGGAGTGGATTCGACCCAACTCCAAGGCTTAGTCAAACCTGGTTGACCAAGTAAACCTATTTTAACAAAAATAACCCTAAAACCTTCTAAATTTCAATTCTAATGATCTTGTCCAAGATAACCAAACCCTTTAGAACTGTCTAATGGGTCACCAAAGGTCAACCTTAGGTGACCTAGCCCTTGGGTTCACATGAGTTAGCTAATTAGGCTAACCCAAGTGACCAAAAAAAGATTTCCTTAAGCCATTTCCTAGCCTAAGCTAAATCAAACCAAGCAAAAACATACATTAGGTGCCTCTAGACATTATGCATAAATACTTGCTAGCCTAACCCTTGGGTTGACATGAGTCAACAAAATCTGTTAACCAAAACCTTAAAAAACTTAGACCTTGAGCCTTCTTCAATCCTACTAGTTAAAACCTTGTAACCACTTGCATTTGCGTATGGAACCTTCCAGACATCTAGCCAAATCATCTCAAGAGAGGTGGTAGTTGGAGCTGGCCAAATTTTAATTAAAATATCAAGCAAATTCATGGATTTGTTGGTCTTAAAAGGGATATGCTAGCACTGGTCAGAATGCAAAGAGCACGATTGTATCATCATGTAGGACAAAATGATAGCAGACCTTTATACTCTGCATAAGTAGGCTAATAAAAGAGCAGATAAAATCATACTTATGATTATCCTTGGAAAATTTTGACTTTTATCTGCACATTCTGATGGATAATAATATATAAAATTTTAGAGTCATGTGATTTCCCCCAATTGATACATTAGCTCAAGTGGGATTTATTTGATATGGGTGTCAGTTTTCTACGGGCATAATCCCTGATGGGTAATTAAATTATAGGCATTGGACTAAAAATACTCTGGATTAGGGATGCTATTTTATCCTCTTCTTGGTTTGGTGCTCCGTGAGATTCCTAGTGCCTTCTAATTTAAGGGATATTGGGTCAACAGGCTAATCAACACACTCAAGAATCATGCAATTACATGGTCAGTATGAGGGATAGAAATTATGAGAGGAGATATCACACATGAAGTATATAAGAGAGAAAGATGAAAGTTATGTTATTAGTGTGATGTGGATAGGTGGGATTTATAGCCTCCCAAGAATGGGGAACTTACCCAATAATAAAGCATATAGTGATATACTTATATCACCAGGCTTTGATCCTAAATTTATAAAGGATGTACTATACTTTTAGTACTAATGCCCTGAACCTAAATAATACAAGATAGCAAGGGGAATCATAACTTACAGCCCACCAAGGTCCTAAGCAGCCCCAGCCTGGATTTACCACCCTGCTTCAAAAGGGATACCAGGTAAAACTCTACCTAGTGTCTCAAATCCATATAGTCTAGTCATATATAAATATATGAGTTGTAGGAGGTATATAAGAGGAATGGGACTTAAGCCTAACCATTAATGGTACTATGCTAATATAATAGTTAATTTTCCCTCTAAATGATAAAAAAAGTCTATATGCTTGACTCAGGCTATGCATACAAGTTAGGGGAAATTAGAACTAGCCAATAGCTACTATGAAGTGGATTATGTTTGAAATATTAATTACATTTTAAAGATTGACCCAAAAGTGGTCAAACATTAATTTTAAAAAGTTGGGTGAATTTAAGCCCTATGTATATTTTATCTTTATAAAAAATTTAATATCCTAAGAGCTTAATATGGCCTTCATCCAAGCCACCCCAATGTAATGCAATGAAAGAAACCCAAGAAAAGTATGAAGTTCTAGTGTGTAATTAATATGAACATACAAGTTATTATATAATATATAATGAATGAAAGGCTATAAATACAACTGGGTTCTATAATATACACCAAAAAAAGAGAAAAATGGTTGCTAAGCTCTACCATAACTACAACTCAGCCTAGAACAATACAAAAAAGCAATGGTGTGTGATCTTGATTGATCTTCATATATTTGGCCTTTTGCCTTCTGAAATGCATTTTTCTCACTAAAATTACATTTTTCTCAAACCTACATAACATTTCTAACTAAAATTACATTAAAAAAATAAAAATTTAAAAGTCTCCCACAAAATAGAGGTTAGCACAATTATAATAAAATAATCATATGTATATATCTAGACCTAATCCTTTGGACCACATTCCCAAGGGCTTAGAAATCCACATGGTATCTGTTAAAGAGAACATTTAAGATAATGATTATAGCATTTAAATTTGCCTCGTAGGAATGTGGCCACCTACAGAAGATATATCTATTAGAATTTTAACCACTTAATTGCAAGCGCACACTCATCAATCCACAAGATAGAAAATAAACAACTATAAACAATCGAAGCCAGAAACATAGCATCACATCAACACAAAAGAAATGTGTAAAATAAAGAACTTAAGAAATGTTATCCTAGTTACATGATGCCAAAGAAAAGTGTCATATCCAACACCTAAGTTTGTACAAAATTAGTGTTATCTAACTATACCAAACTAGATGAAAAGTTTAAGTTGCAAGCAAAAGTCCATATTATTTAATTTATTAGCCCAAGAGTTTCTTTTTAAGCGATTAGCCATTTAGGATAGATTAATTAAAACTTAATTTTTTATTATTAGGTTATAAAGAGCACAAATATATATGCCCTATTATATGCCAGAGTTGTGAAGATTTGAGGGGCAAATGGCCCATCCTCAATCCTACACTAGATTAAGGCTAGAGTGGTTATAAGGGTACATGGGTGGCTAGGTCCTCCTAGGTTTCCTAAGACTTAAGGTAAGGCTTTTAGGTGACACACTAAAGGGGGGCTATTGCCCAACACATAATTCTTGGCATAATATGTTTAAAGTTAATCAATTTTAAAAGGTTGACATTGGAATGGAAGACCTACTACCTAAAGAAATACAAGTGTTCTACCTTATATAAGTTTTGATACTTGGGTAGTTAAGAAATTTGATTGGGTTCCTAAGGGTAGTTTTAGATTTTTAAAAGAGGTACATTTTATGCAGATCATTGAACCTTTCTCCCTGAACTTATTCGGTATGTGGCATTATCACAATGGGCACGAGAACCAAGAACTCCTTAGTATATGTAGCCCCATAGCTTGAGGTAGTCCAACCTATATATCTTATATAGGTTAAGGAACAGGGTACAAAGATAGATACAAATTTGATATGGGTTAGAGTACTAAAATATGACTTAAAGTTCATTTGGTTCTCTAGTAACTTCATTTTTATTTGTTTGATGTCAAGGGATATATAATTTGAGTTAGAATTTTAGTGTTTTACATAAGTGTTGGAGAGTTTGTGAGAGTGGATATTATCTTTTTTTTCTATTTTTATTTTAATCAATGTAGTCTTTTATTTATGATTATCTTAGGAATTCTTAGGAATTTATTTCATATTTTTTTTATATTTACCTGATTTGTTATGATTTTAAAGTTCTTGTTCAATTAAGAGATTTAATTTAATTGGATTTAAAGATAAGCTATTAATTGAAGTATTCATTTAGTTTATAGCTTGTTATGATTTTATAGAGTTATAGAAATTTATTTAGATTTTTTTCTGATTTCTATTGGATTCTTATGAATTTTCCCCATCAATCGATTCTTTGCATTATCACAATGGGCACGAGGGCCAAGGCCGCCTTAGGACATATAGCCCTATATCTCGAGGTAGTCTAGCCTATAAACTTCAATTCAATTTTGTTTTTAATTTTATAAATGAAGATGTGATCTCAAACAACATACAATATGATATGGCATCCATTCATGATTCAAGAAGCTTTCAAATTCTGAATTTAAACATGTTATATACATTTCTGTGTCTAATGAATGTTAAAAGAAAACTTCATTAAATAATGAATATGGCTAACATAAATATTCTCAACATGTTAAAGGAATCCCAACCTCCTCCAACATAATCAAAACATTTTCTTTTACATTGATTCTATCTTGCTCATAATTGAAATATAAAATGTACATAATTATCTAAGATAGTTACCAAACTCCACATGATATAATACCATATATATATATATATATATATAAAGCTTCACTCCACAAAATAGCTTACACTAAACTCAATTTACAATTTCAAGCAATTATCCATTGAATAACAAAAAGTTTGTATATCCCCCTTCTCCTTCAAAATATTTCAAGAAGCAACATTCTTTGTTAAAACAATCGCCAAATCCCCTTTTTCTTATGAAATCTAACTCATCCTCCAAACATCAATTTTCATACACATTGAACTTCCCTTCGACATTTCCCTCTTAAAGAAAAGGCAAACACCACTACACCTTCACAATCAATTTATTCATGAACGACAATGCTTATGGCATGTACAATTTCTATTAAATCCATAAGTGATTAATATTGGATACAAACATAGCGTTCAAACTAATATACACTTGTGACTCTTTAAATATAGCCAAAGTTTGTTGATTCTTAGAGCACACTCGATCAAAGTCAAGATTCACCAAATATAAGATCATTCGTTAAGAATCAATCCAATGTTACATCTCATAATCAGTTTAACAAAAGTTCCAACAAGAAATCTAAAAATGGTGGAGGATAAACAAAACATTCTTGAAGTGACACTTTGTGTTTAAAATGTCTTAAATTTCGCTAAATAAATTGTAAAATCCAGCACTAGCAATTATGACCAACCAAAACTCCTCTAAAGCGACCATTACTCCAATGAATTTTCAGATAAAAGCAAAGGGAAACTATTAACAAATCAGTAGAATAAGAGGTAAAAAAAGAAGAAAAAGAAGAAGAAAGGAAGAACAGAGAAGAGAAAGGGGAAAAAGAAATAACTAGAAGAAAATAAAAGAGAAGAAGATGAAGAAATGGAAGAGGAAGAAGAAGAAGAAGAAGAAGAAGAAGAAGAAGAAGAAGAAGAAGTAGGAGGAGGAGGAGGAGGAGGAGGAGGAGGAGGAGGAGGTAAGGAAATAAGGAGAAAAAGATGAAGGGTAGAAGAAGAATAATGAAAAGAAGAAGAAGAAAGTGTAGGAAGAAGAAGAAGGAGAGAGAGAGAGAGAGAGAGAGAGAGAGAGAGATAAGAGATTACCTATAGAAAATAAAGATCTAGACTAGAACCGCCCATTGATCTCTAAGTTTTGCCTCTCTCTATTTTGCCAAGGCACACACAAGGGTCAAGCGGCTCTCCTCTCCCTCTCCTCTTCGAATGCACAAATAGGAAGCAAGGAATTGTTTGCTCTCACTCTTGCTTGCTTGGGATGAATGAAAACTAAAGATTAAATACAAAGGGAGCTTCTCCAGGCTCGGATATGCATGCAAGAAGCCAGAAGGCCCCCCTAATTTGCCCACTCCTTCCTTTTGTATGCCCACATCCATAATCTATCTCCTTTAAGCATAAAAATGGGACCTTGCAACCCGATCTTTGGAAAATCTCCTCAATTCAACTTCTAAAATAGGCTATTATGTAAATAGAACCTAGAGGCAGTGGCAGACTTGGGAATTTGAGGAGAAATCAAAGCCATTGATAGGATTACTTGATTAAAGAGGTGATTTAAATTCATTAAAAAGTTAATTAGATTTAGTTTTAAATCAATTGGACTGATTATGTTTGAAATTGAACCTGAATCAGCACCAATTTGAGTTGAGTTTGGTTTGATAGGATTTGATTAAGTTGATCGAGCATGTTTGGTGGGGAAACATGCAAAAAATGACATTAACAAACTTAGTCCTAATAGGTGCGATGAGCAATAGGTGAACTGCACGTGTTGGAATTGACCTCCCTATCTCTAGGGAAATACAACCCAACAACAAACAAATGGAACTCATCGATCCTCCCATCCTCCTAAAATGGCAGGATAAAAGATAAAAATGAGCTCTATATTCACCTGACTAGATCAAAATATTTAACAAAGATGGCTCAATACTTACTTGACCAAAATGAAATAGTGAGAAGGAGCCGACAAAGAAAAAATTGATGTATGACAAACCATATTGAAGCAATAGAACAAAAGATGGAAGGTAGAAATCTAATGTCTGCCTAACTTGATTGAAAAAAGCAGAATAATAGATGGAAAAGGGGTCAAACATTCACCTGAACATATCAATACAGTGAATGAGGATGACTCAATAGTCACCTAACCAAATTGAAGTAGTGAGAAAGAGCCAAGGAAAGTAAAAAAAAATCTAAAGTTCACCTGACAAGATCAAAATAGAGGAACAAAAGGTGTAATGAAGAAAATCTAATGTCTTCTTGACCAGATCTAAACAAAAAAATAATAGATGAAAAAAGGTCAAACATTCACCTGAACATATTAAATTGATAAATGAGGATGACTCGATACTCACCTGACTGAATCAAAATATTGAGAAAGTGACAAGGAAAGAAAAAAATTAATTTTTGCCTTACTAGATCGAAATAGCGGAATAAAAGATGAAAGGAGGAAAATCTAATGTCTGCCTAACTAGATCAAAATAATAGAACAAAAGATGGTGGAAGAAGAATCTAATGTCTACCTGACAATATTAAAATTGTAGAACAAAAGATGGAAAGTGGGTTAAACATTCACATACCAAATAAAATTTGTGAGAATGAGCAAAGGAAAGAAAAAAAAATCTAATGCTTTCCTAACCAGATCTAAAAAGTGGAATAAAAGATGGAAGGAAGAAAACCTAATATCTACTTATTAGATTAAAATAGCTGAATAAAAGATGGAAAAGGGTCTAATATTCATTTGACCAGATTAAAATTGTCAATGGGGATGAGTTGATGCTAACTAGATCAGATCAAAATAATGAGAAAGCGAAAAGGAAAGAAAATAAATCTAATGTCGATTGGACTCGATTGTAAGAACAAAATCAAAGATGGAATGAATTAAATCTAATGTCTGTCTAACTAGATCGAAATAGTAGAATAAAAGATAGAAAAGAGGTCCAACATTCATCTGACCAGATCAAAACAGAGAATGATAATGACTCGATACTCACCTAACTAGATCAAAATACTGAGAAAGGGCTAAGTAATAAAAATTCTAATGTTCGCCTGGCCAGATCAAAATAGTGAATAAAATGTGGACGGAAGAGAATCTAATATATGCTTGATCATATCAAATAAGCAAAATAAAAGATGCAAGGAACAAAATCTAATGTCTACCTGACCAGATCAAAACAACAAAATAAAGGATAGAAGGAAGAAAAATCTAATATCTACTCTTGCCATAATAAAATAAGAGAATAAGAGATGGAAAAGAGGTCCACCATTCACCTGATCAGATCAAAATAGTGAATGTGGATGACTTGATATCAACATGACTAGATCAAAATAGTGAGAAACAACAAAGGAAAGAAAAAAATATAATGTATCTCTTACTGGATTTAAATAGTGAAATGAAAGATGGAAGGAAGAACATCTAATATTTACATGACCCGATAGAAATGATAGAATAAAAGATGGAAAAGCGGTCCAACATTCACCTAACCAGATGAAAATAGTGAATGAGGATGTCATGATACTCACTTGACCATATTGAAACAATGAAAAAGAGCCAAGGAAAATTGATTAACTCCTTAATAGGAAATAAGAAATAGGGGGAATGAAGAGGTGGTGAAGTATACCCCCCAGAATTTTGCTAGGCAACCAACTAGAAAAAGAGTTAAACATTCATTCAACCAAATTTAAACATTGAATGAGAATGACTTGATACTCACTTAACTAGATCAAAATAATGAGAAAGAGCAAAAAATAATCTAATGTCTACCTAACGAAATCAAAACAATAAAACAAAAGATGGAAAAGAGTCCAATGTTCACCTGACCAAATTGAAATAGTGAATAAGGATGACTCAATAGTCATCTGACCAGATCAAAATGGTGTGAAAGCGCCAAGGAATACTCAACAACCATCAAACGTGTATACTTGTGGTGATGTGAAAAAGAAAGGGTGGAAAAAGGGACTTCCTTAATATTGGAATCCATAAAAAATACACCACGCAGGCTTGTCTATAGATAAGCATCATTATAGAGAGAATATGAATACTCTCATGCAAAATCAAGATAAGGCTATCATGACTTAACTAGGAGAAAGCACAGGACTGGACAGCACCACAGAAAGTTCAAGGGGAATGAAAACAACTAGGAAAGATAAAGGGAAAAATCCCAGATGAGGATCTATCTAACAAATCATAAGCTTGTACTGTAGTCACCACATGGTAGAGGATAAATCATCAAGCTTTAAGTATCAATTTTCCTAGATAAAATCAAGAGTATATTGTATTAGTCTATCAAGTAGGAATAAAAGTAATAGAATGATGCATCTTATCCAGAATAGGGAATGAAATATAAGAACCATAAGGGGAAGTGATCCCATGATGGGGAGAAAGACACCGAGGTAGTGAGCATTACTAGGAGTGAATGTTTTATTGGAAAATAAAAAAATGTTGCTAGAGAAATACAGAGGTAACACCCATGCTGAATTGTGTGTCCCTATGAGAAATATAGGCAATATCAACATAACCAAAGGATAGATTTTGCATCTAAGAGCAGGACTTCAATGGAGGAAAACTATGTTGCTAAGGAAGCCAAAGATTGGTTTCCCAATGGGAAATTAGAATCTATTGAAGAAAATGATGATGATGCCCATAATAAGATATACCACATCAGTAACAGGTAACACAACTCCCACCATAAAAAAGAAAGGAGTGCATGGTCATCTCCTAAATAATTATAGAATACCTCTAAGGAGAAAAAGTGATAGAGCTTTGGAGGAACATAAGATCTTTGAGCACAAAACCGGGTTCCGCCTGTGACAAGGGAAACCAGTTTCACTCGAATGAGAGCTCTCCTCTTATATATATATATATATATATATATTCATTATTATATATTTTTATGTTGTATTCATAGTTATAGATTGAGTTTGTCCCATATTGTTAAAGATAATACATGGAATAGGGAACGTTAATCTTATCTATGAATTATATCTAGCATAAGATGTTTTCTAATGACTAGAATACTGAGAGAGAGAGAGATAGTTATCTTTTATAACCTTGCCCATATTCATCATATGAATAATATTAGGGAGATAAATCCTGTAGACTGGGTTTATAAATGAATAATAGATTGTCTTTGATAACCCAGGCCATATTAAACTCATATGAATGCCTGGGGAGCACAACTATTATAAAGAAGCAATAGGGAGAGGAAAATATTCCTATTCCATAAAGGTTCTGAATGAATGGTTTTAGTATCCAAGAACACACTTTGGGTTTATAAGTGAAACTAGGGAACTAAGCTTATAATAGATTTAGAGATATTAAAATGTCACAAGGAGTCCATAATAAACTAAAAAAATCTTGTAACTCATACATAAGTAAATCATATGACTCATGCTAGGGAATGAGAATAACCTAAGGTAGTCAAATAAATTGATTTTGATAACCCAGATCATGCCCGAGATAATGAAAGAAACTGGAGAAGTCAACCTTCATAGAGAATAAGATAAAGGTTCCATGATATAACACCAAGATAATTAGTGTGCATGAAGATAAGCAAAAATATTCATGTGGAAAATTTTTATATAGCTCTTAAGGATAACCTTACACTTTACATGATGAACATTACATGGTAGAGGATAAATCATTATTGCCATAGACTATCAAAAAGTACAAAAAATCATATCATATATATAGATACATTCATAGGTGACAAAGGGATGCCTCTGATGATGTATAGAACTCAAGCATAAAAATTCTTCAAGTATTGACCATTGATGACATACATGGGATCAGCACCATTAGGTTATACTAATATGTAAGCATTGTCTTCATATACTTGATCTACGATTAAGGGGACTTCCCAAAGAGGCTCAAACTTACCACCATGATTATGGTGCAAGATGATAGGCCTATGTAAGACAAGGACTAAATCATCAACCAAAAATGGTTGAGTCAAAAAAGGTGATCATATGCCTGGGCCATATAGGTTTGATATAACTTAAGGTTATGACGAGCTTACAAACTTAGCTCCTCTAAATCCTTAAGTTCTTCCAACCATATTAGGGAGTTATCCTCATGAGAAAGATTAGAGCTAACTGCCATATGTAGCAAAGTGAGCTCAACCTCAAGTGGGAGGACTGCTTCAATCCCAATGGCTAGAGTATATGGCATGGACTGAGTAAGAGTTTGATACAATCCTATAAGCCCATAATGCTCCAGGTAATTTATCATGCCATTCTCGTTTATTTTTTGCGAGTGTCTTTCTTATTAATTGGACAAATAATTTATTAAAAGCTTTCACCATGCCACTAGCTTTAGAATAATAAATAAAGGAATAACATCAATTGATGTTATGGTGGTGGGAAAATCTAGCAATTTTGGTGCTTCTAAATGATGTGTGATTATTAGAAATTCTTCAGCATAGACTACCAAAAAGGTAAGCAACTTGATCACAATAGAAGTGCATTGTATCCTCTAACTTAAGTTCCTTAAGGGGGATAGCTTTTGCCCACTTAAAGAAGTAATCAGTGGTGGCCAGAATAAACTTATGATCCTTAGTGGAAAGAGGGTCAATAGGACCGACTACATTTTTGCCCCAACTCTCAAATGGCTAGGAGGATACAATAGGGTGTAATAAATTAGGTGGTTGGTGAATAAGTGTACTATAAATCAAGCATTGATGGCACTTCCAAGATTGCTCCATAAAATCATAGATCATGGTCGGCCAATAACAGTGGAGGCATTTAATCCTAACCTTCATTATACATCTAGACTAATGAGCACTACAAAACCTCTCATGTATCTCACCCATATCCTTACGAGCCTCCTAATTGTTGAGACAATGCACCTATATTTGGTCACAAGAGTGTTAATACTTAGTGTCACTCACATAAGCAAATGATATAGTTCTCTTCCTTATTTGAGTAGCAAGAGAGTGATCATTTAGAAGCCCACTTTTCTTCAAATACTTGATGAAATGGGCACCCTAATGTAATAATTCCTCAAGAGCAAACACTATAAGGATCTAATTAGGAGAAGATAAATTTGTGGGGCATAAAGTCTGATGATATAGGATGGTAATAGAAACTGGGCTTCCAGTTGGGCCAGCCAATTCTTTAGTATGTTTGGCCAATGTATAAGCTCTTCTATTTTTAAAATGATGGATTCTGGCCAAAGTCATCTCAGGGATAAGATATAAGAGAAAGATGTCCCTACTAATAAAAGACAAGAGCTTAGGTTTGAGGACTTTAAAGATTTCAGGTACATAATTAATGATCAGTTGGGAGTCTCCAAAGTTCTTCAAGCATAGAAGATTCATCTTAATGGCCAATTCAAGTCCTAAAACTAGTGCTTTATGCTCAGCTTCATTATTAGTATGAGGTTCTGAGAGATGATAAGAGTAACGAAGGGTGTGGTCTTTAGAAGATACAATAATTATGCCCAAGCCTACCCTAACTATAGGAGTTTTATGAGAGCTAAGTAATTTTATGGAGGATGCACCATCAAAGTAAAACTTCCAAGTAAAGGACTCCTATTTTTCTACACTTTGACTAATTCATCAAATAAATCATTATTAAGTGGATAATCCATAGGTATTGGGTGAGCTACAAGAAAATCAGTTAAATCCTATCCTCTTTAATAAGATCAATGAATAATGTGCCAAATAACCTGATATGGCTAGATGGGCCATCAAATATTACAAAGGGTTAACTCAAGAAATAAGGCTAATTTTATGTGAAAGTATCTAATGTCTAAGCTTCTACGCATGAAAGATCAAAGCTAAATATTGCTTTTGCATAGTCGGGTATTTTAGCTATGCAAGAATTGGACACTTGTTATGATAATATATGACATTTTTCTAGCCTTCCTCATTCTCTTGAGCTAAGTGTACCAGGTGACACATTCAGGGTCGTAGTGTAAAGAATTAATGGATGGCCTAAGATCAGTGTAACTAACACAGGGGGACTCATTAGGTAGCACTTTATACTCTCAAAGCCTCCTAATAGTGCTTAACCTAATAAAAGTGAACATATTTCCTTATGAAAGTAGTAAAGGGATGACATCTACTGGCATGATTGGAGATAAATATCTGTAAGAAAACAAGCTTACTCTAAAAAGATGACTAGGTAAGAATATTTTGGGGTTTGAAGTCTGTAATGGCTTTGATCATGGTGAGATCAATCTCTATTCCATAATATTAAATAATGAAACAAAGGAATTTCCTTATAATAATACTGAATATACATTTTGGGGATTCATCTTAAGATTATGCTTGCACAAGAGGTCTAAAATGATTCACAAATCTTGAAGGTGATCTTTATAGACCTTGCTTTTGACCACAAAGCCATCTATATAGCATTCAACCTGCTCATGAATTAGATCATCCAAAATAAAATTTATGGCATGCTGATAGGTGGATTCACATTATTGAGGATGAAAGGCATTACCTTATAAATATAAACACTAATATGAGTGCAAAAAATAGTAAACTTCTCTTCCTCAAGGGCCATCTTTTTTTTATTGTAGCCCTATGAATAATTAATGAAGGAGAATATAAACATGAATCTAACTACTCTTGTTCTTGACTAGAACAATATTGGCAAGCTAAGCAGGATAGTTCTCTTAAAAAATATAGTCAGCCTCTACAAGCTTGTTTATCTCGTTGATTGTTGGTGGAAGTTTTGAAAAAGTAATTTCTAAAAATTTTAGTTCTCTTTGGGAATTTTGATGTTGCCTTTGGATTTTAATCCTGAGTCGAATAACCCATCAAAAAAGTATACCACCTTGAGAGGTAGAAACAAGATTCCAAAAATGGGGTTTAGTTTTACAATTACAAAATTCCTCTGAAATATCATATTCAGATTTAGGAACGAACTGCATATGACCTCGAAAGAGCATAGTGAAGTTCGATCAAATATCTAGCTATGGCATTCTAGGTTAATTATCATTAATTTTATATCCAAATTTTTATTAACAAGTGATATATCTTCCCAAAAGAGAAAAATATCATCCTTTAATAATCATTCGCACCTGACGATAATGATTTTCATTGGCTCAATTTTCCCAAAGAAGACTAATTTGATTTTTCAAAATCAATTTAAAAAAGGTGGATGTGTGTTCTAAATCTCTTATAAAAGCAAGCCCTCATAGTTAATTATGTCATAGGAGATCGTGGTCTCCTACGAAGACTCTCGATTGAAATAACGACAAAAATTTTATTTAAGAGATTTTTGAGGAGTGATATCAGGGGAATGAGGCTTGAATTCCAATAGGGATTGGATCAAGTTGAAGCACTTATTTCTAGAGATCAAAGGAGGAAAAGTAGGAGGTGTCTTGGGATTCTAAAAAATTTTAGAAATACCCCAGCCTACCCTATATATTGGGCTTTAAATTTTAGATTGAGAGAAAGGGTTTAGTTTGAGTTGATTGATTTCTTAGAAATTTAAGATTACATTCTCGAAAGTTGGGGTCTTATAATTTAGAATCTACCCCGAATCTTAAATCTAAATTGGGCACCGGACCACGGTGACCCGAACCTAACCAATGCAATGCAAAATCTGGACTTACCTTAGCCTAGATTGGGGAGTCAGCTAAACACCTACACGATTAAAATCCATGAGTCTAGTCATTTTAATGAAAGAGTGGTAGGATGTTATTTATTAAGGTTTTGAGAAGTTGGGGCTGATATGTAGAGATTGTCCTAAGTGGCCCCTTGACTTATGTTGGATGAGAATGCTAAAAGAAATGCAATTAATATTTAGACTCTTTTTAATCAGTTTATAATGCAATGCATGTTGATCAACTCGATTAAATGTATACAGTTGGAATGAAGCAGTTTTAAATGGGCTTAAAAATAGTTCCTTATCCTAAAAATCACACAGATTCCACTTGATAGATCTGAACCCTCATAGGTCAGGTGATCTGCCAAAACCCACAGGCGTGGAGGTACCTAACAAAGGAGAAAAGATGCAACAAAAATGCTTACGGGAACTCTCGGCGATCCCAAGCTTGCTTCTTAGATCGTTATAGTTTTATGCTATCATAAAATTTTTATTAAAGTTTTAAGTAAAATTTTTTTGTCGTACCCTCTCGAGCCTCCGCGTATCCAGGCTAAAATAAAAGATGACAAACAAATGTTAAAAAATTAAGAAAGCAGGTAGTCCTATAGGCAATTAAATCAAAGCAAACATATCAATAAAATTAATTCCTTAAAGTAAAGATTAAGGGCAAATGCCCCATTTATTAGAACCCATGGTCTGTAGAAATTAAAAGTGGTCGAGTACCACTAACGACAACCTAAATTCTAATCCTGATACTGACGCAAGTGACTTTGAGTGGGATACTCTTTATCTTCAACTCCTCAATCTTCTCCTCCTCAGACTCCTTGGATTCTTTGTAGTTGGATACCCAAATGGAAAAGAAAACTCTTCCCTCGAGGCGAAGGTTATTCTTTCCACTTTGGGTAGGAAAATGATCTAAATTTGGACTTCCAAATGGAAAAGAACTATCCCCCCAAGGGGTATCCTTCCCTCTTTGGAATCCAACCTTTGGATTTATGTATCCCAACCCAAATGTGCACTTTCACAACTTAGCATTTCAAATAAATTACATTAATATAAAATAAAAATTCTAGACTCTCCTGCAAGGTTATCCTAAGTATTTAATAATCAAATCAATTCCAAAGAAGTTATATAATGAAATTAAAATTACTCATCCAGCCATATTTAATCGTGCTATTATTTATTTGGGGGCTAAGCAGCTGAAGCACCTGTAGCATTTTATAATCATTATTATTTTTAGCCCCATTTTATTGTCCTGTATGAGCACAGCCACCTACATAAAATTCAATGAGCATCCATATCATTCCTAACTTATGAGTAATCTATCACACATCACATCAGTTCATAGAGTACAGTAAAAGTAAATAAATATATCAATCAATTTTAGATCATAACATGTAGTAAAATTTTAAAAAATATGGCACACAACAGTAAAGTAAACATCATCCTAGCCTATACTAAAGTTGGTTGTCCTAGCAAACCATCTAAAGTGTGCAAAAGGTCGTGTGGCTGGGGTAGATCCTAGAACGAGTACTTGTTGGAATTATCTAGAGTTTGAGTTTATTGAAGGTTTAAAGGGAGATTTGATTAAAGTTTAAATATTAATATATTAAAGTTTAAATTGAGTATATTTTAATAATTAAAGGACTACTACCTTTGTTTCTCATCGAGGCTATGAAGTTTATTTCACCTTCTTCGGGGCTAAGTTAATAGCCTCATAAGCCTAGGTTACCAAGTAGTAATCAGGGTTGATTAAGTTGATTTAATTAGTTAAAAATTAAGGGATTAATAATTATTGATTAGATTGATTAGGGACTAATTTTAGAGATTAAGTTAATTTAGTTTATTATCAATTAGTTCGTGGCGTTGTGCCACCAGGCTCGAGGAACCAGGCCTCCTTAGGACACATTGCCCAGTAGCTCGGAGTAGTCCATCCTATAAACCAAATTGATATAATTCAATTAAGGATTTTACTTTGGCTAAATAATTTGGGTGATTTTATTTTAATGTTTTACACTCCATAGAATCCATTCGTGGTGTTGTGCCACCAGGCTTGAGGAACCAGGCCTTCTCCAAACACGTAGCCCCACAACCCAGATTAGTCCATCCAATAAACTTCATCTTCAGAGTGGTTGCTATATATTAAAGTGTTTGTTGAGTGTTTCATTAATCAAATTAATTTTTTTTGGAATTTTAATGAATTGTTGAATTTTTTGGATTATTAAAATTATTTTAATCATATTAATTAAGGGTTCAAAAATTGACTATTCAAATTAATATTAATTTTGAAAGTTGTAAAATTTTTAACAAATATTAGAGCTTATAATGAGTAGTTAGATTATTTATTTTTTGAAGATGCATAAAGCAATTTTATTAAATGAAGCAATTACAACCAGATTCCTCCTTCAACAAGGCTAAAAAAGAAGGAGGAATATTATTATGACAAACATCATCGAAAAAAAATTAGAACTAAGTTAGCAAATAAATTAGCTAACTTATTACATTCTCTATTGGAGAAAAGAAAAATAAATTGCTCAAAATTAGTGAAAAAATCTAAATCCTTTGGGTTTAGAAAATCTTCAGTGAGCACCGATTTCTTCAAAGAATTTTGAAATAAGTTGATGACATTAAAATTATCACCTTCAATCACAATACCCTTTCTATCAAACATCCACTCTTGAATGTAATTCCTCAAAGCAAGAGTAGTTCGATTGTTAGTATGCTCAATTTGAAGTTTTCTACAAAAAGTTACGAGTTTTCAAAGTTTGGGCCTAGATTTGAACTAAGGT
The DNA here is from genome assembly GCA_019925795.1 of Dendrobium chrysotoxum. NCBI lineage: Eukaryota > Viridiplantae > Streptophyta > Magnoliopsida > Asparagales > Orchidaceae > Dendrobium > Dendrobium chrysotoxum. The sequence goes on along the minus strand of CM034303.1, from coordinate 35,649,241 downwards.
TGACCGAAGAGTTGACTTTTTGACTTTGACTGAATTTTGAAAGTTTGATATTTTTAGAAAATACTAAACCTTAAATGTAGTTGAATGACACTAAGTTTGTTCAATTTGGAATTTTTTACAATTAGTTAGGCATTTTTAAAGTTTCCTCAATTATTTGGATTTTAAAATTATTTAATTAGGAAGGTTTTAGGAGTTTTGATGCAAATCAACTCCAAAGTTTATCTAATCACCTCCAAAGGTCCAAAATGGCCCAAAAGGCATTTACAAGTGTTTGGACCTTTTTGGAATTTTTAATTATTTTTAATTAATTAATTTAATTATTTGTTAATTTTTATTTCAAATTGAATTAAAGTTGAATTAGGGATCCAATTAAGAGGATTTTATTTTTCCTAGATAGAGAACTAAATTATGGTAAATTTGAGATATTATTTGCATTTTTTAGATTTAATTTAAATTTATTACATTTTTTTGAATTGTTTGGGTCCCTAAACGGGATAAAACTTTGGATAATTGATTTTCTAACCTAATGACCTCCAAATCTGGTGAAATTTAAACCTAAGGTACATGATGTCACTAAGTTTGCTGTGTTTATGTTTTATCCCTATTGGGTGTGTGTACAATCCCCTATGAATTTTCTAAGTTTTCTAGATATTTCCTTAATTATTTTCCCTAGGTGTCACTAAGGTTCAATTGGGCCTGAAATTTTGTGCAGCTAACCTTGGGACATATGCAATCACACCATAGAAAATATGTAGCCTAATTCTAAATATTGGAAGAGTTATGAATTTTCAAAGTTTTGGGTCCAAAATGGGCCAATTACTTTGAAAATTCACATCATAGAATTTCAATGTGTATCTAACACTTAACAAAATTACCATGTATGCCTAAGATACCCAAATACCTTCTACCAAAATTTGGGGCCCAATTGACCACTAGATTGTGAGAAAATCACAAAAAACTAATTAAAAAAAAGGAATATCTCACAATCCAGTAATCAAATCAACTCATGCCTAATTTTAATAAATACTATACTAAATTATCTTTCTAATAAGCCTAAAAATACTTAATCTGGTGTAGAAATGAATTTATTTTAAATTTTGAAATTTCTGAATATTCTTTTATAATTTTAAAGACTATTAATAGCCAACGCTAATCATTAGAAATGATTGGCGCCAAAATTATGGAAGTGCGTGACATTTTGACATGTGGGGGGGCTTTTTATCTGCCACCTATCTACGACATCACTTATCTTGGGCCTTCCGATCAAGAAAGAAGGAAAATCGAACAATCAAGATCGAACCAACCCATTTTAGTTCAAAATGAACTAGAAAATTGAAATATTCATAACTTTTAAAATACTAGTCAAAATTTAACAAAATTTGAAATGTAGGCTCATAGGAACATGAACTTTCATTACTTGAAGTTTGGAGACCCCATGCAACAAAATTTTTAAGCAATTTCAAATTAAAATTTAAATTTAAAATGAACATAACTTATAATCCAACTATCAGTTTTTTAAGATCGTGGGCTCCTTGAAAAGCTGTAGTGATCCTCTGCAACTTTGATGAAAATAGTAAGAGCTGGATCTAGCTGGATCGAAAGTTGTGTTGGAAAATCCTCTTTCTCTCTCTAGAATGCTCTTTCCGCACTAAAATAGTGATTTGAGGCTTGAAAAAGGTGGGGAGAAACTTGGGAAGGCCTTAGAAATGGTTGGAGAAGATGGAGAAGGGTTTTAGAAAGTAAGAGGCTGGAGGAGAGTTGGAAGAGAGTTGGGGGAGAGTGAGTAATGAAGAATTCATCCCTTAGGTCAAGTTTTCCCCCACTTTTCCCTTGGCTTTTGGATTGGATGGTTGAGATTTGATTTGGGGTGGTTTGGATGGGTGACAAGTGTCCCCTAAGTTGGTTAGAACTAGGGAATAGGGTTGGGGTTAAGTGTGACTTGCCTTGGTCCATGGAAAGGGGACCACATGCCTTTTCCTCCATTTTGGTGAACCAATGCTTGGCTTGGCTTGAAGAGCTAGTTTGAGGTCTCTTAAGAGTGGAAATAGGTCACTTTCCATCTAGTTTGAGCAAGTTTTAGACTAATCCATGGATTGCCAAGGTGGCTTGGTGATGTGGCCATGATTTGGCCTCCTTCCATAAGCTTGAAAGGGTCTTTTTTGACTTATTGACCCATTGACTAGTCAATGATGATTGGGCTAAGCTTGAAAAGGGTTAAGGGTCTTGTGGGGAATCATCTCAAGGTGTTTGGAGTCAAGGGGTTGAAGTTTTGATGAAATGTATGATATTGGAGAGGGGTCTTAACCTTTCAAATTGGTTGACCAAGTCAAGCCAAGCGGAGTTTTACTTGGATAAATTTTGGATATGTCAAGGGTGTCTAGTTGAATGATTTTGGAGGGTTGATTTGACTTAAAATGGGTTCAAGCATTGAAATTGACAATAGTGTAGGTTAAGGGTTAATTTGGTCAACCATGGTTGACTTGGTCAACCATGGTTGACTTGATCAACCTGGTCAAATCATGAGTTGAGTTTAGATCAAACAAATTCAAATGAGTGTTTTGAGATTAATGGAGGTTGTTTCATACATTGGTGAGGTCATTTGGTTGGAAATGGGTGTTTAAATCGCTAAAGGGCATTTTGGTCAACTAGGTCAAACCAAAATGTGAGTTTTGATCCAATGTGTTTCTAATGATGTTTAGTATCCATTGAAGTATGTTTTGAAGGTTGATATGAGATGGTGATGTTGAACTTTTTGGGAAAAGACCAAAAACCCATTTAAAGGGCATTCTAGTCATTTTGACCCCTGGTCAATCCAAGTCAATTTGACTCAACAAAGGCACTGGTCAAGTGGCATAGGCCATAAATATTTGAGGTTTCACAGCCTTTAGGAAAAGATTCAGTTTCAGGGGCTAGGAGAATTGGATTGGGCTCAAATTTGGAGGGTTGCCTCTAGAGATATGTCTTATCAATATACAATTGATAGACTCTGAGTCAGAGGTCATCAGGCTGGGTTACAAGGGATCTGAAAATTCTCCTAGAAAGAGTTTCAGGAACTTAGTCCTTAGCCCTTAGATTTCATTTGGAATTTTGAAATTAGATGGATTGGGTCCTAAATGGGACCTATATGATTGAGTGGTGGACGTCCCTCAATCATTAGGTCACCATAAGAAGACCTAGGAAGGTCCCAAAGATCTCATACAAAGATTAGGTCAATAAATGAAACCCCAATATGTGTAGTAGAATAAAGTTCAACTGCAAATATTGGCGTTGACCGAAAGAAAAAATGGAGTAGATTTTTTTTGGAAGTCTAAGGAAGGGTATCCCTCAACCTTAGGTCTATAGGATGTTGATAGAAGGCTTACAGCTAGTAGATGGATTAACTGGGAAACCAAGGTAGGCATCATCGAACCTCGAGTTTAAGGAGTGCATCACCCAACCTTAGGTCTATAGGGTAGTGATAGAAGACTTACACCTGATAGATAGATTAACTGGGATGATCATGTGGGGAGGAAGTTTGCTCCACACAGAGGATCAAATCTAGATTGAAACTAGGATGGTGCCACAAAGGGAGTAATCCACCACTAGTGGATGGTTATATGGGGAGGAAGCTTTCTCCACACAGAGGACCTAAATTGGAGGAAAACTAGGATGGTGCCACAAAGTGCATTATCCACCACTAGCAGATGGTCATGTGGGGAGGAAGCATACCCCACACAAAGGACCTAAATGGGAGGGAGCTAGGATGGTGCCATAAAGGGTGTTATCCACCACTAGTCGATGGTCATGTGGGGAGGAAGCTTCCTCCACATAGAGGACCTCAACTAGAAAGTGCTTGGATGATGCCACAAAGGGCGTACTCCACCACTAGCGGGTGATCGTGTGAAGGAGGTAGGAATTGGCCCATCATAGAGCATCAAAACTGAGAGGGAGCTAGGATGGTGCCACGAAGGGCGTAGTTATCCACTAGAGAGTCTAATCCTAAGGAAAGGTGGAATCCTAACCTTAAGGAAAAGAGGATGAAAGTTGATTGATTCATTTTGGTCTTTTTTTTTTTAATTTGGAGGGGCAATTTTAATGTTTAATTTGATATTTATCAGCCATGGTACTTATTGAAGAGCTGCCCCAATGTTAAAAACATCAAGTGGCATCCTTCAAAATTGATCAATTGACATGAACTTCTCTCATAGATTGTTTATAAGGTGAACAATCCCGTCAATATTGATCAAAGATTCCATCAATCTTATGGCAGACTAAAATTGGTCTCCAAATGACTATGCCCAAATCTCCTACTTGGAAAGTCCATATGTGACACAATTTATCATGAGCTTAAATGATTTACGACGTATATATTCCAAATTTTCTTGAGCTTGAAAACAACTTTCTTCGAGGCTCTCGAGAACCTCTAATTGGAGTCAGGCACTCTACTCAATTGTGGCTAATTTTGAAAAGCAATTTCTAGAGATGTAAAACATACCTCTATATGAGAATAATCTTAGACCCAACATAGAGTGTTATTTTATGAAGTGGATCTTAAAGGAAATGATGCATATGTTTAAGGACTCACATATATCTCTAAAGAATGAGATTTGGATTCTTATCAAGAGTAGAAGATTCATTCTTTTTATTGAAAATTTCCTCTTAATCATTTAAACCTTGTTAGAATGACAAGTGGGAACAAATTCACACTTATAGTGAGAAGGAGAGTGACTCCAATTAACCCAAAAAAGGCTAATGGTTTGGATTCTATTGACACAGATCAAGTTTCATAGAAACTAAACTAGGTTCTCCCTTGTATAAATATTTAAATTAAAATCAATTTCAAAGGGTTTAAGTTGGAGAGAGAAATTTAATCTTTTTAATTCTCTTACATGACACTTTTTTGTATCTGATAGACTGTCCATGCATAACGATAAATCTAGATTCAAGATTTTTCAAAGTTAAGCTATTAATGGCAGTCGGGCTCTTTGAGATTTAAGGATTTGAAAAGAAGGGAGACACTTTTTTTGGTGACACATTTTATGCATCATTTGATTGTTTTTCTTAATTTTTGAGTTTTGGTACACTTTATACATCTTTTGATTCTTTTTTTTTTTTTGACAACAGGTTTCACTTTCTTCAAAATCTTAAAATGATTGTTCTCTTTTTTTTACAAGAATATATCTCAAGTATAAGAGAAGAAGACTTATTCTCTTATACAAGGAAGAATAATCCTTGAGGTGGGCCCAATATTTTGATAAGAAAATGAGCTTGACTAAGAAAGTCATTGAATAGATTTATGACATGCAAGAGATGCTTATCAAGATAGAAAATTGCGAGAAGACTAAGAAGATTTTCATTTCTAAAATCAACTCAAATTTGACACAGATTTTAATTCAAAAATCAAATCAATCCATAGAAGTGGTGAGAGGGAGGGGCCTTTAAGTACTCGGTGGAGTCAACTACAACTCTGTCCTATTTTTGGTTTAAAGTAGAGGTCAATTTTCATAAAAAAGATAAATCAACTATCTTGAAAATTTAGACCTAGTACACAGGAGAAATGATATGTTTTCCTTCAAAATTATAAGTCTAGGTGGCAAGACCCTATCAGTATAGGATTATATTTTTATAATCTCGTAGGAGGAAGAGATTTTTATGGGGTATGAATTATCCCTAGTTAATGCTGCATCATTTCAATCTAAGGATCTATAACGATAGGAACCCCTTTAGAAGTTAAATTCAGATGGTGTCACTATCTGATAAGATCTCAGATCCATCATTATTTCCCTCCCTAATTACTAGCAACCTAGTAATTATGAGAGTGACACCTCAGGCGATTTCTACACCTCCTCCTCTATAGATGATGTAATAGGGTACATATAGTAATGTGACTTAACATCATCTAGTAGAGTGGATGGGTCATAACCCTTAATTGGGGGCCTATGGTCTATTACTGGTGATTGCTCATTTCTGGTTTGGTAGATCTTTTCTGTGCTAAAATCAAAAGGGCTCGGTGGAGATCACACTACTGCTCTCACAACTTCCCTTCTATGAGTAGCAAGAAAAGGGGTGGAAGTGGCTTCCACCAAAGAAGGGGTATGTGAGAGGAGCAATGAACTCTATATTGACCTAAAATTTGACTCAATTTAAGGCTTCTGGCTCAACAATTTTTCTAGCCTTGATAATTTTCTTTTGACTCTAGACAGTTAGTTTCTTATACAATTGTGCTGCTGCGTAATGAGAAGGTAAGTGTTCCAGCCATTTGAGTATGTTTGACTTCCTATAATTAAGGAAATACGAGTTGAATCAGTTGGTTTTGAAATAGAATTTAAATTTTGAACTTGATTGATTTTCTTTAACTTTTGAAACTCAAAATATTGAGTTCACCCAACATGAAGATTCACAAAAACGATAAAAAAAATCTTAAGAGTTTGGCTTGACTCTCTCATTCCACCAACTTACATGGGATGAAATGTCCAAGCTTAAATTTGAAGTTGAAAAGATTTGAACTTGATGTTGAATTTAAATGGATCTTTTTCAAATTTTGAAACTCAACATGTTAGATTTCTCTTGAACATGCAGGTTTACAAAATTGACATGAAAAATCCCCAAGATTGTGCTTGATTCTCTCATTCCACCAACTAACTTGGGGGTGAAATGTCAAAGCCCAAATTTTACTAAAGATATTTGAAGTTTGTTTTTGAGACCGAAGGGACTTTCGTCGATTGTGAAACTTAGCATACTTGAATTTTCTTGGATATGCAAGTTTACAACCTCTATAGGAAAATTTTAAAGGATTTTGCTTGACTATTTTGCTCTACCAATTCACTTGGATGCAAACTATCAAAGCCCGAGTTAGATAGATGTTTTCTCACCCACTTCTCTTTTTGACATGTCTTTTTCTTTTGATGTTGGCCACACTCACCCAAGGGAGAAATGGTCAGAGGGACCAATAGAAGAACTGTAGTCAGAACTACCAATGCAATAAAACTTTTCCATTATTAAATATGAAGAGAGAGAATTAGTCCCACTGGGCATATCATTTTTTGTTGGTGGAAGTTTTATAAAAGTGATTTTTAAAAATTTTAGTTTTCTTTGAGAATTTTACTATTGACTTTGGATTTTAATCATGAGTTGAACAACCCATTGAAAAAGTATACCACCTAGAGATAGAAATAAGATTCCAAAAATGGGGTTCAGATTTAGGATTGCAAGTTTCCTCTCGAATATCATATCCAGACTTAGGAACAAACTACATATAACCTCAAAATGACATAGTGAAGTTCAATCAAGTATCTAGCTACAAAATTCTAGGTTAATTAACATTAATTTTATATCCAAAGTTTTATTAACAAGTGATATATTTCCCCAAAGGAGGGAAATATCATCCATTAATAACTATTCAGACCTGACAATAACGATCATCGTTGGCTTAATTTTAGAAAGAAGACTAATTGAATTTGAAAATCAATTTTAAAAAGGTGAGTGTGTGTTCTAATTCACCTACAAGCACAAGCCCTTATAGTTAATTATATCGTGGGAGATCGGGGTCTCCTATGAAAACTCTCGATTGAAATAAAGTCAGAAATTTTTTTTAACAGATTTTTGAGGAGTGATATCAAGGGATTGAGGATTAAATTCCAATAGGAATTTGATGAAGTTGGAGCACTTTTTTTTGGAGATCAGAGGAGGAAAGTATGAGTTGTCTTGGGATTCTATAATATTTTAGAAACACCCAACCTACCCTATGTATTGGGCTTTAAATTTTAGATTGAGAGAAAAGGTTTAGTTTATGTTGATTGATTTATTAAAAATTTGGAATTATATTTTCTAAAGTTGGGGTCTTATAATTCAGAATCTGCCTAAAATACTAAATCTAAATTGAGCATTGGAATATGGTGACCCAAACCTAACTAATGCAGTGCAAAATCTAGAGTTACCCCGGCATTGGGGAGCCAGCTAAACACCTAGGTGATTAAAATCTATGAGTTTGGTCATTTTAATGAAAGAGTGGTAGGATGTTATTTATTAAGGTTTTGAGGAGTTGGGGCTGACATCTAGAGATTGTCCTAAGTGGCCCCTTGACTTATGTTGGGTGAGAATGCTAAAAGAAATACAATCAAAATTCAAACTCATTTTAATCAGTTTCTAATACAATGCATGCTGATCAACTCGATTAAATATATAGAGTTGGAATGAAGCAGTTATAAAAGTGTTTAAAAATAGTTTTTATGCTAAAGATTACACATATTCCCCTTTGACAGATCTATATTCTTATAGGCCAGGTGGTCTGCTAGAACTCACAGGCGGGGATGTGCCTAATAAACGAGAGAAGATGTAACAAAAATGCTTATAGGAACTCCCGACAATCCTGAGCATACTTCTTAGATCGTTAGAGTTTTCATATTATCCTAAAATTTTTATTGAAGTTTTAAGTGAAAAAATATTATTGTACCCTCTTGAATCTCTGCATATCCAGGCTAAAATAAAAGATGGCACACAAATGTCAAAAAACTAGGAAAAGCAAGTAATCCTATATACAATCAAATCAAAGCAAACATATTAATATAATTCATTTCTTAAAGTAAAGTCCATAGGCAAATACCCCATTTATTATAACCTAGGGTCTGTAGAAATTAAAAGTGGTTGGGCACCATAAATGATAACCCAAATTCTAATCTTGATACACACTCAAGTGACTCTAAGTGGGATACTCTTTGTCTTCAACTCCTCGGTCTTCTCCTCCTCGAACTCCCTGAATTCTTCGTAGCTGGATATCCAAATGGAAAAGAATACTCTTCCCTCATGGTGAAGGTTATTCTTTCCACTTTGGGTAGAAAAATGATCCAAATTTAGACTTCCAAATAGAAAAGGACTATCCCCCAAAGGGGTATCCTTCCCTCTTTAGAATCCAACCTTAGGATCTGTGTATCTCAACTCAAATATGCACTTTTATAACTCAGCATTTTAAATGAATTACATTAATATAAAATGAAAATTTTAGACTCTCCTGCAAGGTTATCCTAAGCATTTAATAATCAAATCAATTCCCAAGCAATTATGTAATGAAATTAAAATTATTCATCCAGCCATGTTTGGCAGTGCTGTTATTTATTTGGGGGCTAAGCAGCTTAAGCACCTATAGCATTTTATAATAATTATTATTTTTAGCACTTTTTTATTATCCTGCATGAGCATGACCCCCTATAAAAAATTTAGTAAGCATCTAGATCATTCCTAACCTAAGAGTAATATATCACCCATCACATCAATTCATAGAGTATAATAAAAGTAAACAAACACATCAATAAAATTTTAATCACAACATGCAAGAAAATCCTAGAAAATATGGCACACAACAGTAAAGTAAACATCGGTCTAGCCTATACTAAAGTTAGTTGTCCTAGCAAACCATCTAAAGTGTGTGTAAAAGATTGTGTGGCTAGGGAAGATACAAGAATGGGTAACATAATGGAATTATCTAGAGTTTGAATTGGTTGAAGGTTTAAAGGGAGATTTGATTATAGTTTAAATATTATTATATTAAAGTTTAAAATAAGCATATTTTAATAATTAAAGGACTACTACCTTTGTTGCTCACCAAGGCTGTGAAGTTTATTTCACCTTCCTTGGGGCTAAGTTAATAGCCTCGTAGGCCTAGGTTACCAAGTAGTAATCGGGGTTGGTTAAGTTGATTTAATTAGTTAAAAATTAAGGGATTAATAATTATTAAGTAGATTGATAAGGGATTGAATTTATAGATTAAGTTAATTTAGTTTGTTATCAATTGGTTCATAGCGTTGTGCCATGAGGCTCGAGGAATTAGGCCTCCTTAGGATACGTAGCTCGGTAGCCAAGAGTACTCTATCCTATAAACTAGTTTGATATAATTCAATTAATGATTTTAATTTGGTTAAAGAATTAAGGGTGGTTTGATTTTAATGTTTTATACTCCGTTGAATCCATTCGTGGCATTATGCCACCAAGCTCGAGGAATTAGGCCTCCTTAAGACACGTAGCCCCACAGCCTAGTCCATCCAATATACTTCATCTTTGTAGTGGTTGTTATTGCAAATCTGGTTTTAAAAAGTATAGTTTTGATGATGACAAACATTTTTGTATTCTGTTTTGCTTGGCTAATCTATTTCAAGTACAAAAGATGAAAAGTCACTCAAGCCAACTCAAGATAGGGTCCAAGTGTATCTAAATTTTATGTTTTCCTTTTCTTGAGTCAAATGTAATGTAACTGATCCCCTAGCTAAGTAACCTTGCACACACACACTCAAGGGGAGAGCTTGAGTGAATTAGATTTTCTATTCAATTTTTGTTTAGATCATCCTGGACGATATTGACATCGTCCTGGACGATCAAGTGAAAATGGAAATCCTAATTAGGGTGGCCAAGTTAAGTCTGTCTGATTAAGCCGAGCGTCCTAGACGATCCATACATCGTACAGGATGATAGGTTAAATTCAGAAATTCTCAGTCACAGATCAAGTTAGGCAAGTTTTATTTTTAAAGATTTGATCTGATCATCCTGGATGATCCAATACAATCATACCTAAATTAGTCTGGTGATTAAGGAAAGTAATTAATATTTAATTGATACGATCATATGATCCGGGAAGATCACAAGATTGTCTGGGATGATCATGATAGTCCAGTGTGTTTCACGTGTACATCCAGAGCGGTGATCAGGAGGATTTTGGCACTTTTTGAACTAATCGTACACGATGATATCAGTATCGTCCTGGACAATCAAGTCATTTTTAGGTCGTACAGCACAAGTTTCTCTGGATGACCAGAGCGGTCTTCTGGATGAAATTCCTGAATTTACACTAATCGTCCCGGACGATCGTAGAATTGTACGAGACGATCTGAACAACTTTTTCCACTGATCGTCCAGTGTGTTTACTTGTTTCCACTGCAAATCATCGAAAAGATTTTTTCCTATTGCTCTCGAATTTTTAAATAACCAATTTACCCAACCCCTCTTGGTTAGCCTCTGGACTAGTTCATCAGGGCTTGACATCCCTCTCGAACTTTTAAGTGGTATCAGAGAGGGATTTATAAAATCTAGTTTTAAAAAATTTTAAATTTGATCCATGGCTAACTTTGGTAATCGTAATACTGCTGAAGGTTATTCAATTACACGACCGCCATTGTTTGATAACATACCTTTTGATTTTTGGAAAACTCGCATGTCCACTTTTCTTTAATCAATTAATTATTGCATGAGGATGCTTGTTAAGGATGGCTATGAGCCACCGTTTAAAATGATTAATAGTATTAAAATTGAACTGCCTTTCACTGATTGGACTTTTGATGATCGTGACTTAGCCCAACTGAATGCCAAATGTTTGAACTATTTTTTCTGTGCCTTAAAATTTGAGGATTACATGCGTGTTTCTACTTGCATAACTGGTAAAGAAAATTGGGATAGATTATGCATCACTTATGAAGGTACAACTGAAGTCAAACAATCTAGGTTAAACATATTGCTTCATGACTATAAACTTTTTCGCATGAAACCTACTAAATCTATTTCTGAAATGTATACGAGGTTCACTCAAATTGTTACTTCTTCGCATGCCTTAGGAACTTACAAACTATGAAAGACTGAACAAAATTCTTAGATGTTTTCCTTTTTTGTATGATGCTAAGAGAACTGTAATCACTGAATCTAAAATTTGAATACTTACTCTATTGATAGTTTACTTGGATCACTCATTGCTTACGAGCAAGGGGTGAACCAATGACAGCTTGATGCAGGTGAGAAGAAGAAGGAGAAAAGAGTGGCACTGAAGGCCAATGATAGTGATACTAGTACTTCCGGGTCTGATAGCAATGACGTTGCCTTAATCACTAGGCAATTCAAAAGCTTTCTAAGGAAGAAACACAAGAACTTTCAGAAGTGGAACAAGGGTAAGTCCAACAAAAATTTTAAAGGTTCATCTGATACTGTTTCTTTTGAATGTAGGAAGAATGGACACATTAAGGCTGATTATCCTACACTTAAAGCTCACCCAAGTAAGGAGAAGGGTGAGGAGAAACACAAGTTCAGGAAGGATAAGAAGCAGATTCAGAAGACATTCTTGGAAGATTCTGCATCCTACTCCTCTGAGACTGAAGCTGAAGAGGAGGAAACTAACTTGTGTCTAATGGTTGATGATCATCCTGGTCAGTCTGACCAAGAAGAGGTATGTGAGCTTACTTATGATCAATTATTTGAAGTATCTGAAAGAATTCATGCATCATTTAGGAAGCTCAAAAAAACTCATGCTAACCTGAAACTAGAACTTCTAAATTTTCAAAAAGAGCATGAAATTTTGATTAAAGATCATTCGACTGTTGATTACAATCACATGATTTTACATGATGAATTTGATGAGCTGAACAAAAAGCATTCTAATTTAATTGTTGATCATGATTTACTAAAAACCTCGTATGTTGATTTAGAGAAAGCTTTCAAAGAATTAGATAATCTGACATGTGAAGTGGAGAGTAGCAATGGAGTATTGAAATTTGAAATTGTAAGTCTTAACAAAGAAAATGAATTTCTAAAAGTTAAAATCAGTGTTTTTGAGAAAAATAAAACACCTCTTACTTTTACACAGTTTTATGCACCCCCACCTTTTAAAGAATCTATTTCAAAATCATCAAAGCATGTGTCATACAAACTTTGGAAGAGGCAATATCAGCCATGTAGATTAGTTAACCCTTTTCCTGGTGTTAGATGTTTTTCTTGTTGCATGTTAGGACATATTTCTCACACCTGCATATATTAGGTGTGGAGGCCCAAATTACCTATTTAACAGCACAGCATATATACATTGCATTCTTCTTTTCATAAGACCTCGTGAGAGCATGTGGTACCTGAACAACGAATGTTCAAGATACATGACTGGAGATGCAAATCAGCTCATTTTCCTTGAAGCCAGGGCTAGAGGCAAGGTTACACTAGGAGACAACACCACCAGGAGGGTGATAGGCTCAGGTATAATTGGTGATTCAAAGAATTTTATGATTGACAATATTTTTCTTGTAGATGGATTGAAACACAACCTGTTGAGCACCCGTCAACTCTGTGACAAAGGATACAACATCAAATTCCTTCCCACTTGCTGTATTTTAAGCTTAAATAATAAAATTGTTTTGCAGGGACAAAGGATCAATAATATCTACATGCTGGATGTAAGTTATATTAAAGCTGATAATTCAATTTACTTAAAAACTGCTACTGCTGAGTCTTGGTTGTAGCATAGGAGACTATGTCATGCTAGTATGAAAACCCTTAGGAGAGTCACCCAAAAGGACATAGTTAGACATGTGCCCAAGCTTAAGTTCACTAAGGACCAACTGTATGATGCCTGTCAATTAGGAAAGCAAGTCCAGTCCTCCTTTCACTCTGTCAAGAATATTAGCACCTCTAGACCTTTAGAAGTCCTTCACATTGATCTCTTTAGACCCGTTAGCACTGCCAGCTTAGGGGGGAAAGTCTATAGTTTTGTGATTGTTGATGATTACTCAGGTTCACTTGGATTAAATTTCTATCACATAAATTTGATTCATTTCAGGAATTTAAGTCCTTCTCCACCTAGATTCAGAGGAAGTTAGGTTATGAGATCTTGACTATTCATAGTGATCATGGTGGAGAGTTTAAAAATGTGAAGTTTGTAACTTTCTGTGAGGAGCAAGGGATTAGTCATAATTTTTCAGCTTCTAGGACCCCTCAGCAGAACGGGATAGCTGAAAGGAAGAACAGGACCTTAGTGGAAGTCGCTAGAGCCATGCTTGCTGAGTATTCACTTCCAAAATACTTTTGGGCTAAAGCGGTGAACACTGCCTATTATGTGCTGAATAGGGTGAATGTTAGATCCAATCTGAACAAGACACCTTAAGAGATCATTATGGGTAGAACTCCAAACCTATCCCACCTCCATATCTTTGGCTATAAGGTTTTCATTCTGAACAACGGGAAATCATCCTTAGGAAAGTTTGACCCCAAATCGGATGAAGGAGTTTTCTTAGGCTATTCTAGTGTGGGGAAATTCTTTGGGGTGTTTAATAAGAGGACTTTGGTGATGGAAGAGACTACTCATGTAGTGTTTGCTGAATCTGATCCTAAGGTGACTAGAGTTGAGGAAGAAGATGAGGTAGGGGAGATTACCCAAGGGGTTGAAAATGAAAATTTTGAGGAAAGGGTAGATCCTCAAAACACATTGCCTAGAGATTGGAGATATTCTTCGAGTCATCTTAAAGAACTGATCTTAGGAGACCCTTCTGAAGGTGTTAGAACTAGGTATGGACTTAGGAAGGAAGTAAACCATTCTACCTTTATCTTAATGACTGAACCCACTAACATCAATCAGGCCCTCTCTGATGAATTCTAGATCTTAGCTATGCAAGAGGAAATGAATCAATTTGTAAGGAATGATGTTCGGGAGTTAGTAGAAAGACCTAGGAATCAAAGTATAGTGGGAACCAAGTGGGTCTTTAAAAATAAGATGAATGATTCTGGTGTGGTGGTTAGGAATAAGACAGGATTAATGGCTAAGGGGTATAATTAGATTGAAGGGATTGATTTTGATGAGACCTTTGCCCCTGTAGCTTGATTGGAAGCCATTAAGGTGCTACTAGCCTTTGCCTGTTATAAGGGATTTAAGTTGTTTCAAATGGATGTCAAGAGTGCCTTTTTAAATGGGGTAATAAAAGAGGATATTTTTGTAGAACAACCCCCAGGTTTTGAGAGTTCCCAATATCCAGATCATGTTTATAAATTAAAAAAGGCCTTATATAGATTGACACAGGCACCCAGAGCTTAGTATGAGAGACTTAGCACATTCCTGTTAGAAAGAGAGTTTGTTAAGGGGAGCGTAGACACCACCCTTTTTCTAAGGAGAATAGGGAATGATTTACTCATTGCCCAGATCTATGTTGATGATATACCTTTTGGATCTTCTGATAAATATTTATGTGATGAGTTTTCTAAAATAATGAATAAGGAGTTTGAGATGAGTATGATGGGACAGTTGTCTTACTTTTGGGGTTTAGCATAAGGTAAATGGATGATAGAACCTTTCTCAATAAATCGAAATACACTAAGGACATTTTGTAGAAATATGAAATGGACAAAGCCAAGCCAATCAACACTCCCATGAGCTCCTCTGTTAAGTTAGATAAGGATTCAAGTGGAAAATTTGTTGATCAGAAGAAGTATAGAGAAATAATTGGATCACTGCTTTACATGACTGCTAGCCGACCTAAAATCATGTTTAGTGTTTGTCTTTGTGCTAGGTTTCAAGCTGATCCTAAAGAGTCCCACCTGACTACTGTTAAGAGAATTCTTAGATATCTTTTAGGGACCCTAAACCTAAGAATCTGGTACCCTAAGCACCGCACCTCTTTTGAGATTATTGGATATTCTGATTCTGACTTTGCAGGGTGTAGGGTAGATAGAAAGAGCACTTCTGGAACTTATCAATTCATAAGACAGTCTTTAGTCTCCTGGTCCAGTAAAAAAAAGAACTCAGTTGTACTTTCCACTACTGAAACTGAGTACATTGCCTCAGGAAGTTGTGTGGCCTAAGTTCTTTGGTTGAAGCAACAAGTCTTAGATTTAGGATTACCTATAGGCACAATTTCTGTTCTGTGTGATGATACTAGTGCCATCTGTATTTCTAAGAATTTAATCCAACATTCTAGAACCAAACACATTGATATAAGGCATCACTTCATTAGGGACCATGTCACAAAAAGGGACATTGAGCTACATCATGTAGTAACTGAAAATCAGCTAGCTGACATATTTACTAAACCACTGGCCTTTGACTCATTCAACATTTTGACGACCAGATTAGGATTGATTGACATAAATGCTTAATTTAAATGACTACTGATTTTTGATTTGTCTGTCTTTCATTCTATTTCTATTAGTTAGTTGTTTAATTTGATTATCTGTTTTCTGTTGATTTTTATTTTTCTACTAATTTTTATTTTAATCTTTTTGTTAGTTTGATGCGAATATTTATTTTGATGTAATTTTCTTCTTGGTTCTTACATACTATTTTATGCTTTTTAAAATCTGATCACTGCTCACTACTGCTGATAAACTGGTTCAGTGACTAAAAATTTTGCCTTGGTTTTTGGTTTGGAAGCTTGTAAGCAGTGATTGATTCAACTGGATCTGTTTAAGAGAAGAAACAATGATGATTGTTTCTCTTCCTCTAACTCCTTTAATGATGTATTATTTTTTTTGGATAAAAATCTTCTTCAAAATTAAAAAGTTGGTTTTTGAAATAGAGACCTATTTTATCTTCCTACAGTAATCTACCTCATATGAATAGTATTTTCAAAGTTTTGAGTCATTGTTATGATTTTCTGAACCAAGTGATTGCACCTATCAAATGATGTATGGTTTTTGCTTTGTGAATTACTCTTCCTTATTGTGGAGAGTGAGTTTTGTCATCTCCTATGTCTAGAAGATAATTTCACAGCTGAGACTCTTTAACAATTATGAAAGAAAGAAAGCTTATAAAAGATGCGTAGTGCACCAAATAAATTGAAAAAGAGGCACAAAATAAGCTCAAAGCTGAAAAGATGCGAAATGTCGCCAAACTGGAAGATACGCAAAGTGTATCAAAAATCAAAAGATGCACAAAGCACCAAACAAATTGAAAAAGAGCCATAAAATGAGCCCAAACCAAGCTTTCTTCTCTTTCAGATCGTTAAATGTCTTAGAAATCCATGCGCCACTTAATATTTTCAAAAGCTTGAGTTTGAAAATCTGGATTTTTGATTTCTTACTTTGTAATACTATTATATCAGATATTTTTCTGGAACAAGGCTTGGAAGGATCTCTTTTCGAATCTAATTTCTTTTCTTCTGAATTAGATTTTTATTTTGAAAGGAATTTGCATCTACAAGGGGTCCAAGGTGGGAGTTATGAAAGTTGATTTTCCAACTTTTCTGGATTTCAGCACTGTCGATCGTCTTCTTATTGGTTTTTGATTCAAAATCAAGGGAAAATTCTAATTTACTAGAGCAGATCGATTAAAAAAAATCATTATTTTTATGTTTCTCGTTTCGAATTTTAGTTACTCTGCTTTTATTTTTTATTTTATTGTATGTGTTTTTGGGATCCCTGATCTTTTATCTCCATCCTCCATCTTTTTTACTTTTTCTTCATATCATTCTGGACGATCCCCACATCGTTCTGGATGATCTTCTTCATCCTAAATGATCCATAAATCATCTTGGATGATCCCTTCAAATCAGACCCACTTTGATCATACTACTGAGATACACCAATTATTGCTGATCATCCTAGACGATCCTTACATCGTCCTACACGATATGATCCGTATTTCCTGATCTAATTAAACGGCTGAGAATGTGCCAATTATTGTTCATCATCCTGGACGATCCACCTCATCATCCTGGATGATCCACGTGTCAGCAGTTGGACGACTCAAATTCAGCTCATTTTATACATTTACTGCATATCATCCTGGACGATCCACCTCATCATCCTGGATGATATTTTTCATTAACGGTTGTCCAGCATGACTCCTCGGGACGATCGTCTCTCTCTAATCATCTTGGATGATACGTGTATCATCCTGGACGATGCAGTACAATTATGCCTAAATGAGTATGGTGATTAAGGAAAGTAATTAATATTTAATTGATATGATCATATCGTTCAGGATGATCGCAAGATCATCCAGGACGATTATGATCGTCTAGTGTTTTTCACCTATACGTCTAGAGCGATGATCAGGATGATTTTGGCACTTTTTGAACTAATCGTACAGGACAATATCAGTATCGTCCGAGACTATCAAGTCATTTTTAGGTCATCCAGCACAAGTTTCTCTAGACGACCAGAGCGGTCTTCTGGACAAAATTCCTGAATTTACACTAATTATCTCGGACAATCGCAGAATCATACGGGATGATCTGAACAACTTTTTCCACTGATCGTCCAGAAGAGCCAGATCATCCAGGCTGAAATAGGTGATTATGAACTGATCATACAGCATGATCTATCGATCGTCCTAGATGATATTGGCTGACCAGTTGAGATTTAGGGCAAATTTTGAGCCCTTCTATAAAAGATCTTTTTCTTCAAACAAGAAAATTCTTTTTCCACTTTCCTTTATAGAGAAACCCTAGAGAGAGAGAGAGGATCTTATGAGGGGGAGTTTATGAGGGATTCACAAAGGTTGCTCCAAGAAAGGATCAGAGTCGTCTTCTCCATTCATCATCTCTCGTATTATCGGTGTTCTTTGTGGGAGAATCATTCGCAAGAAGATCCGGGTTCTCTGCCCGCTTCAGGAGGAAGCGAAAGGAGTTCAGGTTCTCTACCTGCTTCAGGAGGAAGCAAAAAGAGTCTGAGGTTCTCTTCCTGCTTCAGGAGGAAGCAAAAGGAGGTTAGGTTCTCTGCCTCATCGTGTCGGTGGAAAGGAGATTTTTGTACAGGCTTCTCCGCCTTGCTGTGGGAGCAGAAGGAGAGGTACTTTGAGTTAGTGCAATACCTAGAGGGGAGGCTCTGAGGAGTTGATGTAGGTCAAGTTGACCGAACCACTAAAAATCTGGTATGTTCTTTCTGATTATTTTCTGTACTTTAGTTTTCTGTGATTATCTGCTTGGGTGAAATCTGTGGTTGATATTTTCGTTTATGTGTTTACTTGTTTTCGCTACAAATCATCGAAAAGATTTTTTCTTGTTGCTCTCGAATTTTTAAATAACCAATTCACCCCCCTTCTTCGTTAGCCTCGGGACTAGTTCATCAGGGCTTAACATCCCTATCGAACTTTCAGTTGTAGTGTATTAAAGTGTTGGATGAGTGTTTTATAAATCCAATTAAAGTTTTTTAGAATTTTAATGAATTGTTAAATTTTTTAGATTATTGGAATTATTTTAATTTTATTAATTAAGGTTTCAAAAGTTAGCTTTTCAAATTAATATTAATTTTAAAAGTTTTAGATTTTTTAATAAATATTAGATGATGAGTAATTAGATTTTTAGTATGCTCAATTTGAAGTTTTCCACAAAAAATTATGACTTTTCAAAGTTTGGGCCTAGATTTGAACTAAGATTGACCAGAAAGTTATCTTTTTGACTTTGACTAAATTCTAAAGGTTGGATATTTTTAGAAAATACTAGACCTTAAATGTAGTTGAATGGCACTAAGTTTGTTTAATTTAGAATTTTCTATATTTAGTTATGAATTTTTAAAGTTTTTTCAATTATCTCGATTTTAAAATTGTTTAATTAGGAAGATTTTAGGAGTTTTGATCCAAATCAACTCAAAACTTCATGAAATCACATCGAAAGATCAAAAATGAGCCAAAGAGGAATTTCCAAGTGTTTGTACCTTTTTTGGAATTTTAAATTATTTTTAATTAATTTATTTATTAATTTTCAATTTTTATTAAAAATTAAATTAAGGTTGAATTAGGGATTCAATCATTAGGCTTTTATTTTTCGAGATAGAGGACTAAATTTTGGTCAATTTGAGATATTATTTGCATTTTTTGGATTTAATTTTGATTTATTATATTTTTTTGAAGTTTTTGGGTCCCTAAAAGGGCCAAAACTTTGGATAATTGATTTTCAAACCTAATGGGCTGCAAATCTGGTGAAATTTAAACCTAAGGTACATGATGTCACTAAGTTTTTTGTGTTCAAGTTTTACCCCTATTAGGTGTGTGTTCCCCTAGGAATTTTCTAAGTTTTCTAGATATTTCCTTAATTATTTTCCCTAGGTGTCACTAGGGTTCAATTGGGCTTGAAATTTCCTTTAGCTAACCTTGGAAAATATGCAATCACACCACAGAAAATATGCAGCTAATTCTAAATAATGGAAGAGATAAGCATTTTCAAAGTTTTTGGTCCAAATTGGGCCCATTTCTTTGAAAATTCACACTATAGTAATTCAATGGGTATCTGACCATATGAAAATTATAGTGCATGCCTAAGATACCCAAATACCTTCCACCAAAATTTGGGGCCTAATAGACCGTAGATTGTGAGAAAATCACAAAAAACTAATTTTAAAAAAATAGGAATACTTCACAATCTTGTAATCAAATCAACTAATACTTAATTTTAGTAAATACTAGACTAAATTACCTTTTTGATGAGCCTAAAAATACTTAATTTGGTGGAGAAATGAATTTACTATAAATTTTAAAGCTTGTGACTATTTTTTGAATTTTTTAAGTCCATTAATACATGGTGCCAATCATTGGCAATGATTGGAGCCAAAATGGCGGTGGCCTGTGATATTTTGACATGTGGCACACTATTTATTAGCCACCTATCCATGTCATCACTAATCCTGGGCTGTCCGATCAAGAAACAACGAAAATCGGACGGCCTAGATCGATCCGGGCCATTTTAGTTCAAAATGAACTAGAAAGTTGAAATTCTCATAACTTTGAAAATACTCATCAAAATTTAATAAAATTTGAAATGTAGGCTCATGGGAACATGAACTTTCATTGCCTAGAGTTTGGAGACCCCATGCAATGAAATTTTTGAGGAGTTTCAAACTAAGATTTAAACTTAAAAATAGCATAACTTACAATCCAAATATTAACTTTTTGAGATCTTAGGCTCCATGGAAAGCTACAATGATCCTCTATAACTTTAATGAAGACACTAAGAGTTGGATTTAACTAGATCAAAATTTATGTTGGAAAATCCTCTTTTTCTCTCTAGAATGCCCTCTCCTCACTAAAATAATGATTAGAGGCTTGGAAAAGGTGGGGAGAAGCGTGGGAAGGCCTCAGAAATGGTTGGAGAAGATGGGAAGGGTTTTTGAAGGTTGGAGGCTAGAGGAGAGTTGGGGGAGAGTGAATAATGAAGAATTCATCCCTTAGGTCAAGTTTTCCCCCACTTTACCCTTGGCTTTTGGATTGGATGGTTAAGATTTAATTTGGGGTGGTTTGGATGGGTGACAAGTGTCCCCTAAGTTGCTTAGAACTATGGAATAGGGCTGGGGTTGAGTGTGACTGCCTTGGTCCATGGAAAGGGGACCACATGCCTTTTCCCCCATTTGGGTGAACTAATGCTTGGCTTGGGTTGAATAGCTAGTTTGAGGTCTCTTAAGAGAGGAAATAGATCAATTTCCATCAGGTTTGAGTAGGTTTTAGACTAAGCCATGGATTGCCAAGGTGGCTTGGAGATGTGGCCATGATTTGACCTCTTTTCATTTGCTTAAAAGGGTCTTTTTTGACTTATTGACCCATTTATTAGTCAATGATGATTGGGCTAAGCTTGGAAAGGGTTGAGGGTCTTGTAGGGAATCATCTCAAGGGGTTTAGAGTCAAGGGGTTGAAGTTTTAAAGAGATGCATGAGATTGGAGAGGGGTTTGACCCTTCCAAATGGGTTGACCAAGTCAAGCCAAGGGGAGTTTGACTTGGATAAATTTTGATATATCAAGGGTGTCTAATTAAATGATTTTGGATGGTTGATTGGACATAAAATGGGTTCAAGTATTGAAATTGTCATTAGTATAGGTTAATGGTCGATTTAGTCAACCATGGTTGACTTGGTCAACCTAGTCAAACCATGAGTTGAGTTTGGATCAAACGAGTTCAAATGAGTGTTTTGAGATCAATGGAGGTGGTTTTAAACATTGGTGAGGTCATTTGGTTGGAAATAGGTGTTTAAATCTCTTAAGGGCATTTTGGTCAACCATAGTTAACTTGGTCAACTAGGTCAAACTAAAATATGAGTTTTGATTCAATGTGTTCCTAATGATGTTTAAGATCCATTGAAGTAGGTTTTGAAGGTTAATATGAGAAGGTGATGTTAAATTTTTGGGGAAAAGACCAAAAACTCTTTTAAAGGGCATTTTGGCCATTTTGACCCCTGGTCATTCCTAGGTCAATTTGAATCATGTAAAATGCATTTTACTGGTTGACATACCATAACAAAGGTGATGGTCATGGTCAGGGGTCCTGGGAAAGGCCCTAGGGTTAAGATCAACAAAGGGACTGGTCTAGTGGTATAGGCCATAAATAATTGAAGGTTTAACTTCCTTTAGGAAGAGATTCAGTTTCAGCGGCTATGAGAGTTGGATTGAGCTCAAATTTGGAGGGTTGCCTCTAGAGACATGTCTTATCAATATGCAATTGATATACTCTAAGTCAGAGGTCATCGGGCTGGGTTCCAAGGGACATGAAAATTCTCCTAGAAAGGGTTTTAGGACCTTAGTCCTTAGCCCTTAGATTTGGTTTGGAATTTTGAAATTGGATTGGATTGGGTCCTAAATGGGACCTATATGATTGAGTGGTGGATGTCCCTCAATCATTAGGTCACCATAGGAATACCCAGGTTGGTCAATGACCTCATACAAAATGTGATCAATAGTGATCACCTATTGTTCAATCTCCAACCTCATCTAATGAGGTGGTTATTTAATAGGTACTACATCAGATCGAATAGCTAACCTATGGACTACTATTTTTGGATCTAAATTAGGCATCTCAGTATAATTCCAAGAAATAAATCTCTAAACTCATATATAAGTCCAATATACTCCGAAGCCTTAGAATTAGATAATAAAGTAGTATATCATATGGGTCAAGGCTTTATTTCAGTACCTAAATAGACCTCATGTAATTCACTTATGGAAAAGCTAGCACTATCTTTGAATTTATGTTAAGCATAAGGACTCTATCCTTAACATCATCTGGGTCTTCATCATTTAAGATGGAAGTAATTGGATAAGATTGAAAGATAATATGAATGCCAACAGAAGGATATTGATCTTTCTCAAAATAGCATAAGCCTTATTGAGTTTCAGATAGATTAGTTCTCCAAATATGGGGCTTATTATAGTTTATGTCCGTCAAACCAAGTCAAGCGAACAATAACTTAATATTACTATCCCTAAAAGAGGAGAATTAGAGAGGAATATGTGTGATCTCTTCATCCACAGTGCATTCCATAGGAACCAATATGTCAAGACCTTGTGGGACACCTACACTATAAAATAATGATGCATACCCATCAGGTTCTTGTAGACATTAAAAGTGTGCTACTAATGTAGAGAGTGACGAGTAGTGTAGTAGACCACATCAACTAGTGTAAGGTTTGGGAAGAGACTTTCAGTTGAATCCATCAACCCTTATCCCGTACATTTGACGAGAAAGGGATTGTCAATTAATAGTCTTATGTCTGACATCTAAATCACTGTCTGAGTCACTATCAATAATCAAACTATCATGAGGCATCAAATTCTTATGGAATATTGGATAGGGACTAGAGTTATCCTTACTAAAGGCTTGTAAGGGAGTTGAATGATGAGGAGTATAGATCATCGCACCACCAGAGGAATCTAACTTGATAATCAAAGAGGTAGTGTAATGACCCAAAGGTTAGGAATTCTAGTATCAAAGTTCTTTATAGGAGTACCCAAATCTATGCCTAAGCCTCTACCACATATTCCCCTACATCTACTAGGGGGAACATCATGCCCTACTACAAATTAAAAAAATGATACAATATAATCTGCAGCAGAAATATCTACCTTAGTGTAAACTTGTGATGGACTTTAGACTAGTGGTTGCATATGCAAATGATTGCATAGGACCATATACAAGCCTAGTAGATCACACTATCAACTCCACATCTAGAGGTCTATGAGTCCTCTAAGGAATATGATACTCTACATCATCGTAAATAGAGACCTTATGCATGGTAAAAGATTGAGTATCCTCGAAAATGAAATACTCCACATCATTCCTTTTATACTATATATACTGGTACAATATTAAGGGTACCATCCCATGCTCATGAATCTAAGGCCTTCCCAAGTGAGCCCTGTACGAGGTATCTACCTTAATAACATGAAATTTTGCTTTAGTTTAGAAATTTCCAAACTGTAAAGGCAAGGTGATTGACCCTAAAGAACGTTGACCCTGATCATTGAAGTCCTTCAGCATGATTTTATGTAAGGTAAGCTTCAAGTGACCAAGGGAGAGACGCTATAGAGTGGCATAATTGAGGATATTGACTAAAGCTCCTAGGTTAATAAGGACCCTATTCGATGCATAACCATAAACTTCAATAGTGATATATATGCTTAGAGGTCCCTAAAAGAAGATCCTATTTGGAGAGGTGATGTATGGTATTTCTCTTGAATTGCAAGCATTCTTAGTATACTCATTGATAAAAAAAGCTTGATAAGACTCTTGCTCCAGCAAAGTTTTCAACAAAGTCTCCATCATGTTAGAAGACATTATAAGTGCATCATAGATACTAAGAAGGGAATGAATCTTCCTCTAATGAGCAAATACATTATAATCAACACACAATTAAGGGCCTTTCCCTTTCTCCGTAGCTTGTACTTGAGAAGGAGGGATAGGATCATGTTGTTGGGTAAAAATGTTTTTATCTTTTTATTTATTATTCATAGTCATTTAGGAAGAAGAACCTTTCATGAGTATAATTGGATCTCTTGTACTAAGTCAAACTCAATAGAAGATTCATTTGGTTCAGGGTCATGGCTTGTGTTGGATCTATAGAAAGTGACTTGGGGGGAAAGCCCATGAAATACCCACCCTCCAAGAAGATAAATAAATGTTCTTTACATTCAGACTCTCCTTCATGTGAATGATTACCAAAAGTACTAGAGATATAAAAAAACATGATAAGAAAAAGTGCTAGGAAGAGAAGACTTTGAACGAGCAAGAATCCTAGCCAGAATCATCTTTTTCCATTAATTCTTCATCAATAGGAGGGGGATTAAATCTTTCAGCATAAATGCTAGAAGATATCCTATCTTTCCTTCTGAAGTCACTTTAAATTTCTCTCTCACACATTTTCTTTGTACATAAAAATAAAAAATATGCTCAGTAGGTACTATAGTAGGAGAAGGAAAGGAAATAAGTATAATAGTCAAACTAATAACTTTTGACTTAGCCTATATAGGCCTCCTCTCAACTACCTCTAAACTCTACATTGCATGCCTTATCATACCCCTTATCTTGTGGGAGAGTGTAAGTTCCACCCTCCCCTAAACCTAATGGGTGCTTTGCTATCACCGTCTTGACCATCATGTTGATTGTCGCACTTACTATAATTGGTAACCACCTGAACAATCTTAGCCACCTTGCCTCGAGGCTACATTGAATCATTCTCTTATAAATGGATTTCTGTAGTAGCCATGAGGCTCTCCACCTTGTCCTTGAATATATAAAAACCATTAAGAGTATGCCTAATATGCTGGTGGAAAGAGAATTAAATGGATGTTTTATTTGACCCTCTTCTTCAACCCTCTTGTTAAATAGAAACATCAGGATATTTTTTCCTAACAAGAAATTTAAATATTTTTTGCACATTTTCCCCCTTAAAGGGATATTCTTTGCTAAGCTTCTACTGTAAAAACTATCAACTCTTTGGAGTCTAGCAGAGGGTCTAGGCTGCTATTGGATGTGTGGCTATGACTGAAACTATATCAATGGCTGTACATATGTTTGTGGCTATATTTATGGACATAGCTGTACCTATGGATTTGGCAGTGGCCACTATGGTTTTGAACTAACCATGGGCTTGTTACCCATATCCTGAGACTCTAAGGTAATGTGAACTTCCACCTTCCTCGGAGGTGCTACCCTTGAAAACTCTTACCTTTGAGGTCTATAAGGTGGTTGGCTCTTAACCTTAGGAGGGAGTATAAAGGGTACATTATCCTATAAATAAGTGACATTAATGAATAAGTTATAAAAGGTTCTAATACTAAAAACCTTCAGGTATAGGGCAATAAGACCATTATTTTTCTTTAATAAGATCTCAACTATATGCTGCTCTTACAACTGAGGTTTATATTGAAGGCTAAGGTTCCTACACCTAATGATATAATTAGGAAAGGAATCATGGGGGAGCTTTATGGTAACTACAAACTCACCATATATATCCTAATGCTCTATACTAATAAACCTCTAAATGAATATCTGATCAAGCTTTATAAATGTTTGCACTAAATCCTTAGGAAGATCGACATACAACTTAAATGCCACCCCAATTAGGTTACTGATAAATAATTTGAGTATGAATGCATCGTTCCCTCCAATATTATAACTTTTGGCTCGATAATGAGCCAAGTGCTACCCGAGGTTCTGTGAGCCATCAAATTGTAGAAAAAGAGGAGGGACGAAACTGATGGGGTGCAATACTAGTTCATACTCTATCAGGTAGGGATGACCTCTACTAACTGAATCTCAAGACTTTATAGGGGAAATGGCCTACTTAACCTTCTAAGAGATAATTTCCCTAACTAATCTCATCCTTGGATTTCATTGGAGAACTGACATCCATGACACTACTAGGGGGATTACTAGAACTACCCTCTATACCCTATCCTTATAAGATGTATCACTAAAAAATAAAGCATTATCATCTCATCCTTGGATGTCATTGGAGAACCCACATCCATGACTTGGGGTGTAGCCCCCAACACCATCAACTGAACATTCATTACCATAATGGACCTAGGCATCTCATCCATCTAAGTCTATGACTATAAAACTATTGTATAAGTGTTAGCAAACCAGGAGGATCTCCCTATGCAAAAGTGAATGGTACATTGGCCTCCCTCTGCTCCTCCATACCATCATTAGGATCACTTTGGTCATCTGACATGCCTGCATTTTAACAACACAAATATAGTAGATATGGATATCTTCATCTAACTCTTATTTGATCAAGTCATACTTAGAGAAGGTCTAATAAAGAGCCTCAATATATTAACCCATAAGAGAAGATATCCTATAGGGACCAAGAGCAAAAATTGACTCCAATAGAGCTAGAGAACTATCCAACTAAATAACTTTCTCATTATCTATATAAGTATCACAAATCATTAAGACTATTGTTAAACCTGAAAGAGGTACTATATCTAATCACTGAACTATATTAACTGCCCGTGGTGTCTCAGTAGACTGGTTTTTCTGCCTCCATCTTGATACCTATCTACTATAATGAGACCCAGTATAAACATCTAATTGTGGAGGGGTAATAATAATAATAAAACTACGCTAAGGTCAGATTGGCTATAATCGTGGGCACCATCCATGGGGATATGGCAATCATCTAACTGTAGAAATGCCTTCCTAAGGCTTGACTATAGTAGCTACTCTGTCATGCTATTGGCGAGGTGGTTGTCCTCTATACCATCTATAGCTTTATCAGCCAGTTATTGCTAAAAAAGTACATGAACCTCGAAAATGTAATAGAGTAACCTCTCCTCACCAATAAGATCTCTACACAATGTTGAATGGATATTGCTTCTAATCCTCGTAGAGGGGGCTTTAACAACACTATCCCTAGGACTCTAGTATGTTGAATAGTAGTGCTAATAGGAGGGGATATAGTAATACAAACAACATCCTATTCATCACTGCTATGTCTCAATGGAGAGAAGCATCCTCCTTAAATTGCATGAACCTTCAAAATAACCATAACTTTCGGGACCAATGGAATTAGTGGTCAATGTGGCTTCCGCTGTAAGGGGACAACCATCAGCTTTACTACCTCATGACGAACAATAAAATTTATCCTTCACTATAGAATTTCCTCTAATGATGCCAAATGTAACCTCTCATTCCTATTTCTTCTGGCCCTTCTCTAGAGGATAGAGGTGGAGGAAGGTTCAATAGTTAAACCCATTGATTAAATAATTAGAGGAATAAGAGCTATCAGAAGGGTGATTACCAAAGTCTGCCAAACATTCTTAGGCTTAAAGAGTAGAGAAAAATTAGAACCCTGATCAGTGGAAAATGGAGAGGAAAACTTGGCCTAGGCTCCTCTATTCCACAAGGAGGAAAGAGGAGAGGAGTCTCGAGTAAGAGCAACATCAACCAAAGAAATAATCAAAGGAATTATCGGTTTCTAGCACTGAGGGGTTAGAGCTATTTGAACTACTATTAATGTAGGTTCAAGTTTCTTGAGTGTTGGATGGAAAAGCTGGGCAGGTAGTAGCCTAAGCACTAGTTGTCTAGCCAAAGAATACATTAGCTTTGTATGAGCTTGAACAGGATGAGCAGTTGCCTAGGCTAGCTACTGGATAGTTAGATGTTCTAATGGATGCATGGCTCAATATATTCTCATCTATGGGGGATAAAGGGTGATAGCCTCTGATGGGGTCATCCTACCTAGAGTGATGTAAGATGTGTCAGTGAAGGAGCCAAAGGAGGAGGCCCCGTAGGGAGGCTAGATAATAGGGTCTCTTAAAGGGTCACCCAGGAGTCCAAATTAAAGGAAATGGTAATAAAAGGACTAGAGTTTACCATGATAATATCTGCTAAGAATGAAATAATTAGCATAAGACAAAACCATGAGAGAATGTGGAGAAATGGATGGAATGGTTATGAACTTAGAAACTGAAGACATTAATGAAAGAGCACTAAACAAAGAGTATAAATAGAAGAGAGAAACACAACCTCCAAAGATGGAGCAAGAAATTTGTTGCGCTATGGTTGCTAAGGATTTGTGGTTCTTTGAAGGATACTGGAAGAAGGGGTTAGAATATAATAAGTAAGATCATATTATCCTATTGAACAAAATGGGCATAGACCTTTGCACTTAATGCCATCTGGCCTTTAGAAGAGTAGATAACATCATAGATATGATTATCCATGGAAAATATTGACTTTCACCTATATATTTTGATGGATAAAAAAATATGTAATTTGATAGTCACATGATTTCTCCAATTTGATACATTTGCTCGAGTGAGATTTATTAAATGTGGGTGTTGGTTTCCCATGGGCATAAGCCCTAATGGTTAATTACATCATAGACATTGGCCTAAGAATACTCTCGATTTGAGATGCTATTTTATCCTATTCTTGGTTTAGTGGGTAGTGGGATTCCTAGGCTCTTTAATCTAAGGGAGTAGGCTCAAAAAGCTAATCAACACACTCAAGAATCGTTCAATCATTTGATCGACATGACAAAAAGGAATTATGAGAGGAGATGTCACCCACAAAGCATACAAGAGAAAGATGGAAGTTAGTATATTAGTGTGATGTGGATAGGTAGAATTTATAGCCTTGCAAAAATGGAGAACTTACCCAATGATAAGGCATGCAGTGATATTCTCATTTTGTTAGCCTTTAATCCAAGATCTATAAAGGATATACTGTACACCTAATATTAATATCCTTGACCTATCTTACCGGGGCTTAAGTAGCCCCAACCAAGATTTGCCACCCTTCTTGGATTGGGATACCAGCTAAAACTCCATCTAGCATCTCAAATTTATGTAGTCTGGTATAACGCATATGTAAAAGGGGTGGGAGGTATAGAAGAGGAATAGGCCGTAAGCCCAACCATGAATGGAATAATAATAATGCAATAATGAATTATCCCTATAGGTGATAGAAATAAAATCTATATACTTAACTCAGGCTATGCAAGCAGGGTAGGGCAAATTAGAACAAACTAGTAGCCACTATGAAGTGGGTTAGGTTTCGAATATTAATTACATTTTAAAGGTTGACCCTAGTGTAGTCATGCTATAATTTTAAAAAGTTGCTTGTTTTTAATCCCTATGTATATTTTATCTTGCTTAGGAAAATTTTATCTTTACAAAAAATTTAACATCCTAATGTGGAGTACATCTAAGCCACCAGTAAAGAAAACACTGAAAGAAATCTCAGAAAAGCATGTAGCCCTAGTGCATAATCAATATAAACACACAGATCACCATAGAATATATAATGAATGAAAGGCCAAAAATAAGTTGTGCTTTGCAATACACCCTAGGATAAGAGAAAAAGGGTAGTTGAGCTCTACTATACCTTCAACTCAATCTAAAATTATAAAAAAATGGAATGGTGTGTGGGCTCTTAATCTATCTTCACATATTTGGCCTCCTTCTTTCTAAAATGTCCACACATTGACATAATTTTCCTAACTATAATTACATTTAAAAAAGAAAAATTACAAGGATTTCCTATAAAATAAAGGTTAATATATGTATAATAAAATAATCATATATGTATTTCTAGAAAAAGTCCTTAAGACCAAATTCTAAAGGGCTTAGCAATCCTCATGGTACCTATTAAAGAGTGCATATATAATAATGATTGCAGCATTTAATTTTCCCCTTGGGAATGTGTCCACTTATAGAAGATATCTCTATAAAAAGTTTTAACTAGTTCTAGGAAAGGGCCAAATCATAAATCCACAAAATAGAAAATAAATAACCATAAGTAATTCAAACCAGAAAAAAAGCATCACTTCATCACAGATGTAAAGTGTAAAATAAAGAAATTAAAAAATGTTATCATAGTTACTCCCTACCTTCGGATTCCTATAGAAAAGTGTCCTATCTAGCATCTAAGTATGTACAAAATTAGTGTTACCTAACTACCCTAAATTAGCTAAAAAGTTTATGTTGCAAGGCCAAGTTCATATTGTCTAATTTTTTAGTCCAAGAATTCCTCTTTAAGTGATTATCAATTTAGAATAGATTAATTATCACTTAATTTTAAAGTTATAATTTTGAGTATTAGGTTATAGAAGCCCAAATACATGGGCCCAGTCTTATGCTAGAGTTATAAAAAATTGAGGGATAAACGACCCATCCTTAATCCTTCACCTAACTTAGGCTAGAGTAGTTATAGGGATATAAGGGTGGCTAGGCCCTTTGTAGTTTCTTAAGACTTGAGGTAAGGCCAATAGGTGACACACTAATGTGGGCCTATTACCCACCATAAAAATCCTAGGCTTCCTCTGTCTAAGGTTGATCAATTTTAAAATGATGACGTAGGAATAGAAGAACCACTGCTTAAAGATGTATGAGGCATTTTAACCTGACTTAAGATTTTATACTTGGGTGGTTAAGGAAATGATTTAGGTTTTTAAGGGTAGCTTTAGATTTCTAAAGAGGTATAATTTACTCAGATCTTTAATCATTTTCCCTTAACTTATGAGGTTTATGGCATTGTCATAATAGACATGAGGACCAAGGCCTCCTTAAGACTTGAAGCCCCACAGCTCGAAGTAGTCTAGCCTATATGAAGATGGTATAGAGATAGACATAAATTTGACATGGGTTAGAGCACTAAGGTTTGACTTGAAGTTCTTTTTCTTCTGTAGCATATTCATTTTTATTTATTTAAAGTCAAGAAATATTTAATTTGAGTTTGAATTTTAGTGTTTTAGTGTTTTACTTAAGTGTTGGAGAGTTTGCGAGAGAGTAATTTATCTTTTTATTCTAATTTTATTTTAATCAATATAAACTTTTGTTTATGATCATCATAAGAATTTATTTCAAATATTTCTTTTTTTAAGTTATTGTACAATTAAGAGATTAAATTAATTTGGAGTTAAGGTTAAGTTGTTAGTCAAAGTATTCATTTAGTTTATTATTTGTTATGATTTTATAGTGTTATATAAATTTTATATATGAAGATATAATATCAACCAATATACAGTAGGTTATGGCATTCATTCATGATTCAAGAAGCTTTCTAATCCGAATTTTAAACATGTTGTATACATTTTTTGTCTAAAGAAAGCTAAAATAAAACTTCACTAAATAATAAATATACCTAACAGAAATATTCTCAACCTATAAAAGAAATCCCAACTCCCTACAACATATGCAAAATATTTTTTTGCTTTGATTCTATACATGCTCATAATTGAAATATAAAATGAATGAAGTTATCTAATATAGTCACCAAACCCTACATGATACTATATATATAGTCTCTAGATTCATGAGTGTAAGCAAACATCTATCATCCAACTATAAGAAATAAAGCTTCACATTCACCACATGCCTTATACTAAACTCAATTTAAAATTACAAATAATTGCCCATGGAATAACAAGAAATTTATACATCCCCCATCTAATTAACAATATTTAAGCATGCAACACTCTTTGTGAACAAATCCCAAAATCCCTTTTTCTTATCAAATCTAACTCATCCCCTAAAAGTCACATTTCATACACACTAAACATCTCTTCAACATTTCTCACTTAAAGCAAAGGAAAGCACCAATACACCCTCTTAAACCATTTATCCATGAATGAGAACACTTATGGCAAAGTAAATCCATAAGTCATTAATACTGGATATAAACAAAGCATCCAAACCAACATACACTTGTAACTCATTCAACATAGCCAAGGTTCATTGAACCTTAGAGTACACTCAATTGAAGACAAGATTCACATAATAAGATCATTCTCTAGGAATCAATGCTAATATATCTCCAAATCATTTTAAAAATATTTCAACAAGAAATCTCGAAATGCTGGTGGATAATCAAAACATTTTTGAGATGACACTTTGTGTTTAAAATGTCTTGCATTTAGCTAAATAAATTCCCAAAATCCAACACTAGCAATTATCACCAACCAAAACTTCTCTAAAGAAACTATTACTCCTAAAGAATTTTTAGATAAAAGCAAAGAAAACATATTTACAAATCATTATAGTCAACTATTAACCATAGTCAATATAATTGAAATACTCTCATTGTATAAAAAGAAACTTATTACATACATTATTACAATCAAATCGAAAGATGGCATGCAACATAGAAGACTCGTTTAGTAAATTATATCAAAAGTGATCAAAGGACGTGTAAGTGAAAAATAAATTGCTGAAAATATGAAAACAAAAGAAATGAATTATACACACCAATAGTTAGTTTAAATAAAGAAAATAAAAAAAAGAAGAAGAGTAAGAAATGGAAGAATGAGAAGAAAAAAATAGGTAGAGATTCAGGAAAAGGAAATTAGTAGAAGAAAAACAAGTAGAGAATATGAAGAAGAAAAGTAAGAAGGAGAAGAAGAAGATGGAAAAAGAAAAGGTTAAGAAAGATGAAGAAAAAGAAGAAGGGAAGAAGAAAAAGAAGAAGGAAGAGAAAGAGAAGGAGAAAGGGGAAAAGGAAATTAGAAGAAGAAAAGAGAAGAGAAGGAAGAAGATGAAAAAGAAAGAAGAAGAAAAAGAACAAGGGGAGAAGAATAAGAAGAAAAAGAAGAAGAAGAATAAAGAGGATGAGCAAGAAGAGAGAGCAAGAGATTACCTTTGTAGAATCTGGATCTCAACTGGAACTACTCATCGATCTCTATGCTCTGCCTCTCTTTATTCTGCCATGGCACACGTAAGGGTCGAATGATTCCCATCTCATGCACCATTCTAGACACACAAATATGAAGCATGGAATGGCCTGCTCTTAATCTTAGATGCTTGGGACATACAAAAACAAATTACCAAATTCAAAGGGGGTTTTTCCAGGCTCGAATATGAATGCAAGAAGCCAGAAGGCCACCTCCATGCCAATGAACCTGCTCCTTCCTTCTATATGCTTGCAAACATTAACTGTCTACCCTCTTCCTCCTTTAAGCATAAAAAATTGGAACTTGCCACCTAATCTTTGGTAAAGCTCCTCAAATCCACTTATAAAATAAGCTATCACATGAATGGAGCTTTGAGGCAGCTGTAGACTTTGTACTTTAAGGAGAAATCAAAGCCATTGATTGGATTATTTAATTAAGGAGGTGATTTGAATTCATCAAAGTAATTGGATTTACTTTTAAATTGATTGGGCTAAGTGGGTTTGATATTGAATAGAAATTGAACCTGATTTGAATCAATTCAGGTCAATTTGGGTTCAATTTGCTTTGAATGAACTTTGCTGATGTTGTCCCAACTAAAATGTAATTTTTGATCCAGTGGGTCTCAAGTTTTGCCATATGAAGGAGAAACATTCTTGAGGTGGAGATGAATTAAACCTAGCTAAATCCAATCCAATCCCTGTTGAATTAAGGTTTTCCCTAATCATAAGCTCATTTTTTAGGGGTTAGTTAAGTGTGAAATAAATATTCAATCTAATGGAATCTGACTGTTAGATTAAAAATTCATAGCTAAATGATACTACCGGATTAAATGGACTAAGATCCACTAAACATATCGTCTGGATTTTGCAAAAATCTCTCTATGGCTGAGGAATCATGCAAGAGGAAGAAAACAAAATTAGAGCCATCCATTTATTTCAAATGGAATTTATGGCTCTGATCATGTCAGATTGTTCTTTATACTCCTATCCATGATTTTGAATCATTAATCTAAAGCCATCCAATCTAAGATTTTATGGTTATAAACTAAAGCACACAACCCCATAGACTCGCCATTGATTGCTCATCCAATCAAGTGCCACTATGTGGAAAGATCGACACAGTCAATGGATGACTGTGTAAATGAATTAAACAAAACTAGAGAAAATCATCTGATCTTTAAAAGTCCATAACTCCTCACACACTTGTTCACTTAAGCATGCCTAGTTTCTATGGATTTTTCTTTAGGAGTAGAACAATTACCCTATCGTTTGGTTAATAAATTTTCAATTGATTAACAATAATTTAAAAAAAATTATATGTGATATTTTTAGAATTATTAATTAAATATAATTGGTATTGAGCTCAATTTTGGATGGATGAGCCTTAGAGATGTTTAACACATGTCCAAAATTTTTTAAGCAAAATTGAATTCATTAAGGGCTTCAATTATGTAAATCAAATTCATATGTCAGAAATTGACCTTCGAATTCAAATTGACCTAGACACAAATCCATTTGGGATTTAAGGCTTTTTTGTTGTGATGTGTTAAAATAATTTCCAAAGGTTAGATTGCCACTGATTCTAACCTAATAAGTGGTCTAGATTGCCTAAAACTTAATTTGTAAAGTATAAATGTATTTACTTTGGAAATTGATTATAAACCTTAGGAGGACTTTGATGATTGCAAACTTTTTTGGGATTTTTTTAACACAAAAGAAAACTCATTAAAATAATGTGAAAAAAGTGTACAATAAGTACCAACTAGGAAAAGGCATCAAAAGGAAGCCTTCCTCAACAACAACAAAAAAAGAAGATAGAAGCATAGACCAATTTAAAACTTCCCAAACATACTCTAGAACCTTAACGGGAATTGTCCCCGCCACCCTCCTTCTTCCACTTCCTAGGATGGTTAGTAATTCCCCCCAAGCGTTAAGGTTCCTTAGCAAAATGAGTCATAGAGACTATCTTTCCTTGGAAGCAGGAAGAAAGCCTTAGTGGAGAAATTGAATGGAATGTTGGAGAGATCACCATCCCTAGAAGAAGAAACTTGCTTGGCTGGCTCACTAACTTCCCCACTTGTGAGATGTAAGGAAAGGGGGAAGCCTTCAATCCTATAATACCAACATTGGAATTCTTCTTTTTAGTCTTCTAGATTTTTTAGAATTAACTAGACTCCAAGGCCTATAACTTTCAAAATTTTGCCCTTCTTTTGCACAAGGAGAGTGCTCCCTTTCCATATGAGGGGGATGGAGGGTTGACTAGATCATGGAAGATGAATTTGGATCAATATTCAACACAGGAGGGTAGTTGTTAGTGATAAAAGGGTCACTTGAAGAGTGGGTGCTGCAAAATAAATTTTTCATTCAGTTCAGCAGATCTTCTTTGAGGTTGCTGCGAGTGCTACATGGAGGCTTGAGGAACATTGGGACAATGATTTTTTTTGTGCCCAATAAAGCCAGAATGGAAGCAAAGATGAGCGATCCCCTCATATTCAACTATTTGGAAGAATTTTCCATGAAGCCTAGAGATCCAAACTCCAGGAGGAAACCTTACACCAAGATCCATCTTCATGCAAACATAAGCAAAAGCATTTCTCCCCCAAGAGTTGGTTTGAGCATCAACCCATTGAGCTTGTCGAAAGAAAGAAGCTATCCGAGCAAGGTTGGTGTTGTCCTAAGACATAAGAGGCAAGAAAGGCAAGTGAATCCAAATAGGAGAAGATAGGCCCACCATTAATTGGGGAGAGAAGGAAGAAGTATAATGATCCAAACCAATAATAAACCCACCAACAATCCATGGTCCCCCTATAAGGATAGCATTACTAGCCTCAAGAGTTTGAAAGAGGCAAATGAAAGCGTTTGAAGAGATGGAGTGGGGCTAAAAATCTCCAAACATTGACCATTTTTGCTTCAATCATTGCTTAGCACACAAAAAGGTAATCTACGACCAATAAGGTTGCCCACTAGCCCTCTTTCAAGGCTAGCTAAGTTGGCATGGATGGACTCCATATTCAAATTCTTAGAACAACCATACTCTGACATAACTACCACCTTAGAGACATTATCAATTTTGAAGACTTCCAACCTATTCCATGCATTGGGGAGGTCTTGGCTAGGTTTAGCACCAAAAGCATACTTGGAAAACTGTTGAAGAGAAGCAGTTTGGCCATTCAAACAAGAAGTTTTTGAAGAGGCATTTAAGTAAACACATGATGTATAGTTTGCATATTTAGAATTATCATGAATGGCTACATCAGTTGGATTGACACACCTGTAATTAAACTTTGAACAAATAGTAAAATCCAAAGGTTTGTTCAAATTCGAACATTCATTGCAATATCTGCTTCATAATTGCTTGTTTAAAGTCTGATTTCTCTGTAGTTCGATTATTTTGTGGCCCATCCTCACCTAAGAAAGAATAATAAGACCTGTAAGCCTTTGGATAAACTAATAAATGGAGAACCTTCTGAGTATGGAGAACATATTATTAATCTTGAGGATGCCCAAAATGTGAATTTAGATGAGACTAAAGTATATGGTGATGACATAGAGAATGACCCTTCAAATAAATCCAATAGGATAGAAGATAATCTAAATGAGGGAAACAATGATGTTGAAAACCTTAAGGATAGAATGGAATCTCGTGAGGAGCATGCTTTAGTTGATTCGGGTGGGCAATTTTTGGTGGGGAGAATTATGGATGAAACAAGCAGACTATAACTAGCACTATATTTAATCAAGGCAATATTGGTAATAATATGGTTGAGGTAGATTTATCTAATAAACAAGATAGTCATCATAGAATAGATTCTCTAGATAAAAGTGCTTTAAACCAAGTTAATTGGGATAATTATGGATTTGGATTGGATCATGCTTCTATAAAAGAACATTTGACTCTTGGGGTTCGGGTTGATGATATGGAGGAAGGGGAAATTGATTCTTATGATACTTTCTCTACTAAGGATGTTCTCAAGGGTAATACTAATATCTCTGTGTCATATCCTAATGTTAATGCTAAAAATACAGAGGAAGGTTTTAGACTAGTTTCCAAAAAGAAAGGTAAGACCAATAAGAATTAGACTTGCTTCACCCTTGGGTTCACTCGAGCTTCTAATATCATCATCTATTAATGTTTAAAGCTCTTGTGTGGAACATTAGGGTGTGGGGGACTCTTTGTCCAAGGATAAAGTTAAGAATTTATGTAGGATTTATGATATTAATCTTCTTATTTTAATTGAGCCTTTAATTTTTATTATTAAGTTGGATTCTGTTTGTAAAAATCTGGGTTTTAATTTGGCTTTTGGTAATTATATTAATTTTTGGATTTTCTGAAAGCATTTTATTTGTTTAGATAGTATTATGGTTTTTCCTTAAAAAAATTCATATTAAGATAAACTTTCTTCTTTCTCTTATTATGTGTTTTTTGTTTATGCTTCTTATTCTAAATTAGGCGGAAAGACTTTATGGAAACAACTCATGGATATCTCTTCTACTATTAAGGCACCTTGGTTAGTTAGTGGAGATTTTAATTCTGTTATTAATTCTTCTAAAAGAATTTGGGGTAATCCCTTAACTTTCAAGCTATGGAGGATTTAATGACATGATTTTGAATTTCAATTTACATGACATTGGTTTTTCTAGAAATGTTTTTACTTGGAATAAGGGTATTATATAGCAAATATTGGATCGCATTCTATTTAAATATTATTGGATTTTATCTTATCAAATGACTCAAATTGATCATTTAACCATGACTTTATCTAACCATTCTCCATTATTATTAAATATTTCTATGAATAATAGAAATATTTATCAACATTTTAGATTTCAAAATATGTGGCTCCTTGATGACACTTTTTTCAATACTATTCAAAGTAATTGGCATGCCCCACTTTTTCCCATTGAAAATGTTTATGGTATGGCTAGATTGTGGTGTAAACTTTAGATTGTGGTGTAAACTTAAGAGACTTAAAAAAAATTATCTTGGTGAAACAAATGTATCTTTAAGAATATCTTTTCTAGTATTTTACAAGCTGAAAAGAATGTGGATAATGCTGATAATATTTATATGCATAATTCTTCCTTTGAGTATTTGTCTTCTCTCAATGATGCTAAGACTTCTCTTTTCAAACTTTAGGAAAAAGAAGAGGCCTTTTGGAGATAGAGGGCCGCTTCTAAATTTCTTATGGAGGGTGATCGTAATACTAAATTTTTTCATAATATTGCTAACCACAAAAAGGTGATTAGTCAAATTCATAAAATCATTTCTCCTGAAGGTTCTGTCATTGAAAATCCAGATTAGTTTTTTATTCTAGTATTGAGTGTTTTAAAGCTGCATTCAGTAAATCCTTTTGTCCTGATTTGAACATTAACTTTTCTTTTATTATTATTGTTATTTTCGAGCATAATATGCTTCTAACTAAGGTTCCATTTGAAGAGAAAATTTAACAGACCAAGAAAGGTATGAACTCTAATTCTGTGGCTAGCCTTAATGAG
Source organism: Dendrobium chrysotoxum (assembly GCA_019925795.1). Lineage (NCBI taxonomy): Eukaryota > Viridiplantae > Streptophyta > Magnoliopsida > Asparagales > Orchidaceae > Dendrobium > Dendrobium chrysotoxum. The sequence continues at coordinate 35,610,665 of CM034303.1, read as the reverse complement.
TTCTCCACTTAATTCTTTCAGAAGTCTTGGTCTATAATTAAAGGGGGCCTTGTTAATGCGGTTATGGATTTTTTATGGGTAACTCTTACCCTAAAATTTTCACTTCTACTTATATTGCCTTAATTCCTAAGCATAATGCCATTAATTTTTGGAATGATTTTCATCCTGTTACGACTCGGGCTCACGAGTTCTTATTTTGATGATAACAAACATTATGGCTCAAATCTCCTAGTATTTTCAATGTATATTTGTTTATGTGTATATTAACTTTTTAGGAATAGCATGCACCATCCAACAAAGTTTCAAGGCTCAAGAATGGGTATAAAAGGTTATGATGTGATGATATTTTTAAAATCTGTTGATGTACTTTTTGTTTTCTTGAGTCAAGTCCTGTAAGGGTGTATGCTTACTTGTGAACATGTACACACATACTCAGGGGGAGTGAGATCTAGTCAAAACTAGAAGTTTAACTTTTGATCAAATCGTACTGGATGATCACAGGATCATCTTGGATGATCTGTTCATTGAACTAATCATCTTGGATGATATTAATATCATCCTGGATGATCCGTTACTATCTCAAAACCCTAGCCGCCAAGATAATTTAGGCAAGGATTTAAGATTCAAATCTTATTCTAATCATCCTGGACGATCTAGATCATCCGAGATGATCTATGATAATGTTACCTAAATTAATACTATAATTATTCAATCAAATATACATAACTTGATATTCTGATCATCTTGGACGATATGTATATCGTATGAGATGATTTGTGCAAAATTTGTACTGATCATCCTGGACTATTTTGGGATCATCCAGGACTATCAGGTAAAATTCTACACTTCATCCTGGACGATCCTACGATCGTCCTGGATGATCTTTGGCGGCAGAATTGAGTTTTTAGGGTTTTCTGAAGCCTTCTTTTTGAGCAAATCATCTTTGGACGATCCTGTGATCGTCCTGGATGATCTTTACCGCTAGAATAAATTTAGAAGGGTTTTTGGAGCTTTCTATTTAAGCATTCTTAAGGCACTTGATAGGTGTCTTTGGCAGCCATTGAGGCTTCATTTCTTCTAAAGAAAACCTGAAGAGAGAGCTTGAAAGGGAGAGAGGAAAGGGTAGAGTTTGAGAGGGAGAAGAGCCTTGGAAGGGGGATTTTCGAGGGAGTGTGAGGGGGTTCACACAGTTGCTCCGATACGCTTGCACCTAAGTACCATCGGATTTAAGGGTCGTCTCGAGGGAAGTTTAGGGAAGAAGAAGATCTCTTTGGTGTCAAAGGACCCAGCTACTCCGCCGCACCGGGGAAGGTGGAAGTGATTTTGTAAGAGATTCTCCGCCTAGCTGTAGGGGCTAAAGGAGAGTCACTAAAGGTGTAGTGCAATACTCGGAGGGTGCCTCCGGGGAGTGGACGTAGGGCAGGTAGGACTAAACCACTATAAATCTGGTGTATTCATTCTGATTATTTTCTGCATTTTATTTTACTGCGATTAAGCCCTTGGGTGAAATCTGTGATTGATCTTTTTATTATTGATTTAATTTGTTTCCGCTGTAAAATATAAAAGATATTTCTTTTTATTAAAGAATTTTTTTTTAAAATATCCAATTCACCCCCCCCCCCCCCCCCCCCTCTTGGTTAGCCTCGGGATTAGTTCAAAAGGGTTTAACACCCCTCACAAACTTTCAAGTGGTATCAGAGTGGGATTCATAAAATCAAGTTTTTGAAAACTTTTAAATTTTAATCCATGGCTAATTTTGAAAATTGTAATATTACGGAAGGATATTTAATCACCCGACCAGCTTTATTTGAAAATATTACTTTTTATTTTTGGAAAATTCGTATGTCTACTTTCTTGAAATTAATAGATTATCACATGTGGCATATGATTCAAACTGGTTATTCTATACCATCACGTATTGTATATGGAATCAAAATTGATACTCCTTTTTCTGAATGTAGTAGAGTAGATCAGATCAATGCTCAATTGAATGCTAAATGTTTGAATTATTTTTTCTGTGCTTTGAATTCTGATGATTATATGTTAGTATCTGCATGCACTACTGACAACAAAATTTGGGATAAATTATGCACTACGTATGAAGGTACTTGTGAAATCAAGAAATCTAGATTAAATATTTTAATGCATGATTATGAATGTTTTAGCATGAAACCTTATGAGACGATATTGGATATGTATACTAGGTTTACTCAAATTGTGACTTCATTATATGCATTAGGAAAAGAACTTTTAGACTTTAAAAAAGGCAATAAAATCCTACGTTCTCTGCTTGATAAATTTGATGCCAAAGTTATTACAATTTCTGAATCTAAAGATTTGAACGAATATTCTATTGATAATCTGATCGGCTCACACATTGCCTACGAGCAAGGTTCGGGTCAAAAGCTTTTAGATGCAGGTGAAACTATAGTACAAAAAGCTGAAAATATAGATGAATATGACTTAGAAGATGATAAAAGTAAGAAGTTAGCATCAATAACAAACAAATTGAAAAGTCTACTAAAGCACAAGCATCAACATCAACAAAAGTGAACCAAAGGTAAAAAAGGTAATATTATTATGATTTCTTCTGATGTTATTTACTTTGAATGTAGAAAACCTGGACATATGAAAAATCAGTGCCCGAACTTAAAAACCCTTCCTGAAAAAGAAAAGGGTAAAGCCAAGCAAATTGTAATAAGAAAAAATAATGCAAAATAAAAAATCTCATGGGCAGACCTAGCATCTGAATCATCAGACTAGGAGCAAGATGGTGAGAATTAATATTTTTCTTGGATGTTTGTGTTTATGTCTTTTTATTCGTTATATTTTTGTTTTTATTTTACGTGTTAAGTTTTTTATTTTTTATTTCTCTTTTTCTTATTTTTTTTAATTTTTCTTTTAAAATTTTAAAATTAGTTTCTACATTATTTGTCTAGTTTCTCTGATCAACACACACATTTCACCTTTTATTTCATTTACATTTAGAAATCAAAATTATTTTTTAGAGATCATGTTTTCTAAAAATGAAAAATTTACCTTCTATTTTTTTGAAAATTCTATGTAAGTTGTGGTTGATTTCTCTAAAATCAAGCAAAGGAAGGAAACTCATGATTTTATCTCTCTATCTCATTTTTTTTATATAAGGCTATTTCACTTTTGATTTAAAATCTATTTCATATTATAAATTGGTTTTTTAAATTGAATTTTTTTCATCTCCCTATATTTTATCTATCTCATCAGGATCTTTTGCAAGTTAATGAACCTACTTCAAAGATTATCTTAATCAGGTAGTTCAACTTTATCATAAGAATAGGGTTTGCTGATTTTAAATATTTAGAAAGGAGGCAAATTACAAAAATTAAAAGAAGCACAAAATGAGCCTAAAGCTGAAAAGATGCGCAATGTCGCCAAATTAAAAAGATACACAAAGTGTATCAAAAATTAAAAGATGTGTAAAGAGTGCCAAAATGAAAAGAGGCACAAAATGAGCCCACAAAAAGTTAGCTTCCCTTCTTGTAAATCTCTAAAGTTTAGAAAACCCATATGTCTTTTTAATAAGATCGTTACTTAAGTTTGAAAATCATGATTTATGATTCATTACTCTACATTAATCTTCTATTATATATATTTCATGAATGGAGTTTAGAAAAGATTTTTTTTCCTTATCTAATTTGTTCCTTGATTTAGAAAATGGCTGAAAAAGTTTTTTAGCCTTCTTAAAACTAGAGATTGGATTAATAATTTTTGAATCTCTAACCTTTCTGGGTTATGAGTGGTCAATACATGCCTTACTAAGCTTTTGAATAAAATCACAAGGTAACTTTCTCATTACAAGAAAATTCTTGATATTTCAAATATTTTTTCAAATTCTTTTTTTAACCAGATCAGGGTCCGTGTTTGATCTTTTAGTGTGTTTTTTCTATTTTATTTTTTTATGCTCCTCTTCTTTTTGATAAAGTCAAAGGGGGAGAATATACTGTTGTATTTATGAAGTTTATTTTTATTTATTGTATTTGTGTAGTTTTCTTTTTAAAAAAAATATTTCTCCCTATTTTTAAAAGTCTTTTCTTAGTGAGGGGGAGATTAGGAGAAAATGCTTTTTATTTGCAAATTCAACCAGTAATGTTTGCCATCATAAAAAAGGGGAGATTATTGCGACTCAGGGTCATGAGTTCTTATTTTGATGATAACAAAATTTATGGCTCACATCTCCTAGTATTTTCAATGTGTATTTGTTTGTGTGTATACTAACTTTTCAGGAATAGCATGCACCTTCCAATAAAGTTTTAAGGCTCAAGAATGAGTAGAATAAGTTATGATGTGATGATATTTGTAAAATCTATTGATGTATTTTTGTTTTCTTAAGTCAAGTCCTATAATGGTGTATGCTTGCTTGTGACCATGTACACACATACTCAGGGGGAGTGAGATCTAGTCAAAACTAGAAGTTCAACTTTCGAACAAATCATAATAAACAATCACAGGATAGTCCTGGATAATCTGTTCATTGAACTAATCATCCTGGATGATATTTATATCATACTGGATGATCCATTGCTATCTCCAAAACCCTAGCCGCCATGATAATTTAGGTAAGGATTTAAGATTCAAATGTTATTTTAATCATCATGGATGATCAAGATCATCCAAGATGATCTATGATAATGTTGCCTAAATTAATGCTGTGATTATTCAATCAGATATGCATAATTTGATATTCTGATCATCCTGGATGATCTGTATATCGTACGGGATGATTTGTACAAAATTTATACTAATCATCTTGGACTATCCTGGGATCATCTAGGACTATCAAGTCAAATTCTGCACATTATCCTGGACAATCCTACGATCGTCATGGGTGATCTTTGGTGGTAGAATTAGGTTTTTAGGGTTTTCTGAAGCCGTCTTTTTGAGCGAATCATCCTGGATGATCCTACGATCATCCTAGATGATCTTTGCCACTAGAACTAATTTGGAAGGGTTTTTGGAGCTCTCTATTTAAGCTTTCTCAAGGCACTTGATAGGTGTCTTTGGTACCCATTGAGGCTTCATTTTTTCTGGACAAAACTTGAAGAGAGAGCTTGAAAGGGAGAGAGAAAATGGTGGAGTTTGAGTGGGGGAAGAGCCTTGGAAGCGGAAGTTTTGAGGGAGTATGAGGGGGTTCACACAGTTACTTCGGCAAGCTTGCACCTAAGTACCATCGGATTCAAGGGTCATCTCGAGGGAAGTTTTGGGAAGAAGAAGATCTCTTTGGTGTCAAAGGACCCAGCTACTCTGCTGTACTAGGGAAGATTTAAGTGATTTTGTAAGGGCTTCTCCGCCTAGCTGTGGGGGTTAAAGGAGAGTCACTAGAGGTGTAGTTCAATACTCGGAGGGTGCCTCCGGGTAGTGGACATAGGTCAAGTTGGACCGAACCACTATAAATTTGGTGTGTTCTTTTTTATTATTTCCTGCGTTTTATTTTACTGCGATTAACTGCTTGGGTGAAATCTGTGATTGATCTTTTGTTATTATTGATTTAATTTATGTTCACTGCAAGATATAAAAGATATTTCTTTTTATTAAAGAAGTTTTTTTCTTAAATATCCAATTCCCCCCCGCCCCCTCTTGGTTAGCCTCGAGACTAGTTCATAAGGGTATAACACCCCTCACGAACTTTCAAGTGGTATTAGAGCGGGATTCATAAAATCAAGTTTTGGAAAACTTTTGAATTTTGATCCATGGCTAATTTTGAAAATCGTAATATTATGGAAGGATATTCAATCACATGGCCACCTTTTTTTGAAAATATTAGTTTTGTTTTTTTAAAAAATTCACATGTCTACTTTCTTGAAATGAATAGATTATCATATGTGCTATATGATTCAAACTGGTTATTCTGTACCGTCACGTATTTTAGATGGAATCAAAATTGATATTCCTTTTTCTGAATGGAGTAGAGTAGATCAGATTAATGCTCAATTAAATGCTAAATATTTGAATTATTTTTTCTATACTTTAAATTCTGATGATTATATGTTAGTATCTGTATGTACTACTAGCAAGGAAAATTGGGATAAATTATGCACTACATATGAATGTACTTATAAAATCAAGCAATCTAGATTAATTATTTTAATGCATTATTATGAATATTTTAGCATGAAACCTTATGAGACGATATTGGATATGTATACTATTGATATCATTTTTAAGTTCGGGCAATCAAGATTTTCTCAAATTATGATATCATTACATGCATTAGGAAAAGAACTTTCAAACTTTAAAAAAGTCAATAAAATCCTATGTTCTCTGCTTGATAAATTTGATGCCAAAGTCATTGCACTTTTTGAATCTAAAAATTTGAACGAATATTCTATTGATAATCTGATTGGCTCACTCATTACCTACGAGGAAGGTTTGGGTCAAAAGCTTTTGGATGCAGGTGAAACTATTGTACTGAAAGCTGCAAACATGGATGAAAGTGACTCAGAAGATGATGAAAGTAAGAAGTTAGCATCAATAATAAATAAATTGAAAAGTCTACTAAAGCACAAGCATCGACATCAACAAAAGTGGAACAAACATAAAAAAGGTAAGAATATTAAGATTTCTTCTGATGCTATTTGCTTTGGATGTAGGAAACCTAAACATATGAAAAATCATTGCCCGAAATTAAAAACCCTTCCTAAAAAGGAAAAGGGTAAAGCCAAGCAAATTGTAATAAGGTCAAATAATGCAAAACAAAAAATCTCCTGAGCAGACCTATCTTCTGAATCATCAGACCAGGGGCAAGATAATGTAAATTAATATTTTTCTTGTATGCTTATGTTTATGTTTTTTTATTCATGATGTTTTTATTTTTATTTTAGGTGTTATTTTTTTATGTTTTATTTCTATTTTTCTTATTTTTTTGTCTTTCTTTTAAAATTTTAAAATTAGTTTCTATGTTATTTGTGTAGTTTCTCTGATCAGCACACAAATATCACCTTTTATTTCATTTACATTTTAGAAAATAAAAATTATTTTTTAGAGATCATGTTTTCGAAAAATGGATAATTTACCTTCTTTTTTTTTGAAAATTCTATGTAAGTTGTGGTTGATTTCTCTAAAATTAGGCAAATGAAGGAAACTCATGATTTTGTCTCTCTATCTCATTTTTTTAAATAAGGCTATTTCACTTTTGATTCAAAATCTATTTCATATTATAAATTGATTTTTGAAATTGAATCTTTTTCATCTCCCTATATTTTATCTATCTTATAGAGATCTTTTGCAAATTAATAAACCTACTTCAAAGATTATCTTAATCAGGTTGTTCGTCTTTATCATAAGAACAGGGTTTGTTGATTTTAAAGAGTTAGAAAGGAAGAAAATTACAAAAATTAAAAGAGGCAAAAAATGAGCCCAATGTTGAAAAGATGCGCAATGTCGCCAAATTAAAAAGATACACAAAGTGTATCAAAAATTAAAAGATGTGCAAAGAGCTCGAATATTAAAAGAGGCACAAAATGAGCCCACAAAAAGTTAGCTTCCCTTCTTGTAAATCTCTAATATTTAGAAAACCCATATGTCATTTTGATAGGTTCGTTACTTGAGTTTGAAAATTATGATTTATGATTCATTACTCTGCATTAATCTTCTAGTAGATATATTTCATGAAAAGAGTTTTAAAAAGATTTTTATTTCCTTATCTAATTTGTTCCTTGATTTAGAAAATGGCTTAAAAAGTTTTTTAGCCTTTTTAAAACCTGAGCTTGGATTAACAATTTTTGAATCTCTAATCTTTTTGGGTTATGAGTGGTCAATACACGCCTTACTAAGCTCTTGAATAAAATCACGGGGTGACTTTCTCATCACAAGAAAATTCTTGATATTTCAATTTTTTTTTGAAAATTTTTTTTAACCAGATCAGGGACTGCATGCTATCTTTTAGTCTATTTTTTCTATTTTATTTTTCTATGCTCCTCTTCTTTTTGATAATGTCAAAGGGGGAGAACATATTGTTATATTTGTGAAATTTATTTTTATTTATTGTATTTGTGCAATTTTTTTAAAAAAAAAATGTTTCTCCCTATTTTAAAAAATCTTTTCTTAGTGAGGGGGAGATTAGGAGAAAATGCTTTTTGTTTGCAAATTCAACCAGTAATGTTTACCATCATCAAAAAGGGGGAGATTATTGTGACTCGGGCTCACGAGTTCTTATTTTGATGATAACAAATATTATGGCTCACATCTCCTAGTATTTTCAATGTATATTTATTTGTGTGTATACTAACTTTTTAGGAATAGCATGTACCTTCCAACAATGTTTCAAGGCTCAAGAATGAGTTGAATAGGTTATGATGTGATGATATTTGTAAAATCTCTTGATGTACTTTTTATTTTCTTGAGTCAAATCCTATAAGGGTGTATGCTTGCTTATGACCATGTACACAAATACTCAATGGGAGTTAGATCTAGTCAAAACTAGAAGTTCAACTTTTGAACAAATCATACTGGATGATCTTAGGGTCATCCTGCACGATCTATTCATTAAACTAATCATCCTGGATGATATTTATATCATCCTGGATGATCCATTACTATCTCAAAACCCTAGTCGCCATGATAATTTAGGCAAGGATATAAGATTCAAATCTTATTCTTATCATCCTGGATGATCTACATCATCCTGGATGATCTAGATCATCCGGAATGATCTATAATAATATTACATAAATTAATGCTGTGATTATTCAATCAAATATGCATAATTTTATATTCTGATTGTCCTGGATGATTTGTATATCGTCCGGGATGATTTGTGTAAAATTTGTACTGATCATCCTGGACTATCCTGGGATCATCTAGGACTATCAGGTCAAATTCTGTACATCATCGTGGATGATCCTGCGATCATCTTGGATGATCTTTTGTGGCAAAATTGAGTTTTTAGAATTTTTTGAAGCCGTCTTTTTGAGCAAATCATCCTGGATGATCTTCCGATCGTCCTGGATGATATTTGCCGCGCGAACGGATTTGGAATGGTTTTTAAAGCTCTCTATTTAAGATTTCTCAAAGCACTTGATAGGTGTCTTTGGAAGCTATTGAGGCTTCATTTCTTCTGGAGAAAACTTGAAGAGAGAGCATGAAATGGAGAGAGGAAAGGGTGGAGTTTGAGAGGGAGAAGAGCCTTGGAAGGGGGATTTTCGAGGGAGTGTGAGGGGGTTCACACGGTTGCTCCGGCAAGCTTGCACCTGAGTACCATTGGATTCAAGGGTCATCTCGAGGGAGGTTTTCGGAAGAAGAAGATCTCTTTGTTGTCAAAGGACCCGGCTACTCCGCTGCACCGGGGAAGGTGGAAGTGATTTTGTTAAGGATTCTCCGCCTAGCTATGGGGGCTAAAGGAGAGTCACTAAAGGTGTAGTTCAATACTCAAAGGTTGCCTCTGGGGAGTGGACGTAGGTCAGGTTGGGCCGAACCACTATAAGTCTTATGTGTTCTTTCTTTATATTTTTCACATTTTATTTTTCTGCGATTAACTGCTTGTGTGAAATCTATGATTGATCTTTCTATTATTGATTTAATTTGTTTTCACTGTAAGATATAAAAGATAATTCTTTTGTTAAAGAATTTTTTTAAAAAAATATCCAAATCACCCCCCCCCCCCCCCCTCTTGGTTAGCCTCGGGGCTAGTTCATAAGGGTTTAACACCCCTCACAAACTTTCACATCCCATCAGTTTATGTTCCTTTTTCAATAAACTCTATGCCAAAATAATGATGGGAAGGTTAGCTTTATTCTTACCTAAAATTATTTCTTTTGGATAAACTAGTTTTGTTAAAGGTAGGTCTATATTTGACAAGTTCTACTTGCTCAATAATTAGTTCATGATTTGCAAGCTAATGTTGCTGGGGGAAATATTATATTTAAAGTTGATATTACAATAGCGTATGACAATTTAAATTTGGATTTTCTTTATACTGTTAAAGCTTTTTGGTTTCAGTATGCAATTCATTAATTTGATCAATAATAGTATTAAGAATTATTTTTTTCTATTATTATCAATGGTAAGTCTCATGGAAATTTCAAATCTTCTCATGGGCTGAGGTAGGGAGATCCTCTATCTCCTGCTCTCTTCATCTTTGATGTGGAATATTTATCAAGAGGTCTTAATGATCTCTTTAGAACTCATCCAAATTTGTAGTTTAGAACTACTAGCAGTTTTCCTATTACCCATTTGAGCTTTGTTGATGATTTTTTTATATTTATAAACGACTCTATTAAAATGCTTTACATTCTTTTTAAATTTATCAATAAATTTTATCTTGCTAGTGGTTTAATTTTTAACCCATCCAATATTTCTTTCATTCTGGCTAAAATTATATCCCAAAGGAAAATTACTAGTATTGAAAATAAATTTTCTTTTTTGCCCAAAAAAATTTACTTAAGAGTATTTGGGTACACTACTTTATAAGGGTAAGAAATGCTCTCACTTATTTGATGACATTTTTATTACTATTCCCAAAAAACTCTCTTCTTGGGATTTTAATTTCCTCTCTTTTTATGGTAGACTTATTCTTATTAAACATGTCTTATGCTCTATTCTTATTTACCTATTTCATGCCTTATATCCTAATTTAAATGTTTGTCATAGAATGAAGAGACTGTTTAATAAATTTTTTGGGGTGCTAAAGATGGTAAGGATCTTATTCTGTGGGGGTCTTGGAATAACTATTCTGGGGCTATTGAAGAAGGTCGATTAGGCTTTAAAACCTTGATGGATATGTCACAAGCTTTTTCCCATAAACTTTGGTTTGCCTTTAGATCCAAGAAAAGCTTATGGGCTGCTTTTATGACCTTAAGTACTGTGTTGGTAGACACCCTCTCAATTGTTTCTTTAAACAAGGAGATTCATTTAACTGGAAAGGTTATGATCCATTACATGGGAGGCTAAATAATTTATCCAATGGGGTATGGGGGCTGGTAACATATTTTTTTTGGCAAGATAAATGGTTGGATAATTTCTTTATTGATTATGTTTTAAACACTCAGTCCACTACTACCTGTAAAGTTAAGGATTTTATTAATGATGGGAGTTGGAATATTGATTTGCTTGCTAATTATGTGCCAGAATTTGTTATCAATATTATTTTTAATATTCCCACACATTTGGATAATCTCTCTATTGATGGTAAGTTTGCTATTAAGCAAATTTGAATTTCTTTTAGGCAAGCTCACCCCTAAAGTTTTTCTTTATACGGCTATTTGGCGTGGCAACATTCCTTCATCTTATTATATTCTTTTGTGGAGGTTTTTGCATAATTATTTTCCTCTGGATTCAATTTTAATGAGAAAAGGTTTTTGCATTGTCTGTAAATGCCAATATTGTTATCATATAGGAAACCTTAATCATGTTTTTTATTCAAGGTCCTATTATATTAAAGTTTGGTTATATTTTGACAACATGTTTAATGTACAATCTTCTACTAATTATATTTCTATCACTAGTCTTTTTAATGAGTAGTTCATTCCTACCAAAGGTCATATTAGGAACACTTTACCTATCATCATTTGTTAGTTTTTATGGAGAAGTAGGATCGAGTCTAATCATGAGGATATTAGGATAAATGCTTTAAGTATTATTTGTAAAGTTAAGGATAAAATGTTATAGTGGTTTGTGGCCAATTTATTGAATGGGGACTCTTTTAAAGGATTTTATCATGTTGCATCTAATTTTGGTTTGACTTTTCAATCCCCTTCCTCTGTTATCAAAGATAGAATTGTTAAATGGATGAAGCCTTGGGAGGGCTTTTTTAAGCTTAATACTGATGGTTCTATGAAAAACTTGAATGCTAGTTGTGGTGGTATTATTAGGGATTTTAATGGTCAAGTTATTGTTGCCTTTGTGGGTCTTAGTAATGCTAATACTACTATTAAAGCTGAGAATGATGCTCTTCTTTATGGTATGTAATTGTGCATTTCTTTAGGAATCACTAATGTTTTGATTGAAGTGGATTCTATGCTTTTGATTCATTATATTGAGAGGAATTCTTTTGTCAATCATGCTAATTTTTATATGTTAAGATATATTAAGTATTGGCTTTCTTTCATATCTTATTCCATTTCTCATATTTAGCAGGAAGGTAATGATATGGTAGATTTCTTAGCTAAATTTGGGTGTAATTTGAATGGCTTCTTTGAATTTATAGAGCATTCTTTACCTGGGTAGCTTAAAGGTATGATTAGATTGGACCATTCTTGTCTTCTTTATATCCATTTTAAATAACTGGTCCTTTCTCTATGGGTTTTGCTATTTTGTTTTTCTACTGCTTTTTGCCGGTGTTACCTTTTCCATTTGCCTGGATGTTGGTGTCTTTTTGTTGGTTAATGGGTTTTTTACCTGGAGTTTCACCTTTTTGTTGGTGCTTCTGGTGGAGGCTATTTATTCTTTGGATAAGTGTTATGCTACTTATGCTGGCTATTTTTTAGGTGGTTCTATTCTTTAGCAAGGTGGATTATTTACTATTGGTCGAGTTATTTGGCTTTTATATTGGTGTCCTATTTTGTCTTTGGGCTAGTCTTAGCATTTTGGGTTCTGGCAATGATTGTAATTTCCTAGATATTAACTTTTGTCACTTTTTTTGCTCAACTTCACCTCCTCTAGTTCTTATAGGGTTGTGTAGTTGGGTTATTGGGATGAGAGTTATTGCTTAGAATGGTTACTATCTATGTACGAATGTTATTTGGTATTCCTAGATCAATTTGGATTTTCAGAAGCTATTCAATATTATTATAAGGGGTTTTTATTTTGATATTCAATTTAATGTTGGACTTACTAGTGGGATTCCGACTGGTTTAATCTATGTTCTCCTTCAGATTATCTAGCTCTTTTTGCTTGACTATGATCATGCTGGTTTTATTTCTTTAACCATTGGCTGGTTTTACTACCTGTATTGGAGATGGTTTAGATTTTAGGAGCAGGTGTTTATTATTAGTTATGGTTATCCCAATACTACTCACCTGAGCCAATTTATCACTCGCATTGGGACTCTTTATGCTATGATCATAGCCTTTAATTGGGGTCTTTATTTGCTGCTACTTGTGATATGTTATTGCTTAACTCATATTATTTGGGTTCACTCTATTTTTGTTTTCTTTAATGTTTTGGATCTCTTTTTCTTGATCAACATCATCTGTTTAAGGAGGTAGCTTTGCACTTATCATTTTATTTCTATTTCTAGGAAAGTTCCTTATTTATTGTTGCAATACTTATGACTTTTTCTAGGCTATTGCCTTTATGATTTAGCTAGGTATCTGGTTTTGGTTTACTGCTGCAATGTGATACATCCTTGGTTTTTGAATTACTGTGATCATTCTATGTTGGCTGCTACACCCTATTTCAGGCAAATTTATTTATTCATTTAAATGCAGCCCGAGTCCTCTAAATTAAACTTCATTGCCTATTTTTCTATTTGATCTAGCTCCTACTGCTTGGTTTTGATTACTACCAATGCTATTAATTTGATTAAATTTTTTAGGTGGTATAAGATAATTGGGACTATTATTCTCTTTAACCTCCATGATATTATTATGTCTATCTATTATTCTGCTATAAACTATTACTATTCAATGTTTAATTATCCTCCTATTGCTTACTCAATTACTCTTTGTTGCAAACTCTTTCTTTTACAAGTGCCCCTATTTATTGTAGATTATTATTTTTTGGCACAAATATTTTGCTGAATGCGTATAATGTGTTCTTTTTTTTTGGGTGCTGGCTCCTAGCAACCTTAGATTATACTTAGGATATTTTGTAATTTTTCTTAGAGGGAACCTTTGGCTCATAGGTTTTCTTTTACTTTGTTTTGTATCTCTTCTGAGCATTAGAGAGTTGAAGGTCCCCCATAAGGATCTTTGTAATTTTGCTTTTTAAAAATGTGTAGGCCACTGTGTGGGTCACCCCCCCTCACAAAAATAATAATTATAATAATAAATTAATCATCTTCCTAGCATGTTATTATTTCTCCTCCAGCTTCGATCTTTTGCCTTTTGTGGTGGTTTTTGGCTCTATTTTGGGAGTTATTTTTATGGATCGGCGTTGCCTAAGGCCCCTTTTGGCCCTCGGTGGATTTTCTTTTGACTTTTTCATTCTCTTTCTATTCAGTTATAATTTTTATTTTCTGTTCGATGATGAATTTTTCATCTTTAATTCGTTGGTTTGATTTCAAACTAGCTCCTACTATATTATAAGTTTTTCAAGCATTTCTGATATTGGTGACTCCCAATCTTTTAAAGATGTTGTCTCTAGAGGTGCCTCATAATCTTCACCTCTATTTTCTTTGATTCAAACTTCTTACAAAGGTATTCCTACATGAATGTTTGGAGAAGATGCTATTACCAAGTTGGTTGGCCCATTTAAGTTTATGCTTGTTGGAAAATTTGCCTTACGTCGTCCAAATTTGGATTCGATTAGTGCATTTTTTTGCAAACTTAAGGTTATCTGGATCTTTCTCTGTTGCTCTTCTAGATCAGTGTCATGTAGTAATTAAACTTTTGAATGACTTGGATTATAGTCATATATTTTCTAGAATGTCTTACTACATTAATAATTGTCAAATGCAATTGCTTAAATGGACTCTTTATTTTGATGTTAAGGAAGAATATCCTATTGTACCGGTGTGTATTTTATTTCCTAATTTTCATTTACATATGTTTAACTCTCATATTTTGTTTGGCTTGTCCTCTATTTTTGGTTGGCCTTTATAGACGGATCATACTATGCCTTCTGTACCTCATTCGTCACTTGCCCCTGTGTTGGTTGAATTAGATGTTACAAAAAAAATATCCAAAGGAAATATGGTTTGGTCCAGAAAACTTGGGGTACTTACAGAAGTTTGAATTTGAAAACTTCCCCATCTTTTGTAATCACTGTAAAATGCATGGGCATGGTATTTCAGAATGTTTTAGTTTACATCCTCATCTTCATAAACAAAATGATTTTAAAGTTTCAACATAAAGTGGTAAGATGGTGGCCCCCTTAACTGAGGAACCCATTAATCATAAGCAATATTTCAATGTGGCTTGTAATAATTTGGTTCCTATTGAACTGATGCAGGATCAATATTTTGATGTTGTTGTTAATGGAATGTTGGATCCTTTTGAGGATGTTACGATCATTAATAATTATGGTTTTCTTGAGGGTAATGTTAAAGCTTTGCATCCTATTTCTGTAGGGATTGGATCCATCTTCTAATTTATCTATTCAATGTCACCTTATGAATACTACTAATTCTATAGATGATCAATTTATTGTCATCTTTTGTTAAGATAATAATGCCATAGCTTTATCTCAAATGCCATGTGGTTTTAATAAAAAACTACTGAATTTCATTGCCTTCGTTTAGAAAATGGTCATTATGCAAAACCTATCACTAATGATCCTTCTCTTAATGTGTAGGACAATGTAGAAGAGGGGGAATTTATTAAGGTATCTAATTTAGATACTTGTTTGAAGGTTCTTTAAACTCATCATTTAATGTTGCTAATTCGATTAAATCTCAAAACATTGACTATGCGGCTAAAAACTTATTGGCTGAGGTTAATATGGGGTCTATGGAGGACATTGATAATGAATTTACTAAAGTTCAATGTATGAAGTTTAGTAAAAATAAAAACCTAATTTGTAATCTCCTAGGAGCACTGATTCTCAAACTGTAGGTAACCTATCCCTTAATATTTAAGCCCCTTATTTGGAATGTTAGAGGCATTAGCTATCTTTCTTCTAGTATTAGGGTTAAGAATTTATGTCGTATTCATAATATTTCTATTTTGGTCTTGCTTGGACCATTAATTCTTACTACTAGGTTGCTATCTATTACTCAGTTTTTGGGCTTTAATCATGGTTTGGCTAATACCTTTAGTAAGATTTGGGTGTTTTGGAAAGATCCTATGGTCATTGATGTTATTGGTGATTTCACCCAAGTTATTCATTATCATATCAAGTTTTCTCTATTTAAATATTTTGCTTCCTTTATTTATGCTTCCTCTTCTCGGTTTTCAAGAAGGTCTCTTTGGGATCAACATTCCACCTTCCATACCATGGCCTATTTACCTTGGCTTGATGGTGGTGATTTCAACACTATATGTAATTCTTCTAAATGGCTTTGTGGTGTTAACCCAATCTATCAATCTATGGAGGAATTTAACAACATGATTTTAGATTGTTATTCAGATGACATTAATTTTTTTGGTAATTCTTTTACTTGGAATCACGGAAAATTGTGGCATTGGCTAGATCGCGCATTTTTAATAATTTTTGGATTGATTCTTATACTACTACCTATGTGGATTATCTCAGTAGAACTCTTTCGGATAATTCTTCTAAATGGCTTTGTGGTGTTAACCCAATCTATCAATCTATGGAGGAATTTAACAACATGATTTTAGATTGTAATTCAGATGACATTAATTTTTTTGGTAATTCTTTTACTTGGAATCACGGAAAATTGTGGCATTGGCTAGATCGTGTATTTTTAATAATTTTTGGATTGATTCTTATACTACTACCTATGTGGATTATCTCAGTAGAACTCTTTCGGATCATTCCCCCCCCGCCCGCCCCTTTAATTGGTATCAATTTGCTTCATGGTGGTCCTCCCCATGATTTTAGATTTCAAAACATGTGGCTTTTAGATATCACTATTTTAAATATAGAGCATGACAGTTGGCAAGCTCCTTTGCATCATGAAAGTTCTATTTATGGCATGAATAGATTTTGGTTCAAGCTTAAAAGGTTAAAGTTCAAAATTAACTAGTGGAATAAGCATATTTTCAAAAATGTTTTTAGTAATATCTTGTTCGCAGAAGGTAAGGTTAATTCTATAGAGCTCAATTGCAAACTTGTTCCTAGTGACGAGAATTTTAAGCTTTGCAAGATACTAAAAACTCTCTTTTTAAACATCAAGCTCAAGAGGAGGTTTTTTGGAAATAAAAGAGGCTTCTAAGCATCTTATCCAGAGAGATAATAATACTAAGTACTTTCATGCCCTTGTCAAAAAGAATAGAGTGAAGAATTACATTCTCAAGATTTCTCTTTCTGATGGTACTAACCATGAGGATGCTGAGGACATTACTAATTTTGCTGTGGACCATTTCAAAAATTTACTCAATAAAAATTTCTCCCCTAATCCTATTAACACACTTTTCTCATTCCTGCTATTACTACTGAGGAGGATAACTTAACTCTCACCCAATCCCCCACTCTCAAAGAGGTGATGGATATTGTTTATTCCCTGAACCTTGATTCTATGGATGGGCCTGATGGTTTTACCACTAATTTTTTTCAAAAAACTTGGCTTATTATTAGTGATGATTTATATGAAGGTGTCTTTGATTTTTTTGCTGATAACTCTATCCCCAAATTTTTTTCTTCTACATCCATTATTCTTATCCCTAAGAAGAATGCTACTAATAATTGGGATGATTTTTGGCCCATTGGACTTTGTTCTTTTTTTAGCAAGATAATTTCTAAAATTTTAATGAGTGGTTTAACTCCTTCTCTTCCTAACCTTATCTCTTCTTCTCAAACCACTTTTTTAAAGGGGAGAGCTATCTCTGATAACATTTTGCTCACTCAAAAGTTTCTTTAATAGTATTAAAGGCATCACTGGCTTTATGCATAGTTCCTTGCCTATTAGATATTTGGGTGTTCCTCTTTACCAAGAAAAGAAAAAGTTATTTCTTTTGATGACCTTATTGCTTCTATTCAAAATCATTTGAATTCATGGGAGTTTAATTGCTTAACTTTTGGAGGGAGACTGACTCTGATCAAGAGTGTCTTATGCTCCTTACCTATCTACATTTTTGAAACCATTCAACCTACTCTTGTCATTTGCAATTGGTTGGAGAGAATGTTTAACAAGTTCTTTTGGAGGAGTATAACTAATCAGTCCAAATTACTCTGGTCTTCTTGGAGTAACTACTATGGGGAGTTGAAGGAAGGTTGGCTGGGTTATAAAAGAATGATTGGTTTGTCTCATACTTTTTCTATTAACCTATTATTTCATTTTTGTGTCAAACAAAGCCTTTGGACTAAGTTTATGACTGATAAGTATTATATTGGCAAATATCCTACTACATATTTTATAATAATGGTGATTCCAAAGTTAGAAGAGATTGTGTAACATCAAATGGGAAGCAAGAAACCAGATCCAATGGGGTTTGGGGAATGGCAACATTTTTTTCTGGCAAGATTGCTAGTTAGATTGTTCTTCCATTAATTCTTTGCTTAACACTAATTCTACTTCTACAATTAAAGTGAGTTATTTTATTACTAACAATAATTGGGACTATAAAAATTTGGCTGAAGAGATCCCTGAGTCTTTGGTTAATCATGTTTTAAATATCCATCTTAATGTTGAGTTTGATGATTATTTATTATTTAAGCCTTCTAATAGTGGTAATTTTAGATTGAAAGACCCTTAGAATTTCTTTAGAATTAAAAACACAATATCTTTGGTGTTTTTTATGTTCTGGCATAAAAGCCTTCCCTCCTGAATAACAATTTTTATTTGGAGAGTTATGTATAGGTATGTCCCCACCGATGATAACTTATTTTCTAGAGGCTTTATTTTACCATCTAGATGTCAATGTTGCTCCCATATTGAGAATATGCATTATATCTTTATTTTTGGTCCTATTGCTACTAAAGTTTGGATTTATTTTGATGATATAGTTAGATCTAATTATTTTCATGGTAATATTAGTATTCCTAATATGCTTAACAATTACTTTATTTATGAAGGCCACATTAAAAATGTCATTCCCTCTTTTATTTTGTGTTTTTTAAGGCTTGCTAGAAATTATTCCTTTTTAACAATATTAGTATGAACCATTGGAACAGTAATAGTAGAATCAAAGATAAGGTTCTGAATCTCTTTTCTGCCAATCATCTAGGCATTAAAAATTTTAGGGGTTTTTCTTCTGTGGCTCAGAATTCTGGTATCTTTCTACAACCCAACAGACCTATTAATGAGCATAAGTTGGTTTATGTGATTATGCTTAAACCATATACTTTTAAAATAAACGATGATGGATCTGCTAAAAGTTCTGGTTGTGGTTATGGTGGTATTATCAGAGATTCTTTGGGTAATACTATTATGGCTTATGTTGGTCCTTTACACAGGTGTTCTATTATTTATGCTATGCTGTCCACAATTTTATATGGTCTTAAGCTGTGTCTTTCCCTTGGCATAACTGACATTTGGATTGAGGTGGATACTACTTAGAGTATTCCTTGTTTGAAGGGGTTTGACAATATTCTTTATAGCCCCAACCTTTTTTAGCTTACATAGGATATAAAGCATCTCTTAGTTCTTTTTAATTTCTATCTATCTCATATCCTGATGGATGGTAACACTTGTGCTGACTGGTTAGCTAATGATAGGTGTACTCTTAATTACCTTGTGGATTATACTTATACTAATTTTCTTGTCTTCATGGAAATCCATATTATATTGGATAAATCCAGGCTTCCTTATGTTAAATTATAATTCTTTATTGCATTCTGGGTTTTTTTTGCTCCTTGTGTTCGCTTTCTGGCGTGGCATCTGGTTTCCTTTGGATTTTTCCTTTGCTAATTTTTTAGCTGGCTTCTTGGTTCATCTAACTATTTTCTTGTTTTACCCTCCTTATTTAGTTCTTTTATCTTAGTTTTCTTTTCATTTTGTTGTATTGGTTGGGATGATGTTAGTAATAATTGTAAGTTAGTAGTTATATATAATATGCTTGATTGATACTCATCTCATCCTTTCTAATTATTAGAGGGAGGTTGGTATTTTGAATGTGGAGTTGGTAGTGTTTGTTCTGGTCTCGGATTATCAGTAGTGGAATTTTGATGTTGGCCTCTCTATCCAGCTATTTTTTTTTCTTTATTTTTATTCTTTTGTGTATTTCTATAGCTATCTATTAATTGTTTGGTTAAATGTCAGCTCTTGTGTTTTTATTTCATTGGAAATTGTTTGGTACATGATTATGTCTACATTTTGATTATGGTGGCTATGGATTATTCCGTTTCTAGTTGTTATGATACTTTCTCCATTTGTTGTGTCTGCCTGCAATGGTTTGTTTGATTTTTGGAATAGATTTGAGTGGCTTACACATATTATGCATCTGAGCTGGCTTTGCCTAACCTATTATAGTCGGTATATTATTTATGATAACCATTATCCTCATTATTTTTTAGCTAGGTGTGCATCTCAATATATCTATTCATCACTTTTGTTTTTTAATTATATTTTTAAGGTTTTTCCTGGGTTGAGTGGTGTAGCCTTTTGGATTCTTTGTGGGTTCATATATTTATGAGTTTTGTTGTGGCCTTGCTGATGTCTTCTATGTGTTTCTTAGAGGGTTGGGTTTTTGGGTTGATGGCCTATCATACATTATAGTCGTGTTGTGGTTTTTTTGTTTTATGTTTTTCTTGGTGCTATTACTATAGGTTTGATTTCGTTACTCTCTACTGTAAGGTGGTTAATAGATTTGAGACGTTCAACACACTTTTGGTACTATTGCAAATGGTTTGATTTTGGTTTTATGGTCTTTTTTTCTCTAGGGCTTTTTGTGGCTCTCATGTTATGTACTATTTATGGTATTTCTACCTTGGTGGTTTTTGATTTGTTGGCTTTTGCTCTTTTGGGCTATTATTTTTCTCCTTTGCCTGACTGGGGGGTGCATTTGTTGGAGTTATTTTGACCTTCAATGATGTTATTATGATATCATTGCGTACATGCTATATATGTTTAAATATTTTAATGCTCATTATTTTGTGTTCTATTTATTTCCACTTTTCTTTCCTTTCCAGTGCATGCTTAATCCTTTTTGTAGGTATACCTTAGTGATACCTGGTGTTGAAAGTCAATCCAAGTTGTGGCTTTATTTTGGGTTATCGCTTCTTGCCAACCTTGGTAATTAATTTTGTACTGCAGTAGGGATCCATTGCTCTTAGGTTTTTTTTTTTGGATTGTAGCTCTTTGAGCAGTTAGTGAGCACATGATCCCTTTAAGGACTTGTAATTGCTTTTTGATATTAATACATAGGGCCCTCTATGGATTTTACCAAAATAAATAAAGAATTTTTAATAAATTATTAAAAAGTAAATATAAATCATAAAAATACACGATAAAGTTCAATCAACCCTAAGTTATATACACTTATAGAGCTCCAAAGGAATAGTTTCTGTTCCTTTGAGAGACATTCACTTTTAAAATTCTATAGAAAACTAGGATCTAGAAGGCATGAAGATAATAAACAATCACATTTAAATTTAAACTATTCGTAGGTATAGAAAACTAGGCTAATTACAGTGGAGCTTGGCCACCTTTACTTTTTAGTAGACCTTAGGTTATACTTTTATAAATAAATGAATAAAAGTTTAATTTACACGTTGCTTCATAAATCATACATATAATGTGCATTACGCTAGTTTGGTGCTTTTTCATATTAAAAAAATTATGATTAAATTATAAACTTAAATCCCCTTAATTGTAATTAAATAAATAGTCTACTTATATAATATTCATAAGGCCATGATTAGCTCTTATGATGTTAGCTGGTAGTCCACTCCAAGCAGTTGTTAGTCCAAATTGTTAACATACCTCGAGATCTTATCTCATGGAAGGTTATCCAAATCTAAATAAAATATAAAATCAAACTCAAATCTAAATCTAAAATTAGTAAATTCTTTGGTAAACCAATCTTCAGGTTTTATCTATTCCTTTTAGTTAAATAAGAAACTGAATCTTTGGATAAATTTTAATAAATTTAAAAAGTGTATCCCACACTTTAATCAAATGCTTGCCTCTATAAGGAAATGAGAATCCTGTGAAAAAAATAAACCCTATTTTTGTTATTTAAAGTAGGGGAAAAATCTTTGAATGCAGAATAAAGAATTTTCCCTTGTTAGTTTTATTTTCAAAATGATAGTTGAATTTTACTTTTATATTTAAAGAATAATTTAACATTTCATATGTTGTATTTGATTAGGAAAATAAACTTTATTTCTCCTTTCAAATCAATAGTAAATTATTTGTTTACTTTCTGAGGTAGTATAATGTTTCACTAATGAAAAGAATGAATTAATTCCAAAAGAATGATCACATGTTTTAGAATTTGTATTGATTATAGGTAGTTGAAAAAGTGACTATAAAAGAGAATTTCCCTTTATCATTCTTTAACATAAAACTTGATATATTGGTAGGGTACCTATTCTATTATTTTTTGTTGGCTACTAAGTTTATCATCAAATTCCTGTAACACATTAGAATTAGGTTAAAACCAAATTTACCATCCCTTATAGTTTATTTGCTTTTCTTAGAATGCCTTTTAGAATTTGCAATGCCCCTAAAACTTTGTAAAGATGCATGATGTCTATCTTTTCATACTTAATTGAAAAGGTTACTGAAATATTTTTAGATGATTTTTCTATTTTTGATACTTTTTTTAATTCTTGTCTTGAGAATTTAATTATTATTTTCAAGTAATGTGAAAATATATGCTTAGTGTTGAATCATAAAAAAGTGTCACTTTGTGGCCTTAGAAGGAACTATCTTTGGCATAAGATATCTAAGAGGGGTTTGGAGCTGGATGTGGAAAATAATTAGGTTATAGAAAATTTATCACCTCCTATATCTATTGATGGATTGAGAAGTTTCCTAGGACACTATATTTTATAGAAGATTCATTAGAGATTTTAATAAAATCATGAAGTCTTTATGCTATATGTTATTCTTTTAAATTTTAACTACGTGTGTTTAGTAGCTTTTTAAATATTGAAAAAGCATTTGTATATTGTACACATTATCGTTGCACCTGATTGGTCACTAAATTTGAACTCATGTGTAATGTTATTAACTTTGTTGTAGAAGAAGTATTAGGGAAAAGAGTGGATAGGGTGTTTCATGATATATACTATGCTCGTAAAAGACATAATGAAGCAAAAATTAGTTACATAATAATTAAAATAAAATGCTAATGGTAGTCTTTTCCATTGATAAGTTTAGATAATATTTGATTGGTATGAAAGTTATAGTTTACACTAACAATTTTTCTTTGAAATATCTTATAAACAAAAAAGATGCCAAACTTAGGCTGATTTAATAGATTCTTTTGTTACAAGAATTTCATGTGGAAATATTAGATAGAAATGGAACTAAAAACTAGGTTATTGATCATTTATCTAGATTGTAAGTGGAAAAACCTATGTATGACAAGAGTGACATAAATGAGATTTTTTGAGGCAAAAAATTTTTCGCATTGAGTGATAAATATGTGCCTTTGTATGCTTATATAATGAATTACATTGTGAGTGGTGCTATACCATTTGACATTAAATATACCCAAAGGCAAAAATTTATGCATAGTGCGAAGTTTTATTTTTTTGATGAGTCATTCCATTTTTTGAGTGAAAGAATCAAATTATTAGGAGATATTTCCCTTTAGAGGAAATTGATAACATTATTAGTCAGTGGCATGACTCTAATTATGGAGAGTATTTTTGAGGATATAGGACTTCCCTCAATATTTTATAATTGGCATTTTATTGGCCTGCCTTATTTAAGGATTTCAACCATTATTTTAAAAAAAGTGATAAGTTTTAGTTAGTAGGAAATATAAAAAGTGAAATGAAATGCCCATAAACTAAATATTACAAGCAGAAATATTTGATGCGTGAGGTTTAGATTTCATAGGAACATTTATTCAATCTTCGAGAAATAAATATAATTTTATAGTAGTTGACTATGTTTCTATATTAATAGAATGAGCGCTTGTTCACAAGAATAATTTTGTGGTTATTATCAAATTTCTAAAGTATTTTTTTTGTTATATTTGGGACGTTCAGAGCTCTTATTGGTGATGGGGAAGTCATTTCAATAATAGAAGATTTATAAATTTGATTTCAAAATTTGAAATCCAATAATGAATAACACATGCTTAACACCCCAGACTAATGGATAAGATGAAATTTTTAATAGGGAAATAAATAAAATTTTTGAGAAAACTATAAATCCTATTAGGAAAAATTGGTCTTTAAGATTGAATGATGTTTTATGTACTTATAAGACCGCTTTTAAAACTCTGATTGGAATGTCACAGTATTGACTTAGATTTAGAAAAGCTTGTCATTTATTGGTCAAATTAAAATATAAGGCTTATTGGGAAGATATGGCATTGAACTAAAATCTCAAAGATGTCTGGGAAAAAAGATTATTATTGTTGAATGAGATAAAGGAGTTTATATATGAGGTTTCTAAGAATGCTAAGATCTAGAAATAGACAATAAAGTGATGACATGATCAGAAACTAATTAAGAAATAATTAACATTTGGATAGAAAGTACTTTTATATAATCATGATTATAACTATTTCCTAAGAAGTTGAATTCTAGGTGATCTCAGCTGCTAATTATATTAGGCAATATTTTGAATTGCATATTATGTACTAATTATACTGTATAATAGATATCGTACTGTATGATATAATCAAATCTTCCCTAAATTAATCCTATAATTAGGGATGAAATTTTAATTATATGGTCCCATACTGTACGATTAAACAAATTCTATTCTACAACACGATCTTTGAATGGGATGATATTTATTCATCACAAATCATACGAGGCAATAATCCAATTTGATTAGACTAATCGTACTGCATGATCAGCTTAAATACTTAAACTGATCGTACAGTGCCTTACTCTTTATACAGTACTAATAGAGATATTTTGAACTAATCGTACAGTATAGTCTGGGATTGTATTGTACAATCTGTGATCTATTGTAAATATGATTTTGATGATGAGAAATATGGTTCTATTGTGTTTTGCTTGGCTAACCTATTTCAGGCACAAAAGATCACGAGCCACTCAAGCTAACTCAAGATCGGGTCCAAGTGTGTCCAATGTATTATTTTTCTTTTTCTTGAGTCAATTGTAATGTAATTGATCCCCCAGCTAAGTAACCTTGCACACACACACTCAGGGGGAGAGCTTGAGTGAACTAGAGTTTCTATTCATTTTTTGTTCAGATTGTCCTGGATGATATTCACTTCATCCTGGACGATCAGGTAAAAACAGAAACCCTAATTAGGGCGACTAAGTTAAGAGGGTCTGATTAAGCAGATCGTCCTGGACGATCTTTGGATCGTATGGGATGATATGCTCAAATCAGAAATTCTCAGTTGCCAGATCAAGTTAGGTAAGTTTTTATTTTAAGTTATTTGGTCTGATCGTCCCGGACGATTACGTACAATCATGCCTAATTTAATCTGGTAATTAAGGAAAGCAATTTATTTTTGATTGATACGATCATATCATCCTGGACGATCCCAGGATCATCCTGGACGATCATGATCGTCTAGTGCATTTCAGCTGTACGTCCCGAACTGTGGTTAGGACAATTTGGGCACTTTTTGAACTAATCGTATAGGACGAGGTCCCTATCGTCCTGGACGATCAAGTCATTTTTTGGTCGTCCAGTACAAGTTTCTCTAGATGACCCGAACTGTCTTCTGGACGATATTCCTTGATTTGCACTGATTGTCCCGGATGATCGCAGGATCGTACGGGACGATATAAACAATTTTTTCTACTGATCGTCTAGAAGAGCCAGATCATCCAGGCTGAAACAGCTAATTTTAAACTGATCGTACAAGACGATATATCGATCATCCTGGACGATCTTGGCCGACCAGTTGAGATTTAGGCAAATTTTAAGCCCTCCTATAAAAGAACTTCTTCTTGAAATAAGAAAAATCTTTTGCCACCTTCCTTTCTAGAGAAACCCGAGAGAGAGAGAGAGAAGATCTTATGAGGGGGAGTTAGTGAGAGATTCACTAAGGTTGCTCCAAGTAAGGATCAGAGTCGTCTTCTCCGCTCGTCATCTTTCGTCTAGTTGGTGTTCGTCGTGGGAGGATCATTTGTAAGAAGATATGGGGTTCTCTGCACTCTTCAGGTGGAAGCAAAAGGAGTTCGAAGGTTCTCTGCCTGCTTCAGGAGGAAGCAAAAGGAGGTCGGGTTCTCTGCCCCACCGTGTGGTGAAAAGGAGGTCTTGTAAAGGCTTCTCCACCTTGCTGTGGGAGCAAAAAAAGAGACACTTTTTGTTTAAGTGCAATACCCGGAGGGGAGGCTCCGGGGAGTGGACGTAGGTCAAGTTGACCGAACCACTATAAAATCTGGTTTATTTTTCTGATTCAGTTCTGCACTTTACTTTTTGATATTAACTACGTGGGTGAATATCTGATATTAATCTTTTCGTTCTTGTTTAATTATTTCCGCTGCTAAGTATCGAAAAGATTTTTCATTGTTGTTGTGAAATTTTTAAATAACCAATTCACCCCCCCTCTTGGTTAGCCTCGGGACTAGTTCAATAGGGCTTAACATCCCTATCAAACTTTTAAGTGGTATCAAAGCGGGATTCAAAATTTAGGTTTAAAAACTTTTGAATTTGATCCATGGCTAACTATAATAATTATAATACTGCTGAAGGTTATTCTATTACAAGACCACCATTATTTGACAATATTCCTTCTGATTTTTGGAAAACACGCATGTCTACTTTTCTGCAATCTATTGATTATCGTGTGTGGATGTTAGTTAAGGATGGTTATGAAGCACCACATAGACTTGTTAATAGAATTAAAATTGAACTCCCGTTTGTAGATTGGACTTTTGATAATCGTGACTTAGCACAGTTAAATGCAAAATGTTTGAACTGTTTATTTTGTGCTTTAAAATCTGAAGACTATATGCGTGTTTCTACTTGTACAACGGGAAAAGAAATTTGGGATAGATTATGTATAACATACGAAGGTACAACTGAAGTTAAACAGTCTAGGTTAAACATCTTGTTACATGATTATGAACTTTTTCGCATGAAACCTAGTGAGACTATTTCAGAAATGTACATAAGGTTCACTTAGATTGTTACCTCTTTGCATGCTTTAGGTAGAGAACTTACTAACTATGAAAGAGTGAGTAAAATTCTTAGATGTTTGCCTGCTTCTTATGATGCTAAGATTACTGCTATCACAGAATCTAAAGATTTAAATATTTACTCTATTGACAGCTTACTTGGATCACTCATTGCTTACGAGCAAGGGGTGAACCAAAGACAACTTGATGTAGGTGAATGATAGAAGGAGAAGACAGTGGCACTAAAGGCCAAAGATTCAGATGCTAGCACTTCCGGGTCTGATAGCGATGATGTTGCCTTAATCACAAGGCAATTCAAGAGCTTTCTAAGGAAGAAGAATAAGAATTTTCACAAGTGGAACAAAGGTAAGACCAGTAGAAATTTTAAAGGTTCATCTGAATCTGTTTGTTTTGAATGCAGGAAGCCTGGACACATATAGGCGGATTGTCCTACACTCAAGGCTCACCCAAGCAAGGAGAAGGGTGAGGAGAAACCAAAGTTTAGAAAGGATAAGAAGCGGATACAAAAGGCGTTCTGGGCAGACTCTACATCCGACTCTTCTGAGACTGAAGCTAAAGAGGAGGAAACAAACTTGTGTCTGATGGATGATGATCACCCTGGTCAGTCGGACCAGGAAGAGGTATGTGAGCTTACTTACGATCAATTATTTGAAGTTTCTAAAAAAATTCATACATCGTATAGGAAGCTTAAGAAAACTCATGCTAGTCTGAAATTAGATTATTTGACTTTGTAAAAAGGGCATGATTCTGTAGTTAAAGATCATTCCACACTTGATTCCAATTACATGTCTTTGCTTGATAAATTCGATGAGTTAAACAAAAAATATTTTGATTTAACTGTTGAGCATGATTTATTAAAAACATCGCATGTTGAATTAGAACTTGCTTTTAAGAAATTAAATGATATGGCAAGTGATTTAGAAAGTAATGAAAGTGTAAGAACTTTTGAAATTACAAGTTTAAATAAACATATTATGTTTTTGAAAGTGAAAATCAGTGCTTTTGAAAAAGAACAAAACTCCGCCTACTTTTGAACATTTTTATGCACCGCCACCTTTTGAAAAATCTGTTGCAAGTTCATCAAAGCATGTTTCATATACATCTAGGAAGAGGCACTATCACCTATGTAGATTAGTTAACCCTTTTCCTGGTGTTAGATGTTTTTCATGTGGCATGTTAGGACACATTTCCCACACCTGCACTGTTCACTGTAGTACACATTGGGTGTGGAGACCCAAACTACCTGTTTCACAGCATAGCACGCATGCATTGCATTCTTCTTTTCATAAGAAGGAACCCAAACCTATTTTGGTTCCTAAGACTGACGTTTAATATTTTTGTAGGTGTGCTCTCACACAAGACCTCGTAAGAGTATGTGGTACCTGGACAACGGATATTCTAGACACATGACTGGAGATGCAAATCAGTTCATTTCACTGGAGGCCAGAGCTGGAGGCAAGGTTACACTTAGAGATAACACCACCAGGAAGGTGGTAGGCTCAGGTATAATTGGTGATTCAAAGAATTTTATGATTGATAATGTTTTGCTTGTAGATGGACTGAAACACAACTTGCTGAGCATTAATCAACTTTGTGACAAGGGATATAACATCAAATTCCTGCCCACTAGCTGCATTTTAAGCTTAAATGATGAAGTTGTTTTGTAGGGGCAAATGATCAACAACATCTACAAGCTGGATGTAAGTTGCATTAAATATGATAATTCAATTTACTTAAAAACTGCTGCTGATGAGTCTTGGTTATGGCATAGGAGATTGTGTCATGCCAGTATGAAAACCCTTAGGAGAGTCACCCAAAAGGACTTAGTTAGAGGTGTGCCCAAGCTTAAGTTCACTAAGGATCACCTGTGTGATGCCTGTTAGTTGGGGAAGCAAGTCCATTCCTCTTTTCACTCTATTAAGGATATTAGCACCTCTAGACCTTTAGAAGTTCTTCACATGGATCTCTTTGGCCCCATTAGCACTGCCAGCTTAGGGGGGAGAGTCTATGGATTTGTGATTATAGATGATTATTCGAGGTTCACTTGGGTGAAATTTTTGTCACATAAATCTGAGTCATTTGATGAGTTTAGATCTTTCTCTAATTGGATTCAGAAGAAGTTAGGATGTAAGATTATTATCATCCATAGTGATCACGGAGGGGAGTTTGAAAATGAAAGATTTGGAAGTTTTTGTGAGGAGCAAGGGATTAGTCACAATTTTTCATCTCCTAGGACCTCTCAGCAGAACGGGGTATCTGAAAGGAAGAATAGAACCTTAGTGGAAGCCGCTAGAGCCATGCTTGCCGAGTATTCACTTCCAAAATACTTTTGGGCTGAAGCGATGAACACTGCCTATTAAGTGCTGAATTAGGTGAATGTGAGAGTCAAACTAAACAAGACACCTTATGAGATCATTAAGGGTAGAACCCCAAATCTGTCCCACCTCCATGTCTTTGGCTGTAAGGTTTTTATTCTGAACAACGGGAAATCACCCCTAGGAAATTTTGACCCCAAATATGATGAAGGAGTGTTCTTAGGATATTCAAGTGTGGGGAAATCCTTTAGGGTGTTTAATAAGAGGACTTTGGTGGTGGAAGAAACAACCCATGTAGTGTTTGATGAATCTGATCCTAAGGAGTCTAGATCTGAAGTAGAAGATGAAGAGATTATTGAGGTTACCCAAGTTATTGCAAATACAAATCTGGAGGAAAGGGTAGAACTTCAAACCACATTGCTTAGAGATTGGAGATATTCTTCGAGTCATCCTAAAGAACTGATCTTAGGAGACCCTTCTGAAGGTGTTAGGACTAGGCATGGACTTAGGAACGAAGTAAACCATTCTGCCTTTATCTCAATGACTGAACCCACCAACATCAATCAAGCCTTATCGAATGAGTTTTGGATTTTAGCTATGCAGAAAGAATTGAATCAATTTGTAAGGAATGATGCTTGGGAGTTAGTAGAAAGACCCAAAAATCAAAGTATTGTGGGAACCAAGTGGGTCTTTAAGAATAAGATGAATGATTCTTGTGTGGTGGTGAGAAATAAGGCAAGATTGGTGGCTAAGGGGTATAATCAGATAGAAGGGATTGATTTTGATGAGACTTTTACCCCTGTAGCTAGATTGGAAGCCATTAGAGTGCTACTAGCCTTTGCCTGTTATAAGGGATTTAAGCTGTTTCAAATGGATGTCAAGAGTGCCTTTTTAAATGGGGTAATAAAAGAAGATGTTTTTATAAAACAACCCCCAGGTTTTGAGAGTTCCCAATATCCAAATCAACTCTATAAATTAAAAAAGGCCTTATATGGATTGAAACAGGCACCCAGAGCTTGGTATGAGAGACTTAGCACATTCCTGTTAGAAAGAGAGTTTGTTAAGGGGAGCGTAGACACCACCCTTTTTCTTAGGAGATTAGGGGATGACTTACTTATTGTCCAGATCTATGTTGATGATATAATTTTTAGATCTTCTGATAAATATTTATGTGATGAGTTTTCTAAAACAATGAGTAAGGAGTTTGAGATGAGTATGATGGGAGAATTGTCCTACTTTTTGGAGTTTAGCATAAGGCAAACGGATGATGGAACCTTTCTCAATCAATCAAAATACACTAAGGACATTTTGAAGAAATATGAAATGGACAGAGCCAAGCTAATCAATACTCCCATGACCTCCTCAGTTCATTTAGATAAGGATTCAAGTGGAAAATCTGTTGATCAGAAGAAGTATAAAGGAATAATAGGATCACTGCTTTACCTGACTACTAGCCGACCTGATATCATCTTTAGTATCTGTCTTTGTGCTAGGTTTTAGGCTGATCCTAAAGAGTCCCACCTGACTGCTGTTAAGAGAATTCTTAGATATCTTTTAGGGACCCCAAACCTAGGAATCTGGTACCCTAGGAACAGCACCTCTTTTGAGATCATTGGATATTCTGATTTTAACTTTGCGGGGTGTAGGGTGGATAGAAAGAGCACTTTTAGGACTTGTCAATTTATAGGACAGTCGTTAGTCTCCTGGTCCAGTAGAAAATAGAACTCAGTTGTACTTTTCACTGCTGAAGCTGAGTACATTGCATTAGGGAGTTGTGTGGCCCAAATTCTTTAGTTGAAGCAACAAGTCTTAGATTTAGGGGTACCTATTGGCACAATTTCTATTCTGTGTGATAATACTAGTGTCATCTGTATCTCTAAGAATCCAATCCAACATTCTAGGACCAAACACATTGATATAAGGCATCACTTCATTAGGGACCATGTTACAAAAGGGGACATTGAGCTACATCATGTAGCAACTGAAAGTCAGCTGGCTGACATATTCACTAAACCACTGGCCTTTGACTCATTCAGCATTTTGAGAACCAGATTAGGAGTGATTGATATAAATGCTTGATTCTGATGACTGCTGATTTTTTATTCTGATTGGTATTCTGTTTTCTGTTAGTTAGTTTTTGGTTTGATTATTTACTTTTAGTTGATTTTATTTCTTCTGCTGATTTCTATTTTTAGCCTTACTGTTAGTTTGATTTGAGCATTTACTTTGATGCATTTTTCTACTTATTTTTTATTCACTGGTTCATATCTTGCACTTACTGTTTTATGCTTTTCAAAATCTGATCACCACTCACTACTTCTGATAATCTGAATTTCTGACTGGGAGTTTTACCTTGTTTTTATTCGGAAGCTGGTAAGCAGTAATTGATTCCACTGAATTTGTTAAAGGGAAGAAACATTGATGATTATTTCTCTTCCTCTAACTCCTTTACTGGTGTATAGTTTCTTTTGGATAAAAATCCACTTCAAAATTAAAATGTTAGTTTTTTGAAATAGAGATTATTTTATCTTCCTACAGTAAACTGCCTCATATCAATAGTGTTTTGCAAAGTCTTGAGTCATTAGTTTGATTTTCTAAATCAAGTGATTGCATTTATCATATGCTGTATGGCTTTCATTTTGTAAATCAGTCTTCCTTATTGTGGAGAGTCATCTCCTATATCTGGAAGATAATCTCACAGCTGAGACTCGTTAATGATTATGAAAAGGAGAAAGCTTACAAAAGATGCGTAGTGTGCCAAATAAATTGAAAAAGAGACATAAAATGTGCCCAAAATTGAAAAGATGCAAAATTGCCAAATTGGATACACAAAGTGTATCATAAATGAAAAGATGCGCAAAGCGCCAACCAATTTGAAAAAGAGGCACAAAATGAGCCCAAACCAAGCTTTCTTCCCTTTCAGATTGTTAAATGTCTTAGAAAAATTCGTGCGCCACTTAATATTTTCAAAAGCTTGAGTTTGAAAATTCTTATCTCTGATTCCTTACTTTGTAACACTATTATATCAGATATTTTTCTGGAACGAGGCTTGAAAGGATCTCTTTTCAAATCTAATGTCTTTTCTTCTGACTCAGATTTTTGTTTTAAAAGAGGTTTGCATCGATAAGGTGCCCGGGGTCGGAGTTACGAAAGTTAATTTTCCAACTTTTTCTGGATTTTAGCACTGTCAATTGTCTCCTTATTAGTTTTTGGATCTAAAATCAAGGGAAAATTCTGATTTACTCGAGCAGCTTGATCAAAAAAAAATCGTGGCTTTTATTTATTTTTTCTGAGAGTTTTATTCATTTTTTATTTTATTTAAATTTCATGGTTGTGCTTTTGGGATCCTGATCTATCATGTTCATCCTCCATCTTTTTCTGTTTTCTTCACATCATCCTGGATGATACCTCGATCATCCTAGATGATCCTCTTCATCCTGGACGATCCAAACATCGTCCTGGACGATTAATTCAAAATCGTCCCCATACTGCTCCTGCTGTTGAAAGAACTCTAATTATTGGTGATCGTCCTGGACGATCATTACATCATCCTGGATGATATAATCCATATCCTCCTGATCTGATCAAATGGCTGACATTGCTCCAATTATTGGCCATCGTTCTGGACAATCCACCTTATCATCCTGGATGATCCACATGTCCAGCCGCTGGACGATTTGAATTCGGCCCGTCCGACATATTTATTGCATATCATCCTGGATGATCCACCTAATCATCCTGGATGATAGTTTTCGTCAACGGTCATCCAGCCTGACTCGTCGGGACGATCGCCTGTGTCTAATCATCCTGGACGATCTTTGATCGTCCTGGATGATCGGACTGCCTTTTTGACCAATCATCCAGGACGTCATGAATACCCATATCGTCCCGGGCGATGTCACGATCGTACGGGACGATCAGGCCATTTTCTATATGAACAGCAATTTTCTTAAGGATTTTCCATACCTTTTTCTTACACTCTCCTTCTACTTCCTTACACTTTTGATTCCTAATGGCTGGTGGCAAACGGTCCCGTCAAAAGGGTGCCAATTCCTTCCAGGGACCTGTTGATCCTCGCTTCCCCAATGCAGCTGATCAGGCTGCCTACGAGCGATATTACGAAGTGGCGATCACACAGTCGAAAATCATAAATCCCCGCACTCTCACTTATCCTGTCCTTAACCTCTTCGCACACACCTCCCTCACCTTCATCATGACTCTCACATTTCCCTTTAGCTCGGAACTTCTTCGTGTTTTCTTTGCAAACTTGTAGATTTCAGCTGATTATTCCACCCTCCACTCTTATGTAAATCAGCGCCCCATCGAACTTACCTACCAGGACTTTCATAACATTCTCCAACTTTTTATCACTAGCGATAAACTCCACACCCTTATCACCAACCCAGACTATGATTGGAGTGTCGCCAATCATTTCCTTCGTAATACAAATGCCCCTTATCATGATAATGCCTGCTCCACACTTCTTAAGGATGCCCGAACAATTCAGCATGTTCTTCGTTCCACCGTCATTCCAAAGGCGGGGGATCGAATTCACATCACCCCACTCCTATCCTTGACCACCTACTATATCCTGGACCATAGGGAATTTAATGCCACCGACCTTATTATCCGGTACCTCGAGCATCTCACCACCATTCGGGATCCAGGTCATCGCCGTCGTCCAAATCTAGCCTTAGGACACATCATTGCCTATGCCCTCGAAACCAAATATGACATGCAATATCCCGTAGCTCTAGATGTTCCTCCTTCCTTCCTCACCAACATTGCCTTCCATGACCTACACAGCACCCGACTACATCCGGAGCCCGCCCCGGATGTTGAGGAAGAGGAGGAAAAGGCCATTCCAGTTCCTGCTGCACCAGAGGCACCTGCTCCCCTTCGCATTGCCTCTCCCTTTCACCAGTTGGTGCAGTGCTTCGATCAGTGGGAGGCAAGATTTGACTCCTATGTGGTTGCCCAGGAGCAGCGGCACTCCGAAGACATCCAGCGCCTCAGTGACTATGCTGCGCAGCAGCAACAGTAGCATGACCAGGACATTGCCTGGATTGGAGCCCACTTTCAGGCCATTCACCATTACTTCAACCCACCACCGCCACCTCCTTCTTCCAATCATGATCCACCTCAGTTTTAGTTTTTATTGTGTAGTTGCTGTTTTTTCTGTTTTGTTTGCACTGCTTTGTTTTATCATGCCTGGTTCTGATGATTTTTTTTACCCTCCTTTTTGTGATGTCAAAAGAGGGAGTCAGTACTAACTTTATTCCTGTTATGTTCTGTACTTGTGATTGTACTACTTTGATTGTTCAATGAAAATTAAAAATTTAAAAAAAAAATTTCTTTTTGGTCTCCTAGCTCTTGTATTTTTTAAAACTACTGAACATAGGTTTGCCATCATCAAAAAGGGGGAGATTATTGTAAATACGATTTTGATGATGAGAAATATGGTTCTATTGTGTTTTGCTTGGCTAACCCGTTTCAGGCACAAAAGATCACGAGCCACTCAAGCCAACTCAAGATCGGGTCCAAGTGTGTCCAATGTACTATTTTTCTTTTTCTTGAGTCAATTGTAATGTAACTGATCCCCCAGCTAAGTAACCTTGCACACACACACTCAGGGGGAGAGCTTGAGTGAATTAGAGTTTCTGTTCATTTTTTGTTCAGATCGTCCAGGACGATATTCACATCATCCTGGACAATCAGGTAAAAATAGAAACCCTAATTAGGGTGACTAAGTTAAGAGGGTCTGATTAAGCAGATCGTCCTGGAAAATCTTTGGATCGTACGGGATGATATGCTCAAATCAGAAATTCTCAGCCACCAAATCAATTTAGGCAAGTTTTTATTTTAAGTTATTTGGTCTGATTGTCCCGGACGATACGTGTATCATCCTGGATGATTCAGTATAATCATGCCTAATTTAATCTGGTAATTTAGGAAAGCAATTTATTTTTGATTGATATGATCATATCGTCCTGGATGATCGTAGGATCATCCCAGACGATCATGATCGTCTAGTGCATTTCAGCTGTACGTCCCGAACTGCATTCAGGACGATTTGGGCACTTTTTGAACTAATCGTACAGGACGATGTCCCTATCGTCCTGGACGATCAAGTCATTTTTTTGTCGTCCAGCACAAGTTTCTCTGGACGACCCGAACTGTCTTCTGGACGATATTCCTCGATTTGCACTAATCGTCTCGGACGATCGCAGGATCGTACGGGACGATATGAACAATTTTTTCTACTGATCGTCCAGAAGAGCCACTTCATCCAGGCTGAAACAGCTAATTTTGAACTGATCGTACAGGATGATCTATCGATCGTCCTAGATGATCTTTGCCGACCAGTTGAGATTTAGGGCAAATTTTAAGCCCTCCTATAAAAGAACTTTTTCTTGAAACAAGAAAAGTTTTTTGCCACCTTCCTTTCCAGAGAAACCCGAGAGAGAGAGAGAGAGAGAGAGTTTGAGAAAGAGAGAGAAGATCTTATGAGGGGGAGTTAGTGAGAGATTCATTAAGGTTGCTCCAAGCACGGATCAGAGTCGTCTTCTCCGCTCGTCGTCTTTCGTCTAGTTGGTGTTCGTCATGGGAGGATCATTTGCAAGAAGATTCGGTGTTCTCTGCCCGCTTCAGGTGGAAGAAACAGGAGTTTGAAGGTTTTCTGCCTGCTTTAGGAGGAAGCAAAAGTAGGTTGGGTTCTCTGCCCCACCGTGTGATGAAAAGGAGGTCTTGTACAGGCTTCTCCGCCTTGCTATGGGAGCAAAAGGAGAGACACTTTTTGTTTAAGTGCAATACCCAGAGGGGAGGCTCCGGGGAGTGGACGTAGGTCAAGTTGACTGAAGCACTATAAAATCTGGTTTGCTTTTCTGATTCAGTTCTGCACTTTACTTTTTGATATTAACTACGTGGTTGAATATCTGAGATTGATCTTTTCGTTCTTATTTAATTATTTCCGCTGCTAAGTATTGAAAAGATTTTTCATTATTATCGTGAAATTTTTAAATAACCAATTCACCCCCCCCCCCCCCTCTTAGTTAGCCTCGGGACTAGTTCACTAGGGCTTAACATCCCTATCGAACTTTCATGATCGTAATATACAATCAGAGTCAACAGAATTAAGTTTTTAAAGTTTCTTGAAGCCCTCTATTTAAGCTTGCTCATATATCTTCATAAGAGTCTTTTAAGCCTTCATTGAGTTATTTTCCTCTAAAGAAAGTTTGAAGAGAGAACTTAGATCTTGGGAAAGAAAGGGTGGAGTTTGTATGAGAGGGAGAAGTTCCTTGTGGGTTTCATGGGAGTGTAAGAGGGAGTTCCACACAGTTGTTCCAACAAACTTGCACTTGAGTTCCTCCATTTGTCAAGGTTTTTCTAGAGGGAAGCTTTGGGAAGAAGACTTCTTTAGTGTCAAAAGACTCGGCTACTCTGCCACACCTGGGAAGCTGAAAGTGATTCTAGGTCCTCTTCCTTCACTAGAAGGGTAAAAAATGATAAGAGGTTCTCTTCATTCATAAGGAGGGAGAAAAAGTATTTGAGGTTCTCTACCCTCACCAAGAGGGTGAAAAAGGATTCCAAGTTCTCTACCTTCACTAGGAAGGTAAAAAAGGATTCCAGATTCTCTTCCTCACTAGGAGGGTGAAAAGATTACGGTCATCTGCTGCATTGAGTTGGTGGAAGGGATTTTGTAAGGGCTTTTTTGCCCAGTTGTGGGGCCTACAGAAGAGTCATAAAAGGTTTAGTAC
This sequence comes from Dendrobium chrysotoxum, assembly GCA_019925795.1. NCBI lineage: Eukaryota > Viridiplantae > Streptophyta > Magnoliopsida > Asparagales > Orchidaceae > Dendrobium > Dendrobium chrysotoxum. The sequence goes on along the minus strand of CM034303.1, from coordinate 35,573,641 downwards.
AATACCTAGAGAGGATTTGAGGTTCTCTGAAATTCTGGTGTGCTCATTTTAATTTTTTTATTTTTTGAACTTTATTTTTTCATATTTATTTTTGTGAAAAATTGCATTATAGAAAATATATGGTTAATATTTTGTTGTGTTGGTTAAATCATCATCATTGTTATTATAATATTTTATAAGTGTATTAGGTTCAGCATCAGGTGATATTATTTCTTTCTTAGTAGTTTGCCTAGGGACAGTTCACTCAGGCTTAACATCCAACATCAAACTTTCAATTGGCTTCAGAGCTATTCTCGTAAATAGTATTTTAGAAAACTTAGAGAAAAATGATCTATAGCACATCTTTGAAATAAAAACACCACGTAGAGTTATTCTATAATTTGTCCACCTTTATTTGATAACATACTGTTTGATTTTTGAAAAATTCATATGCCTACTTTCTTGCAATCAATTAATTTTTGAATGTGGCATATGATTCAAATTGGTTATTTTGTACCGTCACGTATTGTAGATGGAATCAAAACTAACATTCCTTTTACTGAATGGAGTAGAGAAGAATAAGTACTTGCTCAATTGAATGCTACATGCTTAAACTATTTTTTATGCACATAAGTGTGAAGATTACATGAGAGTTTCAACATGTACCACTAGCAAGGACATTTAGGATAGACTATGCATTACATATGAAGGTACTAGTGATGTCAAACAATCTTGGTTAAATATATTATTTCATGATTATGAACTTTTTTACATGAAATCTTATGAGGCTATCTCAGACCTGTACACTAAGTTTACTCAGATCGTTACATCATTGCATGCTTTAGGTTGAAAACTTTCAAACTCTGAGAAGGTCAACAAAATTTTACATTATCTACCTGATAATTTTGATGCCAAAGTCACTATTATATGTGAATCAAAAGACTTGAATGCATATTCTATTAATAATTTTCTTAGCTCACTCATTACCTACGAGCAAAGTGTGAGTCAAAGAATTTTAGATGTAGGTGATAAGAGAGTAAAGAAGGCTATAGCTCTAAAGGCCAAAGACATAGATAAAATTTGCTTAGGAGATTATTAGAGTGTGGAGATTTCATTAATAACTAGCAAATTCAAAAGATTCTAGAAGCGTAACCACAAGCATCAACAAAGGTGGAGCAAAGGTAAAAATGGTATAAATGATAAGTTTTCTTCCAACATTGTTTGCCTTGGGTGTAGGAAACTTGGACATCCAAAATACAACTGCCCCAACCTAAAGACTCACTCTTTAAAGGAAAAGGGTGAGGACAAGTCAAATGTAAAAAGGGGAAATAAAAAGAAGAAAAGAATCTCCAGGGCGACTTAGCCTCAGACTCATCGGAACAGGAGCAAGAAGATGAGGTAACAAACTTATGCTGAATAATTAAGGAATTAATTTTTAATTTTGATCAGGCATAAGTATGTTAAGGTTTATTTGTTTGTTTGTTTGTTTTTTTTTTATTTGTTTGTTTATTTTTGTAATAATTATGTTTTATGAATGATTGTATGTTGTAGTCTCCTTTTGTATGCTTTCATTTTCTTGAATCCTTTTGTGTGTGTTTTGGTTGTTCTTCTTTCCCTTTTTTTAATTTTTTGTTTTATACATTTAAATCAATTTATGTGTTGTGTTCTCTCTCCTTTTTGGTGATGTCAAATGGGAGAGTAGATATTTGGTTAGTTGTATTTGTTATTTAGTTTTAAATTTTTTTCTCTCCGAAACTTTTATATATATATATATATATATATATCCCCTATTTTAATATAATTCTCTTAGTGAGGGGGAGATTAGGAGAAAATATTTATTAGTTTGTAAAATAAACCAATAATGTTGTCATCATAAAAAAGGGGGAGATTTTTATAACTTGAGCTGCCGAGTTTATATTTTTGATGATAACAAATATTATTAATTGCATCTTTTTGTCTCCTAGTATTTATAGTTCATATTTATTTTTTGTGTGTACTAACATTTCAGGTACATCACTCCCCATTCAATAAAGATTTAGGGCTCAAGATTGGGTAGAACAGGGTACGCTAAATGAGTTAGTAATTTTCATTTATCTATTTTTTTATTTCTTGAGTCAAGTCTTATAAGGGTGTATGCTAGCTTGGTGACTATGCACATACACACTTAGGGTAGTGAGATAGTGCAAAAAATTAAAAGTGTAGTTTTCTAAACTAATCTTACCATATGATCCATATCATACTATATGATCGATTATTTAGGAAATCATTAAAATGACTCATTCGAATAATTAAAGCTATTTAAACTAATTATACTATACGATACAGATCATACAAGATGATCAGTTAAAATAAAGATCTCAACCGCCAATCATAATTTAAGTAATATTTTGAAATACAAATTATGTACTAATCATACTATATGATAGGTATCGTAATGTATGTTATAATGAAATCTTTCATAAATTAATCCTATAATTAGGGATTAAATTTGGATTAATTGGTCTAATCAAGTTATACCGTATGATTGGACAAATCATACTGTACGACCCGATCTTTACATGGGATAATATTTATTCAACTCAAATAAAACCAGATAATAATCCAATTAGATTGAACTAATCATACCTAATGATGCTTACATCATACTGGTCGATTAGCTCAAATACATGAACTATTATACATCGCCTTACTCTTCATATAATACTAACAGGGATATTATGAACTAATCATACTGTGTGGTCTGGGATTGTACTATATAATTAGAGTTGATAGAATTGAGATTTTAAGGTTTCTTAAAGCCTTCTATATAGGCTTTCTAACCACACTTTGTAAGATTCTTTTGAGTCCTCATTGAGTTATTTTCCTCTGGAGAAAGCTTGAAGAGAGCTTAGATCTTGGGAGAGAAAGGGTGGAGTTTGTGAGAGGGAGAGAAGATCCTTATGGGTTCATGGAAGTGTGAGAGGGAGTTCCACATGGTTGCTCTAGCGAACTTGCATTGGAGTTCCTCTAGTGTTAAGGTTAGTCTTGAGGGAAGCTTTGGGAAGAAGACATTTTTGGTGTCAAAGGACCTAGCTAATCTGAAGCACTGGTGAAGGTGAAAGTGATTCTAAGTTTTTTGCCTTCACCAGGAGGATGAAAAAGTATTTGATATTCTCTACCTTCACCAGGAGGGTGAAAAAGAATTCAAGGTTCTCTACCTTCACTAGGAGGGTGAAAAAGGATTCTAGGTTCTCTTCCATCATTAGGCGGGTGAGAGAGGATTCCAGGTTTATTACAGTCCTCTACTACACCGGATTGGTGGAAGAGATTTTATAAGGTCTTTTCCACCTAGTTATGGTGGATAATGGAGATTCACTAAAGGTTTATTACAATACCTGGAGAGGAGGACATCGGGGAGTGAACATAGGTCATGGTTTGACCAAACCACTATAAGACTCTAGTGTGATCTTTCTAATATTTATTTTTTGCACTTTATTTTTTGGCATTTATTTCTATAAAAATTATATCATAAAAAATTTGTGGTTGATATTTTGTTGTGTTGATTAAACCAATATTATTATTATTATAATTTTTGATAAGTGTATTAGCTTCTGCATCAGGTGATAGTATTGCTTTCTCATTAGTGTGCCTAGGGACAGTTCAGTTAGGCTTAACATCCTACACCAAAATTTCAACATGATGCTACCTAACAACAACACTGTAATGTTGATCCTTTCATTTGACTTATTACTTTGACCAATGACTATTGCAATGCTGTGAGATTTATAATTATGAGTAGGCTACTAAAATTTATTTTATCACTCATTTCAAATCTTTAGCCCTCGTATGAATGTTGAACTTATTTTTAAAATGAGCTTTATTATTCTCATCAATTTGTTTTGGAATCAAATTGAGTTCAACTAAACCTTGTTAAATTAAGCTATTTTGTGTTTCATCTAATTAAAATAAATTAAATGGAGACCTAATTAACTAATTTAATTTGATCAAATTGACCCCTATCACCCTAAATCAAAATAAATTAACTTAAATATGATAAATTGAATCAAATGGGACCCAAAATATTCTCAAATTAGTCCAAATCATGCTTTTACTCATTTCAGCCATCCCTAACAGTCCAAAGCTTATAAATATGAATCAAATAGTTGAGAATAAGGTGGGTTTTCCCATATTCACTTTGATCACAGCCTATGATAGCTGTGATAATCTATTAAAAGTTGATTCTCAGCTGTCAAGATTAGAGGGTTCTAAGGGCACAATTCTTATTAGTCTGTTACTAAAATGAGTTATGGGTGAGAGCAAGTAGGCGCATTTTTTTTAGGAACATGAGCAAGAGAGAGGCCTTCAACTTATTCAAGTCACAAGAGAACCTCAACATTCATTCTATCTAGAAGAAATTGAGGTGTGATCTTCAGAGTAGAATGAAACCTAGATCATGATACCTTTTTAGGTGGCCAGAGCAGAGTTGAGGGAGTCGAGAGATAATGCTTGGGGAAAGAGAGAAATTGGCATTTGGCTTGTAGAAACAAGTTTCCTTCATTAACAGTTCCCTAGCTTCTAATTTTTTTTACTTTCAGAGTATCAAAACTAAGAAAGGATTAGTGTATAGCTTGTGTTGAACTGCTTTATGTTGATCTCCATTTCTTGCATCATTCCTGCAACTGTCAAAAGCTGATTATAGAGCAGAGTAAAGAAGAAGAAGAGAATGCAAATTGAAGAAGTCTTTTGTCCTCACCATACCCTTTGCCATATTGTTCATCTAACAATATAAAAGCAAATACAAGAAAATGACATAAATAGTGTGGATTAAAGAGGTTGCAAATGAATGATGATTAGGCAGCTGTCCGGGATTAGGATGTGTGCTCTGTAGCATAAGAGTAGTGGGCATGTGAGCATAATCATGGTTTGCTAATGATAGGTTGGCTTGCTTATCACCTCCCCATAAGCTAACATTGGCTTCTAAAATGTTGAGCATGCCTCTCAAAGCTTGAAATCGAGGGATAAATAAGAATTTAGTAAACAAGTTAGCTAGCTGATCAGTTATATGCACATGTGAAATTATGAGCACATTATTCTTGTTACATTCTTCGATAATATGAAAATCTATTTTAATGTGTTTAATTTGAGCATGGGAAATAGGATTATTTGCTAGCACAATGGATGAGATGTTTTCATAGAGTAGAATCATAGGTGCAAAAGGATGAATTTAAAACTCCTAAAACAACTAACAAAGCCAAATAATGTCGGTAGTAGTAGTAGCAAGTGCACGGTACTCTGCTTTGGTAGAGGAGCAAGCTATAGTTTTTTATTTCTTAACCTTTCAAGAAATGAGGTTGCTGCCAAGAAAGATAGAATATCTAGTAGTAGATTTATAATCAAGATGATCACCTACCCAATCAGAATCAGAATAAGCATAAAAGCAGAGAGTGGTAGCAATAATCAACAAACCAAAAAGAAGTGTACCTATAATAGAATGAAGTAGATGTTTGAGGAGTTTGAAATCATCCTCATGTGGACTCTACATATGTTGACTCAATTTATTAATTGTGTAAGCAATGTTTGGCAATTAATTATTAAATATTTGAGGGATCCAACCAAATAACAAAAATTATCTGCAGCAGCCAAGGTGAGAACAAGTAGAGGATTTGCTAGATCTATTATGATTTTGGAGGGGATCAGAGATGAAATGATCTTGCAATCATCCATACCCACCCGACGCAGTATATAAGGTGCATATGTGGATTGAGCAAGATGTAAACCATGTGATGAATGTAATACTTGCATGGTAAGAAAATAAGAAATTTGATTGAGATTTTTTCATATGAAAATGATTGGAGAGACTAGCTAGTAGATGAGTGATTGTGTTGTCATCGTTGCCTATAAGCAATATATCATCTATATATATACAAGGATGTAGAGCAAAATGGATTGCTTGTGATAGATCAATAAAGATGGGTTAGCAATACTATTGGTAAATCCATAATTGAGTAAGTTTGTGAAAAATGACTCAAACCATTATCTTCGGGATTATTTCAACCCATAGATAGACTTTTGTAGGAGACAAACATAATTAGGATGTAAGGTATCTTTAAAACCAAGAGGTTGAGCCATATAAATAGTATCTTTGAGTTGTCCATGAAGAAATGCATCTAAAACATCAAGTTGAAGAATTTTTGGCTTGAAAGTAGTAGCAATCATAAGTAAATTTTGAATAGTAGGTAGCTTGGAAATAGGAATAAATGTGTGAAGATAGTCTAGACCAAATTACTCACTACATCCTTGAGCCACTAGCTAAGCCTAAAACCTTGCAATAGTGTCATTAGTGTGTACTTTGGCTTTGTATATCCATTTACATCCCAAGACATATTTAGTGCGGTTAGGAAGAACTAATTTCCAAGTTGTCTGCTATTGAAGAGCAGGAAATTAATCTAACATGGCTTTTCTCCAAACTGAATTTTTGATAGCTTCAGTATAAAATGTTGGATCAGATGGTAAAGGAGATGCATTCATGTTGCAAATCTGGTTTTGATGATGACAAACATGTTTCCAGTGTGTTTTGCTTGGCTAATCTGTTTCAGGCACAAAAGACCGCGAGCCACTCAAGCCAACTCAAGATCGGGTCCAAGTGTGTCAAATGTATGATTTTTCCTTTTATTGAGTCAATTGTAATGTAACTGATTCCCTAGCTAAGTAACCTTGCACACATACACTTAGGGGGAGAGATTGAGTGAATTAGAGTTTCTGTTGCAATTTTGTTCAGATCGTCCTAGACGATATCCACATCGTCCTGGACGATCCAGTTAAAATAGAAACCCTAATTAGGGTGACTAAGTTAAGAGGGTCTGATTGAGCCGATCGTCCTGGACGATCTACGGATCGTACGGGATGATATGCCCAAATCAGAAATTCTCAGCCGCCAGATCAAGTTAGGCAAGTTCTTATTTTTAGATACTTGGTCTGATCGTCCCGGACGATACGTGTATCGTCCCGGACGATCCAGTACAATCATGCCTAAATTAGTCTGGTAATTAAGGAAAGCAATTAATGTTTAATTGATACGATCACATCGTCCAGGACGATCGCAGGATCGTCCCGGACGATCGTGATCGTCTTGTGCATTTCAGCTATACGTCCAGAACTATGTACAGGACGATTTGGGGCCTTTTTGAACTAATCGTACCGGACGATTACCCTATCGTCCGGGACGATCAAGTCATTTTTTGGTCGTCCAGCACAGATTTCTCTAGACGACCCGAACTGTCTTCTGGACGATTTCCTTCAATTTGAACTAATCGTCCCGGACGATCGCAGGATCGTACGGGACGATATGAACAACTTTTTCTACTGATCGTCCAGAAGAGCCAGATCGTCCAGGCTGAAACAGCTGAATTTGAACTGATCGTACAGGACGATCTACCGATCGTCCTGGACGATCTTGGCCGACAAGTTGAGATTTAGGGCAAATTTTAAGCCCTCCTTTAAAAGAACTTTTCCTAATTTTAGGAAATATCTTTTGCTGCCTTCCTTCCCTGAGAAATCCTAGAGAGAGAGAGAGTTGGGAGAGAGAGAAGAGATCTTGTGAGGGGGAGTTAGTGAGGGATTCACTAAGGTTGCTCCAAGCACGGATCAGAGTCGTCTTCTCCGCTCGTCGTCTGTCGTCTAGTCGGTGTTCTTCGTGGGAAGATCGTTCACAAGAAGATCCGGGTTCTCTGCCCGCTTCAGGAGGAAGCGAAAGGAGTTCGTGGGTTCTCTGCCCGCTTCAGGTGGAAGCAAAAAGAGTTCGAAGGTTCTCTGCCTGCTTCAGGAGGAAGCGAAAGGAGGTCAGGTTCTCTGCCTCACCGTGTGGTGAAAAGGAGGTGTTTTGTACAGGCTTCTCCGCCTTGCTGTGGGAGCAAAAGGAGAGTCACTTTCGTTTAGTGCAATACCCGGAGGGGAGGCTCCGGGGAGTGGACGTAGGTCAAGTTGACCAAACCACTATAAAATCTGGTTTGCTTTTCTGATTCAGTTTTGCATTTTACTTTTCAATATAAACTGCTTGGGTGAATATCGTTGGTTGATCTTTTCGTTATTGTTTACTTGTTTTCGCTGCTAAGTATCGAAAAGATTTTTGTAGTTATCGTGAAATTTTTAAATAACCAATTCACCCCCCCTCTTGGTTAGCCTCGGGACTAGTTCACTAGGGCTTAACATCCCTTTCGAACTTTCAAGTGGTATCAGAGCAGGATTCAAAATTTCTGTTTAAAAACTTTTGAATTCGATCCAATGGCTAATTGTAACAATCGTAATACTGCTGAAGGTTATTCTATTACTAGACCACCGTTGTTTGACAATATTCCTTTTGATTTTTGGAAAACACGCATGTCTACTTTTCTGCAATCTATTGATTATCGCATGTGGATGTTTGTTAAGGACGGATACGAACCACCTTTTCGAATGATTAACAATGTGAAAACTGAATTGTCGTTTGCTGATTGGACGTTTGATGATCGTGATTTAGCACAGTTGAATGCAAAATGTTTGAACTGTTTCTTTTGTGCTTTGAAATCTGAAGACTATATGCGTGTTTCTACTTGTACAATGGGAAAGGAAATCTGGGATAGGTTATGTATAACATACGAAGGTACAACTGAAGTCAAACAATCTAGGTTAAACATCTTGTTACTTGATTACGAACTTTTTCGCATGAAACTTAGTGAGACTATTTCAGAAATGTACACAAGGTTCACTCAGATTTTTACCTCTTTGCATGCTTTAGGTAGAGAACTTACCAACTACGAAAGAGTGAATAAGATTCTTAGATGTTTGCCTGCTTCTTATGATGCTAAGATTACTGCTATTACTGAATCCAAAGATTTAAATACTTATTCTATTGACAGCTTACTTGGATCACTCATTGCTTATGAGCAAGGGGTGAACCAAAGGCAACTTGATGCAGGTGAACGCAAGAAAGAGAAGACCGTGGCACTAAAGGCCAAAGATTCAGATGCTAGCACTTCCGGGTCTGATAGCGTTGAAGTTGCCTTAATCAAAAGGCAATTCAAAAGCTTTCTAAGGAAGAAACACAAGAACTATCAGAAGTGGAACAAGGGTAAGTTCAATAAAAACTTTAAGGGTTCATCTGAATCGGTTTGTTTTGAATGCAGGAAGCCTGGACACATTAAGGCTGATTGTCCAACACTTAAAGCTCACCCAAGTAAGGAGAAGAGTGAGGAGAAACCAAAGTTCAGGAAGGACAAGAAGCGGATTCAGAAGGCGTTCTGGGCAGACTCTGCATCCGACTCTTCTGAGACTGAAGCTGAAGAGGAGGAAACAAACTTGTGTCTGATGGCGGATGATCACCCTGGTCAGTCAGACCAGGAAGAGGTATGTGAGCTTACTTACGATCAGTTATTTGAAGTTTCTAAAAAGATTCATACATCGTATAGAAAGCTTAAGAAAACCCATGCTAGTTTGAAAATAGATTATTTGACTTTACAAAAAGAGCATGATTCTGTAGTTAAAGATTATTCCACACTTGATTCCAATCACATGTCTCTGCTTGATGAGTTTGATGAATTGAACAAAAAATATTCTGATTTAGTTTCTGAGCATGATTCTTTGAAAACCACGCATGTTGATTTAGAAAAAGCTTTTAAAGAGTTAGATACAATGGCATGTGAAGTAGAAAGTAGCAAGGGAGCTTTAAAATTTGAAATTGCAAGTTTAAAGAAAGAGAATGAGTTTTTTAAAGTAAAAATCAGTGCTTTTGAAAAGAACAAAACACCGCCTACCTTTGAACAGTTTTATGCACCGCCACCTTTTAAAAATTCTGTTGCAAGTTCATCAAAGCATGTTTCATACACTACTAGGAAGAGGCACTATCACTCACGACGTTTAGTTATTCCTTTTCCTGGTATTAGATTTTTTTCATGTGGCATGTTAGGACACATATCACACACTTGTACTGTTCACCGTAGTACACATTGGGTGTGGAGACCCAAACTGCCTGTTTCACAGCACAGCACGCATGCATCGCATTCTTCTTCTCATAAGAAGGAACCCAAACCTGTTTGGGTTCCTAAGACTGACATTTGATGATTTTGTAGGAGTGCTCTCACACAAGACCTCGTGAGAGCATGTGGTACCTGGACAGTGGATGTTCTAGACATATGACTGAAGATGCAAATCAGTTCATTTCGCTGGAGGCCAGAGCTGGAGGCAAGGTTACACTTGGATATAACACCACCAGGAAGGTGGTAGGCACAGGTATAATTGGTGATTCAAAGAACTTTATGATTGATAATGTTTTGCTTGTAGATGGACTGAAACACAACCTACTGAGCATCAGTCAACTCTGTGACAAAGGATACAGCATCAAATTCCTGCCCACTGGCTGCATTTTAAGCTTAAATGATGAAGTTGTTTTGCAGGGGCAAAGGATCAACAACGTCTACAAGCTGGATGTAAGTAGCATTAAATCTGATAATTCAATTTGCTTAAAAACTACTGCTGATGAGTCTAGGTTATGGCATAGGAGATTGTGTCATGCCAGTATGAAAACCCTTAGGAGAGTCACCCAAAAGGACTTAGTTAGAAGTGTGCCCAAGCTTAAGTTCACTAAGGATCACCTGAGTGATGCCTGTCAGTTGGGGAAGTAAGTCCAGTCCTCTTTTCACTCTGTTAAGGATATTAGCACCTCTAGACCTTTAGAAGTTCTTCACATGGACCTCTTTGGACCCATTAGCACTGCCAGCTTAGGGGGGAGAGTCTATGGTTTTGTGATTGTTGATGATTATTCAAGGTTCACTTGGGTTAAGTTTTTGTCACACAAATCTGAGTCATTTGATGAGTTTAGATCTTTCTCTACTTGGATTCAGAAGAAGTTAGGATGTGAGATTATTACCATCCATAGTGATCACGGAGGGGAGTTTGAAAATGAAAGATTTGGAAGTTTTTGTGAGAATCATGGGATTAGTCACAATTTTTCAGCTCCTAGGACCCCTCAGCAGAACGGGGTAGCTGAAAGGAAGAACAAGACCTTAGTGGAAGCCGCTAGAGCCATGCTTGCCGAGTATTCACTTCCAAAATACTTTTGGGCTGAAGCGGTGAACACTGCCTGTTATGTGCTGAATAGGGTGAATGTGAGAGTCAAACTGAACAAGACACCTTATGAGATCTTTAAGGGTAGAACACCAAATCTGTCCCACCTCCATGTTTTTGGCTGTAAGGTTTTTATTCTGAACAACGGGAAGTCACCCTTAGGAAAATTTGACCCCAAATCTGATGAAGGAGTGTTCTTAGGATATTCAAGTGTGGGGAAATCCTTTAGGGTGTTCAATAGGAGGACTTTGGTGGTGGAAGAAACAACCCATGTAGTGTTTGATGAATCTGATCCTAAGGAGTCTAGATCTGAAGTAGAAGATTAAGAGATTGTTGAGGTTACCCAAGGAGTTGGAAATACAAATTTGGAGGAAAGGGTAGAACCTCAAACCCCATTGCCTAGAGATTGGAGATATTCTTCGAGTCATCCTAAAGAACTGATCATAGGAGACCCTTCTGAAGGTGTTAGGACTAAGCATGGACTTAGGAAGGAAGTAAACCATTCTGCCTTTATCTCAATGACTGAACCCACCAACATCAATCAAGCCCTGTCGGATGAATTTTGGATTTTAGCTATGCAGGAAGAATTGAATCAATTTGTAAGGAATGATTTTTGGGAGTTAGTAGAATGACCTAAAAATCAAAGTATTGTGGGAACCAAGTAGGTCTTTAAGAATAAGATGAATGATTCTGGTGTGGTGGTGAGAAATATGGCAAGATTGGTGGCTAAGGGGTATAATCAGATAGAAGGGATAGATTTTGAGGAAACTTTTGCCCCTGTAGCTAGATTGGAAGCCATTAGAGTGCTACTAGCCTTTGCCTATTATAAGGGATTTAAGCTGTTTCAAATGGATGTCAAGAGTGCCTTTTTAAATGGGGTAATTAAAGAAGATGTTTTCGTAGAACAACCCCCAGGTTTTGAGAGTTCCCAATATCCAAATCATGTCTATAAATTAAAAAAGGCCTTATATGGATTGAAACAGGCACCCAGAGCTTGGTATGAGAGGCTTAGCACATTCCTGTTAGAAAGAGAGTTTGTTAAGGGGAGCGTAGACACCACCCTTTTTCTGAGGAGATTAGGAGATGACTTGCTCATTGTCCAGATCTATGTTGATGATATAATTTTTGGATCTTCTGATAAATACTTATGTGAAGAGTTTTCTAAAACAATGAGTAAAGAGTTTGAGATGAGTATGATGAGAGAATTGTCCTACTTTTTAGGGTTTAGCATAAGGCAAACGGATGATGGAACCTTTCTCAATCAATCAAAATACACTAAGGACATTTTGAAGAAATATGAAATGGACAAAGCCAAGCCAATCAATACTCCCATGCCCTCCTCAGTTCAGTTAGATAAGGATTCAAATGAAAAATCTGTTGATCAGAAGAAGTATAGAGGGATAATAGGGTCACTGCTTTACCTGACTGCTAGCCGACCTGATATCATGTTTAGTGTCTGTCTTTGTGCTAGGTTTCAGGCTGATCCTAAAGAGTCCCACCTGACTGCTGTTAAGAGAATTCTTAGATATCTTTTAGGGACCCCAAACCTAGGAATTTGGTACCCTAGGCACATCACCTCTTTTGAGATCATTGGATATTCTGACTCTGACTTTGCAGGGTGTAGGGTGGATAGGAAGAGTACCTCTGGGACTTGTCAATTCATAGGACAGTCGTTAGTCTCCTGGTCCAGTACAAAACAGAACTCAGTTGCACTTTCCACTGCTGAAGCTGAGTACATTGCCTTAGGGAGTTGTGTGGCCCAAGTTCTTTGGTTGAAGCAGCAAGTTTTGGATTTAGGAGTACCTGTTGGCACAATTTCTGTTCTGTGTGATAATACTAGTGCCATCTGTATCTCTAAGAATCCAATCCAACATTCTAGGACCAAACACATTGACATTAGGCATCACTTCATTAGGGACCATGTTACAAAAGGGGACATTGAGCTACACCACGTAGCAACTGAAAATCAGCTGGCTGACATATTCACTAAACCACAGGCCTTTGACTCATTCAGCATTTTGAGAACCAGATTAGGAGTGATTGATATAAATGCTTGATTCTGATGACTGCTGATTTATGATTGTTATGATTGGTATTCTGATTTCTGTTAGTTAGTTTTTTGTATTCTGTTTTCTGATTTCTGTTAGTTAGTTTTTTGTATTCTGTTTTCTGATTTCTGTTAGTTAGTTTTTGTATTGTGATTTCTGATTTCTGTTAGTTAGTTTTGGTTTGATTATTTGCTTTCAGTTGATTTTATTTCTTCTGCTGATTTCTGTGTTACCCTTTTTGTTAGTTTGATTTGAGTATTTACTTTGTTATGATTTTCTATCTATTTTTTATGCTTTTCAAGATCTGATCACCGCTCACTACTTCTGGTGATCTGAATTTTTGACTGAGAGTTTTTACCTTGTTTTGGTTTGGAAGCTGATAAGCAGTGATTGACTTCGCTGAATCTGTTAAAGGGAAGAAACATTGATAATTGTTTCTCTTCCTCTAACTCCTTTACTGGTGTGTAGTTTCTTTTGAATAAAAATTCTTTTCAAAATTAAAATGTTAGTTTTTGAAATAGAGATTATTTTTTCTTCCTACAGTAATCTGCCTCATATCAATAGTGTTTTTCAAAGTCTTGAGTCATTAGTTTGATTTTCTAAACCAAGTGATTGCATTTATAATATGTTGTATGGATTTTGTTTTCTGAATCGTTCTTCCTTACTGCGGAGAGTCATCTCCTATGTCTGGAAGATAATCTCACAGCTGAGACTCTTTATTGATTATGAAAAGGAGAAAGCTTACAAAAGATGCGCAGTACGCCAAATAATTTGAAAAAGAGGCATAAAATGAGCCCAAAACTGAAAAGATGCGAAATTGCCAAATTGGATACACAAAGTGTATCAAAAATCAAAAGATGCGCAAAGCGCCAACCAATTTAAAAAAGAGGCACAAAATGAGCCCAACACAAGCTTTCTTTCCTTTCAGATTATTAAATGTCTTAGAAAAATCTGTGCGCCACTTAATATTTTCAAAAGCTTGAGTCTTGAAAATCCTGATTTCTGATTTTTTACTTTGTAACACTATTATATCAGATATTTTTCTGGAACGAGGCTTGAAAGGATTTCTTTTCAAATCTAATGTCTTTTATTCTGAATCAGATTTTTGTTTTGAAAGGGGTTTGCATCGATAAGGTGCCCGGGGTCGGCGCTACGAACGTTGATTATTTCCAACCTTTTCTGGATTTCAGCGCTGTCAATCATCCTGTCATTGGTTTTCGAATCTAAAGTCAAGGAAAAATTCTGATTTTCTAAGAGCAGTTTAATCAAAAAATTTAAATTAAAAAAAAAATACTTCTATGTGTTTTTGACGTAAGTTTTATTCGTCTTTTTGTTATTTTGATTTCATGGTTGTGTTTTTTGGATCCTGATTGATCTTCTTCATCCTCCATTCTTTTCTGCTTTTCTTCACATCGTCCTGGACGATACACCTATCGTCCTGGACGATCCTCTTCATCCTGGACGATCCAAAAAATCATCCTGGATGATTCATTCAAAATTATTCCCACTGCTCCTGCTGCTGAAACTACCCCAATTATTGGTGATCGTCATGGACGATCCTTACATTGTCCTGGACGATATGATCCATATCTTCCTGATACGATCAAACGGCTGACATTGCACCAATTATTGCCCATCGTCCTGGATGATCCACCTCATCGTCCTGGATGATCCACGTGTCAGCCACTGGACAATTGGAATTCGGCCCGTCCGACATATTTATTGTATATCGTCCTGGACGATCCACCTAATCGTCCTGGACGATACTTTTCGTCAACGGTCGTCCAGCCTGACTCCTCGGGATGATCGCCTGTGTCTAATCGTCCTGGACGATCTCTGATCGTCCTGGACGATCGGACCGCCTTTTTGACCAATCGTCCATAACGTCATAAATGACCACATGGTCCCGGACGATCCCGCGATCATACGGGACGATCAGTCCATTCTCTATTTAAACAGCGGTTTTCTTCATGTTTTTCACACCGTTTTTCCTCCACTTTCCTTCTCCTTTCTTCCTCTTTGGTTTCCTAATGGCTGGTGGCAAAAGATCTCGTCAAAAGGGGGCCAGTTCATCCCGGGGACATGTAGATCCTCGCTTCCCGAATGCCGCCGATCAGGCGGCTTTCGAATGCTATCATAATGTTGGTATCACGCACTCCAAGATTGTCAATCCTCGCACTCTCACGTATCCCATCTTAGATTTGTTCGCACACACCTCCCTCACCTTCATTCTGACCTTAGCCTTTCCCTTCAATCTGGAACTCTTCGCATCTTCTTTGCCAACTTACGCATTTCCGCGGACTACTCCACTCTTCGCTTCTACGTAAATCAACGTCCCGTGGAACTCACGACCGACGATTTTCACAATATCCTCAACTTGTCTGTCACTGGCGACAAGATCCACACGATCATCACCGATCCTGACTATGATTGGAGTGTCGCCAATCACTTCCTTCGCCATACCAACGCACCCTATCACGACAATGCTTGCACTTCCCTTCTCAAGGATGCCCGGACCATTCAGCACATCCTTCGTTCCTCCGTCATTCCAAAGGCGGGGGATCGGATTCACATTACCCCGCTCCTGTCCTTGACCACCTACTACATCATGGCCCGTCGAGAATTTAATGCCTCTGATTTGATCATCCGATACATAGAACATCTCACCACCATTAGAGATCCGGGCCACAGGCGTCGCCCAAATCTAGCTTTAGGTTATCTTATTCACTATGCCTTAGAGATAAAATATGACCTTCAGTATCCTGTCCCTCCTGATGTCCCTCCTTCCTTCTTCATAAACAACTCTTTCCACGTCCTACACAGCACCCGCCTACATCCGGAGCCTGCCCCGGATGTTGAGGAAGAAGAGGAAGAGGCTGCTCCAGTTCCTGCTGCACCAGAGGCACCTGCACCCCTTCGCATTGCCTCTCCCCTTGACCACCTGGTGCAGCGCTTCGACCAGTGGGAGGCCCGTTTTGACTCCTACGTGGTTGCCTAGGAGCAGCAGCACAACGAGGACCTCCAACGCTTCACGGACTATGCTGCGCAGCAGCAGCACGACCAGGACATGGCCTGGTTTGGAGCTCACTTTCAGGCCATTCACCATTACTTCTACCCTCCACCGCCACCTCCTTCTTCCGATCAGGATCCGCCTCAGTTTTAGTTTTCTGTCGTGTTGTTGTTCTGTGTATGTTTTATTTTATGCTTTATTTCCGTGTTATGTTTTTCCCTCCTCCTTTTTGTGATGTCAAAAGGGGGAGTCAGTTGTAGTCGTGTCGTGTCTGTTTCTATTTTCTGTTTCATGTTTTCTGTATTATTTGAGCTGTTAAATGAAAATTAAAAAAAAAAATGTTTATTTTGTTTGATCTCCTAGTTTACCTTTGTTTTCAGACTACTTTACAAATATTTGCCATCATCAAAAAGGGGGAGATTGTTGTAAATCTGGTTTTGATGATGACAAACATGTTTCCAGTGTGTTTTGCTTGGCTAATCTGTTTCAGGCACAAAAGACCACGAGCCACTCAAGTCAACTCAAGATCGGGTCCAAGTGTGTCAAATGTATGATTTTTCCTTTTATTGAGTCAATTGTAATGTAACTGATTCCCTAGCTAAGTAACCTTGCACACACACACTCAGGGGGAGAGATTGAGTGAATTAGAGTTTCTGTTGCAATTTTGTTCAGATCGTCCTGGACGATATCCACATCGTCCTGGACGATCCAGTTAAAACAGAAACCCTAATTAGGGCGACTAAGTTAAGAGGGTCTGATTGAGCCGATCGTCCTGGACGATCTACGGATCGTACGGGACGATATGCCCAAATCAGAAATTCTCAGCCGCCAGATCAAGTTAGGCAAGTTCTTATTTTTAGATACTTGGTCTGATCGTCCCGGACGATACGTGTATCGTCCCAGACGATCCAGTACAATCATGCCTAAATTAGTCTGGTAATTAAGGAAAGCAATTAATGTTTAATTGATACGATCACATCGTCCAGGACGATCGTAGGATCGTCCCGGATGATCGTGATCGTCTTGTGCATTTCAGCTGTACGTCCAGAACTATGTACAGGACGATTTGGGGCCTTTTTGAACTAATCGTACTGGACGATTACCCTATCGTCCGGGACGATCAAGTCATTTTTTGGTCGTCCAGCACAGATTTCTCTGGACGACCCGAACTGTCTTCTAGACGATTTCCTTCAATTTGAACTAATCGTCCCGGACGATCGCAGGATCGTACGGGACGATATGAAAAACTTTTTCTACTGATCGTCCAGAAGAGCCAGATCGTCCAGGCTGAAACAGCTGAATTTGAACTGATCGTACAGGACGATCTACCGATCGTCCTAGACGATCTTGGCCGACAAGTTGAGATTTAGGGCAAATTTTAAGCCCTCCTTTAAAAGAACTTTTCCTAATTTTAGGAAATATCTTTTGCTGCCTTCCTTCCCTGAGAAATCCTAGAGAGAGAGAGAGTTGGGAGAGAGAGAAGAGATCTTGTGAGGTGGAGTTAGTGAGGGATTCACTAAGGTTGCTCCAAGCACGGATCAGAGTCGTCTTCTCCGCTCGTCGTCTGTCGTCTAGTCCGTGTTCTTCGTGGAAGGATCGTTCGCAAGAAGATCCGGGTTCTCTGCCTGCTTCAGGAGGAAGCGAAAGGAGTTCATGGGTTCTCTGCCCGCTTCAGGTGGAAGCAAAAAGAGTTCGAAGGTTCTCTGCCTGCTTCAGGAGGAAGCGAAAGGAGGTCAGGTTCTCTGCCTCACCGTGTGGTGAAAAGGAGGTGTTTTGTACAGGCTTCTCCGCCTTGCTGTGGGAGCAAAAGGAGAGTCACTTTCGTTTAGTGCAATACCCGGAGGGGAGGCTCCGGGGAGTGGACGTAGGTCAAGTTGACCGAACCACTATAAAATTTGGTTTGCTTTTCTGATTCAGTTTTGCATTTTACTTTTCAATATAAACTGCTTGGGTGAATATCGTTGGTTGATCTTTTCGTTATTGTTTACTTGTTTCCGCTGCTAAGTATCGAAAAGATTTTTGTAGTTATCGTGAAATTTTTAAATAACCAATTCACCCCCCCTCTTGGTTAGCCTCGGGACTAGTTCACTAGGGCTTAACATCCCTTTCGAACTTTCAAGATACTAATAATGTGCTTAGGTTAAAACATTCCTATCTAATATCGAGTGACCATTAGGTGTATTGATTGGTTTTGAGGTGGAGCTAGTTCAATAGATTAGGAGATGAAGTTGACATTGGAGTTTGGGAATCGATTTGTGGAGAAGGAATTGCATTAGAAGAAGTAGAGTGAGATTGAGGAGGTGCTAGTGGAGAAGGAAGAGGACAGGAAGCTGAATTATTATTCAGGGAAGAGATAGATAACTTGATGGATAATGGAGAGGTAGAGGATTGAATAATTGAAGGAATAAGCATAGACATAGAATTATAAGATGGTGTAGAATTGTTGGAGGTAGAGCAGAAGATTTTAGCTATGAAAAAGGAAAGATAGATTCGATGAATTTTACATGACGTGAGGTGAAGATTTTTCCGGATTCAATATGAAAGCACTGGTAGCCATTAGTATGGGAAGCATAACCGATGAAGACGCATGGTAAGGATTTGGATTGAAATTTATTATGAAAGATATGAGGTAGAAAAGGATAGAAAAGACAACATAATGTTTTAAGAAAAGAGTAACAAGGAACTTTATTGTAGATTAATTTAAATGGTGAGAAGAATTTCTTGGAAAGAGACGGTAAGTAGTGATGACATAGACAACAATCAGGACAGCGTGTAACTAGAATTTTGGGGGTAAGGTCACTTCATGAAGTAGAGCACGTGTGGTTTCAAGAATATGATGGTCCTTGCACTTGGCAACACCATTTTGTCTAGGTGTATATGGACAAGTTACTTGATGTATAATGCCACCATGCGTAAGATAATTTAGAAATTGCTTGGATGAATATTCTCCACCACCATCTATATATCAGTAATTTATAGATTTATTAAATTATTGTTAAACTAATGATTTAAATTAATAGAAAATAGAAGGAACATCTGATTTAGCCTTTAAATGATAAAGCCAAGAAAAATGAGAGTAATCATTTACAAATAAAAGATAGTATCTGAAACCATGTAAAGATACGGTGGGGGAAGGTCCCCATACTTCAGTTTGTATCAAATCTAAAATAGAAATTGATCTAGAAGAAGAATAGGTGAAGGGCAACTTGTGACTTTTTCAAAGTTCACAAGAGTTACAACAAAATATTTAGATCTAGAACATATACTAGAGCTTGCTAATTTTGTAAATTTGAGAAGAACTTGATGTGAAGAATGTCACAAATGTCAATGCCAAAGCTAAATAGTAGAATGTGCTATGGAAAAAGCTAAAAAAGTAGTGGGATAAGCTAGTTCAGTGTGGATGGCGTAGAGATCACGATGACATGTAGCACGTAGGATAGTTTAGTTGGTACTCAGATCCTCGATTTTGTTGCCAGAAGGATCAAACATAATTGAACTAGAATTATCAGTGGTGAGACGATTAACAGAAAGAAGATTATGAGTAAGATTAGGAACAATATGAAGAGAAGACAAATGAAGCTTATGATGAAGAGTTGGCAATAAACCTTTACAAGTATGCGTGAATGGTAGAAGATCTCCATTTTTTATGATGATTTTTTGGTTTCTTTTGTAAGGTTTGGGATTATATGCCTGATTAGGATTTTAAGTTAAATATGAAGTAGCATCGATATCTAGTAGCCAGTTAGGTGAATGAAGGGATGTATCAACAGAGTCAGCAAGTATTGGCGGTTGAAAAGAGAAGTCTCCATGATGCTAGCATTAGAAGGAACAATGTACAATTTTGCAACAAATTTGACATTCTACTGAAGATAGTGAGGAAGCAGCACCTCACCCAAATGAGTTGCGACCATAAAATTATCTGAAGTGGCCATAAAAACTACGGCCATAGGTGCAACCCCGTTTAACTGTAAATGCTTGGATTAGTTCTGGAGAGGGCAATGAAATAGATAGCTCATGAATTGATTCAGCAGCTAAATTTAGTTCTTCACTACAAAGAAGTGCATAGAAGTCGTCTAAACTAATTGGATATAAGTTGGTCCTGATGGAGGTTTTAAATGCCCGATAGGAACTTTGCAATCCATTTAATGTATATAAAATGATGTCTTCGAGAGGCAATGGGGAACCAGATGAACCAATAGCATCGACTTTGCTCTTAATTTCAGAAAGACATTACATCATCGATTTATCTTTCATGGAAATGTGGTGCAATTCATTTTTGAGTTGAAGAATGCACAAACATTTGGTGGATTGTAAGCATCATTCAATGTTTTTCCATATTTCCAAGCAAGACTCAAGGTTGAGAACATATGGAAAAAACGTCGAAGAAATAGTGGAATATAACATGGCTGCAAGGTTTTTATCAATTTGAAACCAAGAATAGTATTCAAGATTTGGGATATTTTTGGTTGTACTAGACAGAGTTTTAGGGGTTTTTATGTGGAACCATCCAAATAACCAGCAAAACCATTTGCAGTAAACAATTTCAAAATTTGAGATTTCTAGAGAGGGTAATTATCGACTGCAAGTTGAAAATTAAGAATAGATTCGACATTGGTCATTAATAATTTGAACTATGATGGGATGGGGACATCCACCGTTTTGACAAAAGGTAAGGTTTGAGAGGAGGTAGAAGATTGTGAAGGATTCTCCATAAATGAGATAGAACAAGAAATAAACTATCGCAGATGAAGGTCAAGCCTTAGGGCGCAATGGCTTTGATACCATGTTGAACTGCTTTGTGTTGAGCTCCTTTTCCTACATCATTCATGCGACTATAGAAATGCTTAAATGCTAACAATGGGATTACATAGCAAAGCAGCGGAGAAGAAGAGAATGCAAACAAAAGAAGTCTTTTGTCCTCACCATACCCTTTGCCTTACTATTCATCTAACAATATAAAAGTAAATACAGGAAAATGACATCAATTATATGGATTAAAGTGGTTACCAATGAATGATGATTAGGAAACTTTCATAGATGAGGAAGTGTGCTCTGCTGCATAGGAGTAGTGGGCATGTGAGCATGAGCATGGTTTGATAATTATAGGTCGGCTTGGTTATCTGCTTGCTGAAATAAGGAAAACGATTAGTGCAGTTGTTGCATGTGTCTTTATTTCTTATTGAAGCAAGTTTGCTTAGGGAGTTGATTTGTTCCTTACTGAAATGAGAAAAAAATTAATGACTATTCTTATAAGAGAGGAGCGGGTACTTTCTTTCAAAGATGCTTCTCCTGACAAATTAGGCATGAGGCTTTTGGGCTATTTTATAATTAGGCCATTTCTTGATTGTAATTATATATCTGCGAATGCTGCTTTCTAGATTGAAATAGTAATGATGCATGGTGGAATGATGGCTATTGGCAGGGGATTATTATTGTAATGTAATGCTATGAAGATGATAACATGCTAGTATATATTCCTGGGAATAGATGGGATAAAGTTGATGCTAAGCCAAATATACTATTAGTGATATATTTAATTAGTATTGTAGCAAACTAAAGTACAAATGATGTGCTGACAAAGGACACAAAGTCGAGCAATTCTGTAATGTTGGTCTATGAAGCCATTGATAGAAAATCTAGTTCAATAGAAGAAAATAAGTATGCATCAGAAAATGAAGAAGCTAATCAAGTAGAAGAAAACTTGAGAGATAAAATAAATGGGTCAGTAGAGTAAAGACAACCACAAATAAAGAGTTTTTATAAAATTAAATAATTTTAGTCATTGAAGAAAGTTAAGGGAATTTTCAAGTTTATAAGAAACTATGATGGAGATGTGCAGAATAACCTCTTAGCTCAAGGATTTGGCTTTCTTGCTCTAAGGACATCAATTCATGTGTGCCAAGATGGAAAGACAATCGAAGCAGAGAAATAATTCCAATACTTCTACAGTGATGCTCTCCTTGGCCTTCTTTATCTCAATCACTTACTGCCTTCACATATGTATACCTTTTATTTTTATCAAAATATAATTACTTGAACATTCTTTTGGATATGAGAAAATATTATTAAAAAAATTGTTTGGCATTTAACATTATGATTAGAATTTATTCAGTAAGATTTTTCATGCGTTAATATGGTTAAATTGAGATCCATACATGCTAAAATGCATCTTAACCTATATTCTTTTAAGCTTGAAGTTGCTTGCAATTTAATAATTTTTTTTAACTGATAAAAGTTCATGCATTGGTCCACTTTTCTTTGAAACTTGCATAAATCATGATGTTAGAATATCTTAATGAAAATGTGTTTGAATACATAATAATTGACATGATTACGAGCATGTGAAAAATTAACTTAAATGTAACTTTGCTTTCTAATTTCATATATATATATATATATATATGTTGAGTGAATGGCATAAATTTTGATGGATGTTACTTGCATGCATAATCATTTTCATGCATTTAGACTGAAATGTAGAATTCTATGCATTTAAGTAAACACTAATCATGAATCCCTCTTTATCAAAAATGGATTATTAAAAATGTTTGATTTTTCTTTCAATTTGACTTGAGAAGCATCTGTTTGTCTCCACTATTTTAATTATAAAAAAATTTTGATCTCTAGTGACTTAGTCAATTCTACTAAATCGTTCTGCATCTATGAAATTTGAAAACCCTTGTCATGACCCAACACATTGGATAGTATTTATATCTTCTTGATTATCCGACATTTATGCTTCGTTTGGGACAGCTTTCTTTCTGCTTCTTAAAGCAGCTTTTTATGACAAATATTTTAATTTTTGTACTAGAAAGCTGCTTTAAGAAGCAGAAAGAAAGCCATCCCAATTGTAGCCTTAGTTGCACATAATTTTGACACACATTTCTTTGTGTCATTTGTGAGGAATAATTGGAGTTTTTTGGACAATAGGTCTGCAAAATTTCAGTTGCCTTTGTCATATCCAGGTAGAGGTATTACAACCGAAATCCACCAGACGAGCTTTAGTGAGGTAAGATTTTTAAACTTAGATGGTCTAAGTATGCAAGCCTTTATTGTACATGGTTGATGATCCCCAAGCCTGAAGCCCTTCTAGAAATGCCACTTTTATCCTTTGACACAATAGCATGCTGTCATGGTAGCGTATTCATTATTTCATTTGATTCTTTAACTTGGTGCACATTCCTATATGCATGTTACTAGGTTGAAAGCACTTAGACATTTAAGAAAATTGCTTATGAATTTCAAAACTTTACTTAAGTGTATAAACAGATGCAAATGAAATAATTTAAAATAAAAATTTGGTATAAAATATACACAATTCAATTAGAATTTAAAGTTAATGTTATAAGATTGAATAAACTAACTTGTAAGCGACTGAAACATGATCTTAAAAAATGAAATATTCATACAAAATTAGTGCCCTTAAAACAAATTGTAATAAAATTTAAAAACATTATAGATCATAATGAAAATGATTGCAATGCCTATAAAATAAGATTTAATCTTTAACTTGAAATCCTAGTAAAAACATGCATATATATTGTAATCACATTGAAACCTAAGCTAAGCTAACCACATGAACTAAATCAATTGTTACAATCTAACAAAACATGAAGTTTAAAATGGAATAAAAAAACTTAAGCTATTTCTAAAATTTAGACTAAAACTTATGATAAATAATTGTTAAATCAAAGTAAAACATGATAGTCACATTAAATGCTTTTAAAAAAATAATATAACAAAATCAAACTGAAATTTTAAATGAAAATTTAAATGAAATATACACAAAACAATCAAAATTAATCAGGTAAACTTAGCAAACATGAACTTATGCATGCATGAATTAAACAACATTAATTAAATTCAAATTAAGTTAAAAGAAGAAAAATTGAACCTAAAATTAAAGTTAAATTAAATCTAATCGAAGCCTAAATAATCAAATTAAAGCACACATTAAAGCAAACCTAAAATAATTGGATAGAGAAACTTAAAAAGGAAAATATAATAGAATAATATAGAACTAAATTGATAACCTAGAAACTAAAAAAATTGCTAAAAATTAAGAAGAACTAAAATATTCCAAATAAAGTTATATAAGTATATAAAATCATAAAGAACAATAAACTAAACCATTAATTCAAATAACACCTCATTTTCACCTTCAAATTAAATAAATAGCCTAATTGGTCTAGAACTTAAAAAATTCATTAAAAATATAGAAAAATATTAAAATGAAATAAATCCTTATGAACTCACAAAATTATAATGAACAATAGTTTAAATTGAGTAGAATAATATTAAGACAAAAATAAATCTTTATTTCATAAACTCTTTAAAAGTCCAAATATAAGATGCATGACATTAAAATTTAAACGTAAGTAGGCCTTGGTCTTTAAATAAAATTAAAAAAAAATAAAACTTAAAGCCTAATATGTTAACACTCGCACTACCTATCACACACTTTACTTTGTTTATTAGGACAACCAATCTTACCTTTATGTTAAGAGCATTATTGTTGAGATGCACACTTGTTGATGTATTTGTTAGTAAAAGAATTTGAATAATCTTTGTGAATGTGGGTAAATGATTTAGATGGTTGAATGCCTTTGTGTTTGTGCTATTGTGATCCTGTGATGGATGTTCAAATTGTCCTAGGTTATGAGCAATCTGAATGTTTACTTCTAATTAGATTTTTTGTGGGTGATCATGCTTGTGAATATCTTAAAAGGGGGGCTAATATAAAATAACTTTCACACTAATCCACTTTATTTATGTGCTTTATAAATTTACGTAGCTTCCTAAATAAAAGAATCATGACCAATAAATAAATTTCTCTTGAAATGAACAATTAGTTTTGTATTAGGTGATTGCTTGTGTTTGGATATTTAATACAAACTACTTTATTTAACCTGTAGGTAGTATATAGAATCTTTCTTAAATGTATTTATAAATAAAATATGAAAGCCAAATGAAATTCTTCATTTTAAAATAAAAAAGGGACCAAAAGAATGAGCCTCCTATAGGCAAAGTCTCTTTGAAACCTTTTAAAATTTATCGTCATTGAAGAATTTAAAGAATTTTATTTAAAAGACTTTCGTCAATTCTAGGAATAAAATCCAAATTGTAATATAAAAGCATTACTCAGTTGCCTTTAATTATGTAGCATTGTTCACATTGGACTTTTCTACTTTGCTTTGCTGCTTTTCATATATTAATGGTTGGGTGAATGTTATATTTTATACTATTTGTGCTTAGAAACTACCTACATTTTTTTGATTTATTTTGTGCAGGTTCTTTTGCCTAGATTTTTGCTAGGCTCTTAGGAAATAAATTTTTTCTACTCATAAACAATAAAATTTAGTATTGAAAACATAGAAATATAATCGATTTAGAATGTAAACTAGGGTTTGACTGGCGTCCATTTCATTTTGTAATCTCCTCCTTGCTTAGGCACCTCTCCTCCTACAAGTTTGGACAAGCCACAAGGCATATTTCGGTGCTTATTTTGCTTTAGGGAAGGCCTACTTTTTTAGAACAAAATCTACTTTCTAAACCTTTTAAAAAATTCAAATTATTTTGATCTTGCATAAGTCACAAACATGCATTATATTAGAAACAAATTTAAAAATTAATTTAATTGCATTTTGCCTTTAAGTGCATAACATCTCTATTCTTGAGCCTAAGATCATTTAGGATCTCTAGATGTCTGTTTCAAATTTCCTATTCAAATAATAACTTACATATCATGCATTTGCATACGACTACACATCATGATTTTGAAATTGATTAAGTAGTTTAGTTGGATTTCCACTCTAGGTGAGATGTAAGTATAAAGGAGTTAGACATTTGTGAACTCCATTAGAATATGTTCAGGCTACTACCCTATAGTTCCCACCTTAGTTCTAAGTTTTAAGGCTGATTGCACATTATAAGCCATCCCCCTCTAGGCATTTTATTAATCTTATG
Organism: Dendrobium chrysotoxum; assembly: GCA_019925795.1. Lineage (NCBI taxonomy): Eukaryota > Viridiplantae > Streptophyta > Magnoliopsida > Asparagales > Orchidaceae > Dendrobium > Dendrobium chrysotoxum. The sequence continues at coordinate 35,547,562 of CM034303.1, read as the reverse complement.
ACTAAGAATATAAGCCCCAAAATTTTTAATCAAATGTCAACTCATATACTAAATTTTAAAATCAAATTTATAAAGTGTAATCATAGAATAACTTATGACACTTCTAATTTTCTCAAAATCATGCATCTCTTATCTCTCTTTCTTTGACTCATGAAAAATAGATATAATCTAGGTTTTAACCAATTCCTCTTGAAAATTTTTCAAAATTCAATAATTCTTAATCCTAAACTTTGAAATTCATAAACTCTGCTATATTTACCTTCTAAATAAAGTAGGAGAAAAATCTTTTGGGAACACCAAACTAGAAATTAAAATTAAAGAAATTTCTTAATTCTCATATTTAAACCCTGGCAAAGTGATATTTATATCCCTTAGGCTGGTATGTCATGTTGTAGGATATTTTGATTATGAATAAAATATACTAATTTTTGTGATTAAATATACAATTGAATAATATTTAAATCTCTTCGGATTGTATGTTAATCCTAATAAAAATTTGATTATTATAATTAGGATGAAATTCATATTTTTTTTATATGAATTGAAAAATAATAATTATCTTTCAAGATAACATATTATTTATAATGATGTATTCAATAACAATAATAAAAATTCAAAATCATGTTAGATTTTTTTCCAAACATATTTTTCTGACAACTCAACTAGAGATTATTCCACTTTCCATCTTAGGTTGTTATAATTAAATATTTAATCAGTAGTAGGCCTATACCACTAAGCTCGAACTACTCTTCTTCGTTGGATTCCTTGTCCATTTGACTAATGGACAAGTGTTGCCAACATTGAATTCTAGGATCTCTTATTGACCCAGAGCTCAATAAGTTAGTACTTAGAAATTTGAACACTAACATAATAAGCTAACTTTTGAAATTCTAATAAACTTTTGAATAAATTCAAAATTTTAAAAACTATAAAATCCTAATTTGAAATCTCTTCTTTAATTTTTTCTACATAAATAAATAATAGTTAATCTAATCAACTTAGTCTCTATAAAAAAGTTTAATAAATATGTAATAAAGGAGTTCCAAATCTATTTAAAAAGAACACGTGCCTTACAAATATTATCGAATAAAAAAGGACCATTCTCCAATAATAGTGTATAGGGCCCTATTTGAGGGTTATAACTCATCCACTTTATCGGATGATGTTAGATTATGCTCATGTTTATGTATCACTCATCATATGTTAAGGAGCATATGTAACAACCCACTAAAAGTGCCACTCTAACATTTACTTGGTCACTAGTAATTAGGGAGGGAAAAGAAGTGAAAAATAAAAAAAAGAAAAAGTGAAGATTAAAAATATTAAAATAAAAATAATAATAATCAAAATAATTATTTTAATCTTATCATGATCAATGAATATTTTATAAAAGATGATCATCTAATCACAACATCAATTAACAATGATGAATACGAAATCCTTTTTAGAGAGTGATACTAAATTTAACTTTTAAGGTTGTCTTATCATGAGATATTTTATAAATTTAGATGCCTCACTAAAAAATAATATAAAATCACCTATGGATAGTGAAAACCCTACAACAATTTACACTCTTGAAGAGATCATGGAAATATAACCTCGTAGTGGTAGGGTCTTAACCTCTAGACATATAGCTGATGAGAAAGGATAATAACTCATTTTTAATGATTAGACTCACCCTTTATTTCAATAATCAAATCCTTCTTTAGATATATTGGGTCCCTAATCCAATTCTCTAATGATTTATTATAATGTTTATGCTCATCTTAGGGAGTTGTCAACTATACTGAGTAGTCATGATGCCCTCATTTTCTCAAAAGAAATGAGGGAGACTCTTACTAAAGCACTTTTCAATCCCAAGATTTTCTTAGCTTAGTTAGATTCAACCTTAAAAGATGAGGCTTTATATTTCAAGAAAGTTCTAGGAGTAACTTCCTCTTATGAGTATTTACTTCTAGGAATAACTAATCACAATCGCCTACTTTACATTTTGGTGAATGTGAAAAATTGCAAGTTGTTTAGAGCCCTTATTAATCTGGTTGTATCTGTCAACATTATAAATATAAAGACTCTTGCCTACCTTAAAGTGGATATGCATAGACTCAGCTATGACAGGATGATGTTACATGAGTTTAATAAAAAGGCTAGAAGACTTAAGGTTCAATAAACTAATTTTAAAAATTGGAGAGTTAAGAATTGAAGTGATATTTCATATAATTAATTCATAAACATCATGCAATGAACTCTTAGGTTGACCCAAGATTCATAAGTACAAAGTTGTCACCAATGCATCATGTACCAACTTGACGATATTAAGCATGCAATTTAGGGAGATTTGCAATTATTATCTATTCACAAAATAGAGATTTATATAGATGCTATGTATTATGCTCCAAATAAATCCATTGTCTTTACTAAGAATGATAACGTAAAGAATATGGAAAAAGAAAGTGAAGAAAAATGAGAGAGAGAGAGAAAAAGAAAAGGAAGAAGAAAAAGAAAAAAAAAAGAAATGATAAAAAAAAGTTAATATTGTGGATGATATCAAAGACATGATCTTTAGGCCTCCAAACACTTTCTCTCAAAGAGGTGAGAGGATGGTCCAAAGAGCACGTGGATGAGGCCATGCTTCATTTTAAAGAAAAACTCCACTAATACATATTGATAGAATCAAGTTCAGAAAATGATTTAAGTGTAGAAGTTGTAAGAATTCATTTCAATTTTAATAAAATAAATCCTTCTCTGAAGTTCAACATTACAGTAGAACAAGACAACGATAATGAAGAAAATATATTAATAATTAAAAATGATGAATTTGAATTAATTATATATTAAAAGCTGAACAACAAGATTAAACCTTAGCTTTAACTCCACTATCTACAAATAGGATTCCAAAGTTGACAATTAAGGACTCTCCTAGTCTCTCCTCTATGTGAAGAATTTGATTGCTCAAGTTTTCACATCGTAACAATGGAATAAGGGATAAGTTAAATTCCATGAAATCCTTTTGGCACACTAAAAATAAAAGAAATTCAAAAGATGGTATTAACTTTGGTACCACTGATGCATTTTATGATGAAGAAGATTGGATTAATATAATTAATCATCTTGAATTATATAACATATTTACTATGATGCCTCTAGGTTAGCATCAGGATTGATTTCTCTAGACCTGATTGGATTAAGGATAAATATTTAGACTTTTGAAATTTTAACCCATTTGTATGTTTTTGGAAGTATTTTAATGTTTGAAAAAGGTTGTTTTGGGAAAATATGAAAATATTACTATTTGAGTGCCTTAATGTTGGGTGTCCTCTCAGTGCTGCGCCAGTACCATGCACAAAGTATTGACATTGCAGCACTCTAAGATCTAAAATTCATATTTTTGAACTAGCACTATAGAACTTGGTGGCCGCACGTAATGCTACGCCACTAATAGCACTTTAAATATATTTAAAAATCACTATTCCATTGCATTGTGTTAGATCTTAGTAGCTACGTAGAGAGAGAAAGAGAGGGATTTGGAGGCTTTCTAGAGAGAAACTCAATTTTAAGAAGCGTCGATCCTTTTTTAGTCATCAACCCAGTTGGGAAAGTTTTGTTGATCGATGTTGGTCATATTATGCCTGTCTCAGTTTTAAAAAATATAAAGTTTTTCCCAAATTTCTTATTAAATATTTATTTTTATTACCAAAAAATGAGAATAACTTCACACTAAAAAAATTTTCAATGTGTAAATTTTTATATGATATAGATATTGAAGTTAATAATGTTTTGAGTATTTTTTTAGAAATTTTATAGTGAGTATTTTGGAATTTGTATGATTTTTATTGAATAAAAAATAACCTAGACTCAAAAAAATAGTATTGTAGTATGATTAAAGTCTTAAAATGATATTTTGTATAATCTCTATTAATTAGGTTGTGCTTTGAAATTATGAATTTGGCTCAATATGATTGTTTGTTACCTACTATCTTAGAAAACTATGCAATTTAGATTTGAGGCTAAATTTTATTTTAATTTCTATAATGTGATGCAATATATGCTTATGTGATTAAAAAATGTTTACTGGGAAATATAAGGGGCTAGAATCTTTTAAGATTTTATTTGTGATCAGGAATGAGAGATATAAGGGGCTTGAATCCTTGAAGATTTTATTTGTGACTAAAAATGGTAGATATAAGGTTTAAAATTCTTTAATATTTTATTAGGGATCAAGAATGTTCTGGTGCCAATAAGGCATGTTGTGGTGGCTATAAAGCCATGTTCTGGTGGCAAATATGCCATATTTTTGTGCTATAAGCATAAAAGGGAGTTATAAGGGGCCAAAATTCTTTGGGATTCTCTCTAGGACTGAAAAAAATATAATATAATTTATTTTGTGTTATGAATTTTAATTTATTTATCTATTTAGATGTATTATTTGAATTTGGATAGCTACTATGCTCTTATTTCTTTGCTAATTTTAGTGACTTATTATACTACATTTAAGTACATTTAAATATTCTAAAAAATATTTAATAAAAGAAATATTTGAAAATTTAGATCATTATTTATGGTCTGCTGAGCGGAGGTAGCTCACTATGATTTTGCTTCTAGTTTTCAGGATCTTAAAAAGGGAAGGAGCAGGTTGATCAATAATTCAGAGTTTGATTTAAGTTTATAAGTATTTCACTATTTTTATTTTTGTATAGTCATGACTAATTTTTAGATGTGTTGCTCTGTTCTCTATTTTTATAGCCATATACTATAGCATAGATCTTGTATATGTCATTTTGATGAAAAAAATTACAAATGAGTTTATTTTTAGTACTCTAGATGTTTTAGTAGCTCTGTAATATGTTCTTTATTAAAAATGAATATTGGAAGAGAGTTTAAATTTTTTCAAAAATTAGATTTTAGGATTTGTTTGTCACAGCTCAACATGATAGGACCTATCTCATTGGGTTGGGTTTTAATAAGCTTTTGTAGCATTAGAGCAATAATTTTGGAATGGATCAAAACATGGAGCTATAGGAATTCATCTATTAGTCAAGTGGGGTAGTTTTGAGTCTATCTGGGTATTTATTATTATTTATTTTGTATGCATGTATATTCTGTTGTATATTCTGTGTAAGTATGGATACTCAAGATCCTGACATGATAGATGGGGAAAGTGTTCAAGAAGCTCTTGTATATAGTATGGCTCTAAAAGCCAATTCTGATATAATTTCATAGTATGTTAGTTTGATAGCCCAAATGTTGAGTGAGTCACAAAGTCGGGTTCTTGCTATGAGATTTAATGATGTAGATAGACATCTGTAGATGTTTTTGAGATTAAAGCCACTGAGATTTGAGGGTGCTATTGAGCCTAGAGAAGTAGAGGACTAGTTCATGAGATTATAGTATACATTTGATGGTATACAGTGTCCTGTTGAGAGGAAAGCACCATTGGCTATTTTTTTATTAGATGGAGAGGTAGAGTGATGGTGGATAGGCTAGTAGGAGGAGAAGTTTTAGGAGAGATTGAACTATTTTATTATCTAGGAGGAGTTCTCTAATGTGTTTTAAGCCTAGTTTATACCACCTTCTACATGACAACAGATGCAAGAAACTTTTTTGAGACTAGTTCAGGGGAGTAGGACTATGTTGTAGTATGAGGTAGAGTTCACTACTTTAGCAAGATATGCTCCTTAACTGATTAGCTCACCCATTAAAAAGTGCTACAGATTATTGAGAGAACTTCAGGTAAGTTTGGGATAGCCACTGGTACCATTTTTAATCTTTTTTGAGCTTGACTAAAACCTCTTTAAACCCTAAATATCACACATGAACCTTGGAATAAACTTTAACTTGTTTGTATCGCCATGCCCAAGATCACTTCCAATATGTTTTAAACATCATTTGGAGTGGATTAGACCTAACCCTAAAACATGGCCAACCTTGGTTGAACAAGATAACATAGGTTGACAAAATCAACCTTAAAACCTTTAAACCTTGAATTCAATGCTTTACACCAAATCAAAGCCCCCAAATCTATTAGTACCCTAAGGGTCAACTCTAGTTGACCCAACCCTTAGATCCACTTAGGCTAGTCATATGGCTTGACTTAGGTTGTCAAAAGGGGTATTCTTTAAGCCATTTCTAAACCCAAGCTAAATTAAATAACGTCGAACTAAGCATTAGGTGCCCCTGGCACTTGTGCTCTAAACCTTTCCAGCCTAGGCCATGGCTTAACTTGGGTTAGCTTGTTTGGCTAACTTAAAGTCTATAAACCAAACATTAAAAAAACCCAAATTAGTGAGCTATTTTCAAACATAAAACTTACCAAAATAACTAAATATGTGCATAACACTCCACACACCTCCAAACACCTGGTCCTATGAACTCAGGATAGGTGGTGGCCTAAGGTGGCTGGAAATCCAAGAAACAACCATTCAATCACCTTAGTTCACCCCTAACTACTTCCAGAACTACCCATATGGGATCAACTTCTACAGAATACGTGCTTGAACCTTATTGGCCAATCCCCAATCAAATTTGTGGCCTGAGCTTGGCAAATCTTAATCAAATTTTGGGCTTATTAAGCTATAAATAACCTAGAAACACCCCTAATTCCTCTAAAGAATAGTAGAAGATTTTGCTTCCCAAAAATTTCCTAGTGAGTCCTCTTGAGTTCCCTAGCCTTCCATCAGCTTCTAGTCTTTAGTTTCCATACGTTCGAGTCTGCTTCGCCGAGCTCGATTGGAACGAAAGCCAACTTCGAATCTAGCCAACTTCACTCTTGTAACTAAAAGAAGAACTCTTCCTTTGGACCAGATGAGTGAAACCACAAAAATTTTAACCTTTATTCTCCATCAGACAGAGGTAAGATCCAATCCTGAGTGTAAAATCTCCTAAGTCTATATAAGTGTGATGTAAAATTACAATTTAAGAGAATCTAATCATTTGATTATAAGATTATACTTAGATGATCCTCTGGGATTAATTTAAATCAATTTGGTTAAATGGATTGTTTGGATTCTGAAGATCATTCTCTACAGCTAAGAAAGGAAATGGGAGGAGGAAGATAAAGTTAGAAACTTCCATTTATTTGAAATATAATGGATGGCTCTGGTTGAGTTGGACTGCGCTTTATGCTATACTCTTGTTGTTTCAATCTAGTTCATCACAATAGTCCATTCCTAGATTAGATAATTATGATATAAAGCATGATGTCCTAAGGGTCCTGTTGTTCATTAGTAACCAATTGGGAGCTAACATATAGATACTGCAGCACAGTCAACTGCTCACTGCGTAAATAATACAAGAAAATCCAAAGAATTCATTGGAACTTACAAAACTCATAACTCCTAGCACACTTGTCCAATTTAAGAGTTCTTAGGCTCTATAGATTTGTCTTGAGGAACAATACTAAAGCCTTATTAAATTAAGAGGTAATTTCAAGAATACTCTTTGTGGTATTTGAGAAATTATTAATTAAATATAATTAATCTTTGTTAGTGATTTATCTTGGAAATGTTTATGACATTTTCAAAAATTTTCAAATTAATTTGAATTTAAGAGGGGTTTCAATTTGACAAGTAAAGATTATAGGTTAGAAATTGACCTATAAAACTAAAATACTATATATGTAAATCAATAAGGCACATAGCTTTGTTCTTTTGTGATTTACTAAAATAGTGGCCAAAGGTAAGATTGCCACTTATTTTACCAAAATCCAACACTTAGATTTCCAAAAAGAAAAATTTTAAAGTATTTTAGCATTTACTTTAAAAATTAATTTCAAGCTATATGAAGGCTTTGATGGGCCTTAATTGCTATGGTTTAAACCATACGTCTTGATTGACTTAATGATTAAATTTTAGAGCATTAGGAATTCATTTGTTCTATCAAATATTAAACCTAAATTCACTCTATAAAGCACCTAAGATTTTTAACGAATCATTAAATATTTAAATTAAAATACAAAAATATAAAGTAAACATCATTAAACTTTAAATTCATAAAATTTTTAAGGAGAAATTAAACCCAGATCATAAAAAAATATAAAATAAAAAATCAATTAAAAATTAAAGAAAATTTTAATAATTAATTAAATAAAATAATTAAAAATACAAATAAATATAAAATGGTTCAAACTCTTCAAATCATTATCTTATGTTATTTCGTGACCTCTGTAATGATTTCAAGTTGATTAGAATTGATTGTCTTGAATATCAAAATTACCCTGAATATCTTAATTAAATAATTTATTAAGTATGTTAACTTTTTAAAAATCATGAATAATTAAATAAAAAATGTTAAAATAGAAGCTAAGGATTCATTTAGGATAACTTTCTTACTGCTTTATAAAATAGTTTTGTAGTACAAAAATTTTTAATTATAAAAATTTTTATACTAGAAAGCTGCTTTAGAAAGTAGAAGGAAATATGTCCTAAATGAAGCCTAAATTGTATTTAAATCTAAATTGAAAGTTTGAATAGGTTGTTAGATCTAATGCAATTGTCCCAAGGCTAACCAAGATGGGGTGAATTGGTTATTTAAAAATTTTCTTGGATTGTTGAAAACTGTTTCTAGAAAACTTAATTAATGATCCTTAAAATATGTAGTTGATTAGATATAACTATAACAAAATATTTTTCAACCACAAAACATTAAAGTGCATAAATAAAAAAGTAAAAAATAAAAGAGAATAGAAGAACACCAAATTTTATAGTGGTTCGGTCAAACTAGACCTACGTTCACTCCTTGAAGACTCCTTCTTCAGGTATTGCACTAAATAGTAGTGACTCTCATTTTGACCCTCATAGCAGGGTGGAGAAGCCCTTACAAACTCTCTCCCACCAATCCAAGGTGGCAGAGAATAGTCATCCTTTTTCACCCACCTAGTGAAGGTAGAGAACCCATCATCCTTTTTCATTCTCCTGGTTAATGCAGAGAACCCGCCGTCCTTTTTCACCCTCCTGGTGAAGGTAGAGAACCTAGTCATCCTTTTTCACCCTCCTAGTGTAGGAAGAGAACCCAGACACAATGTTGAAAATATTCCCTCAAGAGCCTCTAGAGGAGATGGCCAGAAACTTGAAGAAGATAAAGAGATCCTCGCTTTGGGAAACCTTGTGAAATCCTCACAACTCCCCCTCACTAGATCTCTCACACTCCACTCTCATAATCTCTCCCAAACTCTCAGACCCAATGGCCACTCTCAAGAGAGATAATCAACAAAGGTGTTAAGTGACAGTTTTTATGACTCCTTATATAGAAAAGACATGAAAAACCTTTCAAAAATTGAAAATTTCAAGAAAACAATCCTACGATCATACTGTACGTTTGCATATCGATCCATATGATCCGTCCGTATGAACGCATACTGTTTCGTATGAATAGTTCAAATTTTTTTGTACGAACTAGTACGAACACAATTCAGTCATCCATACGAATGTATATCATCCCATATAAATAGTTCAAATTCATCTATACAAATTGGTACGAACTCAATTTCATACTCTATTAGTCATCTATACGAACTGACATCGTACAGTACAAACAGTTTACAAAATCAAGGCTTTATTTGGTATGAACTGATATGAACCCAATTTCATACTCTATCAGTCGTCTGTACCAACTGTATCATACAGTACGATCTGTTCAAAATTTCAAGCCATGATTTGATTAACTGCACGTTGGAGGAAAAACCACTAAGTCCAAATCGTATAATATGATTGAAGATCATCTAGTATGATTAGTTTCAAAATTTCAAGTTTTGTCACTCTCTCCCCCTTTGTGTGTGTACACAGTTACCCAATTATAATTACACTTATTCAGACTCAGGAAATAAAAAATAGAGATATACCGACTCTGTTACATGAAATCCTATTCTAACTTGTCTTGAAATCTTCAACAATTTGGAGGAGTATATGATTTTCCTGAAATATTAGTATACACACAAAATAAGTATAGAATGAAAAATACTATGAAACATAAAGATGTGAGCCATAATGTTTGTTATCATCAAAAATAAAAACTTGTGAGCTCGAGTCACAACAATCTCTCCCTTTTTTATGATGGTAAATATTATTGATTGAATTTACAAATTAAAAGTATCTTCTCCTAATCTCCCACTCACTAAGATAATTATTTAAAAATAGGGGAAACTAAAATAATGTTCTTTCTTTATATTTAATTTTTTTTAATAAAAAGATAAATAAAATAAAAATAATAATATGAAACAAATACAACAGTATGTTCTCAATCGTAAAAAATAAATACAATAGTACGTTCTCCCCCTTTGACATTATCAAAAAGAAGAGGAGCATAAAAAAACACAAAATAAAAAAATAGACTAAAAATCAAATGAACTCTGATCAGGTGAAGGTGATGTTAGAATCAGTTTGAAATTTCAGCAAATTTTCTTAGAATGAGAAAGTTACCTCTTGATTTTATTCAAAAACTTAGTAAGGCATGAATTAACAATGCATAACCCAGAAAGGTTAGAGATTCTAAATTTATTAATCCTAGCTCAGGCTCCTCCTTAAAGGCTAAAAACTTCTAAATCAAAGAACAAATTAGAGAAGGAAATAAAAATCTTTTCATAACTCCTCGCATGAAATATATCTAATAGAAGATTAATGCAACATGGTGAATCAAGAATCATGATTTTTAAACTCAAGTATCGAACATATCAATTAATATATAGATTTTTTAAGATTTAAAGACATATAAGAAAAGGAATTTGATTTGGGCTTATTTTATGCCTCTTTATTAATTGACGCTCATTACATATTTTTGATTTTTGATACACTTCGTGCATCATATAATTTTGGTATAGATTGAGCATCTTTTCAATTTGGGCTCATTTTGTGCCTCTTTTCATTTTTGTAATTAATTTCCTTTCTTAATCTTTAAAAACTTAGTTGTAAAATTATCTTCAAGATATACCAGAAGAAAACACACTCTCTTATATAAGAAAGAATAAATTACAAACCAAATTTGATCTAATAAAACAAAATAACCAACTTGAATAAAAACATAATGAAGTGGATTCAACAACTTGCAAAAGATCCCTATGAGATAGAAAAAATGTTGGGAGATGAAAAAGTTCAGTTTTAAAATCCAATTTATAATTTGATAAAGATTTTTAATCAAAAGTGAAATAGCCTTATTAAAGAAATTAGATAGACAGACAAAATCATGAGTTTCCTTTCTTTGATTGTTTTTAAAGAAGTCAACCACTACTTACACACAATTTCAATTAAATCGAAGGTAAATTTTTAATTTTTAGAAAAAAATAATCTTTAAAAAGTGATTTGATTCTCTAAAGTGTATACAAAATAAAATGTGATATGTGTATGTTGATCAGAGTAACTTTACAAATGATTAAAAGATCATAAATAAACATATCTTTAAAAAATAAAAAAAAACAACACAAAAAATTAAACACATTAAAAAAATCATATATGCACATATTAACAACACAAAAATAAAACTTTAAACATCATCTTGCTCCTGGTCTGATGATTCAGAAGCTAGGTCTGCCCAGGAGATTTTTTACTTTTTATGATTTGCCCTTATTGTAATTTGCTTATTTTTACCTTTTTCCATTGCATGAAGAGCTTTTAAGTTGGTCACTTGAGAGAAAATTTAGAGAGCAAGCCAACCTTCTTCAGAGAAAATTTAGAGAGAGAGTTACCGTTTCTTGAGAGAAAATTTTCAAATTTTGTTTGTTCTAAAAATCTTGCTTGATCGTGTATGTTGGTGGAGGGTCTCTGATCCTCCTCTAATGACCGAAATACGTTAACTCCATTTTTTGCCAAGTGTTCGAATGAAGATTTCTTTCATTTGGGTAGAAGAGGTAGAGCTTCGGTCAATCGATTTTCTTCTCGGAATTCTTATTTCAAGAACTCCCCTTTCATCATTAAGGAAGGTTGTCATCCAGATGTTCGTGGGATGGTTCTTGTTGAAGGGAAAGGTAAAAAAGTCTTGTCTGATCATAATGTTAATCGCAAGTTTGATTCGACTTACTCCAATTTTGGTATTCTCGATCCTTTGAATAACAATGTTTCTTGATTTGGTTCAAAAGGTAATGAATACGAAGCTTCTTCTTCTTCTAGTTTTAATTTGAAAGTACATAGGTTTGTGAATAATTTGGTTGATGAGGAAAAATCATGTGGTAATAAGGTCTAACCAGAGGTTGTTGAGAAAGTTTCTTCCAAAATTTTGTTGCGAAATTCTAAAGATTTGTCTGATAAAAAGATGGAGAATGCTTGGGTTAAAAAGCAACAATTTAAAGTTAATCCTTTGGATTCAGGTTCTAAAATATTGGAGGATGATGATGTTGTTAGACTTAATGAGGAAAATGAATGTCCTAATGTCAATTTGTTGAAGAATTCACTTGTTGTTAAGATCCTTGGGAAAATTTTTCCTTTTTCCCTCTATAGTATGGAATTGAGGCGTTAATGGAGTAAATTTGGTGGGTTTCAGCTAACCTCTCTAAGGTTAGATTGGATTCTTTGCTCTTTCCATTCATCTAATGCTATGGTAGAAGTTTTATGTGGTGGATCTTGCTATGTGGGTGGATTCATAATTAGTATAGACAAATGGACACCTAAATTTTCTCCTTTATCATTAAAAGGAATTTCTTCTCCAATTTGGATACATTTGCCAAATTTACCATTACAATGCTGGGATGATGTAAATGTTACTAAGATTGTTTCAAGAGTTCGAACCCCTATGTTATTAGATGGAAATATGTTCGAATGGGGAAGAAGGGAATTTGCTAGAGCTTGTGTTAGAATTAATTTTAATTCTAAGTTGCCGTTTGGAATTTGGATAGAAGGTAGGAGTGAAAATTTTTTTCAGAAAATTAAGTATGAAAATATCTCTACTCTGTGTTTTAATTATGGCAAAATAGGACATATAAGTGATTTTTTTCCTGATGGCTTAGAGAGAGTTAAAATAGGGAGTGATCATAAAAATTCGCTGGATTTATCCAGAATAGTCCGTGCTGGTAATGTGGTTGTTAACACTGTTAATGAGTTATCTTATGGTCCATGGATGCATGCCAAGTTCAGGAACAATAGAAGAAGATCCTTTGCTAAGATCAAGCGAAACTTATCAATGAATTTTAAAGTCAATACAGATGCTGGGAGAGTTCTTAAGCAGAACTCTATCAATTCTTTTTCTGTTGAATTACTGAATCATAAGGATGTTTCAGAAATTGATCATCCTACTTCGATTCAGCGTGCATCCTCTTTAGCTTTGTAAAAGCTAATAAGTTCAATTTATTTGATGATTATGCTATGGAAGTAGTGATAGATGATGTTGATAATGATCCAGGAGGTGTTAATATCAAAACTATTAATACAATTGCCTCGGTGTATTCAGAGAACTTCTTGCTGGTTGTAAAGATGTCACCATGAATGTTGTTGCTATGGCTGAAGATAAGTTAATTGGAACTGAAGTTGAAAGTGAAAACTATTTTTCTAAACCTGAAGATAATACGTTTGCTGGTGCAGAAGTGGTGGTTGGAGAAGAAATGTTGATTCTCATGATGCTATGGTGTTAAATAAGCTGTTTACCTCGAAGAATATAAATTCTTCAAGTTGTAAACATAAACTGTTCAAAGAGATTCAATCATTAGGCCTGGTGGAAGATATCTTGAGAAGAAGGAAAGATATCTTGAGGATGCATAGCAATGATGGGGACCGTGCCCTTTAGATCATATAAAGATGTTTTCTTATGTGGAGTGGAATGGTAGTACGGCCTGTATAGAGGTTTCTTGGTTTTTTTTTCATTAAAATGGTGATGAAGAATGCAGAGTTTGTTTATTCCTCTTCAGGTCTTATTGAAGAGGAATATGTTTGGTGTCTACAGATGGCTCTTGAATCACATCAACTTTGGAAATTCTAATTCATGAATGGTATCTTGGTGGCGAGCTTTATTAATGCTGGTCCAAAGATTGGGGAGCTAGTTTTTTGGCTATGTGGATGTAATTTTTTCAGTAATTTGTGTTATTTGCATAATGGAAGTATAGTAGTAGATTTTAAGGTTCTTACTACCTCACAATTTGTACCGATTTGGGAACTCTAGGATACTAATCAAACTTTTAGGTTGTCTAATTATTTTTGGTGTCCCCTCCACCCCATCTGGTACAAAATGAGTAGTGGATCTTATCTCTATTATGAATTTTTCATTTTTACAAATATTTTATTTTTTTAGGTTTTATTTGCTTTTCAATAATATCTACCTCCCATCTGTTAGGAATCGTAGCTTTGTTTGGTTTTTTCTGATTGTAATAGTTTTTCTTTCCTGATTAATGCAAGTTTCATATCTTCAAAAAAAAAAGAAGAGCTTATAAGTTTGGGCAATCATTTTTCATATGTCTGGGTTTCCTACACCCAAAGTAAATTACTTCAGAGGAATTCTTAATATCCTTACCATTTTTGCATTTGTTCCTCTTTTGTTTATGTTGATGCTTACACTTCAGTAGCTTTTCAAATTTTCTCATTATTGATGCTATCTCTTTACTTTCATCATCTACTGAGTTACTTTTCTCCGTGTCTTCAATTTTTTGCACTATCGTTTTACCAGCATCCAAAAGTCTTTGACGCATAGTTTGTTCATGAGCAATGAGTGAGCCAATCAGATTATCAATAGTATAGTCATTCAAATCTTTTGATTCAATTATAGCAGTGACTTTAGCATTAAATTTTTTAGGTAGACAACATAAAATTTTATTTACTTTTTCAAAGTTTGAAACTTCTCTCCCTACAGCATGTAATGGTGTTACAATTTGTGAAAACCTAGTAAACATGTCTAAGATGGTCTCATAAGGTTTCATACTAAAGAGTTCATAGTCACGCATAAAAATATTCAACTTAGATTGCTTGACTTCACTAGTACCTTCATAAGTAGTGCATAAACTATCCCAAATTTTCATGTCAGTAGTGCATGTAGAGATTATCATATAATCTTCAGAATTTAAAGCAGAGAATAAATAATTCATACATTTAGCATTTAATTGAGCATAAATTTGTTCTACTCTACTCCATTCAGAAAATGGGATATCGGTTTTGACTCCATCTATAATACGTGATGGTACAGAACAACCAGTTTAAATTATATGCCACATCCAATAATCTATTGATTACGAGAAAGTAGACATTCTAATTTAATAAAAATCAAAAGAAATATTTTTAAATAAAGGTGGACTAGTGATCGAATATCCTTCAGTAGTGTTTTGGTTTCCAAAAGTAGCTATGATTAATTTTCAAAAAGTAATCTAAACTTTAATTTTAGAAATGGGCTCTGATACCACTTGAAAGTTCGAATAGATTGTTAGACCCAAAAAAACTGTCCCAAGGCTAACCCAGAGGGGGGTGAATTTGTTATTTAAAAATTTTCTTGGATTATTTAAAACTGTTTCTTGAAAACTTAATTAACGATCCTTAAAATATCTAGTTGATTAGATATGATTATCACAAAATATTTTTCAACCACAAAACATTAAAGTGCGTAAAAGAAAAATATAAAAAATAAAAGAGAATAGAAGAACATCAAATTTTATAGAGGTCTAACTAGACCTACGTCCACTCCCTAAACACTCCTTCTTCAGGTATTGCACTAAATAATAGTGACTCTTCTGTTGCCCCTACAGTAAGGTGGAGAAGCCCTTACAAACTCTCTCCCACCAACCCGGTGCGGCAAAGAGTAGTCATCCTTTCTCACCCACCTGGTGAAGGTAGAGAACCCGTCATCCTTTTTCACACTCCTAGTGATGGCAGAGAACCCGTCATCCTTATTCACCCTCTTGGTGAAGGTAGAGAACCTAATCAACCTTTTTCTTCCTCCTGGTGTAGGCAGAGAACCAAGACACAATGTTGAAAATCTTCCCTCAAGAGCCTCTAGAGGAGATGGGTAGAAACTTGAAGAAGACAAAGAGATCCTCGCTTTAGGAAACCTTGTGAAACCCTCACAACTCCCCCTCACTAGATTTCTCACACTCCACTCTCACAATCTCTCCCAAACACTCACACTCAATAGCCACTCTCAAGAGAGATAAGCAACAAAGGTGTTAAGTGACAGTTTTTAGGACTCCTTATATAGAAAAGACATGAAAATCCTTCAAAAACCTAAAAATTGCGAGAAAACTATCCTACGATCGTACTGTATGATCGTAAATCGGCCCGTACGATCCGTCTGTATAAATGCATAGTGTCCCACACAAACAGTTCAAATTTGTCTGCATGAACTGGTACGAACTCAATTTTGTCATCCGTATGAATGTATTTCATCCCATGAAAATAGTTTAAATTCCTCTATACGAGCTGGTACGAACTCAATTTCATACAGAGTAAATTATCAGTATAAACTAACATTGAACAGTATGAACAGTTCAAAAAATCAAGTTCATTCGGTATGAACTAGTACGAACCCAATTTCATACTCTATTAGTCATCTGTACGAATTGTATCATACAGTACGAGCTGTTCAAAATTTTATGCCATGATTTTATTAACTACACGTTGTAGAAAAACCATTAAGTCCAAATCGTATAGTATGAGTGAAGATCGTGCAGATTAGTTTCAAAAATTTAAGTTTTGTCTCTCTCTCCTCCTATGTGTGTGTGCACGGTTATCCAATTACAATCACACATGTTCAGACTTAGGAAATAAAAAATAGAGATATACTGATTTTATTACATTAAATCCTATTCTAACATGTCTTGAAATTTTCAATAATTTGGAGTAGTATAGGATTTCCATAAAATGTTAGTATACACACAAAATAAGTATTGAATGAAAAATATTATGAAACATAAAGATGTGAGGCATAATATTTGTTATCATCAAAAATATTAACTCATGAGCTCAAGTCGCAACATAAATGAAATGTAGAATTTAATGAAAAGGATAAACTATTAGAATTTTAAATAAAAAATTTAAAGTCAACTTTGGTTAACATAATTAACAAAGATTAGAAGAATAAATAATATAAATAAGAGAATAATAAAAAAAAACAATAGATAAATAAATAAATAAAAATAAATCAATTAAAAATTAAAGAAAACCCTATTCAATAAATAAAGGGAGTAATTTAAAAATAAAAAAAATAAAACCAGAGAATAAAAAATAGAAACAATTTGATTTAAAATAAATTAGATTTAAATATCAAATCAAATTTAACTTTAATTAAATAGATGAAATAAATGGTTTAAACTTTAAAATGATCAGCTTTAATAAATCAAAGGCTTTCTATATTTTATTTATCTGTAGGGAAAAGCAAATGCATTCTATTTGAAAGCCTAGGGCTTAACATTTAACATCTTTAAAATTTCTTTGAGGTTATTAATTAATTAGATTCTTTTAAATAAAATTTATCAATCATTAAACAAAATATTAATAAAATAAAAGGACTCTATGCAATTATTCCATCTCTTTTTTTTTAAGAATTACAAGTTGCATTAAGAACATGAAAAAAAACTATTACAAGCTAAAAAGGAAGAAGAGCTAACAGCCATACCATTCCTAACATTGGGAAAGGAAGGTTTATTGAAAAGCGAAGCATAAAGAAAGGTTTATATTGCAAAAATATAATGTCATAATGGAAATAAGATCCCAACTTCTCACCTTGACTGAATTATGTTGTTCGGGACACAAAAACTCTAAAAACAACCAAATTGGTTGGTCAGTATCCTAGAGTTTCCCAATCAAGTAAAAGAACCAGAACTAGGAAGAGTCCCAAATTCCATTACTCTAACTTCATAATGCAAATAAAAAACCTTCTAAAATACTCAATAACTTGTGGCCAAATCACCGCCTCTTCCCTACTAGGTCCTAATAATTTGTAACTCACTATCGTGGTCCTCACTCTAATTGATAGGATAGTGACCCATATCACCACTTTGCCACTTATCCCAGATAAGTTTTCCCTTAGCCCTAAGAGCTTAAACTCCTTATATGGCCAAAATAAAAATCTAATTGATTTAGTATCCATTTGAGTACACCTTCTGACTTCAAAGTCTAAACCATCAACCATTTGAGTACACATGAACTTCTCAGCTTTTCCTAATCCAAAAATTAAAATCTCTTCTCCATTCAAGATTATAATAAACAAGCCTTGTTCTTCTAAGAACAAATCATCAACATTCCTTAGCTTTTATGGGACGAGATCCCAATTCAAGCCATAAATAAACCATCTAGGTAGACTTAAACTATCTTCCTTAATCAATCCAAATAAAAGCAGCCCAGAAGCTACAATAACTCCAGCATTTGGCACAACTGAATAAACTTGAAACATCACCTCTACTTCCTTAACACTTAACAAAGAAGTGATTCCGCCAAATACTTCATCATGCACAGAATACAACACTTCTGCATCATCTAGACCTCAACATTGTTCTACTAAAATTGAAATACCACCAGCTAAACTGTGGCATTGATAAAATATTTTTTTTTTGTTGAGATTTGAACCCTCTTCAATACAATAACAATACCTCTTGTAAGAACCTTAATGTCTTCCATCTTCTCGTTATCAACATTTCTAGCCATCCTACTTTTTTCTAACAAATAATCCAGATATGTAGAAGCCAAGTATTATGTAAGAAGTATAACATAGAACTCCTATGAGATTACATCTTAAAGTAGTCATTTAGCCCCTCCAATGGGTGACCCAAAATTACATTAAACCTCCTTCCCAATAAAAAATAAAGACTTCTCCATTGTAATGTCAAATAGGTTCTCAGACCATATTTTGCACTATTATGAAAAGAATCAACATAATCTTTATCAATCTGATTTATTATCTAATAAACCATCTGAACTGATGTTTGTGGAAGGAGATCTCTCTACAAAGCCTCCAAATAATTCCAAAAGCCAAAAAAAAGAAATAAGTCCATAAGGATATCCGAACCGAAATCATCCTATAATCAAGGTAGAAGTCCAACTCTCCATAATATATCTACAACTTATTAAAAAAAACCTACCCCCTATAACTCTAACCATAATAGGTTTATTTCACCCACAACAAACAACACAGGCAACTACCTGAGACAAAAAATCCCTGAATGACATCGATGAAGAACCTTCATCCATAATTGATAACTCCATATTGATTTCCCAAACAACATTCACAACCAAGACCAGGATGAAGACACTGTAGATATTAAGAAATTAGAACATCATCACTTACAAAAGAAATAAGATATACTTGACCCAGGAAGGGTATACCAACATAACAACAATTTTTATTACAAAATGCAACATAACAAAATTTTACTTGGACAACAACCTCTAGGCTAGGTTAGGCTGGTGGTTTAGTTTTAAAGTGACCAGGTGGAGTTTTAGCTAACATTTTCACTCTAAGCTAGAATGTAAGTCCCACCTCACTGAGTCTGCAATTCATTAAACTAGGTTTGAGTCACTAACCTATAGGGACTCACCTTAGATTTAGGTTTTGAGGCTAATTTCATATCATAAGACCTCACCTTTTGTGCATTGCCTTGATCGGGTGATCAGGAATATAAGCCCCATTTTTTAATAAAATATCAAATTAAATAAAAATAAATCTTATTCTAAAATATTAAAGTTTATTCATAGGATAAATTGAGGCGTTTTTTAGTGGTCTCAAAATCTTAGTGTTATATACTCTTCATCCTTTGGATTCCAGAAAACACTCTTTAATATTGAGTTTTCTCCTTCAAAAACTCTTATTTTTGTCCTTATCTTCTATATTGTAATCAAAGGGTATTAATCACTACTTTAATCAAGCTTATTCTTAGGAGTATCTCTCTTAAGATATAATTACCAACTGCGGCTTGCCCTTTTGGGGGAATTGAGAAAGCCTGATTAAAATAAACCCTATTTTATACTTATAAAGTAGGAGAAAAATATCTAGAAACATAGATTATCTTTCCAAATTCATTTCTTATTTTCATGTGCCTTTGAAGAATAACATTATTGTCTTCCCAGATGATACAATATTTTTCTTACCATATTTAATCTTATAAATTATGCACTTTCTAAAATCTATTCTTACTTTCAACTATGTACAATAATATAATCATCTCCTGAGATGATCTATTAACCTCCTTATTGCATTCAATTATAGAAATGATTAAAATTTCAAAACCTCATTTATCGTTTCAAATAATATCATAGAATATCATTTTGTTCTTTTGATTGTGTTTGATTATAGAAATGATACTCTTTAAAAACAAATTTTTATGTTGAATCACTTGTAGAATATCATATCAATCTCTTGAGATAGTATATTATTCTGAATGTAGTATTCAATTACAAGAATAAAGGAGCACTCTAAATTGATGTGGTTTTATTTTGCCACAACACATAACTTGTTGGTTATAGTTAACATCATCCTTGATGTTTACAATAGACATTAACATTTAGCATCTACCTTGTTGGCAATAATGGATCTCCTTTAGTAGTGACGATGGGCATCAACCTTAGTGGTAGTTGTCGGTATTTAATTTTGTTGGCAACCATAATCATCAATGTAATTAGTGTTTATGGTAGGCACATGTATTCTTGATGATAATGGCATTGTTGTTATAGTTGATGGTTGACATCTTCCTTAGTAGTAATTATGACATGCTTGGAAAATTTTAATTTGTAGAATTTATAGTTTACATCTCCGTGTTGTACAAAAATTCAGCACATAGAGAAAAAATATTAGGACCAAAAAAATTTTAAATGGAAATGTAAAAAAGGAGGAAGATACAAGAATCTGATGTATATTAGGCAATACAAGAATCCTCCCTTCCTCATAATTAAAGAAGATGGGATTAATTATGAAAAGAATATATGATTTTTTTATGGGGATTATAGAAATCTAGTGTCTATATATTGATAGTTAACATCCAACAATAGAGGTTTTTTTTTACTATGGGGATTATAATAGTTTTAAGTCCATATGCAGATTATTCTTACACAACAATTGGGTCAAATCTTGATACTAGTCTAGAGATTGCAATAATTACTAGTGGTGGTCATTATCAATAATAATATGTAGTGGTCATTGATAGTGATAGCTTGTGTTGGTCTTCAATGGTGATGGCCAAAAAATGTTAGAGAGCTCTCTTGTTCTCTTTTCTCTTGGGCCTTCCCCTTCATGTAAAGAAAGAGACTTTATTTATAGGCATTTTGGTAATTGGAACTAGAATCCAAAACACTCCATCATATTGTCCACATCAATTTCTTTGATCATGAAGTTTTTTTTTAGTATTTACGTACCTTAATGATGTCGAAATTGAGTAATCTTAGGCTCACTGGATTCATCTCATCAAACCATATGATTCAACTATAAGCATGGAAAATTGAGTTCAAACGATTATGATTTTGAATTCAAAAGCTTCCAATTAAAAGATTGCCTTGAGATTTGTGCAGATCATACAAGTTTTTTGGAGTAATATCATTTGACACCCTATTTTACGATGTTGAAGCTTGTTACTTCCACAAATATATTTTAAATCTTTAGAAATGCTGATTTTTTTTACTTTTTAATGGTTTCTTTCCCTTTATTTACATCTAATTATTAATCTTTAATTTTTTTTGGTGGGGGGGGGGGGGGGGGGGTTTACCTTAGAAGTTCTTATTTTCTAAAGATTTATTTGAGAGAAAATTTTTCCTTTTTTTTTTTGAGAGAGATTTTTCTCATTTTTTAATCTTTTTGAGAGAAATGACAAATTAGTAGTTATCATGGTTCTTAAGGAATACTTAGTTGATTTTGGCCAAGGATCTAGTTAGATCATTTTGGTTGAGCTTTCTACTCGTCAAAGTTACTTCTAATTCATTGATAGGAGGGATATCACCTTGTCTCATTCTTAAAAAAAAATTCTTACTAAAACTTATCAATTTTTACTACATGTGCCCATGGAAGCTAGAAGATGCATTATCTATGTTAATTCATAAGTTTCAAAGAATAACTTAGGGATGACTTCCTTTCTAAAGATGGTGAAAGCCAAAGTAACATATGGTATAGTGGGTTAGGAGAAGGAGAAGTAAATAGAAATAAAAATGTAAAAGATAAAATATATTTACTATGGATATGGAAGTGAAAGTTCTTATCCCACTCACTTCATAAGACTTTTACATTTTCCCTTTTCAAATAAAAGGATACATAAAAAAAGGATTATGTGTATGCATTATCTATTTTTGATGAGAACAATGTTTTCAGCCATCTTAGAATAAGATTCGCCTTCCAAGGGTATAACTGATGGTAGAACTCTCAAGGTTGATTATAGTGTTCTCACCCATCTCAGAAGCTTCCTATGAGATTAAACATTTATGATGAACTATTTCTATCAAATTCATACTCATTGGCCAACTTTCATGATTATCTATAATTCGAAAGGAGAAGAATAAGAACAAGAATAAAATTGTAGCAAGCAAAATTGTACTATGGTTGGGGAACTTAAATCTAGTGTACTACTAACCCTATATGACTTTTATTTTGTCCCTCCTAGGACTAAACCTTTAATGACGGAAGATTCTATATATACCATGACTATTGCTAATGATGGCACTGTGAACAATTCAAACACTGTAGTTGAAAATAATTCAAAGAATTTAGATATAAATATAACTAAACTAAAGGAAACCCTCTATTATTTCTCTGATAGTGATGCCCCTATCCTTGATGTTTAGGATAATCCTATTAGTATTGATATGGAGACATCATATTGGATAGTTCATTGGAGGAAAAAATAAAATTAATTAATGATAATGAAAAGGATAACTCTCTTACCTCTTTCCCTTAAGAGGTGGTACAAGTTAGTAGTAATGTTTTGTTTGCATTAGTATCTATCACAGATAAAGGAAAACTAGTTATAGATAATTCTGAAACTTTAGCACCATCTCTTTCCATGGAGTCTTAAGATGTAGCTAATTAGGAAATTTCTAATGTAGATTACAACATTTTAGCCCATCTAAGGAAATTACCTGCCAAATAGAGTATTTACAATGCTATGGTCCTATATAAGGAAATGAGGGAGACTTTACTCAATGCCTTACTCTATCCAAAAATTCATAGAAAAGGATTATATGTATGCACTATCTATTTTTTATGAGAATAATACAAATGACTTAAAAAAAATAAATTTAGTAATTTTCAATTTAAAATTGCTAATTCTAATGTAATTAAAGAATTTAGTAATTTTCAATTCAAATAATGCCCTATCTTTAACTTTCAAGGAACACTAATAAATATAAAGATTGACATGTCAAATTTTAACAATTTATTAAATGTTAAACAAGCTACTACAAAGGCTTTGGTAGACATAATCATAATCTCTTAACATGAGGAAATTATAGAAGTCAACCTTTATAGTGGCAAGTTTTATGGCCTTAGATGGCATCCCAAGATAAAGGGGAACAACTCATCAAAACTTTTAAATCTTTTCTCCCACCATAGTATACTTCTTCTTAGGGTACAATTGATCATAGAACTCTCAAGGTTGATTAAAATGTTCTCGCCAATCTCAAAAGCTTCCTATGAGATTAAGTATTTATGATGAACTGGTTTTATCTAAGGAAAGAAGTGAAGCCTTTTTCAAGGCTTTCCTTGCTCCTAAAGTTTGTATTGCTTAGTTAACTCTTGATGAGGCTATCAATTTTTTTAAGTTATTTGGGTTTCCTTTCCTGATGAGGAATTACTCATGAGAATAATGGATTACAACCATATGCGTTACATCTTTATAGATGTAAGCTACTTTAAAGTCTTACGAGTGCTTATTGATTTGGGTGCTTCGATTAAAATCATGACCTTAAGAGCTCAAACCTATTTAAAGGTGGATACTTGCATGCTTAGCTTTGATCAGATGATGTAGCGCGATTTCAATGAAGAAGGTCTTAAGTTATTTCACTTTTCTTCTTAGAATCAATATTCATAAAATAAAAGCCATGTTTCATGTAATTTTCTTAAAAACCTCCTTCTAGATAGATGCTAGTTACATAAGTATATGATGGCTCCCTTGTCTCTTCACTAGCATATCAAATATTCTTTTAATTGCATTGGGTTGTGTATTAAGAGATATTTGTAACTATTTTTAGTTCATGAAGTCAGAATCACTTAAGATGAAGTGACCTACTTTAAAAGTAATCAATCTTCTCAGATACATTAAGACAATAATGGTTTAAGTTTAAGAGAAATAAATAAAATAAGGAAAAGAAAATAAATAAAATAAAATTTCAAGAAAGAAGTTTCAGCCTTAAACATGTTGTTCATCAGCCTCCTACCCCTCCTATGGAATGAGGTAGTCGAACAACCCAGTGAGCTCGAGGATGAGACAAAGGAAGAAAGGATGAAAGAAAATAAAAATATAAAAAATAAAATGTGCTCTGGGAAAATAAACAAGAGATTTATAAATTTTATTTTTATAATAAAAAATTGCATTGAGAATAACATATTATCTTGAAAGATATAAATGATATTCTACAATGGATTCAAAAATAAAATAAACTTTTTGCAAAAAATGTCTTCATTTCTACAAAATCTCCCCTACATTATGTGAATAAATAGGGTTTATTTTTACTTTTTGGTGTTGGTTTCCCATAAAGGTAAGCCCTTATAATTAATTACATCTTAAGAGAGGTGAGTCTCCAATGAAAACTTTCAATTAGGCTGTGTCATATATTTTAAGGATTTCATAATTTGAGAAAATATTAATTTTAAAATTATAAATAGGATTAGCTCAAAGTGTAATTATTCTTTCTAGATGCTAATGGAAGAAGAGTAGGGAACATAGGATTTTGAGAAACTAAAAAATACTTTAGAATATCTTATTTTCAGATTTAAAGTTTTAAAGTTGAAATTTATTTTTGGAGTAGTTAATTCTATTAGAAATTTGGGGCTTATATTTCATAATCACCATATTAGAGAAATGAATAAGAAGCGATAGATTATGATATAAAAAATCAACCTCATATTATAAAACTATGATGAACACTACAAAGTAGTAGCTCAAACCTAATCTATGAAGTGTGACTTCTAGATTTCACCATGTAAAGGGTTTAAGAAGGCCCAACTCTTCTAGACTTATAATCTTACCGAGAGAGGACAGCTAGCTAAACTTATCTCATCACAAGAACATGCAATCAAAGTGACCATGAAATGCAATATATCGTAGGCTATTATTACTTAAGGAATTGAGGTTTACAACTTAGCCACCAAGTTAAGCTGCCCAGGTATGAGGGGTAATGCAGTTGCTCCTAAGTAATACAAAGTTTTATTATCATTTATTCTTAAGGGGCCTTTCCACTTTTGTTTTGCCTTAATTCCTAAATACTACTTCTAATTGCTATTATTTATTTTATTTCATAGAAATAGTTTTCACTTATAAAAAATTAATCATCAAAAGGAAAATTAGACTATCCTATAATCAAGCTTAGAAATGTCTGAAATAAAACAATTTATTTTTCATGTCTACTAGGTAGTTTTAATGTGTATAAATTAGGGGTATGATATGTTGGTTGTTTTATTCTTTAACTAAGAGTTCAATTTTTAGTTATACTCAAAATTGTAATCAAGTAACTTTTATTATAGTTAGGGTTTAAGTTTGTAAATAAGGATTTATGATTTGGAATACAATGACGAGCAAAGTAGAATATAAATGCATAAAATAGTAAAATATAAAAAAATATAAAATAAATAAATGTAGGAAATTAATGTATGTTAAAGTAAAGGAAAAGAAAAGTAAAAAATTCTAATATAGTATGTCTAAGGTGAATGTCCTATCTAACATTTAGAGTGTGCTAAGTCCAATGGGTGTCACTCTATAATTTATTTTATTTTTTACATTTAATTTTAAATATATTTAATTTGATTCTAGTGGTAGTTTTAATACAAGTTTTTGTGTTTTACATCTTTATTTTTCATTATAGGAGCTTGGAAAGGATATATTTTATTTTTTATTTTTTATTGCTTTGTTAAATTCAATTTGCTATTCATTGTAGTGTCATGAATTTATACAAATTTAAATAGCATTTGTTTGATATTTATATTTTTATGATGTTTTTTAATTTCTACGTCAAATATGAAATTTATTTATTCTAAAGAAAGAAGCAATGTTTATTGAATCAATTATTCAATTGATCATTTCTTGTGTAATTATGTATTTATAGGAATTTATTTGAAATTTTTCTATTTTTTATATTAATAATGAATTTTCTAATATTTCGGTCATTTATTCACTTATTATAATAATTATTATTATTTTATTTTTTATCTTTGACTTTCTTAATTATTATTATTTTGGGTTTCAATAACTTATAAAATTCATGAAATAGTTCTTTGACATCAAGTATATTGAACGAAATTTCCATAAAAATTTTCAATTTATTTGAATTTTTTTTCATTCTTTGATTTATTTAAATTATTTTATGAAAAGATTATCAAAAGAATATCTTAAAAAGCTCCAAAATTTATGCAAAAGTTCTTAGAGGTTTGAATAATTTTAATAACCTTTAAAAAAACTTTGATTCCATTTATATTTCTATTGAATTTTCTTAAAATTTTAGTTGGTTTAATGAATCCTTTTTCTCCATTAGGTTGAGGTAGGCCTAAAAAGACTTGGTTATAAAATATTACAAATGATCTTTCTTTATTAGATTTAAACGAGAATTTCACTTTTAACAGGACCCAATGGAGAAAATGGATTCATGTAACCGACCCCACATAGTGGGACAAATGCTTGATGTTGTTGTTGTTGTTGTTGTTGTTGTTGTTGTAATGATCATTTTTTAATCTTAGATCTAATCAATACCAATTTAGATAAAATTTATCACAAAGGTAAGGGAAGTCGTTTGGAGAATCCCACAAAAATTTGAAATGAAATTAATTTATTAACTTTTTTTTCATTTATTAATGTATTTCATTAAGAAATTATTAAAATATATTTTCTCATTTTAAATTCCTAAAATTTTTATTATCACTAATTCTAATGATAATTTAAAGATTTTGAGAAATTATTTTAGATTTCATGATTTAATTTAGACTTTTAAGGGATTTTTCAAATTTTACATCTTTTTTTTTTTTGTTTTTTTTAGGGAAACCCACAGAGGGGCCTATGTGTTATTACAGGAAAAAAATACAAAGTCCTTAAAGGGACCTCAAGCTCACTAATGCTTAAAAGAGCTACAAAAGGAAAGCAAAAAAAACCTAATAACTCGAGTTCCCTACTAGGCAAAAGTGTAATAAAACCTAAATACATTCTACGTTGCACAAGTAAGAGCACCCAAAAAGAAGGAAGACAACAAAAAATAGCAAAGAGCTATAGCTTCCTATCCAAAATGGCACCACAGCAAACACCTGCACTAAGAAAATTCTACAAAAAAAGGTGAAGGCCACGAACAAAAAAACACAAATAGAAGAAACCTCTAGCAGGTTGAAAGTTTCAACAGGTATTCATAATATACATAAAAAGGGGGCCACAGGAAGCAATAATAAGAATCCAAACATTATCAGCAGAGCAACCCGAGCAACCAACATCAACCCCATGATTCACAATAGCAAGGATTTTAGAAATGCTAGAAGGTTCACCACACTCGTTCAGTTCCAAAATAGTAAAAATAACTAAACCATCAATTAATAAAGAACACATGGCCCCATTAATCCCAAAACAACAGCTAGAATTCCAAGAAAACCAAGGATGGGAAGCAACAGTAAAAAGGCCCAAATAGCTAAAATAAGTAGAGAAACAGTAAGAAGAGAGAGGGAAAACCAGCTGGCAGCCTAGGTTATAGGCCACCCAACCAGAGCACAAGGGAGCCATACACCAAAACCAACTTAACATAACATGATTACACGGCCAGTCATCCAATCTTAACCTCCAGGCAATAATCAGAGTCCCAAAAACATTAAGGAAGAAGCTACATAAACAAGAGCCATAATACCCAGCGCCGACGACGACCCAAAAACACTAGGAATCACCCAGTAACCAAACCCCAGAATCACCCAATAAATGCAAACTCCAACAGAGCAAAATGGCCATAAAAGAGTAGCAATGATAATTAACTCTGGCACCCAAATAGAAATAGAAAAGCAAACAGAAACAAGGCAATAGAGATAAACTCCAGGAAACCAACCAGGAGGCAACCGAACCAACCGAATTGCTCTTGGAAATGCCAACCAACCATACACCAAAATTACCTAGAAAAAACCTAAAACTGGACACCAAGACACAACACAGAACCCACACCAAATCCTCACAAAATAAATCCAACATAAGAGAGCAACTGCAAGGAGGACCAAATGACCAGAAAATAGAACAACAAGATAAGGCCTCCCAAGCAGCTTGAATACCTAACAACATATGGCTACAAGGGTCCAGAAGACTGGAAGTCATAACACAAGACTAAGAAGCAAAGCTGCAACCCAAACAAAAATAGAGTAGCAGTAAGAGAAAACAGCACAGGAAAAGGAGCCCGGAGAAAACTTGAGAGCAAGCCCCTAGAAACAAAGAAGACATGACAAAAAACTCCAGCTAACATCATAAATTAGGTTCTAACATGAGGCATGCTAATTTTATCTAATCTTAAAAGACCCTGCAATGGAGCAGGGAGGTTAGTAGCAGTAAAATCAGACAGATATTATAGGCCACTCCAGCAATTAGTAAGCCAATTAGCGCACACATTACCTTCCTTATGAATAAGAGAGAAAGAGTAGTTCATAAAGATCAATAAATTCTTAATATCCCTCACCAAATAAACAAAGGAAGAATTACACACCGACTCTTTAGCAGAATTTAAAAATTACAAGCATTACTTAGAATCAACTTCAATACTAATGTTAATTAATCCAAGAGAGATGCAAAGCCTTAAACCATAGAGCATAGCCACAATGACTACCTTGTTAACATCATAATTCTGTAAGGGACCAGCAAAAGCCATATTGAAACTGCCATGACAGTCCCTAATAACCACACCACAACCTGAAGAGGGCCCAAGGATAGCACCATCCATATTCAGCTTATAGGAATTAAATGGGGGTTTGGTCCAATAAATAAGCCTAGGGTCTTTAGGAAAATGATCAAAGCCCAGCTTAACCCCTAAATTAGATGCAGCAAAATGAGAGTTCTTAAAATTCTTGACAAAAAGTAACTTAACAGAGTAAAGAGCAACAACCTTGTCTTTGACAATCTGGATAATCCTATGGTGGTTCATACCAACACCATTGAAAATAGAATTATTCCTATCCAACCATAAATACCACAAAATGAGAGAAGGAATAACATTTTTGATATGGCCTTTGAACTTAATAAACCAACAATTAAGAATAGCATTGATAGACATTTTATCATTAAGCAATTTTAATGAAAAATGTCATCAAAATAAGTCCAAGTTTTAACAGCTAAAGGACCCAAAAGAAAAACATAAAGCATATTTTCAATATAATAACAACATTGGCATTTGGACGGTAAAGAAAAAATCTCTTTTAATTAAGTTATCATCCGTAGGATTGAACTTATGTAAGATTCTCCAAACAAAAGTAGCCATCGTGGAAGGAATACTTTTGTGCCAAAAAAATCAAAAAATATTAGTAACCTCATTCTTAGATCTAAAGGCATGCCAAGCATCCTTTAATCTGAAACCATCATCTTTGGACCAGCCACATAAAAGTAAATCATCAGAGTCAGTATTCAGGGGGAGGTTCAAAATTTGTTGAATTATAAAATCGGGAATAACATTAGCAAGCTTGTCATAATCCCAACAATTATCAGAAAAGAAATAATTCATCTTAACCATCATGGTGGAATAGGTGTTCATTAGGGAGTCAATAGACTGGCCCCCCAACCAACGATCTTGCCAAAAGAAAATGTCACCACCCCCAAGCCCCCAATAGATAAAGGGCTCAATAAGCCATTTAATTTGCACAGTCTCTGCCAAACTTTGGAATCACCTTGGTTAAAATAACAAGTAGTCGGATGTTTACCCACACAATACTTAGCAAACATAAAATTAGCCCAAAAGCTCACTTTAGCATGAAAATTGTACCATAACTTAAAAAAAATGCATAAGCCAAATCATTCATACTCTTACACCCTATGGCTCCTTCTTCTAGGACACCACAACACTTGTCCCAAGAAGACCAAAAAATTTTAGAATTTCTACTAGCCCCTTTCCAGAAAAATTTATTAAAAAGCCTATCAATCCTCTTGCAAATTGCTTGAGTAGGAAAAAGAGTTTGAAAAGTATAAATAGGCAGAGAACAAAGAACACTGTGGATGAGAATTAATCTACCCCCACAACTCAAAATTTTAGAATCCCTGGACAGAAGTTTTTTCTACACAGCAGTAATTAAATCTTCAAAAAGAAATGCCTTTTTTTTACCTTTAAAAATAAGCACCTAAAGGTATTTAATAGGCAAGTGGCCATGCACAAAACCAGTAAAATCTTTAATAGCCTAGATACGATCATTAGGCACTTTCTTAGAAAGAATAAAGCAACACTTATGTTCATTCAAAACAAGACCACTAACCATTTCAAATTAATGAAAGAAGTCCATAAGTTTATTAATCCTATTAACATAAGCATTCGTAAAAATAATAAAATCATCCGCAAAATATAAATGAGAAATAGGAAAACCGCCCAAAGTTCTAAAATAGAGGCTAGGGAAATTTTCAAAGAGGTTAGTAAGGCCTCTAGATAAGAGGTCAGTGAGGCCTCTAAACAATAATGAAAAGAGTAGGAGATATTGGATCACCTTGTCTAAGACCATGAGAAGGTTTAAAAAAACCATTGCTTTTACCATTAACAATGATAGAAAAGTGAGAACTCTCAATGCAATTTTTAATAAGATTGATAAAATTTAAGTTAAAACTAAACAAATTCATAATCTTATAAAGAAAGTTCCAATCAATGTAATCATAAGACTTGGCAATATCAAGTTTTAAAATCATATTGCCTCCACTCACTCTAACATCCAGATCTTTGCAAAATTCTTGGGCCAAAAGATTATTATCAGCAATACCCCGCCCTTTAACAAACCCCATTTGATAAGGCAAGATAATTTTAGGCAAGAGAGAGGTTAAAAGATTCATAAGAATTTTAGAGAGAAATTTATTAAAAAAAAGTGCACAGACTAATAGGTCCAAAGTCATTCCAGTTACTAACATAGTTGTTTTTGGGTTTAAGCACAATAGAAGTAGAAGTTAAAACTTAGGAATGGAATTACTAGCAAAAAAGTCATTAACAGAATAGTAAAGATCATTACTAATAATATGCTAGGTTTTTTGAAAAAAATTAGTTGTGAAGCCATCCGGCACTGCCACAGAATTGCCATTCATGCCATGGACAATCTCTTTAACTTCCTCTAAAGTAGGAGGTTTAGAAAGAAAATCATTATCTTCTTGAGTAATGAGGTTAGGGATAATATCAAGGTTGTCAATATGAGCAGGACTAAACTCTTTATTCAAACACTTTTTAAAATGCTCAACCACTAGATTAGCAATTTCCAAACCATCCTCAGTAACAAATCCATCATCACGATTAATTTTATTAATAGAATTTTTGGCACATTTCCTCTTAACCAAAGCATGGAAATATTTAGTATTGGTATCACCTTCAACAAGATATTTTGCAACCACTTTTTGTTTCTAGAAAGCTTCCTCCTGAGCTTCTAATTTATAAAGACTATCTTTAGCATCCCTCAGCAAACTGAAGTTATCATCAAAAGGAGTCAATTGACATTGAGTCTTAATAGTGTTCACATTCACTTCAGCATTCAAGATATTAGAGAAAAGATTTTTAAACATATTATGATTCCACCAGTCTAAGACTTGCTTAAGCCTTTTTAGTTTGAACCAAAGTCTCCTCATGCCAAAGATAGAGTTATCCGGATGTAAAGGAGCATGCCAATTTTCCTGAACCAACTCTAGAAAAGAATCATGAAGCATCCACATGTTTTGAAATCTAAATTGAGAAGGGGAGTTAATATGCCTAATCTTAAGAATAATTAACAAAGGAGAATGATCAGAAAGAGTCCTGCTAAGATGCTCAATGGCAATGGAATTAAAGGAGTTAAGCCAACAATTATTAAACAACACCCGATCCAACCTTTCCATAAATGACCATGGTTCCTAGTGAATTTATTACCAGAAAAGCCAATATCAATTAAATTACATTCCATAATCATGTTATTAAAATCATCCATAGATTGATAGATAGGAGAAGAGCCCCCTATACATTCAGAAGGATTAGAGATAGTATTAAAATCCCCTCCAACAAGCCAAGGCAAGTTACAAATACTATAAAGGTTGATAAGTTGCTCCCTTAACACTTTCCTAGTATAACGAGAAGAAGCAGCATAAACAAAAGAGGCACAACAATATAAATTTAAAACCTCAATATTACAATGCAAAACTTGAGTGAAATCTCCAACAAAATCTATATGAATCGGATCCTTCCATAGCACCCAAATCTTATTGGCCACATTCGAAGTAGCGTATTTAAAACCCAAGAATCTAGTAGTACTAAGTAATTTAGCAGAGGAAATATGAGGTTCAAGTAAAATAAGAATAGAAACATTTTAAATGTGGTATAAATTCTAAACTCTTAACTTAGAAGAGGGACACCCAATGCCCCTAACATTCCAAATAATAGAATTAAACATAAAAAATAGGGGCTAATGACTAGTATGCGATCGGGTGGTTCTAGGAAATTATAAAATAATGTTCTTATTTTCCTCCCTCTCTTACTATAAAACTTGATGTAACTAGTGTCATTATCATCTTTAGCAAAATATTTAGCCATAATATCCATATCTTCTGTATCAGTAAAGGCATCACTGTGATATTGAGTATTTAAAGGAAAATTATTATCATTGATCATACCTGCCTGCCTCACTTCCTAAGGCAATTCACCTTCCTCTAAGATAGCACCCTCTTCCTCATAAATTTTGCTACTCAATTCATATGGTGCGATTCAGATCATACTGGATGGTCAATAGATGTAATTTTTTGTCATCGACGAGTTCATCATGGATGAACTATGATTCTATTAAACTATTCTTATTGTAAGACCATGAGATTATGCTGGATGATTAGTGAAATTTTGAACTGATCGTACTGACCGACATTCATCATATAGTAATAAAAGGAGGAATTAAACTAATCATATTGTATGATCTACAGATCATACTATATGAACCTAAACAACAAAATTATAAATTAGGGTTTTCTTGTAGCATATTATTTAAGCATCTCTTATTTCAGTTGAGAGAAGCTTTTGGTTGTCAAGGGGCTTACGTTTTCTAAGGCAAACAATTTGAAAATAGAGCTTTAGCCAAGGGAGAAGAAGATGCTTTTGAGAGAGAGGGAATATAGCCTTATTGGATCATGAGAGTGTGAATGAGAGTGTCCACACTTGGTTGTTCTATCCAACATCCATCTTCTTCCTCCATGAGTCAAGTCTTTACTTGAAGGAAGCTCCTAGAAGAAACCCTTGGAGATAAAGTGCCACCAGCTACTCTACTGTACTATTGGTGAAAGGGATTCAGGTATTCCATCGAACCATTGGTGAATGGGATTCAGCTTCTCCGCTACACCGGGCTAGTGTAAGATATTCTTGTACAGGCTTCTCCACATATTGTGGGACCAAAAGAAGAGATATTAAATAGTTTAGTGCAATACCCAGAGAAGAGGACTCCAAGGAGTAGACGTATGTCAAATTGGACAAACAATTATAAAATTCTGCTGTGTTTGTTCTTTTATGTTTTCCATTTTTTGTGATATATTCTCTTAAATATTAATTTTCATGCAATTTAATTTTTTGTTTTAATTATTAAGATGCAAAACTTGTGTTTAATTGAGGGTATGTTTTTTAGTTGAAATAGCAATAGAAATTAGAAAAGAAAAAGAACAAAAAATATATATTTATTTTTCTACAAAATTCCAAAAGAGAAAAAAATATATAGCTTTTTTTCATTATTCACTTTCACAATAAGAAAATTTGATTTTAATTTTAAGTTGTGAATTTGGTTTAAACTTTCACATAGAGAATTGTTCAAAAAAAAAATTTAAAATACTAATTTACCCCCCTCTTGGTGCGTCGTTGTTGTTTAAGTGGTTTTAACAACCATAAATTTAACTTTTAATTGGTATCAAAGTAGGTTATTTGAATTTATGGTTTAAAATTCTAGAGAAAAGATCCATGGCACACTTTGGGAATAGAAATACTGTATAGAGTTATTCAATAAACCGTCAACCATTGTTTGATAATTTCTTATTTGATTTCTAAAAAAATTGTATATTTACTTTTACAATCAATATCGCATGTTGTATATGATACAAGTAGGTTATTTAGTTCTATCTCATATTATAAATGGTGTTAAAACTAAAATCTTTTTTTCTGGATGGAGTATGGAAGAAAGGGATTATGTACAACTAAATGTGAAATGCTTAAAGTTTTTTTTTTGTGCTTTAAAATTCAAGGATTACATGCATGTTTCTTATTGCACTACTAGAAAGGAGATATGAGATAAAATTTGAATTACTGATCAAAGTATAAATGAAATGAAGCAATCCCATCTACATTTACAATTGCATGACTATGAACTCTTCTACATGAAACCTAGATTACAAAGCCAGTGACATCATTTCACGCTTTAGGTAGGAAATTATC
Organism: Dendrobium chrysotoxum; assembly: GCA_019925795.1. Taxonomy (NCBI): domain Eukaryota; kingdom Viridiplantae; phylum Streptophyta; class Magnoliopsida; order Asparagales; family Orchidaceae; genus Dendrobium; species Dendrobium chrysotoxum. The sequence continues at coordinate 35,512,952 of CM034303.1, read as the reverse complement.
GAACTCTAAGAAAGATAATAAAATTTTATGTTGTTTGCCTATTAATTTTGATGCTAAAGTCACTAAAATCTATGAATCCAAAAATTTGAATTTATACTCTTTGTACAACTTACTAAGCTCTCTCCTTGCTTACGAGCAAAATGTGAGATAAAGACTTTTGGATACAAGTGACAAATGGATGGAGAAAACTATGGCGCTGAAGGTTGATGACATTGATACTAATAACTCCTAAGCTAACGAGAAAGATCATATAGCTTCGATGAATATGCTATTTAAAATCTTATTGAAAAGAAAGCAAAGTGATACCATGACAAAATCAAAGGTATAATAGGTAAATTCAATAAAGCTATTCTGACATTATTTATTTTGATTGAAAGAAGCCTGGACATCTGATGTTCGATTTCTCAATCTTAAGAGGCACCATATGAAGGAGAAGGGTGAGGATAAGCCAATTGAAAAAAAATGGAAAAATAAAGAGCACAAAAGGCTTTTTAGGCAAACTCAGCTTCACACTCATCTAAATAAGAATTAGAAAGGGAGGTAACAAATCTATATTTAATGGACAATGATTCAATTGTTAACTCTAATCAAAGGTGGTATGCGAGTTATCTTATGATGATTTTTTTTTAATTTTTGAACAAATTCATGATTCATATAGGAAGCTAAAAAAATATTATACATGTTTAAAGAAGGAACATTTTGATTCGAAAAATGAGCATGCCTACTTAAAGAACATTCTAGTCTTAAGATTGAAAATATTTAATTAAATAAGGAGAATGCAACATTATAAGATTAATTTGATGATTTAAATAAGAAGCTTATTTAGTTAACTAGGTCACATGATTCCTTGAGAAATGAGCTTATTGAGTTACAGGAAGAATTCAAGGAACTAGAGTCACTTGTAATAGAACTACACAATAGTGAGCATGCATTGAAATTTGATGTGGCTCGTTATAAAGTGCAAATGATGAATTATAAGAAAAAATAATAACATTACTAAATAACACTCCAGTTCCTACACCCTCACTAAACACACAACCTAAGACACATCATGCACCATATATCCTTAGGAAGAGGCACTATCCCCTCATAGATTAGTGATCCCATTTTAATGGGTTAAGTGTTACTCTTATGGCTTATTAGGACATATTATTTGAACATGCACTTTACACTCTTGATCACACCTAGTTTGGAGGCCCAAAGTAGCACCACAACATGGCATGCACACATTTAAGCATAAGGTAGGATACAAACCCACTTGGGTTCCAAAACTTAAATGTTTATTTAAGTGTGTAGGTGTGTTCTCACAAGAGATCCAGTGAGATCAAATAGTACCTGGATAGAAGATACAATATTTAATTGGAAATCAAAAACATTTATTGCTATTATAGACTACGAATAATGTTAAAGCTACATCAAGAGTTTGCACAATTAGAAAGGTAGCATGAGTAGGTATTACTAGTATAAGTTAATAAACTATTTGTGTTAAAATATTTATACAAGGATAAATAAAATATTTTTAAGAATGATTCAAATATGATAAAATTTAATATTAAAATTATTTTTAAAAAATATTTGCAAATATTAAATGAAAGAAGTTATATCAATTAAGAATTAATAAATTAATTTTTGTTGAATTGATTTTGTTGAATGATTATTAGTATTTCAGAAATGTTTTTTTTGTTAGTGATACCTATTACTCTGAAAAATGACCTTTGATAAGTAATAAATGTTTTGTTCAAAGTGATTTTTGAATGATAATTATTATTTAAAAAAAAATTAACAATGATTATTATATTGGAAAATAATTTTTGAGTGATGAGTATATCAAGGCATGTTAGCTTAAGGACACTTATGAAAATCACTTAGTTTTTGCTTAATTAAAAGAATTTCTAAATTAAAGTCTTTCAAACACTTTTGGGAATCTTGATAAGTAGGAAAGAATACAAAGTAAGCATCAAATTAAATTGAAATTGTAGTGACCACTTAATACACTTAGAGTTACTTCTTGTTGTTAGATTAGGACCAATCTATACATAAGACTAGGAAAAAAGAGTTTTATTTGTATTATTTTTTATTATAATACTAAATACAATTTGGAAATGTCTTGTATGGATATACTTGGACCTGTTTATATGTGAGTCTAAAAAGAGGATAAATAGAACTTTCAGTTGGACTTGTAATATTCTGATGATTGCACTTAGGTAAAATTGTCGGGACAACATAAGATCAAACAAAAAGTATAAATCTTTATTTTGAATAAAAATAATAATTAAAATTCTATAATACATAGAGACTGTGTAGCTAAGGAGAGTTGTAGAATTGTTTTGTGATAATATTGAAACCTTCAATTAGAAGACATTCTTACCAAACCTCTCTATTAGGACACCTTTAACACACTTAGGACTAGACTAGGTGTTATTAATATACATGCTTAGAGAAATTGGGATAGAGGTAAGTTAAAGTGAGTTTGTTTATTTGTTTTATCTACATTATATATTTATGTTGATGTTTTTAAAGATTGTTTATTTCTTATGTGAATCTTATTTCTTATTTGCATGTTTTTACTTTTGTAATTTTCCTTGATTACCACACACCAAAAAACATCTTTGTTCACATCATACTAAATGATTAAATTCATACTGTATGACACATTTATGTCAGTAAATCACAACCATTAAGCTAACCTAACAACTTAGATGAACACAATTATTGGAGTTCATGCAGTATGAATTTTCTTGCAATGCAGTTGGATGATTTAAATTTAGTTGGTACAATCCATTAATATCAATCATATTGTACAAATAACAATTCATATAGGATGATCCATTTGGTCAACAATCACACCACTGACCTCTCGGGATGAATGAATAGTTGAAGATCATCTTATATCTTACATGATCGTATCATACGATTTGACAAACTTTAAGCTGTTTGGATGAGATGATTCATATTATTCTAATTATACTGTAAGATTAGCTTTATACTGTATGATTGGTCAATTTTCTATAAATTGAGGAGAAAACTTCACTTTTAATCATACACTTTTCTTTTAAATCCTTAATAGCCCTGATTTCCTAACCTTAGTATTCCAAATGGCGAATAAGTGCGTGAAACTACTTCCTAGAAGTTCTTCTCATCTCCCTATGGATGATCAATTCCAAACATAGGATGATGATGCAGCCTATCACCATTATCGAGCTATCTAGATCACACCCTAACATATCATAAATCAAGAAAATCTTAACTAATAGGTACTAGATCTCTTTGTAGGAACCACACCCTAACTTATTTTTCCCCTTGCATCTCCATTTCACTAAGAATTTCTCTTTGAATTCTTTGCAAATCTAAAAGTTAATTCTTACATACCTCAATGATCTCTTTTGTTTATAGAAGGCAAGTAGAAATTTCTTACCAAGACTTCTATAAACTCCTACATCATTCTACAACTAACATTAAACCTCATGATGTTTGTAATATAAAAGACTATTATAATACCATGGTAAACCTTACTATTTGGAAGACCACAATTAACTAGCATTTAACTTTAGTGAGCTCTTTAATTAGAAATTCTTGTGTCATCCAGCATGTGCTTAGAACTTCAATCATATAAGGCTAGAGATAGAGTAAATATCACCCTAATTTTTTTTCTGTTGTTACCTATTTTTTATATGACTGGCACTTTATTTAACATAGTAGATATGATTATTGAAAACATAAAACACCTGACTACCATTAGGAATTTGAGAACCCAATGTAGACAAAAAACTTACACTAAGACATATGATTACCTACATCTTAGATGCCAAGAATAGCCTCATGTACCCTGCACAAGTTCACCCCTTGTCAAGCTACTATATCGATAGTTCCTTCCACCTTTTATCTAGTGACAGACACCACATGACATAGCCCATAGACGAGGAGTAGGATTTTAATGAGGAAGGCGGAAGACCTTCCATCTCTAACACCAACACCAGCACCTACACACTAGCCACCATTCTATGACATGATGATGAAGAGAATTAATCACTTAGTGATGAATCTACAGACACATATCCAGGAGTCCACTCATCTTTGGGATCAGATACAATACTAGTTGTAATAATAGTAAGTGGCCAATCGTGCATGGTTTGGTGAGTAGTTAGCTTAACTTCAAAGCTATTTTTGGCCACCTCCACAATCGGCTAATCAGGGTCCCTCGCACGAGTAGTGTTGGTTGTACTTTTGTTTTTCTTATTTTTCTTTGTGCTTTATAGGGTTGCAATGTAATATTTTCAAATATCCTCATTTTAGTGATGTTAGAGGGGGAGTAGGGTTATTATTGGTTTGTACTAATTATTTTTATCATTAGTGAAGTTTATTTTTTTTTTACTTATTATTTTATGGTTTGTTATTATGTATGTTTTACTACTATTCAAATAGAATAAAAAAAGTATGAGTATCTCCAAAATTTTTTAAAAATGGTACACTTATTAAAAAGGAGACCTTAGAAGAAAATTTAAATTAACTTGAAATTCAACAAATAATATTTTTCATCATGAAAAAAGTATAAGATTGTGGCAATCTGGGAGCCAGAGCATATATTTTGATGATAATAAGTATTATTGGACCTTATGCAGTTTTTTCTATTTATTACTAATGTATATATTCCTAAGTAGCATAATATTTTTGGCTTGGCATACACCAAGCACCATTAGAGAATCAAGACTCAAGATTGGGTAGAATATATTAATTTATAAAAGAGCCTACATTTTTTACTTTTCTTAAGTCTGTCAATGTAAAATGGAGTATGTTAACTTAAGCAATAGTATAAACACACGTAGGGAAGTGAAATTAAATGATTTAATTTTTTTTAATATCATACTGTATGATATATAGGATCAAAAATTAATTAAAATGTTTAAAGTGAATTATAATCATCCTGTATAAATTGAATCGTATAGAATGATCAGTTGTAATTAGAAAACCCCACGACCGATCAAATTTGGAAATATTTTGAATTTTGCACATTGTTCTATTCAAACTACATGATCATATTTGTACTATATAATATTTGAGAATCTTTCCTAAATTAACCCAAAAAATTAATTAATCAAATAAGGCTTAATTAACCATGAAGATCATTTAGTGTAATTTAGTTTGTGCTGAATGATCAATAGAGAGATTTTTGGTCATTTAGGAGTTTGTTTTAGATGAACAATGATTTAATTGAACTAATCATCTTTTATGATCATGGGATTATACTAGGAGATCAGTGAAAAATTTTGAACCTTCCATACAGTCCAACATTCATCATACAGTACTAAAGGGGAGAATTGAACTAATAGAACTATACAAATAAGGATGACTAAATTAAAATTTAGGGTTTTCTTGGAGCTTATTATTTAAGATATCTTATTCAAATTGAGAGAGACTTTTGGTCGTCAAGCGGCTCGAGTCTTCACAAAGAGAGAGAGAGAGAGAGAGAGAGAGAGAGAGTTTGAAAAGAGATCATTGGCAAGGGAGATAAAGGTGTTGTTGAGAGAGAGGGAGAATAACCTTATGGGATCAAGGAGTTAGAGAGGAAGAGAGAGTCTACACATGATTTCTCCACCAACATCAATCTTCTACCTCCATAAGTCAAGAATTTACTTGAGGCAACCTCTAGGAAGAACTTCTTACAGTCAAAAGGCCACCGGCTACTCCACTACACCATTGGTTAAAGGGATTCAGCTACTCCACCGCACCATTGGTGAAAGGGATTCGTCTACTCCGTCGCACTGGTTTGTTGGAAGAGATTCTTGTAAGGGCTTCTTCACCTTACTATGGGAGTAAAAGGATGGACACTAATGAGTTTAGTGCAATACCAGGAGAGGAGGACTCCAACGAGTGGACGTATGTCATGTTGACTGAACCACTATAAAATTCTAGTGTGTTTGTTCTTTTATTTTTTGTAATTTATGTTTTGCATTTTCTTCTTTTACATATTTATTTTCATATAATCTGGTCTGTGTTGTGATTACTAAGATGCAGAACTTGTGATTAATTGAGATTATTTTTTTATGTTGAAATGAAATAAAAAGTAGAAAAGAAAGGAATAAAATTATATATATTTATTTTGTATAAAAGTCCTAAAGACAAAAAAAAACCTTTTTTATCAAGGGATTTACAAGGGTTGAGCATGACCCCAATGTGTCTCTGGAGTATGAGTATGTTTTTGCTGATAATTAAATAGTTTCAATATCAAATTGGTTGAAAAAAATATAATCAAAACATTAGAAAAAAATACATGAAGATATATTAAGATAAAAAGGTTCTATATATTACAAGCAAAAGCTGATTGTTCCAATCTTAAATATCATACACATTTCAATAAAAGCCACAAACACCACATACAAAACAAGTGGTAACTATGAATAATAAATGAATTAAAATAAGTATACATCAATAACCCAACATGCAAAATAAGTTAAGTTTTCAATTTCAAGGTTAAGGACCTATGTTCATTAGGAAACAATTTTTGAAAATCTAATTTCATCAAAATGATGCATAAAATTTATACAAATTTAATAAGAGAAATAAGGAAAAACCATAAAAATTAATGAGTATATGACTAATCTTATACACTACTTCAAATATTATTCCAATTTAGTAAAGCTAGAAAAATGATGGGCTTCAAATCATTTCACATTTAAAACACATTTTAATAATGTCAATAGAAAATTCAATGGCAATGTAGATGTCATACATTTTTAAGTAGTTGTTGCTTAAAATTATATGGTAACTTTCATACATTGAAGAAACATAAATCCAATTTAGAATAATGTGTTTAAAATATTAAATTAACACAAGAAAAGAAATATATCCAAAACAGACTTAAAGGACATGCATAATCTTCCAAACCTATTTTGAGATATAGAGGCAGCTGAAAGGCATTTTGCGACTCTTCTTCATTGAACCCAAATTCTACCCCCTGAATTTTACTAAGTGATTGCAACTGGAGAAACCTGCTCTGAAGGATGAGGCCGAGTAGCTCTTTGGTGGAAGAATTGTGAGGAGGAGTGCCCGTCGATATTCTCCCCGCTCTGGCAAGGGCAGTGGTGGTTGGAAAGCTTCTAGACATGGCAATTTTTAGAAAGTTTTGGAAGGTAAGGAATCAGATGTTTGTGAATAAGTTTTGATGGTTGTTGATGTCTCGACTAAGGAGCTTGAGTAAACATTCAACTCATTTGACAATAAACCCCTTCACGACACTTCTTCATTAGGGTCCATTCATAATGCATTTGAAAATGAATCGCCTTTGTTCCCTTGAGCTCTCCCTTTGCGAACTCATGCAGGCTGGGGAGAACAAACCTCAAAGGTAAGGGTCCTATGTAGCTTCGATTAGGCCCAGGCAAGTCCAAATGTGGTTTTGGAAGCTCGTGATTCTAGTTCAGGGGTGGAGTTTTCTATTAATTTGGTCGCATGCCATTGGTGGACCGGCAACTGATAATGTAATTGATTTGAGCTATTATGGAGATGTAATTGCAAAGGAGTGTTGAGATTTTAATGCACCTTTGAATTCTACTATTGGTTCTATGTTTTATTATAGGTGTTTAAAGCTATCTGATGCAGCCATTCATGAGAATTCTAAATCTATAAACTGTACATCATGTGCTTGGTTAAATGCCTCATCAAAAACTGCTTGTTTGGATGTCCAAACAGCTTCTCTTCAGTAGCCCTTCATACTTCCTTTTCGTTCTAAACCTGGCCAAGAACCTCCCAACGCATGGAATAGGTCAAAAGTCTTCAAAATGTATGATGTCTCTAAGGTGGTAGTTAGTATCACGACCCAGCCTAGAGAATTGAATTAAAGAGGAAGGAACAGACGATCATATGGTAAATTAAATTTGCATTTCTCAAATCTATCTCCAATACACTGAAAGAGCCATTAAGAATAAAAAATATAAACTAATATAAAATGAATTAAATACCTTTCATTTGGTGCGTCGCATCTATGGTACACATTTTCTTCTTTTCTATTCATTTTGATTATAATAAATTATACTTGAAAAATGTTATAGCAACTAAAAATAAGCCATAGCTCAGTGAGTAAAATATGCTTCTAAATTGCAATAACTCAAGACAATTGCAACAATATGCATGATCCCTTTTCATTCATATCATAAAATAATTATATTTAATCATATCATTTCATAAAGACTTTCCATATATATCTTTCCCATTTCTCATAAATAATACAATCATCACAGGAGCCACCATTCAAATTAGTACCAATAAAGGTACTCTTTTTTCATTTTTATTTCCTTTTTCTTTTTCATAACCATTTCCATTAACTTGCACGGGTACATTGCTTTCTTAGCCAGTACCATAAAGGGGTGTACTCTATCATTCAATATGCACATGGAAGTTTACTATATAAATCATATTATTTACTTTCTCCATATAATTACATTTCAGGTCTTATAGTTTAAAATGATCAATTGTCTTTAATAAAGAAAAATTATATAACCTTAATAGAGAGAAATTAGATAATAACAGTACTTGATGCATCATATATAAGAGAAATATATATCAACATTGTACTTAAAAGACATGAGTACTCACCTTGAATTTAGGAATTCTAATAACGCTAGATTAAAACCTATAAAAAATAACTTCATTAAATTTAATTAATTATTTACTATTAATATTCTCTAATTTAATATTTCAAAACTTATTCTCTTTTTAAATATACTTGAATTCTTAAAAATAATCATAATGTATTTCATTAATTAAGATTTCTTTCATTATTATATTTTAAAATACATGTTGTTTGCTCTCTCTTTCTCTTTCTCAAAGTCTCTCACATTAATTGATTCCTAAAATATTTATAACAATTAAAATCTCATATATTAAAATTTACACACATACTTTTTATTTCTCCCACTCTATATTTTTTAATTAATTCATATATTCTATATTATTAATATATTATTTATCACTAATCATTTAACTCCTTATTTGCTTAATTAATTTCCTAATTAGCATTTTCATTTAAAATCAATATTTTATTTAAATATTATAATCTCTCAAACTTACACTCTCTCTAATTATTTGCTTTTAAAATCTTCAATTTAAATTTGATTATTATTACTATATTTTATAAAATATCTCATTTCCTATACAATTTATCTCACCAAAACTTTCTTTCTTCCTTGAAATTCTTCCTTCCTCCACCATCAAACCAAAGTTTATATCACTTGGATTCTTCCAACATAAAAATCAAAATATTTTTTCTTATTATTTCTTCAACTTAAGAAACGAGAAATGAAAGTATATAACCTCAAATTAAATCATTCATTTTTCCTTAGGAAGGAATTCCAAAAATCCAAATTCTTCTTCTCTCTTTTCTAGATTTCCCTTTAACAAAACTTATCTTTTCCTTAGATTAATCACAACAGAAAATCAACCAAGAGAAATGATTGTTCTGATTGTTCTGTGACTTTGAATATGGAGTCCGTCCATGCCGTCTTAGGTAGACTTGAAAGAGGGTTAGTTGGCAAGCTTATTGGAGGAAGATTGCCTTTTTTTTGTGTTAAGCAATGAATTAAATCAAAAATGGTCAGTGTTTGGAGATTTTTAGCTCCTCTCCATCTCTCAGGATGGTTTCATTTGCCTTTCTGAATCTGTCAAGGGTTGTGATGCTGTCCTTATGGTGGACTGTGCATTGTTGGTTGGTTTATTATTGGTTTGGATCGTTGGTTTTCTTCCTTTTATCCCAAATCAATGATGGGCCTATCTTCTCCTATTTGGATTCGCCTTCCTTACTTGGCACTTTTATATTAGGACAACACCAACCTTGCTCGTATAGCTTCTTTCTTTTGCCAACCTCTATGGGTTGATGCTCAAACTAACTCTTGGAGGAGAAATTCTTTAGCTCGAGTTTGCGAGAAGATGGATCTTGGTGCCAAGTTCCCTCCAGGAGTTTGGATCTCTAGGCTCCATGACTAGTTCTTCTAAAGAGCTGAATATGAGGGGATCGCTCAACTTTGCTTCCATTGTGGCTTTGTTGGGCACAACATTAGTCATTGTCCCAATGTTCCTCAAGCCTCTAAGAAACCTTCGCAACAACCACCAAAAAAATTTGCTGAATTGCGTGAAAAATCTATCACTAATTGCTGCCCTCCCATGTAGAATATTGACCAAAATTTATCTTCCACTATCCAATCAGCCCTCAACCTCCCTCATATGGAAAGTGAGCACTTTGCTTCTGCAATAATGCAATGTGCGAAAGAAGGGCAAATTCCTGAAAACTATGGACCTTGGAGTCTAGCTACTTCTAGAAAATCTAGGAGACAAAAAAAGAAGAATTATAATGTTGGTATTGGAGGACAGTAGGCTACTCCCCCTTCCTCACAAGTTACTAGTGGGGATGTTAGGGAACCGGCTAAGCATATTGCTTCATCTATGAGTTGTGATCTCTCTAACATTCCATTGAAGTTCTCCACTGAGGCTTTCCTCTTGCATCCTAGGCGTTCTGGCCCAAGTAAAGATAGAATCTCCATGACTCGTTTTGCTAAAGAACTTCAACACTTGGGGCCACTTACTAATCATCCATGGAAGCGAAAGAAGGAGGATGTTGGGGAAGACTCCCATTTAGGTTTTCATTACATATTTGAAAATTCTTAGCTTGGTCTATGCTTCTCTATTCTTTGTTTTTTTTTATTGAGGAGGGCTTCCTTCTTCCTAGTTGGTACTCCTTGCATACTTTTTGACTTTTTCTTACTGATTTTTATTTTTTGTTAAAAATAAAATAGAAAGGCATGAAAATAGGAATATGACACGAAATAATACCCACTCTTTTAACATTGGAAAGGTTATTGTCCTTCTCAATATATGTAATAAAGTGCAATTTTGGACTTGCATCTTGCCTTGAATGCCAGCTAAACCATCTAACTGCTTTAAAATCTTGTTGTTCGGTCTTATGAAAGATGGGTAAGTTATTATTATTTAGATTTTTAGAATATAGGGATGACATTTAAAGAAAATCTTAAGTGGCCTTATACTTTAGGAAGGGTAATTATGTATCTAGAAGTAAATGCTATATAAATTTTTTTTTTAAATTTCTTTCTAATACATTTCATGAAAATTGACTTTTATGCAATAATTGGCATGTGAACTTTTAAAAAGGATTAGAAAATAGAATTTATCCTAAGGAGTACGCTTCCTCTAATAAAAAATTGAACCCTCATAGCTCGAGTGGTCCCTTTTGTATTTGCAAATAGGGAGGTGCCTAACAAGAAGAGAAGGATGGATATGTTTTTATGTGGCCCCAGATGAGCTCTAGCTTACTTTCTACTCTAATTATCTTTTTATGTTATCCTAAATTTTTTATTTGTTTATAAGTTGAAAAAGGTTTTATTTCTTAAGAGCTTATGAAATATCCTGGCATAAGCCCATGCAAGAAAGAAACCTATAAAAAGCAGGCAATTTCTAATACACAATCAATATAAAAAACATTTAATAAACCATAAAGCACAGTAAAAAGTCCAAAGTCCTTTTGGAAAGGTCCACTTAAGACAACCCAAGGTTTTCTTAAACGTAAAAGTAGTAATGCTCCACTGATAATAACCCAGATTCTACTACTATGAAAAGACAAATCTTTTAGAGTGAGGCAATTTTATCTTCAAATCTTCTTTCCCATCTTGGTTCTTTTCCTTAGTCTCCTTATTGTTCACGTTATTTTCTTCAAACTTCTTTTATTTTTATTTAACAGGGTTTACAAATGAAAAGAACTCTCCATTAAAAGATTTTCTTTCATCTTTAGCTCTCTAACTTTTGGAAAAATGTCTCATTTTATAGATTTTCATGACTCTTTTTAATAAATTATATGTTACAATAAAATGTCTATATATTCTCTGCAGATTTGTAAAGCAGTTTATATAATAATCACACATCACATCAAAAGCATCAGAGAATAAGAATCATAAAATATATTAAACAATAACAACTGGCACTCATTCACACATCAATAATTTTCCACATCACAGTGAAAACACATAAAAGAAATTGGTATAGCCTAATGTTAGAGTTGTGTGGTTCGGATATATCCTAACTTCTTTTATTATTTCAAGTTACCTACCATTCTATTTTTTATTTATTTTAGGCTAAAAGTTGTTTAGTTTGAATTCAAGTTTTATTGATTTAATATTTTAAAATTTATTTTAAAGTTAATTTTAAATGTTAAAGTTGATTAATATTTGCTTTTCTAAAGTCCTTACTTTAATTAGCCATTTTTAACCTTTATGAATCCAATACACATATGTCCTCCAAATGGAAACCAACATAAGGTATAAAAGCTTCAAAATATAAGTATTTATTACTGATTTCTTAATGGTTTTTTATGTTGAATAGCATTTGTCTTTAATAAACTAGGGCTACGAGGTTTATTTTACCCTCATTAGGGCTAGCTTGTAGCCTTGTGAGCCTAGATTACCAAACAATCACCTTTATTCATGTTTAATATTTTTTTTTTATTTTTTACTAAATTTGTTTATTAATTTGAATATTTTCTGAATTATTTAGATTTTATTAAATTATGGATTATTTAATTATTTCTTTAAATATCTTGGACTGGAAGCTTGACTTTTTTATCTACATTGAATTCTAGCAGTTTTATATTTTTAATAAATACTAGATATAATTTGTGATTCAATGCCTTTGAGCTTGTGTTAATTAGATATTTTTTTGGAATTGGTTATGATTTTTATAAGTTTATCTGCTTAAATGAATTACTTAATTTCTAAATCAATGTGATTTTTTATTTAAGCCTCAAATCAACTACAAATCTCATTAAATCTTGCCTAAATGTCATAGATGACTATTTATCATGATTACAAGTGCTCGGAAACATTATTACTAAATATGTATTCAGCAACCAGGAAATTTATTCAGCAACCAAGAAATTTATTGCAGCTTGGTTATAGCTTGGAGATGTATTCAGCAACCAGGAAATTTATTGCACAAGAATATTATTACTAAATATGGTGATAATATCTTAAATGTAGAAAAGAAAGCTGGAGCTTCTATTGCTTGGTAGATTCCGTTAGATGGTGGGATGTCCCTCAAACTGATTGTGAGATGGCGAGTTGCTGATGGAAGGAAAATCAATGTTATGATATCTGGCTATTGGATAGATGCTTCAGCACATGGCCTACTATGGCGGATTGTGTGGGACTAGAAGATTTGAGCTTAAATTAGTTCATGCTGCGAAATCGAAATTGGAATATGCAGCTGCTACAATAGTTTTTCAATGAAGATCTTATTTTTTTGATTTTGCAGATCCCTATTGATCATGAGGCTGATATGGATAATTTAGAAACATTGTATCATCACAGTGGGAATACTATCATGTCCATGGCTTATGAGGAATCAATGAAGCAGTGGTCCAAGGAGGATAATTATGAATTTGAAAATTGGTTAAGAAGTCTAAAGTTAAACCCAAGAGTGGAGCTATTTTGGTGGAGAATGAGTAAGTTTGCTATTCCTACTTTTGAATTCCTAAAGTATAGAAGATTGGTCCTTAATGACGAATGCCCTAGAGGTTGCAAAGAAGTAGAGAGCTATGCTCATATTGTGGTACATTGCAAATTCATCAAGGAGATTATTCTCCGGTTAAGAGCATCGGGAATCTACATTCCAATTTTTAAGTCATTGGAGCATTGTTTGGAAGAGGTTAAAAGACACTCTTCTCAGTTTCCTAACATGGTTAGAATCTACTTTACAGTAGTTTTTCTTTCATGGAAGAATTGAAAAGATCTAGTTGATGGAAAGACTACTCCATCTAGTTCTTTAGTAGCTGCCAGTGTTCGATTTTTAACAAACACGAAATTGTATCCATATCTAGACAACTGGGGTGCTAATCTCCTAAAGGAGTCTACTAATTCTTGGCACCCTCCGCCGCTAGGATGGATAAAAATTAATGTTGATGCTGCTTTGTTGGATTCCAATAAAGCTGGTATTGGAGGCGTGTTTAGAGACCATAGAGGAAGGCTTTTATTGGCATTTGGAAGGACGAAGCTACATTGGGATGTCTCACAACTTGAGTTAGAGGCTGTTTTGGCTATTAAAGATTTCATACAACCATGGATGTTAGAGAGTAAAGGGGTGATTATTGAAGGAGACAACATAAATATCATCACTTTTATTCAAGATTCTTTGAAGAAAATGAAGTGCCATTTCAATAACAAGATTAAGAAGGATTTTTTCTATGATTTCGAAGAAGTTTTTTTTAATCATGTTCATAGAGGTTGTAATAAGGTAGGCGATGTTTGTTCTACTTTGGCTTTGCATGAAAGTTTTTCTTTTGATAGTTTTTCCTTTGCAGATATTCCTTCTAAATTGTCTAGTTTGTTAAAGAAGGAATGTGAGGCTTATATTTCTTGTAGTTAGTTCTTTCTTCAATGCAATTTGCAATTCCCTCAAAAAAAAAGTGCTAGGAAACATTTAGAATTTTTTTTTTTTTTAATTTTTTATTTAACTAATAATTTATTTCTGTTATTATTTAATTAATTTTCATTTTTCAAGAATTTAAAAGTGCTTCTATTTTTTTCTTTATTTAACATTTAATTTTGAGTAGCTTGAGCTATAAAATATATTTTAATGATTTAATTTGAATTAATTATGAATTAAACAAAATTCTAGGTGAACTATCTGAAGTGATTTTGGGTGTTCTATTTGATAGAGAAAATTATCTCCAAATTCTTTTGAAATCCAAACCCTAGGTTCATTAGAACTATAAGTTCAATCTCAAGAAATTTTTTAGTCATTGGAGCCCTCCTAAGGTTTCAATTGAATTTCCTTAGTAAATATATCTATACACATGGAAATTTCCCCAGGGTAATCTAGACTTAGAGGGGGATGAAATCATTGACTATCTAATAATTAGAAAAATCATAAACAATCAATATAACACCAAATCCTAAACTTATATGGATTGACCTAAATCACATTTCAAAGTTTTAGGTCAAATTCTTACTTATGAACTTAGGGTAACAGAATGAAGCCCTTAGAGTTTTCAAATTGTCTTAAGTAATTTTGGACAAATATAAAACATGTCCAAGAATCATCCTTAAAGATTGAAGCCAATATTAGTTTTGATTTGTGAATAATTTCAAAAATACCATAGATGGTATTTCAAAAATTATTTTTTAATCCAATTACAATTATTTGGAACCTTAGGCCTTTTTTAGTGCTCCTCAAGCCAAATCCATAGAGCCTAATTGGATAATTAAGTGAGGAGATTAATTTTCAAAAATTGAATGATTTTCTATAATTTTCCTTAACAAAATTACACAGTCAATTGCTTAGGAATGTATAAATAGTTTAGTAGCCCTGAGTCTTGTAGTGAGTTTCAAGTTATTTCTGATCAAATACTATTTTCCAAGAAGCAACAATAGTATGTGTTTCATCAATAATAACTTCCATTAGGTGTGCTTAAAAGTATGACCATGGATTCCTCAGTAAGATCACTAGTGCAAATACAAATTTTTTTCCATAATGGGGTATATGTGCTCTGCTCCCTTCAAAAAATTTATTTCATAGTATATTATTCACTACTTCTTCCCTTCTTCTCTAACTAATAATAAACTGATGTCATCTTCGACCAACCCAAGATATTACATCTAATCTTTGACTCGTCTTATGCACTAGAGTACAAAATGCAAGGAGAGAAGAAGCTTAAATTAATAAAGATCGTGCTGAATGACCTCACTATCGTACTGTATGATATGTTTACCCAATTTGAATAGTTTGTCTAAACTATTATTTAGATCATATTGGATATATCTAGTTCTTAAACATAGGGTGTTCTCTCCCCTTAAGCACGCCTAGGTTTCCCTCCTGGGGCATCTTGAATAATCTTGGTGAGCCTCTCCTCCATTTCCATCAAGTCGTGGTGAGAGGTATAATTAGAGTTCTCTATGTCCAATGATAATTCATAGTTACTCGACTTTTAAAGTTTGGCCTATTTTTTCATCATTAGAATTAATCTGTGCTCATCACACCATAGAAGATTTTGGATACAAATGTATCTATGGGTGACACCTAGCTTTACCATTAGGAAAACTCTATGAGATTCATAAAAAACCTATGTGAGAATAGAGAGAAAATTGTCTATGAGAAAATGTGTGTATAAGTATTCAAGAGGCTCAAAATCTTAACAAGTTAAATGATCCAAAATGCTCCTTTTTACCTTTTATTCATAGGGATATAAGGGCTACAGGAAAAGACTACATCATGAAAGAATTTTAAATATATGAATTTAATAACTTACAGTATATACCACCCTAGACATGTGACACCTTTTGACTAGCTGAGGGAAGAATAATGTTTTAGGAATTTGATAAACTATCTCTAGGAGAGCCCAATAGCACTAAGTAGGTTTAGGAAAGTTCACTTGGCTAAGTCCATTGGCAAGTATTAAGCTAATGGTGCCTATAATCTGTAGGCATACTGGGGTTACCAACAACATGTGCTAGGGCCTCAAAGCGCCTTAGAAGAGGAAGGCACGTGAGATGTTAAAATAGGGTGGAGGAGCTTGAGGTATGGGCAGTCATCACAATGCGAGCTGGGTGCCTCGTGAGTAAAGACTTTCCCTCCGTTGAGGTCAGCGAGTGTGAATCACGATACCCACACAAGATTTTGGCGAGTAGCCCTGTTGATCAACCACCAATGTGGTGAATGACGCATTACTTGATCTTTGAGGATCTTTCATCGCCTCCTATGAGGGACAACCTCATATTGAAGGCTTGGGTGAGTAACACCTATTGATCATTGGGCGAATGCATCTATGCGCCTTACTAGATGCAAGTTCCTTCATCGTGACAATTGACTACCAACTGCGCAGCTGAAGATTTATGAGAGTTTAGAGAGCATTTTGTGAAAATTTTAGAACATTAAAAACCTACTCCATTGTAAAATATTGTGAAGCAATTTTAGCACAACTAAAAAAGAAAAGAGTAATGGATACGTTCATTAAAAAGCTTTAATTTCTTTAAGGTCCAATAATTTAACATCTGAATTTTCGCTCAAAAATTCAATTTTTAATATTTTTTTTATTCGTGATTATTTAAAGTAAAGGATCGTTCATTAAAATTCTTTATCTAGACACAAATTGATCCACAATGAAACATTACCTAATTTCATTTCTTGTTTTAGTAACCAAATTAAAAATAACTGTAATGAACATTGAACTCCTTAGTCGAATGAAATTCAATTTTTAAAGTTAATGAACTGGAAAAAGTATATTTTCGAGTAAATGAACTAAAAAATTACTTTCCGAAGTGTAGGTTTCCACAATTTTAGATCCTGAAATATAGAACTATGTGATAGGTTTTTTTTCTTGCCAATACAATTAGAAGGAAGAAAGTAATTAAAATCTGAAGCTTTATTTCATTAGAAAGCAAGAAAACAAAAGCAACAAAGATTAACTTCGTTGTACGATGGAGAATGAAGATATTTCTCAATTAGAACATCATTTGTATAAAATCACATAATTTTTTTCTTTTGAATTAATCATGCATTTTACATGTTTAATTCCACGTTTTTAATATAAATCTTAAATGAATATAAATTTTTATCCAAAAAAAAGTCAATATAGAGAAAAAATTGATAAGTTCTTCACAAATTACTTCAAACTACACTTTGTGGGATAAAATTCTTAAAAGCAACTACTCACAGAGAATCATGTAAGAAATATCTTTTTAAAATTTGATACCAATTAGAAAAAATACATACCATAAAAATTTATATTTCACAAAATGATTTAATAAGCTGCAACAATCCAATAATCATCCAATGATAAAATCATTTTTCACAGGATTCCCAATATGAAAGGAAGTTTCTCTATAAGCTTCTTTTATTTACGTAGGAGTCATTAACTGACCCACATCGTCCAACCCAAACAAGGCACCAAAAGAGCAAACACCTGCGGCCACCACTGCTCCAATCCCAATAATAAAAAACCATCTCTGCCTCTTTGTCCACTCCTGTTTCTGTCCCGTCAAAACATCCTTCTCCTCCAAACCGTCGTCATCATTATCAGAACTCGAATTTTCATACTCATACTCATGCCAATTTAACGATGAAGATGACAAGGAGAAATTACCACAGCAAAGCGGAGATCCAATTTCGGTGGCTTTGGCTTGTTTCACCTTCTCCAAATCCTCAAGGCGCATCCGTTCAGATTGGGAAATGCATTGGGGAAAGGAGGCAAGGTTCTTACAAGAGATTTGGAAGAATTCGGAGTCATAATCTGACGCGGAGGAAGGGAGATCGGCGGTGGAGCGGCTACGGCGGCGGAAGGGGATGGAAGTCTTGTAGTGGTCCCAGTCGCGGCGGAGGCGGTGGTATTGCTGTTGGAGGGAGATTTGGTTGCCTTCAGAGGTTGGCATTGTGTATGAACGAGATTTGGTTTGGTGGTGGGGGAGAATGCGAGTGGGGAACTCGGAGATAAAAGAAGTGGGAATTTGGAGGGAAGGAGGGATTTGGAATTTGGAAACTGATTGATGAGTTGGTATAACTGATTTAGCTACTTGTGCGGTAACTGCTTTAGCGAGTTGATTGATCAATTTGCGGGGATTAAAGAATACATGAAAGGAGAAGCAATGTGTTTTGAAATAAATGAGCAGATTAAATGAAGTAAACTTATTTTAATTAAATCGGCTTATGGAATATAATGTACGATGTTGATTGGATAAAATGATATGCTTTGTTCTCTTATTAATACAAACAAATAAATGAAACATTATTTTATATAATCTGATTAATCTACGGATGATTTTGCATGATGCTGGACCATACAATAAAATGAATGATTAATTGGAATTAATACTTTCTGTATCAATCAAGCAATTTTTTATTCAACCAAACATACCAATGAATCATAGCGTATGTCGTAATGTATAATCTTCATTCTGTGTTCTTAACACTTCTTTAGAAAATTCATCAGATCAAAATTAAGATTGGAGCAACTAAATAGAGAAAACATAAAGAAGAAATGCTAAAGTGGCTCCGAATCTTAATGTTGCAAAAAGATCCAAAAAATATCTTCATCATTTATTAATATGGATCCAAGGGATATAATAAAGGTTAAATAATGAAGGAATAAGAAAATATATTGACTTAAAATGATTCTTAGTACAGACTACCCCATACATGATCAGTCGCTTCCTAACAAGGTTAGGAGAATGATCCTAAATGGCTCTTAATGATCTATCTTTGGGGTGAGTCAAGTAGTGTCAAGTACGCTCAAGAAAATATGCTTGAATATTCCATTAGAGAGTGTCGAGCTAAGGCAGGCTAGAACTAGTTAGCTTATTAAGGTTGTCGAAGACCTGCACTTGAACCTTGGGTTGCATTTGAAGAAAAAGGCAAGTGAGTTGTTATTTTGGAAAGCGAGAGCTCTATGTCAGATAGTCATTGAATGATGAGCTAAGTTTCTCGTGAATAGGCTGATTCCTATAGTTAAGCTTGGTGACTATGTGTGAAGATTCTTGCTCCAAATTAAGGTAAGTGACACTAATAGTTCACTTCTTGTGTGGAGGATGATGAATTCCTTGTTCAATGAGGAGCATTGATTGCCCACTATGGAAGAGGGTCTACATTTTTAGGCCCCAACTAGTAGTGCTTACTAATCATTTAAGTGAGTTCTCTTATATGTCCTAGACAAGTAACTCCTACTAATCATTAGGCAAATTTGCTTATTAGTCTCACTAACTTCACGTTCCTTCATTATGTCATGCCGACTAACTTCTAAACACTTATAAAGGTATATGCGAGTTTACATTTTGTTCCCTAATTAACTTGATCCTCTCATTATCTAGTGATAAAAATGAAAAGTGAGTGAAAATGATTAGTATTTAATAGGGTTATCAAATTGTAATGTGAAAGTAAATATAAAACCATAACCCGTTGTACTATAGCCTTATTAGTAGCACTAATTAATGTGATGCCACCTTCTCCACTATCTCCTATAAAAATGGGTCCATTGTTTGAGAACTTTTACTCTCTAAGATCCCTAAGAAACATTGTGAGGAATGCAAGTACTATAAATGTTAACCCACGTATAAAGAAACCAAAAAGCAGAGGAAGTTAAAATCCTGTAAACATACCTTGTATCCGTCGGATCCTCGAACCCTGCTGAAAATGCGCCGATTCGGCGCCGTTCGCATCACTTCCCGTAAATCTTGCGAGCTCGCCTCGGTCGAACATCCATACAGGTCGTTAAATACCTGAGAGAATGGAGTCTTTACGAATCCATCGCACGCAAGAAGCTCTCGGCTCCTTCGCTCTCTGTCGCAAAACCAACGCAAAAGCCCCACTCAACCCACGATCGGACACCTTCCTCCCGATCTCCAACCCAGCAGCCGATCGCAGCCTCCATAGGCGAGCTCTATCCGACCTCAATCGAACTCCAGGCGACCACCAGAAGCTCCGACTTCCGACCCCTGTCCGTCGATTCCTCCCACAAGCCAACAGAGAGAGAGAGAGAGAGAGAGAGAGAGAGAGAGAGAGAGCTCCTTTGTTTCTCTAACCTAGCCGAAGACCTCCAGCCGCCCCATCCAGCCGAAGATCCTCTGATCGATCAAGCCGCAAGCTCCCGTCATTGCTTCCGATTCCCTTGCCCGACCGAGCTCCACACCTGGCCGACCCTACCCTAGCCGATCTCCCTTCCTCCAGTGCCGACGCCCCAGCCGAACCTCACCTAGACGACGTTCCCTGCCTGCGGGATTGAAAGTTACGACATTTTGATCGGACAAAACGGTGGGAGCTCGCTGTGAGGGTAACCATTTCCCTTCCTTGTGCTCCTTTCGCTAAATCACTCGAAACAGAGAGTTTAACTCTCTGCCTAAGAGAGTTACACTCTCTGTTAGCTCTATATAGCAGGATTTGACTAAATCCAGCTCAAATCAAGCACAAATCCTACCTAAATCTCGCTCTAATCCTGTATAAATCTTTTCTTTTAATTTAATCTCTGCGTTTATTTGAATTAATTGTAATTAATTGAAATTAATCATAATTAGTTAATTTTAATTTTAATTAATTAATTATTATTGTATATTAATTAAATTTAATTTAATTTAATTATAATTAATTATTTTTTTAATTTTAACTAGTTATTAATCAATTATAAGTTAATCATAATTAAGCGAATTTAATTATGATTACTTATTTTTAATTATAATTAGTTATCAATTAATCATAATTTAATTATAATTAAATATAATTAATTATAATTAGTATTTTAATAGTAATTAATTATTATTAATTATAACTAACTATTATTAATTGCAAAATTCATTATAACTAATTAAAATAACAAAAAAAAAGATGTTTCTCCCCTCTTGCCTCGATCCACGTACCAACACCACCGGTCGCCAAGGTATAACTTCCAAACTCTAAAAACTCCGAGAACTTGTTCTCGTCGTTCGCGGCGAACCGGAAAACCGCCTATACACGCTTTCATAAGCGTGGTGGGATGGGACCCCGGTGCGGCGCCTACAACGAGGCGGGTAATCACCTCAAAATCCTATCCTCGGCGTTCGTGTCGAGCCGGCAAACCGCCTATACACGCTTTCTTAAGCGTGGTGGGAAGGGAACCCGGTGCGACACCTACGACGAGGCGGGTAGGCCCTATACACGCTTTTCTTAGCGTGGTGGGGACGATCTTAAGTACCCGCTTGCGGGGAAACAACTGCTTTTCTCTTGTAACAGGCATGTTTGAAGACCCATACACGCTTTCTTAAGCGTGGTGGGGGATTGAAGACTTTACACGGCCGCGGTGTCCTCGAAAGAGGGCATCTACCATACACGCTTTCTTAAGCGTGGTGGGAAAGGCCCAGTTTTCGTAATTTCTCCTAAACGGGGGAGACGCCGGGAGGCTGCCGAAATTTCGGGTGAATGGAAGACCACTTGGACCTGACTTGAGCAAAATTTGGACTTGATTTGAACTCATAAGGACCTTATGAACCGAACTCAAATGAATATAAAAATCTAACCTAAATCAAAGTCAATTAAACGATGTAGAATTGAACTCATATTTGGACAAGATTTGGGACTTGAATTCGAACTAGTGGACTCTTGGACAGCAGGGAACCGGTTTGAACATTCATAGAAGATTTAAACAAATGAAAGCGAACTCAAACAAGAGCTGAAACTTGAACTCAAGGCAAGAATTTATAGACATTGAGTTTGGGTTGAGCAATATCAAGACTTGAACTTGTAACATCAAGTGGAATTGAGACTTGAATTTGCAAATTTTTGACTCAAATCCGAATGAACTCAATGTAACAACAAGGGACCACTTTGAATATTCACAGGGGACTTGGACTTGCATTTGATTTGAACATGAAACGAGGTGAACAAGGACTTAGAAATTTGAACTCAAACAAAGTCTTGGGTTCGACCGTACGGGACTTGACGCAAAAGAATTTGAACACAAAAGACTTGAACTTGTATTTGGACACGAATTGATTGAGGAAGTGTTTGAATCTAGGCAAGATAAACCCAAGTAAACATTGGAAGAATCTCTTTAAACCCAACGGGAAAACTTGAACATAATCATGTGACTTGGAGCACAAAGAAACTTGGATTAGTTTTGAGCCACAAAAGACTTGAATGAGCTTGAATTTGAACAAGACTATAGGGAACGATTTCTTGGACTCAAATGAACATTGGAATCAAATGAGTTTGAGCCTAGGAGAATGACGATGAGAAGATTATAGCAGTTTTTTTTTTCCTAATCATATGCTCGATAGCATGAAAGGATTGTAATGCTCACAAAAAAGGATATACAATGAATGAGAAAATTCAAACGATTCAGAGCATTCAATCAAATCAGCTTACAAATGGGAGCAAGTGATATCTGTATCTATCATGCAAGTAAATGCTACTAGAAGAATTTGGCATGTAACGTATTATGAATACAATAACACCATCACAACCAGCATCTACATGCAAACAAGTAAGTGGAAATCCATAGGAAATGAGAATTGGAAGGTGTATACAGCTGATTGTAAAAGAAAATATATCAATAATGCAAGTCCACCATGCAAGCTATAAGGATGATGCATAACTTATGATGTTCACCATGACTCATACATAAGAAACAAACTTACAGAGTAAGCAAGCATGAAGAAATGCAAAAGTGCCCGTATCACCAGCAATAATTCAGCACACAAGTGAATACACTTGAACTTGCAGGCAACGAAATTGAAGTTGGTAGTGAGCTTCACATCAGTCATGTGAGGAGACTTCTTATGTATACAACTCCCTGCAGTCGAGAGCAACATACATGAAGATGAATATAGTGAACCTGCATGTAATTGAGGAGGCCCACAGGAAGTTTGCAAGCGGTCACTCCTAATACATATAATGATCTGTCTACAAATGGCGCAGTAATACACTTGCAAATGGTGATAATATATAGGCTATGAATATGACGATTCCTCTCAAGTCAATACCAACTTGTAACTAAATTCATCAAATGTATGCAAGTGAGGAGAGATAACACATGATGCATATGACCAATGATCGTCTAACATCAGTTGAATGCACCGCCTCCCTACAAGCAAGAGTAGATGATACGTAGCGAGGCGTAAATATCTACGAGGTTGTAGGAGACTCGCAGTACGCACTATATGCTATATGCAAGAAAACGCCGGACGATACACAACAAAGGAAAATGTTCACAGGCCTTTCTAGCAGACCTGTTATGCATATTAAATATCGTATACAGGCAAAATGTCAAATGACTGCATCGAATAGAAATGCCTACAAACCATTAAAAGAAACTCATTGTACACCTAATACGCCATCCATAAGAAAGGTACAAGGGAGTTGCTTCAAATGACAACATCTACCAACCAAGCAGGAGATTCGTTAGTGCACTACAATCCCCCTGCAGTAAGCAATTAGTGCACGACAGTCTACCTGTGCAAAGCAGCGAACAACTCAGTTTAGAAGCTGCTACAATACGCCACCGATCCGCAACTTTCATGCAAGCGGAAAGAAGGCGTTTACAAATATTCCAAGAATACCCCTGCATGTGTGCACTTTAATTTGTATACACATAGGTACACTAAAAGGGGAAAATATAATCATAACATGCATGGGCCCTGGCCAGCGTGTTATTGGTATACACGTGACGTCTAGGGATGCTGCGCGGGTCAATAGATTTGAACCCGATCCTCCTATGCAAGCAGATAGGAGTAGACAAGGTTCAATAAATAATTATAAATGCCCCCAAACACCTGCGTGGGCCCCGGCGAGCGTGTTATTGGTACACAAGTGACGTCTAGGGATGCTGCGCGGGTTAATAAGTG
This sequence comes from Dendrobium chrysotoxum, assembly GCA_019925795.1. Classification (NCBI taxonomy): domain Eukaryota; kingdom Viridiplantae; phylum Streptophyta; class Magnoliopsida; order Asparagales; family Orchidaceae; genus Dendrobium; species Dendrobium chrysotoxum. Next base: position 35,488,608 of record CM034303.1, on the reverse strand, counting down.
AATTCAAGTTCGAGCCCGATCCTCCTATACGGGTAGATAGGAGTCGATATGGCTCGAACCATTAAATAAATATGCAGTCGTGAGATCGACCGAAATATTTATTTTATACATTCATATTAGGCCTTCAAGATCTATAATCAAGAGAATTCACTAACAAAGGTCCAAAGCCTACAAAACCCGATCCTCTATCGACCAGTAGATAGAGTCGACAGGGTCCAATCAATAAAATATAAATGACCCCATACACCCCGATGATGGCCGTGTTGAATGCAAATCTCAACCGGAGGGGTTTACATCAATCATCCCAAATACCACCCAAACTCCCACAAAATCCAAAACTCCACAAAACTCCCAAAATCCCAAATTCCCTATAAAATCCAATCTTCTGAAAAATCCCAAAATCCAAAAATCTTTCCAACTCCAAGATATTTAAAAATTGAAATCCAACTATCAAACTGCTTAAAGCAAAATCCATCCATCCTCCGTAACAGTTTGCCGAGGTTGTCAAATTAAAATTTACTTCAGCTCACATAGAGCTAATGGCAGGTCGAAAATATCACTAGGATCCATTCTCAAACAATCTCCTGCCAGCAAGGATGTGGTACGAGTCCTCTAACCGGCAGTTTCGCCGTCAAATGGCACTGCATGATAAACGGTTATGACTCAGGGCCCTCTGAACCAGGTGGTCGCCGCCAAATGGCATCATTATATTATGGTTATGGCCAGAGCCCGTATGCTCCCCAATGGCATCAAATCCTTGAGACATGAATCAATAGGATATGATCGATATGGCACAAAGCCCTCTGTTAGCTAAGGTGGATTCAAATTTGTCCCCTTAGACAAATACTCCCCCCAGGTCTACAAGGTACCCTTGGACGAAGCAACCCATGGCTACCGACAAGAATCCTTCTATCAGGTTGGGTCGACTACCTCCTCTGACTAAGTAGACCAGGACCACGATGGCCCGGGATGACGGAACCATGGGATCTTGAACGGGTCTATCATCCATTCCCCCACAATCCGCTTTAAGTGCAAGATGGTGAAATTTCTATTTTTAAATATCAAACCTTCCAAACTCTCCAATTTCTAAACCCATATTGCTACTATACACCAGATATCACGTATATCTACGTATCTGATTGACGACTAGCCTTAATCGAAAGTTCTCTCTCGTTACCGGGAGGGGTAATTAATTATAGGGGCTTGTGCCTATAGGAAACCAAAACTCAGATCATAAAGTCCTCGCAAAATGAGGGCGAAATCTCTGGGTAGTGTCTTATCTACTATCTCATCTGCCTTCCAAAATTTACCTCGAAACTTAGTTCGTTAAAACTCCCCCCCCCCCCCCCCGAAGAAAGCAACAAAATAGCGGGTGGAGGCCGGGGCCGAATTTTCGGAGCCCATAGATTTCTGGCGACTCCGCTGGGGATTGGTTTCTCTTTCCATCTTTGGCTAGTCACCTCAGTGCTATAGTAGTAGCTATTCTCAACCTAGATTCAAACTTTTGGGTCTTTCAAAATGATCATTTAAAGAATCAAAATTTCTGAATATTCTAAGAATGATCATTCAAACAAATTTATCAAGATAACGTATTTAGCAGTATTTTAAATTTATATTATTCGAATTTGCTCGCGAATGTTATCTATTTTTGTTTTCTATTCTGTGCAAGTCTCTGCATTTTTGAAAGTGTGGGGTGATGTATCAAATTTTGATCACTAACCCTTACCTTTCATTTATGCAGATGGATCTACAGAACACACCAATGACTGTCCAGCTGGGACAAGGAGCCAGGATCCAACTGGCAAATGCCATTATTGAAACTGGAAGTACTGGACCTACAATCCAGTTTGGCAGTATCGACTTTCCAGCTATTACCGCAAGAGCTGTTGGTATCCCTTTATGCGGCATTGAATCTGAAGGGCATGCTAGGAGGCCCAACTCCACTGAAACTGCTAGCCGTCGTGTGCATCTGTCAGCACCATGACCTGCTATCAAAGACCCTCAAAGGAGGATTTCAGTGTTTGAATGACTTTCTCAATCTATGGTCCCAACCACCAGAAGGATAGTGACTGATGGGAAAATCTCAGTGGTACCTACCAGGACCACTACGCTGCCAATAGGATCATCTGTACTTGGGAGGAACAATACTGAAGCTTCCTCATCTTGAGGAAGGCCCACCAGGAGGCAGAGAAGGAAGATGAATGCTGAACTCCGAGCTCAGCAGCTATTAGTGCATGTGCATCCCTTGAACCTGCCTGCTCCAGAGCATATATCCAACGTTCCTACCCGGAATAAATTTACTGACCTGAGGTGGGTAAAGAGAAACAACTCAACTGGAGAGCTGAAAAAGTCGTTCTGGGACCGACAGCCTGATGTCCCACCTCCTCAAAAGAAGAAGGAGCCTGAAACTCTCTCAGCTCGAGTCTACAGAGTCCTAGAGACCGTGAAGGAGAGAGGACTGAAAAAGAGAATGTACCAGCGGCCACTTATGGTCGAAGCAAGAAGAACTCCACCAAGAGAGCGTCTGTCTCTTGCTGTGGAGAGAAAGGAAAGAAAATACACCCCGCGCGGTGAGCATCGGGGCGTGACACCTGAACCTCGAGTTCAGGGATCCGCCGCCGAAAGGTCCCGGCAGAAAGAAAAGGAAATCTGGAGGCCAAAGTCTCACAGAGAAGAAGACAATAGAAGAAAAAGAACTGACTTGGGCGTGACATCCGGTACAGCTTCCCGGAGATCCGCCCCCATCAGTAAACAATATCAGAAGTGGGTCCAAAAGAAGACCCACGATGATGCTCCTCCCAATGGTAGACACCTTGGAGAATCCTCCAGGGGATCCCGTCGTTCTATGACCCCTCCCAATAATGAATCTAACTTCGACCGTAGCCCACGGGTTGAAGAGATCTTCCTGCCTAACCAAGAACCAGAGATCCAGTGGCGCCGCCGCTCGGAGATCCGAGTACTAGAAGAAGAAGAAGAAATTTTAGAAGAAAATATTGAAGAATACATGGAAGGAAATCTAGAAGAAAATATGAATGAATACATAGAAGAAAACTTGGAAGAGGTAAATAACACCTTGGACATGGAAGTGGTCTACATGGTGAGACACATCAATGTCGAAGAGGAGGCCTACTACGACGATGATGAAGATGACGATCGTTGGCAACCACCACCTAGACAAGTATACCGGCGCCACCGTGAAGATGGGTCCACCACTGGCAGAGGTGTCCATTCCAAAGAAGAGCGAGAAGAGGCTGAGGAGAATCCCTTTGCTGACGAGAATGTCACGCTCGCAGAAATGCAGAGACAAATGAAACGTCAAATGAGGGCCAAGGATAGGGAAATCTCTCAGTTGCATGAGAAAATGACAGAGAAGATGACCCAAATGACGGCAATGATGCAGATCATGCAGAGAAATGCTGCAGTTGGTTCTATGCCCAATCCTCCCCCTGACCCTCCAAACTTCCAAGTGCCGCAAGTCTCAGGAGTACTGGACACTCCTGAAGGTGGCCACGAGGCTCAGAACATCACATGCCAACCCACTCCGAAGAATATTGCAAGCACCTCCGAGCCTGTGACTGCTGCGCAGCTTGAAGGGATCATTACAGAGAAGATCAAGGCTATTATAGCTTTTGATCAGGCAGAAAAATTGGTAGGAAAAGGTCGCCCATACCCAGCAGAGTACAATCAGGTGCCATATCCGAAGGGATATTCTGTGCCAAAATTCAATGCTTTTGATGGAAATAAAAATCCTAGACAGCACCTGGCGTAATTCAAAGCCACCCGCAGGAACACTGGAGGAAATGATGCTCTACTCTTCCGACAATTCGTTAGCAGTTTGACAGCAGCTGCTTTCGAATGGTACGCTGAACTACCAAATGACACTGTAAAGACTTTTACAGAGTTAGAAACTATATTCGTGAAGAGGTTCGCAAGCGCGACTGAGAAGATAACGATCGCTGATCTTGCCCTGGAAAAGAGGAAGAGGGAAGAATCAGTGACCAAATACATCACTCGCTGGCGTAACTTGAGCATGAAATGTGAGCAGCAGCTTGAAGAAGAGCATGCCGTACAGTTGTTAATGGGAAACATTGATGATAAAATGTAACCCTTCCTGTGCATGGCTACTATCACCACATTTTAGGATCTACTAGACAAAGTGGCAAAGTTTGAGAAATTGAATTTATCAAAATCAGAGAATTATTCTGATAAGCCTAAGAAAACTAAAGCCTCAGGTGCCAGAAGAGGTGAGGCTGACTCCTTATTTTTCTCCAGAGCTGATAAGGAGAAACAGGTGACGTACAATATAGATAAAGGCAAGCAGCCGATGCAAAATCAAGAAAAGCCTAAGCAAGTCTACAACCCTAACCCCCAGCCGAAGCTGATACTTGCGGGGGAAGATAAACCACGAACTTATCATGGCGGTGGAGAACGCCCGAGGCAAACAACGGGAACTGGTGATCGAACATTCCCCTCCCTCAAAGATAAAATGAACAAAGAATATTCATTTAAAAGGGAAAGTGTTGCCAAGCTGTTTCGACAAGCGTTGAAAGCGGGTTTAGAACTGCCAGAGTGCAAGAGACCCGAGGAGTCAAAACATAGTGGCGACCCAAACAACTGCCCGTATCATCGGGTGATGAGTCACCCAATTGAAGATTGCTATGTCTTCAAGGATTGGCTTGAAAGAAAATATCGAAGGGGAGAGCTCACATTGTCCGACAATGTGCTGACTCATCCCAGAAAAGAATCAACTCGGGTAGTTACGACTTCCTCCGTACCCCCGGTTGAAGAAAGAAAAAATAAAAAGAAGCCAGCTCATGAAGAACAGTGGGAGACTGCGGTCTCTAAGAAAACTGTGAAAATGCTGAAACAACTCGAAGGAGTTCGGGTGTAAAATGCAAATCTCCTACGGAGCCAGTGTTAAATCTGAAGGCATTACCTGTGGCACAGGCGTCTGCTTCTAAACAGTTTCCCAACCAAGTTGGAACTTCAAAGTCTGGAAAGAAAAAGTCCTCCAAGAAGAAGACAAAACTGAAGAAGCCCAAGGAGAAGAAGACTGCAACCCAAAGGGTTATAAATAGTCTGGACGAATACTACCAGACCGCAAGGCATCCCTTTAAGCTTGTTGACTTTATGTCAGAGCTCAAGATTGACGAAGCAGAGGAAGCTGACGAGGACCCTCTTCCCACAGAAGTTTATCGAGTCATTTCAGTAACGCCAATAACTCCGACAAAAGAAAAATATGTCAGAGAGATGATCGTTGAAACCTGTCTGGCAACATCGTCAATGGACTACAGCTCAGAGGAGGATCTGTATTTTCCAAATATAGATGAATCTGATCCCGATATAGCGTCGCAGATAGGACATGTAAATCTGGGAAGTGACTCTGGATTAACGAATGAATCTCTAGACACAATAATGGCTGACTCTGAAGAAGAAATTCCATTAAATGAGTCTGAGCCAGAAGAGATCGCTCAAGTGCAGTTGAGAAGTGGCAAGATACTGCCATCTCCGCCAAAGAAGCAGACCTCTAATAAAGATAAGGGAAAAGAGATAGTTGTCAATGGAGACATTGTCTCCAAGGATCCCAAAAAGAAACATACTCCAGTTAAGGGAATAGATTATAATATCTTATCCCATCTGAGGAAGATTCCTGCCCAGCTCAGCATATACGACGCTCTGGTAATGTCTAAGGATCTTCGGGAGACTTTGATTCAGGCTCTCAAGGACCCCGAGAGGTACGAGGCGTATTTTGCTGAACGCAACCTGACTGAGGTCCTGCAAGCTCGTAACGAGCCATTCATCACTTTCAGCGAGGATGACATGATGCTCGGGACGGCAGACCACAATCGACCTCTGTATGTTACTACAGAGAGTGACGATTTGGTAATCAGTCGAATTTTGATCGACCCTGGGTCTCCATCAACCTTATGAGCTTAAAAGCACTAAGGTCTTTATGCCTCAACATGGAACACCCCGGGCCAGATAAGCATATGGTACATGGTCTTAATGAGAAAGGGCAGAAAACCCTTGGATCGTTTATGCTCCCTCTTGTCTTTGGAGAATTCCATACAGAAGCTAAATTTCATGTAATTGATGCTGACACTTCATTCAAGGCGCTCCTGGGCCGCCACTTGCTGCATGAATATGGCGTTGTCCCATCAACACTACATCAATGCATGAAGTATCTCAGGGATGGAGAAGAGTTCAGGATCTCTGGCGACATCCAGCCCTTTACAGTCCATGAAGCAACAGTCTATGAAGATGCGCAGTATTTCATGCCAAAGAAGCAAAGACTGTCAAACTCTCTGAAGGCTCAAGCATCAAACCCAGAGAGTGCAAAGCGACCTGAACAAAAAAGTGAGAAAAAGTAGGTGGGGAGAAAGAAGGCAACGCCGACTCTTCCCAATGAAGCTACCACTTCCACTTCTAAAGAAAGAAAACGTGTACCTCACCTTGGGAGCGACACAGATGAAGATAATGTCACCCCTACAAAATCCCAGAGGGTATGTCATTCGATGGACGAATGGAGTAGGGAGGTCGCATATTCAAATGATGACTATGACTACGACTCTATCTATATGAACACGGTACAAGAGGTATTCTCTAAAAGAATAGATAGCATGTCAATCTCAGATAGCGTGCTCGTAGTCACTCGTATTCCCCTACAGTATTTTAAAGAAATAATTCAACGAGATGTGCATAAAGTTGAAGAACTTGTAACCCTTTATCTGCCTCCAATCAGAAAGGGGATCGAGTCAGGGAATATATTCTACTCCGTAGGAAAGGATGAAGAAGTGAATCGTGATTGGGACCATGTCTTCATCGATTCTGAAGAATTACTACCTACGAGGCTACGTAGGTTTAATACCAAAGGTATTCAAAGAATGTTGCGAAAGTGGATCAATGTTCCCACCCCCAAGCGACAACTTCGTATGTGCCTAAGTCTCTGGTATGGAAGGAATCCACGTCCAATGCGGCGGAAGGAGATGAATGCATATAAAGGTATTGGATTCGTCAGGTGAAAATGCATCCGGAAGGAGACTTGCCGAGCCATCACTTGCAGGGAAGTTGAATCCAATGATGTTCCTGATGAAGAAGCCTACGAAGCTGAGGATTACGATGATCAGCCTCTAGAGGCCAAGCCTGCACCAGAAGAGCTTGAAGATGGTGGACAGGCAACCACTATGGACGAACTAAAAGAAGTCAACTTGGGAACTGAGGATGACCCTCGCGCAACCTTCATTAGTTCCCTTCTGCCAGAAGACCAAGTGGAAGAAATTAAAGAACTCCTCTATGAATTCAGGGACTACTTTGCCTGGACATATGCTGAAATACCTGGCTTATCCCCTGATGTAGCAGTTCACAGGTTAGCAATCAAACTAGATGCAGTACCAGTCAAACAAGCTCCAAGGAGAATGAGATTGGAGATTGAAGAACAGGTGATTGCAGAAACAAAGAAACTCATAGAGGCGGGCTTCATCCGAGAAGAAAAATATGCCGATTGGATCGCCAATATTGTCCCTGTCAAGAAGAAGAATGGACAGATTCGTATCTGTATTGATTTCAGGGACCTCAACAAAGCGTGTCCAAAAGATGATTTTCCGCTGCCTGTATCGGAACTCCTGGTAGACAACACGTCAAACTATGACATGTTCTCGTTTATGGATGGATCGTCGGGATACAACCAGATCAAGATGGCTCCTGAGGATGAAAGGCATACATCATTCAGAACGCCCATCGGCATTTTCTGTTACACGGTCATGCCCTTCGATTTGAAGAATGTCGGTGCCACTTACCAGCGGGCAATGACCCATATCTTTGATGAATTAATACATCAGAAGGTCGAATGCTATGTAGATGACCTTGTTGTCAAGAGCATAGACCGAAAGGATCACTTAAACGACCTTAGGATCGTATTTGAAAGAATCCGGAAATTTGACCTAAAGATGAATCCCCTTAAGTGTGCTTTCGGGGTCTCCTCCGGTAAATTTCTTGGCTATGTCGTTCGTCATTGAGGCATAGAAGTCGATCCCAACAAAATCAAGGCGATCATTGAGATGCCACCGCCAAGAAGCCTCCGTCAACTCCGTTCCTTGCAAGGACAACTGGCTTTCATTCGACGATTCATATCAAATCTGTCGGGTAGGTGCCAGCCATTTTCAAAATTGATGAAGAAGGACGTTCGCTTCAAGTGGGATGAAGAATGTCAGGAAGCATTTGACAGTATCAAGAGATACTTGTTAAATCCACCCATTCTCGCAGCGCCAATTCGGGGAAGCCTCTTATACTGTATACGGCAGCACTAGAAGAGTCCCTCGGAGCATTACTGGCCCAGCAAGATGAGGAAGGAAAAGAAAATGCACTTTATTATATCAGCCGGAGATTAATCGGAGCAGAGATACATTATTCTCCCATTGAAAAGCATTGTCTAGCGCTGATTTTCGCAGTTCAGAAACTTCGCCACTATATGCTCTCCCATAAAATTACTTGATATCAAAGATCGATCCGTTGAAGTTCTTGATGACAAGACCAGCGTTGACAGGTCATTTAGCAAGGTGGGCAGTGTTGTTACTGCAATTTGACATAGTGTACATACCACAGAAATCAGTAAAGGGACAAGCTTTGGCAGATTTCCTCGCCGCACATCCAATCCCTGCAGATTCACCGCTCAATGACGATTTGCCCGACCAACAAATCATGCAGGTTGATGGAGAAGAAAAGTTACCATTTTGGGAGATGTACTTTGATGGGGCATCATCTATCAAGTCTCCCAAACCTCCAAATCTTGCAAAGGCCCAAGCTGACATCGGTCTAGTCTTTATAGAACCCGAGGGAGGCATAATGAGATTCTCGTTCAGTCTAACTGAACCTCGGACCAATAATGAAGTCGAATACAAAGCTCTAATAGCAGGACTGGAGATTGCAATTGATATCCAAATCACAGATCTTCAAATTTTTGGTGATTCTCAACTTGTGATAAATCAAGTCCTGGGCATTTACAAGATTTGTAAACTTGAATTGGCCCACTACCACCGACGAGCTCTTGAGCTTCTAAAACAAATACCGAATGTCAAGATAACTCAAGTTCCTCGAGGATAGAATGCAAAAGCAGATTGTCTAGCCAAACTGGCCAAGGAGCTTGCAAATGAAGATAAGAGGCCACCTATATTCATTGTAGTTGAAAACCGCCGAGTCTTGGAGCCAGCAACCCTACAATTCCCACAGGCAGAGGGAATACCAGGTTCAAGCCAACAGGATGCAACCCCAGTTGATCCTCAACCTCCCCAACAAATCACTATTAAAAATCAACCAGGGGAACGTCCAGCAGTAAAAAGACGAAGAAATGGTAGATTCTCAGAGTCGTGGTTGGATTGCCTAGATGTTGAAGTCGAAGATGATTGGAGGCAACCATTCGTCGACTACTTCAAAGAAAGCAAACTTCCAGTAGATAAATCTCTAGCCGCACAAATTAGAAAAAGAGCATTACGATACGCGTTTGTCAACAATACGCTGTACCGACGAGCTTTTGATCAAATGTGGCTAAGGTGCCTAGGAACCAATGAAGCTGATAAAGTGGTAGAAGTTCATGAAGGACTCTGCGGAGTACACCAGTCGGGTCCCAAGATGGCTACTAAAATTAGAAGAATGGGTTATTACTAGCCTACGATTGTGAGAGATTGTATCAACCACGCTAAGAAGTGCCACGCATGTCTGATTCACGGTGATGTTATTCATCAACCGCCAAATCCGATGCACCCAACAATTGTATCCTGGCTATTTGAATGTTGGGGCACAGACATAATTGGGCCAATAGATCCGCCGTCTTCGGCAGGACACCGCTTTATACTGGCAGCAACAGACTATTTTTCTAAGTGGGCAGAAGCGGCACCATTCAGGGAAGTTACGTCCGAGCACGTGATCAACTTCTTTACCCACAACATCGTCTACAGATTCGGTGTACCATGCCGCGTGATCTCAGACAATGGCACAGCATTCAAGAGTACAAAAATCTGCAAGTTTGTAGATCGTCACAAGATTGATTGGCGGTACTCGTCTATATACAACCCAAGAGCTAACGGCTTGGCAGAAGCTTTCAATAAAACACTAGTGAAGTTATTGAAAAAGATCCTCACCAAGAATGAAAGAGAATGGCATACAAATATGGCAGAAGCGTTGTGGGCATATCGTACGACCTACAAAACACCAACTAAAGCCACTCCTTACTCACTAGTGTTCGGGGCTAAAGCCGTCTTGCCACTAGAAGTTGAACTACCGTCTCTTCGGGTCGCTATCCAGAATGAGCTCACTCAAGAGCAGAATGCTCGCCTAACAATGGAGGAGCTCGATGCACTCGACGAAGTTAGATTGCAAGCCCAACAGAACTTAGAAATCTACCGAGGAAAGATGGCAAAATCATTTGATCGGATGGTGCGCCCTCGATCCTTTCAAGAAGGGGAATTGGTCCTGGTGCTGAGTAGGCCAATCATCCCTCACCGAAAAATTGGTGGCAAATTCGTATCCAATTGGGAGGGTCCCTTCGTCATTGAGAAAGTGTATCAAGGAGGAGCCTACCAGCTCATCGATCTGCACGGTCAGAGGCCCACGCCGCCGATCAATGGTCGACATCTGAAGAAGTACCATGCGTAAAATTGCTCAAGGAAATGTTATATTTAATGTATTGTGTATTTCATGCATATTTATATACACTTTACATTTTATATTTTTGAAATTCTCTTGTGTTGCAAGAATGCATTTCCAAATCACCCTATAGGACAGGGGGCATTTTAAATATTTATTTGGGTCGACATCGTGCTTCGTGCCGAGATCCCCAAATAAATATTTAAAATCACAAAATCTCAAAATTATTCCATTCTGAAATGTCCCTGCGAGACAGGGGCATTTTAAATATTTATTCGAGTCGACATCGCGCTGCATGCCGTGATCCCCGAATAAATATTTAAAATCACCAACGCAAATATTCTTTTATATTGAAGAATACAACAAATTCTTTTCAAAGTATGTGCAGGTGAACTTCAAAAGATCGAGACACCACCTTCTCCATTGTACCAAGATCTCAAAGGTCAGAAAGAGATTTTTATAACTACACACTCTAACAAAATGAGCCAGAACAACCTGAAGTCTTTCAGCAGCCTGAAGCTTAGGGTTCGAGTGGGTGTAAGAGGTCGGATCCAACACGCCCAAATATGGCCGGATCGCTGGCAGCTCCATCTACTCAACACGCCATAAGAAAGGCCGTAGTAGCGGAACCCCCACTTCGTCAACCTGTCAGTAGGGACTGTAGGAAGTACGAAGGCAAATTTGACTAGATAAGTTCAAATGATCGTAGTCTACAAAATTCTCCTAATTGACCGGAGAATTAAGGTTCCAATGGGAAGGAGAAATCTCGAGCAACTACCGAATACGCGTAGGCTCCAAATTTTCAACCACAAAGGAAGACTCAAAATCTACCAACCTCAGCAAAATCAGCATTGGGAAGCACATTTCCCCTAGCTCAAGTCTGAAGCCTGAATGGGTGTAAGAGGTCGGATCCAACAAGCCCAAATATGGGCGGATCACTGGCAGCTCCATCTACTCAACACGCCATAAGAAAGGCCGTAGTAGAGGAACCCCCATCTACGAAAAGCTATCAAATCTCAGCTCGCCCCATCTGATGAACTCAAGTGACTCTGATTAAAGTCTCCTCAAGTGGTTAAGGATCAAGATACTACCTATATTTGGTACTATCAATCAAATCCAAGACCTACAAATCCTTCAACAAATCTGTAAAGCACAAATCTAGGATCGAAGGACTTTTCTTCAACAAGTCTACCAAAGCACAAAGCAAAGGATCGAAAAAATTATCCCAAAGTTCATGAAAAGCTTAAAGCTGAACTAAAAGGATTTCGTCATCAACAAGTCCGCTATGCACAAAGCTCTGGACCGATGACTTTTCGCCAATGACCTAATACATCTAGGTCACCGACATCTACCCCTTCATCAAGCCCACCAAAGCTATAAGCATAGGGCAGAAGATACACAAACCACCTAACAAGTCAGTAAGGATAAATCAGGTAATTCTCTATCAATATCTGCAGCACAAAGCACAAGGTAGGAGAAATCAAAATCTTATGACTTAATCCAAAGCTACTAAAAGAATTATCCTGAATGACTTCTACAAATGTCCCTAAAGACTGGGGGCATTTTAAATATTTCTTTGGGTCGACATCGCGCCGCATGCCGAGATCTCCAAATAAATATTTAAAATTTCTTTCCGAAATACAGTTAGAGGAGGGAAGAATAGAAGATCCTCCATAAACTGAATGTGCCATCAGTAAAAAGTACAATCTGAGCAAGATACGATCAGTAAAAGTGATAGAAATATCACATCTACACATGATGAAGGTAAAAGAAGAATGCAGGGAGTGGCAATGTTATCTACTAACATCAACCTACAAACCGATGCTCTAGAGACCTAAGTACGAAGTGCTCTGTCACTATCCCACGGATCTCTACTGGACCAAGAGCAAATATGTCCACTATACTGAAGATTACGAGTGCATCCAAAGATCTACAAAAACGATGAGACAAATTCTTGAAGATCTATAGAATGAAATTCTTAGTGTGACATCCAAGCAACCTTTTGGAGATCCACTAAATGAAAACCTTTATGTGACATCTGGAGCAAATATCTAGAGATCCATAGGGTCAATCAACATGCAACAAACGTGATTCGCTCTAGACGCGAACCACATTTGTTGGGGGGCATTTGTTAACCCACGTATAAAGAAACAAAAAAGCAGAGGAAGTTAAAATCCTGTAAACATACCTTGTATCCGTCGGATCCTCGAACCCTGCTGAAAATGCACCGATTCGGCGCCGTTCGCATCACTTCCCGTAAATCTTGCGAGCTCGCCTCGGTCGAACATCCATACAGGTCGTTAAATACCAGAGAGAATTGAGTCTTTACGAATCCATCGCACGCAAGAAGCTCTCAGCTCCTTCGCTCTCTGTCGCAAAACCAACGCAAAAGCCCCACTCAACCCACGATCGGACACCTTCCTCCCGATCTCCAACCCAGCAGCCGATCGCAGCCTCCATAGGCGAGCTCTATCCGACCTCAATCGAACTCCAGGCGACCACCAGAAGCTCCGACTTCCGACCCCTGTCCGTCGATTCCTCCCGCAAGCCAACAGAGAGAGAGAGAGAGAGAGAGAGAGAGAGAGAGAGAGAGAGAGAGAGAGCTCCTTTGTTTCTCTAACCTAGCCGAAGACCTCCAGTCGCCCCATCCAGCCGAAGATCCTCTGATCGATCAAGCCGCAAGCTCCTGTCATTGCTTCCGATTCCCTTGCCCGACCGAGCTCCACACCTGGCCGACCCTACCCTAGCCGATCTCCCTTCCTCCAGTGCCGACGCCCCAGCCGAACCTCACCTAGACGACGTTCCCTGCCTGCGGGATTGAAAGTTACGACATTTTGATCGGACGAAATGGTGGGAGCTCACTGTGAGGGTAACCGTTTCCCTTCCTTGTGCTCCTTCGGCTAAATCACTCGAAACAGAGAGTTTAACTCTCTGCCTAAGAGAGTTAAACTCTCTGTTAGCTCTGTTTAGCAGGATTTGACTAAATCCAGCTCAAATCAAGCACAAATCCTACCTAAATCTCGCTCTAATCCTGTATAAATCTTTTCTTTTAATTTAATCTCTGTGTTTATTTGAATTAATTCTAATTTATTGAAATTAATCATAATTAGTTAATTTTAATTTTAATTAATTAATTATTATTGTATATTAATTATATTAAATTTAATTTAATTATAATTAATTATTTTTTTAATTATAACTAGTTATTAATCAATTATAAGTTAATCATAATTAAGCAAATTTAATTATGATTACTTATTTTTAATTATAATTAGTTATCAATTAATCATAATTTAATTATAATTAAATATAATTAATTGTAATTAGTATTTTAATAGTAATTAATTATTATTAATTATAACTAACTATTATTAATTGCAAAATTCATTATAACTAATTAAAATAACAAAAAAAAAGATGTTTCTCCCCTCTTGCCTCGATCCACGTACCAACACCGCCGGTCGCCAAGGTATAACTTCCAAACTCTAAAAACTCCGAGAACTCATTCTCGTCGTTCGCGGCGGACCGGAAAACCGCCGATACATGCTTTCATAAGTGTGGTGGGATGGGACTCCGGTGCGGCGCCTACAACGAGGCGGGTAATCACCTCAAAATCCTATCCTCGGCGTTCGTGTCGAGCCGGCAAACCGCCTATACACGCTTTCTTAAGCGTGGTGGGAAGGGAACCCGGTGCGACACCTATGACGAGGCGGGTAGGCACTATACACGCTTTTCTTAGCGTGGTGGGGACGATCTTAACTACCCGCTCGCGGGGAAACAACTGCTTTTCTCTTGTAACAGGCATGTTTGAAGACCCATACACGTTTTCTTAAGCGTGGTGGGGGATTGAAGACTTTACACGGCCGCGGTGTCCTCGAAAGAGGGCATCTACCATACACGCTTTCTTAAGCGTGGTGGGAAAGGCCCAGTTTTCTGTAATTTCCCCTAAACGGGGGAGACGCCGGGAGGCTGCCAAAATTTTGGGTGAATGGAAGACCACTTGGACCTGACTTGAGCAAAATTTGGACTTGATTTGAACTCATAAGGACCTTATGAACCGAACTCAAATGAATATAAAAATCTAACCTAAATCAAAGTCAATTAAACGATGTTGAATTGAACACATATTTGGACAAGATTTGGGACTTGAATTCGAACTAGTGGACTCTTAGACAGCAGGGAACCGGTTTGAACATTCATAGAAGATTTAAACAAATGAAAGCGAACTCAAACAAGAGCTGAAACTTGAACTCAAGGCAAGAATTTATGGACATTGAGTTTGGGTTGAGCAATATCAAGACTTGAACTTGTAACATCAAGTGGAATTGAGACTTGAATTTGCAAATTTTTGACTCAAATCCGAATGAACTCAATGTAACAACAAGGGACCAATTTGAATATTCATAAGGGACTTGGACTTGCATTTAATTGGAACATGAAACGAGGTGAACAAGGACTTAGAAATTTGAACTCAAACAAAGTCTTGGGTTCGACCGTACGGGACTTGACGCAAAAGAATTTGAACACAAAAGACTTGAACTTGTATTTGGACACGAAATTATTGAGGAAGTGTTTGAATCTAGGCAAGATAAACCCAAGTAAACATTGGAAGAATCTCTTTAAACCCAACGGGAAAACTTGAACATAATCATGTGACTTGGAGCACAAAGAAACTTGGATTAGTTTTGAGCCACAAAAGACTTGAATGAGCTTGAATTTGAACAAGACTATAGGGAACGATTTCTTGGACTCAAATGAACATTGGAATCAAATGAGTTTGAGCCTAGGAGAATGATGATGAGAAGATTATAGCAGTTTTTTTTTCCCCTAATCATATGCTCGATAGCATGAAAGGATTGCAATGTTCACAAAAAAGGATATACAATGAATGAGAAAATTCAAACGATTCAGAGCATTCAATCAAATCTGCTTACAAATGGGAGCAAGTGATATCTGTATCTATCATGCAAGTAAATGCTACTAGAAGAATTTGGCATGTAACGTATTATGAATACAATAACACCATCACAACCAGCATCTACATGCAAACAAGTAAGTGGAAATCCATAGGAAATGAGAATTGGAAGGTGTATACAGCTGATTGTAAAAGAAAATATATCAATAATGCAAGTCCACCATGCAAGCTATAAGGATGATGCATAACTTATGATGTTCACCATGACTCATACATAAGAAACAAACTTACAAAGTAAGCAAGCATGAAGAAATGCAAAAGTGCCCGTATCACTAGCAATAATTCAGCACACAAGTGAATACACTTGAACTTGCAGGCAACGAAATTGAAGTTGGTAGTGAGCTTCACATCAGTCATGTGAGGAGACTTCTTATGTATTCAACTCTCCCTGCAGTCGAGAGCAACATACATGAAGATGAATATAGTGAACCTGCATGTAATTGAGGAGGCCCACAGGAAGTTTGCAAGCGGTCACTCCTAATACATATAATGATCTGTCTACAAATGGCGCAGTAATACACTTGCAAATGGTGATAATATATAGGCTATGAATATGACGATTCCTCTCAAGTCAATACCAACTTGCAACTAAATTCATCAAATGTATGCAAGTGAGGAGAGATAACACATGATGCATATGACCAATGATCGTCTAACATCAGTTGAATGCACCGCCTCCCTACAAGCAAGAGTAGATGATACGTAGCGAGGCGTAAATATCTACAAGGTTGTAGGAGACTCGCAGTACGCACTATATGCTATATGCAAGCAAACGCCGGACGATACACAACAAAGGAAAATGTTCACAGGCCTTTCTAGCAGACCTGTTATGCATATTAAATATCGTATACAAGCAAAATGTCAAATGACTGCATCGAATAGAAATGCCTACAAACCATTAAAAGAAACTCATTGTACACCTAATACGCCATCCATAAGAAAGGTACAAGGGAGTTGCTTCAAATGACAACATCTACCAACCAAGCAGGAGATTCGTTAGTGCACTACAATCCCCCTGCAGTAAGCAATTAGTGCACGACAGTCTACCTGTGCAAAGCAGCGAACAACTCAGTTTAGAAGCTGCTACAATACGCCACCGGATCCGTAACTTTCATGCAAGCGGAAAGAAGGCGTTTACAAATATTCCAAGAATACCCCTGTACGTGTGCACTTTAATTTGTATACACATAGGTATACTAAAAGGGGAAAATATAATCATAACCCGCATGGACCCCGTCGAGCGTGTTATTGGTATACACGTGACGTCTAGGGATGCTGCGCGGGTCAGTAGATTTGAACCTGATCCTCCTATGCAAGCAGATATGAGTAGACAAGGTTCAATAAATAATTATAAAATGCCCCCAAACACCTACATGGGCCCCAGCGAGCGTGTTATTGGTACACACGTGACGTCTAGGGATGCTGCGCGGGTTAATAAGTGAATTCAAGTTCGAGCCCGATCCTCCTATACAGGTAGATAGGAGTCGACACGGCTCGAACCATTAAATAAATATGCAGTCGTGAGATCGACCGAAATATTTATTTTATACATTCATATTAGGCCTTCAAGGTCTATAATCAAGAGAATTCACTAACAAAGGTCCAAAGCCTACAAAACCCGATCCTCTATCGACCAGTAGATAGAGTCGACAGGGTCCAATCAATAAATATAAATGACCCCATACACCCCGATGATGGCCGTGTTGAATGCAAATCTCAACCGGAGGGGTTTACATCAATCATCCCAAATACAACCCAAACTCCCACAAAATCCAAAACTCCACAAAACTCCCAAAATCCCAAATTCCCTACAAAATCCAATCTTCTGAAAAATCCCAAAATCCAAAAATCTTTCCAACTCCAAGATATTTAAAAATTGAAATCCAACTATCAAACCGCTTAAAGCAAAATCCATCCATCCTCCGTAATAGTTTGCCGAGGTGGTCAAATTAAAATTTACTTCAGCTCACATAGAGCTAATGCCAGGTCGAAAATATCACTAGGATCCATTCTCAAACAATCTCCTGCCAGCAAGGACGTGGTATGAGTCCTCTAACCGGCAGTTTCGCCGTCAAATGGCACTGCAGGATAAACGGTTATGACTCGGGGCCCTCTGAACCAGGTGGTCGCTGCCAAATGGCATCATTATATTATGGTTATGGCCAGAGCCCGTATGCTCCCCAATGGCATCAAATCCTTGAGACATGAATCAATAGGATATGATCGATATGGCACAAAGCCCTCTGTTAGCTAAGGTGGATTCAAATTTGTCCCCTTAGATAAATACTCCCCCCAGGTCTACAAGGTACCCTTAGACGAAGCAACCCATGGCTGCCGACAAGGATCCTTCTGTCAGGTTGCGTCGACTACCTCCTCTGACTAAGTAGACCAGGGACCACGATGGCCCGGGATGACGGAACCATGGGATCTTGATCGGGTCTATCATCCATTCCCCCACCATCCGCTTTAAGTGCAAGATGGTGAGATTTCTATTTTTAAATATCAAACCTTCCAAACTCTCCAATTTTTAAACCCATGCTGCTACTATACACCAGATATCACGTATATCTACGTATCTGATTGACGACTAGCCTTAATCGAAAGTTCTCTCTCGTTACCGGGAGGGGTAATTAACTATAGGGGCTTGCGCCTATAGGAAACCAAAACTCAGATCATAAAGTCCTCGCAAAATGAGGGCGAAATCTCTGGGTAGTGTCTTATCTACTATCTCATCTGCCTTTCAAAATTTACCTCGGAACTTAGTTCGTTAAAACTCCCCCCCCCCCCCCCCCCGAAGAAAGCAACAAAATAGCGGGTGGAGGCCGGGGCCGAATTTTCGGAGACCACAATAAATTTTAGACATGTGAGTGCAATACAGATTAGACCTATGAGTGCCTTGGAAATGAACTTGACAACTTTGACAAAATAAGTATTAAACACTTAATGAAAGCAACCATAAATCTAAAAAAAAATTGCGGCGCTTGAGATTAACCTGTAAGGCAATAGTTTTACCTTTCTCTTTCTCTTTCTTAGAAGAGCTATCCAACTTATCCCTTTGAGCTATAATCTATTGATGTGCTATCAATGAACCCAAAAGTTGATCAAGTGGATAAGTAGATAAATCTTTTGCCTTACTAATTGCAGTTACTTTAGTATCCCATTCTTTGGGAAGACATCTAAGAATCTTATAAACTAAGTCTTGATTCTTATATGTTCTTCTAAGAGAATGTAATGTATTTATTATTTTCATTAATCTTGTATGCATATCAGAAATAGATTCAGAAGGAGACATGTGAAATAATTCATATTCATGAACAAATCTATTTATGTATGCATCTCTAACCTCACTAGTACCTTCATAAGTTATAATTAATTTATCTTAAATTTCTTTTGTGGAATTTAATATGGAAATTTTCATATAATCATTTGGAAGAAGTGCCCAATGTAAAGTATTACATGCCTTAGCATTTAAATCATCTAATTCCCTCTCTAATGCAGTCCATTCATCAAAAGGTTTTTCAATTTTAATTCTATTAATTTCTTTAGTGGGTATATCATATTGGTGTGTAAGCATGTGCCACATACGAGAGTCTTTCCCTCTTAAGAATGTCTTAATTCTATTTTTTCAATAATCAAAAGGAACATTATCTAACAAATGTGGTCGATGAGTGGATTGTCCTTCGGGGAGAGAACCCTTAGGAGAACCTTGTACCATAGTTTATAAGTGAATCTACTCTAGGATGTTATGCCAAAGTAAAAAGAGCCAAGGCTCTGATACCAATTGTTGGATAACTTTGGCACCCCAAGAGGGGGGTGAATTGGGGTTCTTAAAATTTTTAATAAAAGAAGATAATTAAAATAATTTTAAAGTTATTTTACAATGAATAAATAAACACACAATTTTTATGAAAATGTTAAAAAAAAATTGATGCAAGAAATAAAAATAAGAGGCACAAAATTTTTATGTGGTTCAGCCTGGATTTTAATCCGACCTACATCCATGCAAGTCAACACTCGGGCTAGAATCTACTAATCCAGGTTTCCCTTGCAAACCTCACTTCTTTAAACCAAAGAAGTTCTTTACAACCTAAGTACTCTCCTACACGGATGAGTACAACCCAATCTAATTACAAATTAAACTTCACTAAGCAAAATGGCTTAGATCAAGAAAATTAAAAATATATTTTGATGTAAATAATACAAGCTTAAAATATCTTGCAATAAAGTAATAAAAATACTTTAGGTAATCTTACAATTTAATTTTAATCACCTCACAACTTGCAAATGGAATATTAAATTTGCTCACTTTAAGATAATTTATATTTTGATAAAAATATGAATAATTTGAAAATATTTTTCTTGCTAATTTAAACTATAACTCTTCAAATCATATAATACTTTAAAAAATAAATTATATTTGAAATATAAATCTATGCCACAAAATAGAAAATAAATATACTTGCTTTGTTATCTTTTATGGATTTAAAAGATTTAACATATAAAACATAAGAAAATATTCTCAACTAGTATTTCACCAAATGATAAATATTTTCAAGAGAACATGTATGGTGAAAACTAATAGATCATCAAGTGAAAATTTAGAGAAAGAAAACAAACTCAAGAACTCCAAGAGACGTTACAGGATTTAGTGCGTTGAAGCTTTCCAACCAAGATTTTGATCTCGCAAATGAAAAAGAGCTCTTGGAATGAAAATTAAAGTTTATCCTCTCAAGATTTAGCAAATAAGGAAGAGAAAAGAAATGGAGCAAAATGCTGGAGTTTCACTCTTGAAATTGGCCCTCATATGAAGAGGATGAGGGCTATTTAAGGAGAAAGGGTAAGTAAAGCTAAATTTGAATAAAATTATTAATCTAATACTAATTTATCATCTTAAAATATTATATTTGATAAATAATTCATTTATATTAAAGAAATTTAAGTTCCAAATGGCTATAAAATTGCTAGTCTCATGGATAAGTCAAAAAGTCTTCATATACATCTACAGAATTCAAATATTTCTAATTATATTGGATAATGTTTGGAAATTCATTATAAATGTTATATAGCTCCAAACGACTCATATAACCTCTCAATTTATATCTACAGAATTCAAATATTCTAACGGATAAAAAATGAGACCACGTTTCTATTAAACTAATATCATATTCCGTATAATAAACACTTAAGCACATTTGTATATGATTAAAGATATATAAAATATTCATATAATAATATGATATAATTTAGATTAAATTAATCATAAATTAGTAAATAAGTCAATTTAGAATGAATACATAATAAGCATTTTACTACATAAGCTTATTACAATTACTTACCTTAATTAGATATCTTTGTATTTTTTTGATAAATTCTATATAATCAATAAAGCATATAAAATTTAATTAAGGAATCATATAGAGTTCTAAATTAATCTTATTATCCTTAATTAATAATATATAAATCATTTAGATGTTTATTTTAATTATTAGCAAATCAAATCATGCAAGTAAATACTAATAGACCACTAACAAACTTCTACGATAACATAAAAATCTTCAAGCTTTCCATCTTGGTCCATCTTAAGTTCTTTAAGCTCAAATTTTGATTGAACTTGAGTTGTGCAATATAAATTTCATATAAATAATTACTATGCACATCCAACAGATCATTACACCTGAAATACTTAGCACACAAATTAGAATATACAAGCATATGTTTGTTATCATCAAAATATCTAGAATAAGTCATGAGGTCGATAATATTAACACCCATCTGTAGTCGGTGCTACGGTAGCTTGCAAGGAAGGTCCAACTACAGTTACGATTGAAGGTCCAGCTGCATAGGACTGAGGAGGTGGTGGGTAGTAAAATTGAGGAATGTATAGTGGCTATGGATAAGTAGTAGGGAATCCCTGAGAAGATGGTGGGGGGTAGTACAGGTAAGAGGGAGCCATCTGTATAGGGTCTAGTGAAAGAAAGTGGGGGACTACATAGTAAAGTGGAGGACTCCTTCCATGAGGTATAGGTAAAGGGGGGTTAGGTTGGGTATGAGTTATAGGCTGTGAAGAGGAGGCCCCTTAGTACCTCTACCCCTACTGGATCCTCCACTAGTATTTTTCCAGTGCCTATAAATATTTGTGATCGACCCCCTATGGGGCTAATCACATTAAGAAGTCATTTGTAAAAAAAAATAAAATAATTACTATAATTTGTATATTTATAAAAATGCAAGAAATAAGTAAATTAAATGCAAAAAAAAACTACTGTATGTTTTTAACATATTAAAAAAATATATATTGTATGTATACTAACATATAAAAAAGAGACTACTTTATGTATGCTAACATGTAAAAATTCTATTGTACATATACCAACATTTAAAAAAATATTGTATGTATGCTAACAAGTAAAAGAAAAAAAATCTACTATATACTAATCGGTCATTCATATTTACCTCTTAACTAGTAATCACTAGGTGATTCACCAAACATCTTCAATGTTCTCCTCAATGTCTAAGTCCACCTCCTCTAACTTCAACTCAGTTTCATTAGTTATAATAAGATCATCTACATCATTAGTAGCCTCTTTAAAGTTTGACATACACTCTTCTTGATTTACTACTATTATTGATGCACTATTATTAATAACCAACCCTTAAGTTTAGTTTTGATGAATATAAGCCAATCTTGCTTACCTCGTAATTGTTGACCTCATTTTATATGAGGTTACAACGGCCCATCCAGATCACCACCTAATTGATCTGATGGCTGACATTTCTCCAGGTGTCAATCATCTAGAGATCAATTTAGGATTCAATCCAGATCCCAAATCAATCCAAACTTTAAACCAATTCAATCTTTAAGCCTATCTAAGCTTCAAGACAATCCAATTCTCAAATTTGACTTTAAAACTTGATCTAGCCTTCAATTTAACTCCGACCCCATCCATTAATTTACAATCACTTCTATGATAGTTACTTATATAGACAATATAATTTCAAGTATTCAAATCTAAAACACAGCTTAAACCCATAAATCCAGACAAAAATCCAAGGTTCAAAGGTTATGTCCTAAAAGCCTTTTTAAGTAATTTTTAAAATATTTCAAACCCCCATCAAATGAACCCCAAATCATAAAATATCAATTGCATATTGATTAAGCATATCCCTAGGGTCAACTCTCCAAATTTGAGCTCATTTTGAGACCTCTAGCCCTAGAAACTAAATTTATTTCTAAAGGCTGTAAAACCTTTAAATATTTATGGCCTTTACCACTAGACCTTCCATCTAGTAAATTTTGACCTTAGAGCTTTCAACAAAGCTTCTAACCACATCCAAACCCTTGATCTTGATATGTTGAGTAGTAAACTATATTTTGGTAGACCCACTTTAATCCCTAGTTGACCAGGGGTCAAAATGATAAAAATGTCCCTTAAAGGCAATTTTGAAGTTTCCTACAAACTTCAATATGGCCCACTCAAATCAAACCTTGGAACCTCCTCCAATGCATCCTAACTATTATTAGGAGTGCATAGGACTCAATCCCAGACCATGGGTCAACCTAGTTGAGCAAGTCAACCAGGGTTGACCCAAATACCCCTTAAGGGCCTAATAGGTCATTTTCACTAAAAAGACTAATCCAGACCATGGGACCACCTCTAATGGTATTTAAATATCATTTCAAACATGTTGAGCCTGAACTCAGACCTTGGGTCAACTTGGTTAACAAAGTCAACCAGGGTTGACCCAAATGCCCTTTAAGGGTCAAATTAGTCATTTTCACTAAAATGACCAATCAAGATAATGGGATCACCTCTACTGGTCTCTAAATAGCATACCAAATTGGTTGAGCCTGAACCCAAACCCTAGGTCATTCTAGTTGACCAAATCAAACCAAGTTGACCAAATCAAGCATTATGCTATTTTCACTTTGAATCAATATTCAATGCATTCAAAACTTTATCAAACCTTTAAATCTATCCCATGTTATGGCTTGGAGGTGCTTGAGTCAATGGTGAGTCAAATCCAACAAGGTTTGACCAAATCAACCTACCACAACTTGGTCAAACTTCATTGATTTGCTAATGCATTTGACATATCCCCTCAAAACTTATTGAATCCACCTCACCAGCCTTCAACACTCTACCATTTGCCACATAAGTATCCCTTGACGGTTGACTAGTCAAATCTAGTCAAAAGGGGTAAGGAGTGGTCAAAGTGGTCAAATACTTTCACTCAAGGTAATATCCCTCATTCTAAGCCATTCCAACTATCTTAATGCAATCTAGAAGGTTCTTAAGCCTCCTCTAATCCCAAGTTTAATCCTAAACATAGCCCACATGGCCCCATGTGCCCCAAACGAAAAATTCCATTTACACATCACTTGTCCAATCTTGGCCTTTTATTCCCTACTTCCTAATAATCGTAGGCCACTTCGTAGCATCCTAGAAAGCAACCAAGGTCATCTCAGCCATTCATTTGAGTTGTGGGAGTTTCAATTGGCCAAAACCCTCAAAACAGTACACATTCTAACTTATTCACTCTCTCACTTAATTCCTCTTCTCCAGAGCTATTCTAGCCCTCAAAATTCCTTCTCCAACTTTTATAGACATTTCTATAGCTTCCCTAAACATTTCTCCACCAAATCTTAGCCTCTATAGCCCCAATTGATGAAGAGAGAGAGAGTTTAGAGAGAGAATTAAGGTATTCAAGATTATCTTCAAATCCAGCCAGAACCAAAATTTGACGCCTTCTAAAAAGTTGAAGAGCATCTCTCTTGCTTTGTAACAAGCCCAAGTTCATCAAAATCAGACTGCATGTTAGAAAGTTATCCTCATTTTAATTTATATGATCAAACCTTGATTTCTCCTAAATCTGAATACATGGAGCCTTGAAACTCTATGGGTTGAAAGTTTAGGGTATCTAGATCCTACATTTCAAATTTCACCAAATTTGGACTGTCAGGTCAAAATTTATGGGCATTTTAAGTTTTAGTTCATTTTTGAACTACAGAAAATCATGCAATCTAGACCATCCGATTTTATGTGTATTGCGGTCATACGGTAGAAATCCAATCAGAGGAATTAACCATCCAATTGGATCTCATACATGATCAAGATTGGATAATGTGATGCAATCCTAGCCGTCCGTTTGATCCACATAGATTAGACAGGATGAATCACACGCTAATGTGGCAAGTGAATGAATTGTAATGCACCACATGTCACGCGTACACCATTGAGTTACCACGTTCATGCCACATGTCCTTCCACTAGCGCACCACGTGTACCGCCACCATTTTCTTAAAATAAATGAATTAAAGATTCCTTTTTAATACCTAGAATTCAAAAATTCACAAAAAAATTATTTATTCCTCAAATTTGATGTTCTTGGGCTCGTTGGAACCGCCTCAAGCGCACGTTTATTTTAAAATTTAATTTAACTAATTTGGATCATTGTATACAGAGTTATTTAGGTTTTAATAAAAACTAAATTTCTTTGATGACTCCAATCTAGTGATCTGATTTAGCTCCAATTTGGATAGAATAAATTAAGAAGTGATACTTACATGCAATGAAAGTATTAGCTTTATTTAATGGCTAGAATATGGAGAATAGAATTTTCAAAGTTTTGGGTCAGATCTTGACCCAAAACTTTAAAATTTATAGCTCACACACCACTTAGAATTAGGCATGATTTTTTCTGTGGTATGTGTAATTTATTATAAGGGTTAGATACACCAGATTTCAAACCTATTGGAACACTAGTCACACCTAAGAAAAATAATTAAGGTCAAGGTCTAAACAACTTACAAAATTTTTAAAAAATTTTACACACACTCAATATGAGTGAAACTTTGTAACATTAAACTTAGTGACATTTCACACCTTAGGTTAAAATTTTATTAGATTTGGAGCTCATTAGGTCAAAAATTAAATAAATAAAAAATTAGCCTCATTAAGGACCTTGAAACTTTAAAAATTATAATAAATCAAATTTAAATCTAAAAATTATAAATAATTCCTCAAACTAACCAAAATTGAACCCTTAATCTAAGAAAAATAAAAGCCCATGGGCTAAGCTCTAATTTCAAGCTTCATTTAATTTTAATTAAAAATCCATATTTAACTTATTTAATTAATTAAAAATAATTATAAATTTCAAAAAATTCTCAAATACTTGAGAACACCGCCTTCGGTCATTTCTAACCTTTGAAGGTGATTTCAAGAAGTTTGGAGTTCATTTAGATTCAAATCATTGAAACCCCTTAATTAAATAAATTAAATAATTCAAATAAATATCTAAATGTTAAAAAATCATAATTATTGTAAAAAAAATTCAAATTGAGCAAAATCAAAGACATTAAACTCCATTTGGGGTCTAATATTTATTAAAAATATTAAACCACCAAAAATACTTCAAATTTTAAAGGTTAACTTTTGGTCAACCTTGAGTTAAAATTTTAACTCAAACTATAAAAATTCATAACTAAATATAAAAAAATCCAAATCCATTAAACTTAGTGTCTAATTACTCATCTTAAGGTCTAATATTTAATAAAAGTATTAAATTTCCAGAAATCAATCTTAATCAAAAAGTTAAAATTTGACCCCTTTAATTAATGTATTTAAATAATTAGAATAATTCCAAAAATTCAATATTTAATTTAAAAATCTGGAAAACTTTAATCCAGCTTTAAAAACTAGTAACAAATCAATTTACTTAAAAATTATTAACCCTTAAGCTTCTACCAAATAAATTCGCTAAACTATACTTATTACCACCAGGTAACCCGGGCCTACGAGGCTATTAGCTTAGCCCTAAGGAAGGTGAAATTAATTTCACGGCTACGGTGAGCAGCAAAGATGATAGCCATTTAACATTTAAAATACATTTTAAAATTAATTCTAATTCATTAATACTTAAACATTAATTAAATTTTCCCTTAAGCCTTTCAAGCAACCAGAACATTAAACAATTTTAACTAATTACCCAATATAGGACACATCCAAACCACATAGCTTACCTCACACAGTTTAAATGATTTGTTAGGACAACCAACTCTAGTCTTAGGCTAGGCCGGTGTTTTACTTTTCTGTTGTTATGTGCCAAGTTTTTCGTTGTTTTTACTCTAAGCTATTTGAGATTTGATTGAATAGTATGATTATTTATTTAATTTATGTAATCTGTGTATTGATGTGATGGGCATAAGATTACCCTTAGGTTAGGTATGATCTAAATACTAACATAATCTTATGTAGGTGGTCATGCTCATATAGGGCATTAAAATAAAAGGGGGCATAAAATTAAGCTTTAAAATTGACAAGTTTCCTACAGGTGCTTCAAAACGTTAAGTCCCCCTTTTAAATTAAGAGTATGGCCAAATATGGCAAGTTTGAGCATTTTAATTTTTATATATAACTGCTTGGGATTATTTAAATGAAAGTTTTCCTAGGATAACCTTACATGTTGTTTGAGTCCAGATTTTTATTTTAATATTCAATGTAATTTGATTGTCTTTGAGCTGTAAAAGTGTCTTAAAAGTGTTTTGAGATGTGATATTATACACCCGATTCGGAATCCAAAGAGGAAGGAACATCCCCCTTGGGGTGAGTTCTTTTCTATATGGAGATCCAAATCTGAATAATTTTTAAATATCCAAAGGGAAAAGAGCACCCCTTTCGGGGATAGTTTCTTTTCATTTGG
This sequence comes from Dendrobium chrysotoxum, assembly GCA_019925795.1. Classification (NCBI taxonomy): domain Eukaryota; kingdom Viridiplantae; phylum Streptophyta; class Magnoliopsida; order Asparagales; family Orchidaceae; genus Dendrobium; species Dendrobium chrysotoxum. The sequence continues at coordinate 35,461,292 of CM034303.1, read as the reverse complement.
ATATCGGGACCCGATGGATCCAAGGAGCCCGTAGAAGGACAAAGAAGTGAAGACCAAGAAGAATCCCATTCTTAAAGTCACTTGTGTCTTAAGATTAGAAATTTGGGCTTATTGTTAGTGGTATCGACCACTTTACTTTCTACAAATCCTGGGTTATAAAATTAAGGGGAACTTGCCATATGGACTATTGAATTTATTTAATTAATTTAATTTGATTTTATTGATTTATTTACACTGCTTACGATTAGAATTGCCTGCTTTTCTTAGTTTTTTTGGGCTATTGCATGTCATATTTTTATTTAACCTAGAACCCGATCATAGGATCGTGAGGGAACAATAAAATATTTTCTACTTTAATTAATTTAAAAATTATCAGGCTAATGTAGAAACTCTAATAATTTTAAGAAGTAAGCTTGGATCGCCGAGGGTCTCATACATATATTTTGAATACTTCTCTTTTCCTTATTAGGCACCTCCCCGCCTGCGAGTTCTGGCAGGCCACCTAACTCATTAGGGTGTAGTCCTATCAAGGGAAAGATGTACAATCTCTACGAAAAAAAATCTATTTTAAGCTTTTTTTAAAAACTGCTTCATTATTGATTTAAGCATTCTTCGGGTCAACTAGTATGCATTGCATTAGAAACAAATTTAAAAGAGTCTAAAATTTAATTACATTTTTATTTTAAGCATCAATTTACCCAACATCAGTTAAAGGCCAATTAGGATCTACTCCAGATGTTGGCCCCGATTCTTCAAACTTAACTAAATAACATCCCTACCACTCTTACATAAAAGATTAGATATATATATTTTAAGCGACTAGGTGGTTAGCTAGCTCCCCAATCCAGGCTAGGATAAGTTAAGATTTGCACTGTATAAGTTAGGTTTAGGCCACTGATTTTCAGTACCTAATTTGGATTTAGGTTTTGAGGCAGGTTTAAACTATAAAACCTCAACCTTCTGATAATTTAATCCCAACCTTCTAATAAAATTGATAATTCAAATTAAATCCTTTCAATCAAGAACTCAGGCCCAATATATAGGATAGGCTGGGGTGCTCCTGATGTATTTTAGAATCCCAAAGTACCTCCTACCATTCCTCCTTTAACCTCCAGAAATAAGTGTTCAACCTTAATCAAATCCAAATTAGATTTCCAAACGTCACACCTTTGACATTAATCTTTAAAAATCAAAAATAAAATTTCTACACTAATTTTAATAGAGAATTTTCTTAGGAAACTTAGGTTTCCTATGATATAATTAACTATGAGGACTTACGCTTGTAGGTGATTTAGAAACCAAGATTAAATTTTTAAAAATCATTTTTTTTAAACCTTAGTTATCTTTCGAAAAATTAAATTTCATGATCATGATCATCATATTCAAATGATTTGTAGTAAACAATATCTTTTTCTCTAGAAGATATATCATTCTATTATCATGACTTTGATTATAAAATTAATGATCCCTTATCCAAATTAGCATAATCAAGCACTCGATCAAACCTCATTTTGATCCTCTTGGGTCATATCTTGTCCTTCCCTGAATTGACTATAATAATTAGGATAAATTCAAAGTTTTGTAATTTGAATCTATTAAGGAATGATATGTTGGCCTCCTGAGGTGATATATCATTCATAATGATGTGTTTGATTTCAAAACTAAAATTCAAAAAATTAATCTTTTCAAACTCAACCTTTCAATCAAATAGTAATCTACTTGGATAGTTAACAAAGAATACTTAGGTAGTCTGGCTAGCAAAGATGAATGGGTCATATTTTTCATATCTTCAACCTCACTTTACTTTTATAATACTATAAAGTGGATATACCCTAAATCCTTAATTTTGCACTAGATGAAACCAATCACAATTAAAAGGATACATATTATTTCCTTCACAAGCATATTCCAACTTCAATAATTCCTATTAAACTCCATAATACTCAAAATCATCACATGTATAATTGTTCCCTTTCACACATACACCACAGTTTTTTTCTGACCTTCACACCAAGCATTGGTTTGAAATCTATAAACATTGACAATTAAAATTAGCCAATATTGAGTGCTCTCATACGTCCCCAAGAAAGATTCATTAGTCATTGCTCTTGCAAATCTCTAGCTTCATGGTGGACCTGATTGGTGTAGAAAGTGTATATATATTATTATCATTTTTATTAAGATAATAGATTAAATATAAGGTTGTAGTGACTTATCAAAATATATACCATTTCTTTCAACCAATTGATCCTTCGGGATGTGCTTTATTCTTTACAGTCTTTTTTATGTTTATTTAAGTACTCGAGTGATGTATGGTTATAAATTTAAAGCTAATAATAATCTTTGATATGTTATGTTTGGAAATAATCCTATCTTAAAAGGATATATCCCCTGATATTGAACAGGTCTACCAACTCTAGCCTCATATGGTAAATAAATGTGTAGATGCTCTATAGAGTCAAAAAACCCTGGAGGGAATATGTTGTTAATCATACACAAAATGAAAGGAATATTATGCTCAATATGGAACAAATTTTCTTCTTTAAGCCTTGATGAGCATAAGTCCTTGAAGAAGATACTTAGTTTGGTTAAGGGATTTAAGATTGTATCTAGAAGACAACTAAAAGTAATAGGCAGCAAGCATTCCAGGGAGATGTGACAGACATGACTTTTAAATCTAAATAACCTACCCGATCTCATGTCAACACATCTACTGAGGTTGGAAGAATATCCACAAGGTAGCTTTAAGATCTGTAAACATTCACAAATTGCTCATCTCTACTCTAAAGTGAGGGTGACTGGAGCTTCTGGCTTTAAAGGTTACCATTTTCATATTCTTTTAAGTTAGGCATTTTTCCTCCTTCACATATCCTTCAAATCCATCCTATCTTTTACATTATTTTTAGATTTACCCTTAATTTTCATCACTATATTTAACACATTATGAAAAATATTCTTCTCTATATGTATCATATTATATTTTATCAGGTTTGTTCTTTAAATGGAAAAGAATAGACCAAAAAATACTCTTGTTTATCCAATTTTGAGTAACTCCATACCTGGGCACTTTGTGAATAAAAAATAATGGAGAATTAATTTTCATGGTAATAAAATTTACTCTTTCAAATATTTACTAACAACTTAACCTTAGCGGAAGCTATGTTGTCTCTACTCTATTCTTAGCAAATGCATCCTTATTTCGCCTAAATGAATGGTTTACAGGTAAGAACATTTAGTGACAATTAAACAATGTATTTTTGCCTCCATGCTTCAAAGTGAATGATTTAATATTTTTCATGTAATATGGGAAAGTTAGTTTGCATGTAGTGCTCCAACATAAAAGCATACAATATGCTAGAAAGTCACCAATTGTCTAAAGTAACACTACCCTCAATGTAAACTTTTATTTGGTGCAGATATCATATATGTAACTCCTTCATTCCATAATAAATTTAGGTCATTGATTAAAGGTTATAAGAACACATCTATCTTTGCCTTTGGATTGTGTGGGCCTGGAATGATAAGTGTCAGAAATATATAGGGTGTATTCATATATAATTCTAGAGGAAGATTGTAGGGGATAAGTATCATGGGCCAGAATGAGTAAGGTGATGAAGATTAGCAAAATGGAATAAAACCATCTACACAAAAAATATAATCTTACATTCCTTAGTTCTGTGGAGAAGGTAGGATGTATACAATTAATGTATCTCCAAGCTTCTACTCCTGATAAATGTGTTATAACACGTACTTTAGAGTTGTGCCTTTTATGCCATTCCATATGTGCAGCACACCACATAGGTGCATATAAACATTATAATTTGGGAATGATGGGTAAGTAGGAAAATCGACTGACTAGCACATCCTTCGGCTTTCTTTTTTGTCCTAATATTTGGTTTAAACCTTGGCATGTTACAATGATGACAAGCAATCTTTGACAAATTAACCCCATAGTATAACATGTGCCCATTAACACAACAATCTATTTTTTATAACTATCAAACTAAGTTTGGAAACTAAGTTTTGTGCCTCCTTACTTGAGGTTTCTTTTTTAAATTATTGAAATTATGGCCCAATTGCATCATAAATCAAGTCCTTAAATGTCTTAACTCTCACTTCCTCAACTATGTTGGAACTTGTAGATGGGCCACACTAAGAGTTTAAATGAGGCTTGTACTCCTCATGAAAAGTCTATTACCAATATTCTGGCATGAATCCTCTGCGATATAGATAAATAGTAATCTTATATGGTGTGAGGTAGGCTTGATTTTTATGTTTGGAACATGGAAAATAAAACCTAACCTCTAATATAAATGAAGGTAATTGACACCCTGTTTGAATGAAATAATTCACTCCGTTCAAAAATTTATCTGTTAATGTCTTTCGTCTAGGCAACAGTCAATTATACATCCAATTTCTATACTTTTGAATATACATAACACACTTGGACTATAAATTCATACAGCCAAATAGCTAGATTTTTATCAATTTAAAAAAATTAAATAATATGTATAATAGTGATAATTCTAGGAGTTCGCATTGATAGTTATGCAAATCTATCAATCACTCATTATATATTGGGTAATAGAAGAATGTGCGTGAATTAGTGCAACACACTAATACGTCTAGTTTCCCAAACGTAAAGCCACTCATCTTCCTAAGCATCCTCATCTCTGTAACACTTGACATAATATTATACTTCTCTTTTAATGGCCAATATTCTACATCATAGTAAAGCATTGTAGGTCTCAACACCATCTTATAAAATTTTCCCTTAATTTTGAGAGGGATTTCTCCATCACACAACAAGCTTGATGCATTCCACTTCAGCCATCCAAAATGAATTTTTCTAATAATATCTCCTTTCATTACACCATCACCATGAACAGTAGACTATGTGAGTAAAGTCACTCATCCACATAAGCATCCTCATCTCTGCAACACTTAACTTAATATTATGCATCTCTTTTAATGTCTAATATTCTACACCATAATATAGCATTGTAGGTCTCACCACCATCTTATAGAATTTTCCCTTAAGTTTGAGAGGGACTTTCCATCACACAATAAGCCCAAAACATTCCTCAACTTTAGCCATCCAACATGAATTCTTTTAATAATATCTCCATCCATTACACCATCGCCATGAACAGTTGACTCTAAGAGTAAAGCCACTCATCCACCTAAGCATCCTCTTATCTATAACACTTAACTTAATATTATGATTCTCTTTTAATGGCCAACATTCTGCACCATAAAGCATTATAGCTCTCATGGCCATCTTATAGAATTTTTCCTTAAGTTTCAAAGGAACATTTCTAACACACACAAAAAGTATGTGCATTCCTCTACTTCAATCATCCAACTTGAATTCTACTAATAATATCTCCATCCATTACACCATCACCAAGAATAGTAAACTCTAAGAGTAAATCCACTCATCAACCTAAGGAACCTCATATCTTCAACACTTAACTTAATAATATGCTTCTCTTTTAATATCCAACATGTTGTGACTCGAGCTCATAGGTTTGTATTTTTTATGATAATAAATATTATGGCTCACATCTTTATGTTTCATAGTATTTTTTATTCTATACTTATTCTGTGTGCATACTAACATTTCGGGAAAATCATATACTACTCAGGATTACTGAAGATTTTAAGACAGGTTAGAATAGGATTTTATGTAATAGAGTCTATATATCTCTATTTTTTATTTCTTCAGTCTGAACAAGTCTGATTGTAATTGGGTAATCATGTACACACAGGGGGAGAGAAAGACATAACTTGAATTTTTGAAACTAATCGTACTGGATGATCTTCAATCATACTGTATAATTTGGACTTAGTGGTTTTTCCTCCAACGTCCAGTTAATCAAATCATGTCTTAAAATTTTGAACATATCATATTTTATGATATCTGTAGGCAGAGTATGATATTGGGTTCATACCAGTTCATACCGAACGAAGACTTGACTTTTTGAACTGTTCATACTGTATGATGTTAGTTCGCACTGACGACTGATAGAGTATGAAATTGAGTTCGTACTAGTTCATACAGATGAATCTGAACTGCTCGTACGAGATGATATGCATTTCATATGGACGACTAAATTGAGGTTGTACCAGTTTATACAGACAAATTTGAACAGTTCATATGGGACACTATACGTTCATACGGATGGATTATACGAGATGAAATGCATTCGTACGAACGACTAAGTTGAATGCGTCATAATTTGTATAGACAAATTTGAACTGTTCATACGGGACACTATGCATTCATATGGATGGATCTTACGGGACACTATTTTTTCATACATGATGATATGTGATCGTACAGTACAATCATAGGATGGTTTTCTTGCATTTGTTAGTTTTTGGACAATTTTTCATGTCTTTTCAATATAAGGAGTCCTAAAATTATCACTGAACACCTTTGTTACAAATTTCTCTTGAGAGAGGCCATTGAGTGTGAGTGTTTAGAAGAGATTGTGAGAGTGGAGTGTGAGAGATCGAGTGAGGGGAAGTTGTGAGGGATTCACAAGGTTTGCCAAAGCAAGGATCTCTTTATCTTCTTCAAGTATCTGCCCATCTCCTCTGGAGGCTCTTGAGAAAAGATTTTCAACATTGTGTTTAGGTTCTCTACATTCACCAGGAGGGTGAAAAAGGATGACGGTTCTTTGCCTTCACTAGCAGGGTGAAAAAGGATGATGGTTCTCTGCCTTTTCAAGGAGGGTGAAAAAGGATGACGGTTCTCTGCCTTAACTAGGAGGGTGAAAAAGGATGATGATTTTTTGCCTTCACCAAGGAGGGTGAAAAAGGATGACTGTTCTTTGTTGCACCGAGTTGGTGGGAGAGAGTTCGTAAAGGCTTCTCCACCATGCTGTTAGGGCAAAAGGAGAGTCACTATTGTTTAGTGCAATACTTAAAGAAGGAGTCTTCAGGGAGTGGATGTAGGTCTTGTTGGACTGAACCACTATAAAATTTAGTATTCTTCTATTCTCTTTTATTTTTTTGCATTTTTATTTTTCGTACTTTAGTGTTTATTGGTTGAAAAATCTTTTGTGAAAATCATATTCAAACAACTGCATATTTTAAGGATCAAAGATTTAATTTTTTAGAAACAGTTTTTGAAAATTCTAAGAATTTTTAAATAATCAATTCACCCCCCTCTTGTTTAGCCTTAGCATAGTTCTATAAGGTCTAACAACCTACAGAAATTTTCAAGTGGTATCAGAGCCTATTTCAAAAATTAAGATTTAGACAACTTTTTAAAAATGGATCTTGGCTACTTTTGGAAACTGGAACACTACTGAAGGATGTTCGATCACTAAACCACCTTTCTTTGAAAATATTTCTTTTGATTTTTAGAAAATTCAAATTTCTACTTTCTTACAATCAATAGATTACAGAACATGGCATATAATTTAAACTGGTTATTCTATATCATCGTGTATTATAGATGGAGTCAAAACAAATATCCCATTTATTGAATAGAGTAGAGTAGAACAAATTTATGCTCAACTAAATGTTAAATGTATGTATTATTTATTCTGTGCTTTGAATTGAAGATTATATGAGAATCTCTACATGCACTATTAGCAAGAAAATTTGGGATAGTTTATGCCCTATATACGAAGGTACTAGTGAAATCAAGCAATCTATATTGAATATTTTTATACATGACAATGAACTCTTTAGCATGAAACCTTATGAGACCATCATAGACATGTTTACTAGGTTTCATAAATAGTAACATCATTACAAGTTGTTGGTAGAGAAGTTTCAAACTTTAAAAAGTAAATAAAATTTTATGATGTCTACCTAAAAATTTAATGCTAAAGTCACTGCTATAATTGAATCAAATGATTTGAATGATTATACTATTGATAATCTGATTGGCACACTCATTGCTCACGAGCAAACTGTGTGTCAAAGACATTTAGATGCATGTGAAATGATAGTGCTAAAAATTAAAGACACGGAGAAAAGCAAGTCAGTAGATGATAAAAGTAAGGAGATAGCATTGATAATGAGAAAATTTGAAAAGCTAATGAAGCGCAAGCATCAACATCAACAAAAGAGGAACAAAGGTAAAAAAGGTAAGGATATTAAGAATTCCTCTGAAGTAATTTGCTTTAGGTGTAGGAAACCCGAACATATGAAAAATGAGTGCCCGAACTTAAAAACTCTTCCTACAATGAAAAAAGGTAAAAATAAGTAAATTGAAATAAGGGAAAATAATAAAAAGCCAAAATATCTCTTGGGTAGATCTAGCTTCTGAATCATCAAATCAGGAGCAAGATGATGTTTAAAGCTTTGTTTGTTTGTTTATTTGTTTTTGTGTGCATGTATATTTTTATTCAATATATTTTTATTTATTTTCTATGATGTCTTTATGTTTTATTTTTCTTTTTATTTTATGTTTTTTTCTTTTAAATCTTTAATTGGCCTCGATGTTGTTTGGGTAGTTTCTTTGATTAACACACACACATCACATTTTGTTCTGTATATTCTTTAGAAAATCAAATCATTTTTCAAAGATTATTTTTTCTAAAAATGAAAAAAAATACCTAATATTTTCTTGAAATTCTACGTAAGTTGTACTTGATTTCTCTAAAATCAGTCAAATGAAGGAAACTCATGATTTTGTCTCTCTATCTCATTTCTTTTATGAGGCTATTTCCCTTTTGATTCAAAATCATCATCAAATAATAAATTGGATTTTGAAATTGAACTTTTTTTCATCTCCCTATATTTTCTCAATCTCATAGAGATCTTTTTCAAGTTGTTGAATCCACTTCATTATTTTCATAATCAAGCTGTTCATTTTTATCACTAGTTTTGGTTTGCTTTAATCTTTAAAATGTCAGAAAAGAAGCATATTTGTGAAAAGAAAAGAGACTCAAAATGAGCCCAAAGCTAAAAAGATACGCAAAGTCGCCAAAATGAAAGATACAAAAGTGTATTAAAAATTAAAAGATGCACAATGTCGCCAAAATGAAAAGATAGACAAAGTGTATTGAAAATCAAAAGATGCGTAAAGTGCACCAAAAACTAATAAAGTGTCACAAAATGAGCCCAAAATGAGTTAGCTTACCTTTCTTATTTTTCTTAAATCTTAAGAAAACCCTTATATCTATTAATATTTTTAATACTTGAGTTTGAAAATCATGATTCTTAATTCACCAATTTTTACATTAATCTTCTATTAGATATATTTCATGCAAAGAGTTTCAAAAGGCTATTATTTCCTTCTCTAATTTGTTCCTTGAGTTAGATCCTGGCTTAAAAGATTTTTGAGCCTTTAAGGACCTTGAGCTTAGATTAACAATTTCTGAATCTCTAACCTTTTTGGGCTATGTGTTATCAATATATGCCTTACTAAGTTTTTGAATAAAACTAAGAGGCAACTTTCTCATTCTAAGAAAATCTGTTAAAATTTTAAACTGATTCTTCTAAAATATCACCTTCACCTTATCCGGGTCCATTTAATCTTTATCCTTTTTTTCTATTTGTGTTCTTTTATGCTCCTCTTCTTTTTGATAATGTCAAAGGGAGAGAACATACTATTGTATTTATTTTGTATTATTGAGAATATATTGTTGTATTTGTCTAGTATTGTTGTTTTGTACTGTTATACTTTCCTTATATTTTTATTTTTATTTTATTTATCTTTTTGTTAAAAAAATATTAATTGAAAAGAAAGGAAATTGTTTTACTTTCCCTTATTTTTTAAATAATTATCTTAATGAGGAGGAGATTAGGAGAAAATGGTTTTAATTTGTAAATTCAACTAGTAATATTTGCCATCATAAAAAAGGAGGAGATTATTGTGACTCGAGCTCATGAGTTTATATTTTTGATGATAATAAATATTTTGGCTCACATATTTATGTTTAATAGTATTTTTCATTCTATACTTGTTTTGTGTGCATTCTAACATTTCAGGAAAATCATATACTACTCCAGATTGCTGAAGATTTCAAGATAAGTGAGAATAGGATTTCATGTAATAGAGTCTGTATATCTTTATTTTTTATTTCTTGAGTCTGAACAAGTGAGATTATAAGTGGTTCATACCAGTTCATATTGGATGAAGCCTTTAACTATTCATACTGTATGATGTCAGTTCGTACAGACGACTAGTAGAGTACAAAATTGAGTTCATACTAGTTCATACAGATGAATTTAAACTGTTCATACGGGATGATATATATTTTATACGGATGACTAAATTGAGTTCGTGCCAATTTATAAAGACAAATTTGAACTATTTATATGGGATACTATGCGTTCGTATGAACGGATCATATGGGATGAAATACATTCGTACAGATGACTAAATTGAGTTCATAATAATTCATATAGATAAATTTAAACTATTCGTACGGGACACTATGCATTCATACAGATGGATCATATGGAACACTATGCATCCATAAGGGATGATATACAATCGTATAATACGATCGTAGGATAGTTTTCTTACATTTTTCAATTTTGGATTATTTTTCATGACTTTTCTATTTAAGGAGTCCTAAAGCTATCACCTAACACCTTTGTTGTGAATTTCTCTTGAGAGTGGCCATTTAGTATGAGTGTTTGGGAGAGATTATGAGAGTGGAATGTGAGAGATCTAGTGCTGGGGAGTTGTGAGGGATTCACAAGGTTTCCCAAAGCGAGGATCTCTTTGTCTTCTTCAAATTTCTGCCCATCTCCTCTGGAGGCTCTTGAGGGAAGATTTTCAATATTGTGTCAAGGTTCTATGCCTTTACTAGGAGGGTGAAAAAGGATGACGGTTCTCTGCCTTTATCGGGAGGGTGAAAAAGGATTACAGTTCTCTACCTTCACCAGGAGGGTGAAAAAGGATGATAGTTCTCTGCCTTTACCAGGAGGGTGAAAAAGGATGATGATTCTCTGCCTTCACTAGGAGGGTAACAAAGGATGACAGCTCTTTGCCTTCACTAGGGAGGATAAAAAAGGATGACTGTTCTCTACCACAACGGGTTAGTGGGAGAGAGTTTGTAAGGGCTTCTCCAGCTAGTTGTGGGGGCAAAATGAGAGTCACTATTATTTAGTGCAATACTTGAAGGAGTCTCCAGGAAGTGGACGTAGCTCTAGTTTGAATGAACCATTATAAAATGTGGTGTTCTTCTATTCTCTTTTATTTTTCACATTTTTATTTTATGCACTTTAATATTTTTTGGTTGAAAAATCTTTTGTGAAAATCATATTAAAAAAACTACATATTTTAAGGATTAGAGATTTAATTTTCTAGAAACAGTTTTCAAAAATTCCAAGAAATTTTTAAATAACCAACTCACCTCCCTCTTAGTTAGCCTTGGGACAGTTCTATAAGGTCTAGCAACCTACACAAACTTTCACAACATTCTACACTATAAAGCATTACAGGTCTCACAAACATCTTATAGAATTTTCCCTTAAGTTTAAGAGGGACTTTTCTATCACACCAACAATCCTGATGCATTCCCTCATTTCAACCATCTAGCATGAATTCTAATAGAAATATCCACATCTATTACACCATCACAATGAATAATAGACTCTAAGAGTAAAGCCACTCATCCCTTAAGCATCCGCATCTCTGTAATACTTAACTTAATATTATGCTTCTCTTTTAATGACCAACTTTCTACACCATAAAGCATTGCAGGTCTCACTACCATCTTATAGAATTTTCACTTAAGTTTGAGAGGGACTTTTCTGTCACACACAACTAGCATGATGCATTTCTCCATTTCAACCATCCATAACAAATTCTATTAATAATATCTACCTCTATTACACCATCGCAATGAATAATAGACTCATAAAATTTAAGCAAGAAAGATGGATACCTTCTCAATGAGTAAGCTTCGATTAGCCAAGAGAAGGAACATTATGGAACGAGCCACATAAGGTCGCAATTAGAGGTCAGATGATAGCAAGGAAGTTTCGAAGGAAAGACAATGAACTTTGGATGTGACATGTAGAAATATCACTAATGGGGGAAATAGGAAGTAATTTCATCGAAGGAGGTTGAGCAATTACCGGTGAGTGGAAACATGATGACCGCGAAGGAGGCCTATCGAAACACTTATAGGACTTTGAAGCAATCTACTCTATTTACATTAGTGTATGGGTCTTAGGTGTTGCTCCATCTAGAAGTATAAATCCCTTCACAGAAGATCACAAAATAAAATTAGATCACAACTAAATAAAATGTACAATTCTAGTTAGAGGAGCTCAAAGGCCTTGAAGTGCATTGCCACTAAGCTCAGTAGAATTTATAGTTGTATAAAGCTTGAATCGATAAGTTACCACGACCTAGAACCTTCCAAGTAGGAGACTTGGTCCTAGTTCTTCAGAGGCCTATCTTAGCCCACCAAAAAAAATTGTGGAAAGTTTGAACTGACATGGGAAGAACCTTTTATTGTAAAGATAGTCTATGAAAAAGGCTCCTATCAGGTAGTTGATTGTAAAAGAAATCACTTGATGCTTTTAATGAATAGGCATTTCCTTAAAAAATACTATACTTGATCTAGTTTGAATTTTTAATCAATAAAAAAATATTCAAGTTCTATAATAAATTAAATCAAATTAATTTAAATCTCAAACTCCAAAAACCTACCTCTCTAATCCTCAAGGTTAAATATGAGTTATGGTACTTTCTTTCCATAGGATTAGATCCACTAGTGGTGAAGCATGCCCTTTATGGCACCAACCTAGTATTAATTCAATTTTTATCCTCTATAGTTAAGTGTGAGTCCCCACCTCAGGCATCCTTTTCATACGATCATTTGCAAGTAGTGGAGCATGCCCTTTGTGGCACCACTCAGGCTTTCTTCTCCTCAAGTTTAGATATGAATCATCGTACTTTCTTTTCTTAGGATTAGATCCACTAATGGTGGACCAAACCCTTTGTAAAACCACCCTAATATTAATTCAATTTTTATCCTCTATTGTTAGGTGTGAGTACTAACCTCAGGCTTTCTTTCCATATGATCATCTACTAGTAGTAGAGCACGCCCTTCTGCCACCACTCTAGCTTTATTCTCCCTAAGGTTGGATGTAATTCATGATGGGGTATGCCCCTCATGGGACCATCTTAGTTTCCTTATCTGGGAATTGATCTCCCATTCAAGTTTAAATTTGCCATTAGTGGAGTACGTCCTTTGAGGCACCACTCTAGATTCCTTCTCCTCATGATTAGATGTGAGTCATCATGCTTTACTTCCTTACGATTTGATCTACTAGTGGTAGAGCACGCCCTTTGTTACACTACCTTAGTATCAAATCAAACATTTTTTATCCTTTATGGTTAGGTTTGAGTCCCCACCTAAGATTTACTTTCCATACGATCATCTACTAGTAGTGGAGCTTTCCCCTGGTGGCACCACTCTGGCATTCCAATCCTTAAGTTTAGTTTTAACTCATCGTGCCTCCTTCCCTTAGGATTAGATCCACTAGTGTTGGAGCACGCCCTTCGTTGCACCACCCTATTACTAACTCAACCTTAATTTTTTAAGGTTAGATGCTCCCTTTTCTTGGAATCAAAATCCCAGATCAAATCTTTTCATTTGGTTAACTCTAATATCTGTAGTATAAATTTATTCCACTACACATATTGGGGGTTTATTTGTTGACCTCATTCTTGCCATGAGGTTAACAAAATTCAAATTCAAACTAAATCCTCTTTCTTTCAAGTAGTGGTCACCTAGTGACCACTACTTTATTACCTTTATATAAAAATAAATAATCAACTAATTGATTATTGTTGATGTGGATGAATCAAATCCAATTAATCAAATCTCGAGTCTATTTCAAATTCAAAATTCTAGACTAAAATTTAAGGTTAAAAGCCCATGCCCTATAACCCTTTTTGGGTGATTTTTTAATCACCTCAAACCTCATCAGATTACCCCTGATTCATGATTTATTAATTTCATATTTATTAGGCAAGTCCATAGGGTCAACTCTTCAAATTTGAAGCCAATTTGATGTTGCAATCTGGGATCCCTCGCACTTGATTTTGATGATGACAAATAATATTGACTAAATTAATATGTTCATCCCTGAAAATATAAATGTTTATCTTTATCTATGAGCACTAATATTTCATGTAAGATATACATTTGCTCAAGACTGTTAGAGACTCAAGACTGGGTAGACTAGGATATAGAAAAATCTTATATTTTTATTTTCTTTATTTTTATTTATTCAGTTTGCCCCAAAAGCATGTATACAAAAGTTGATACCAAGCACACACACATAAGGGGATAGTTAATTTTTTTTAACTTAAATTTAAAATTTTTAAGATAGAGCATACTGTATAATTTTTAATCATACTACATGATATGGTACTTTAACTCAGGATTAACAGCTAATTCTGAAAGATTATTTTTTGAACTAATCATACTGTACGATCATGATCATACTGTATGATTTGTTTCAACCTGAAAACCCTAGCCGCCATGATAGTTTTGGTAAGTTTTTTTTTAAATTTGATTTTTGAACAAATCGTAATGTATGAACATTTAAAATCTTGCTGAAATTATCCCCCATAATCAGGTAATAAAATTATGGTTTCTTAATTACATTTGATCATATTGTATAATACAGATCGTACTGTATGATGAACAGAGATATTTTTGGTCGTCCAATATATCATACCAGATAAAACCAAGATTTTTTGTACTGATTATTCCAAAAAATATTTATATCGTACAGGATGTTCTAAAAATGAACTAATCATATTGTATGAAGAGTACAGTGCACGACGATGAACAAAGATGATTTCGTTCATCCCATGGGTCATCCCGTACTAACAGTTGAAAATAAAAGGATCATTTAGTATGATCTATGGATCGTACTGTACGATGTTCGCAAAATTTGTGAACTGTTTGTCTGTATTCGTACTGGACGGAACTATTTTTGAACTGATCATACTGTACGATATTGGATCGTAATGTACGAACATAATCATCAAATTAAAATTTTTAGGGTTTTTTGAACCCTAATTTAAAAAGGACTTTTTCTTATTCAATTAGAAGTTGTTCAGGCCGTGGTTGACAGAGGAAGGAACTCTTGAGAGGGAGCTTTTGGAGAGATCCAGGTTTGTGAGGGGAAGGCGAAGTTGAGCTTTAGCGTGGGGGAGGAGTGTGAGGGGATCACATGGTTGCTCCGAGCTAGCTGTACGCTTCCTCCTCTATGGCCTTGGTGTGTCTCGGGAAGGTTCATCTTTATTTGACAATATACCATTTGATTTTAGAAAATTTGCTTGTCTAGGTTTTTACAATCTATAGACTATTGCATGTGGATGTTGGTTCAAGATGGTTACTATGTACCATTTCATATTTTGAATGGCATTAAAACAGATTTATTATTTAATGAGTGGAGTGTTGCAAATCTGGTTTTGATGATGACAAACATGTTTGCATTCTATTTTGCTTGGCCAATCCATTTCAGGTACAAAAGATCAAAAGCAACTCAAGCCAACTCAAGATCAGGTCTTAGTGTGACTAAATGTACTATTTTTCCTTTTCTTGAGTTAATTATAATGTAACTGATCCCCTAGCTAAGTAACCTTGCACACACACCCTCAGGGGGAGAGCTTGAGTGAATTAGAGTTTCTGTTCAATTTTTTGTTCTGATCATCCTGGATAATATTCGCATCGTCCTAGACGATCAAGTAAAAATAGAAACCGTAATTAGGGCGACTAAGTTAAGTTTGTCTGATTAAGTAGATCATCCTGGACGATCCATACATCATACGGGATGATAGGCTCAAATCAGAAATTCTCAGCCGCTAGATCAAGTTAGGAAAGTTTTAATTTTAGAGATTTGATCTTATCATCCTGGATGATACGTGTATCATCCTGGACGATCCAATACAATCATGTTTAATTTAGTCTGGTAATTAAGAAAAGTAATTAATATTTAATTGATACGATCATATCATCCGGGATGATCGCAAAATTGTCCGGGATGATCATGATCGTCTCGTGTGTTTCAGTTGTACGTCCAGAGCGGTGATCAGGATGATTTTGGCACTTTTTGAACTAATCGTATCGGATGATATCCGTATCATCTTGGATGATCAAGTCATTTTTAGGTCATCCAGCACAAGTTTCTCTGGACGACCAGAGCGGTCTTCTGGATGAAATTCTTGAATTTACACTAATCGTCCCGGATGATCGCAGAATCGTACGGGACGATTTTAACAATTGTTTTCCACTGATCGTCCAGAAGAGCCAGATCATCCAGGCTGAAATAGTTGAGATTTAGGGCAAATTTTGGGCCCTCCTATAAAAGATCTTTTTCTTCCAATAAGAAAAATCTTTTGCCACTTTCCTTTACAGAGAAACCCTAGAGAGAGAGAGTTTAGGAGAGAGAGAGAGGGTCTTGTGAGGGGGAGTTTGTGAGGGATTCATGAAGGTAGCTCCATGCAAGGATCAGAGTCATCTTCTACATTTTTTGTCTCTCATCTTGTTAGTGTTCTTTGTGAGAGGATCATTCGCAAGAAGATCGGGTTCTCTACCCACTTTAGAAGGAAGCGAAAGGACTTCAGGTTCTCTGCGTACTTCAGGAGGAAGCGAAATGAGTCCGAGGTTCTCTACCTGCTTCAGGAGGAAGCAAAAGGAGGTTAGGTTCTCTGCCTCACCGTGTATGTGGAAAGGAGTTCTTGTACAGGCTTCTCTGCCTTGCTGTGGGAGCAGAAGGAGAGTCACTTTGTGTTTAGTGCAATACTCGGAGGGGAGGCTCCGGGGAGTGGACGTAGGTCAAGTTGACCGAACCACTATAAAAATCTGGTGTGTTCTTTATGATTACTTTCTGCACTTTAGTTTTCTGTGATTATATGCTTGGGTGAAATCTGTGGTTGATCTTTTCATTTATGTTTTTATATGTTTCCGCTGCAAATCATCGAAAAGACTTTTAATGTTCTTCTCGAATTTTTAAATAACCAATTCACCCCCCCCCCCCCCTCTTGGTTAGCCTCGGGACTAGTTCATCAGGGCTTAATATCCCTATCGAACTTTCATGAGTAATGAGGATAAGGAACTCGCATAATTGAATGCAGAGTATCTGAACTGTTTCTTTTATGCTTTAAAATTAGAAGACTATATGCGAGTGACTACTTGTAGTACTAGTAAGGAGATTTGAGATAGATTGTGTTTCACATATGAAGGAACCGGTGAGGTCAAATAATCTAGGCTAAACATTCTGCTACATGATTATCAACTCTTTTGCAGGAAACCTAGTGAAACTATATCTGAAATATGCACTAGATTCACCCAGATAGTGACATCCTTGCATGCTTTAAGAAGAGAATTGTCTAATTCTAAAAAAATGAATAAAATATTGTGATGTTTACCTAGTACATATGATGCAAAGAAAACTACAATAATTGAATCTAAAGATTTAAATATTTATTTAATTGACAACTTGCTTGGGTTGCCCATTACCTACAAGCAAGGAGTGAGTCAACGACAAACTGATGCAGGTGAAAAGGAGTGAACTATGGCTCTAAAGATGAATAATTCTGAAAGTGATAGCTCTACAATGGAGGAAGATGATGACATACCTTGATGACTCATCAGTTCAAAAATTTTCTGAAAAGAAAGCAACAGCGACATCAAAATAGCTAAAACAAAGGTAAGAGCTCAAAGAATACAAAAATTGCATCTAACACAATTTACTTTGAGGTCATCTTGGAGCTGATTGCCCCAACGTAAAGACTTATCAAACCAAGAAGAAGGGCAAGGAAAAATGAAAGTACAAGAAGGGGAATACAAAGACACAAAAAGCTTTTAGGGCCGACTCTGCTTCAGAATCATCAGAAGAAGAAGTAGAGGAGGAGGTAACGAATTTATGTCTTATGACTAATGATAACCTTTATCAATCAGATTAAGATTAGGTATGTTAACTTTCTTATGATGAACTATTAGTTATTTCTAAAAAGATTTATAATTCATATAAAAAATTGAAGAAAATGCATGCTAGTATTACCACTGATTTTAATACTTTACAAAATGAGCATGCTAGTTTAGTTAAGGATTCTAACTTGGATAGAGATCACATGTCCCTGCTTGACAAATTTGAAGCATTAAATAAGAAGCATATTGAATTAACTACTACACATGATTCCTTGAAATCATCACATGTTGAACTAGAAAATGCATTTTTAGGAATTAGAAGAACTTGCATCTGTGCTAGATAGTAATGAGTATGCATTGAAATTTGAAATTGCAAGTCTTAAGAGAAAAAATTAATTTTTAAATGTAAAACTTCATGCATTTGAAAATAATAACATACCTCCTATATTTTTTGAATTTTATAAACCTCCACCATTTGAAGAATATCATTCAAAATCATCAAAGCATGTTCCATCCAAACCTAGAAAAAGGCACTATCACCCCCTAAGATTATTGAACCCATTTCCTGGTGTTAGGTGTTATTCTTGTGGCATTCTAGGTCACACAGCCCGCACTTGCACAATTCACTATAGGATACATCTAGTGTAGAGACCTTAGCTGCATTCATCACAGCATAACATGCATTCATCTCATTCATTCAAGCATAAGGAGGAACCCAAAATCACTTGGGTTCAAAAAACTAAACTTTGATTGACATTGTAGGGATGCTCTCTTAAAAGACCTAATGAGAGCAAGTGGTACCTGGACAGTGGCTACTTAAGACATATGACTTAAGACGTGAAGCAGTTCATGACAGTGGAGGCCAGGTCAGGAGGTAAGGTGACTCTAGGAGACAACACTACTAGGAAAGTGACGGGCTCATGTATCATTGTAAATTCTAAAAAATTTAATATTGAAAATGTTTTGTTAGTTGATGGTTTAAAGTATAATATTTTAAGTATTAGTAAATTATGTGATAATGATTTGATTTAAAATTTCTTTCTAACAAATGCATGATTAGCTTAGATAATAAACTTGTGTTAGAAGAAAAATGAATAAATAATGTTTATATGTTGGATCTAAATTGCATTGAAAATTCAAATCCTTTATGTCTAAAAATAATAGTTGATGACTCTTGGCTATGGCATAGGAGACTATGCCATGCTAGCATGAAAACAATTAGGAATATTCCTCAGAAAGACCTAGTTAGAGGCATGCCTAAGTTATACTTCACTAAGGACCACCTATGCAATGCCTACCGGCTAGAAAAATAAGTAAAATCATCGTCTCACTCAATCACGGACATCAATACAATAAGGCCATTGGAAATTCTTCACATGGACCTATTTGGACCTGTTAGTATAGCTAGCCTAGGAGGGAAGTCTTATGGATTTGTAATAGTAGATGACTATTCTATGTTTACTTGGGTAAAATTCTTAGCACACAAGAATGAGTCCTTTAAAGTGTTTAGAACATTCTCCACTTGGATTCAAAGGAAAGTAGGATGTTAAAATTTAACTATTCATTGTGATCATGCTGGAGAATTTGAGAATGATAAGTTTGAATCATTTTGTCAGAAGATAGGAATAGAACAAACTTCTTAGCCCCTTAGACCCCTCAGCAAAATGGAATAGCCGAGAGAAAGAATAGAACCTTGGTTGAAGCTGCTAGGGCAATGTTAGCTGAATACACTCTTTCTAGATACTTTTGGGCAAAAGCAGTAAATACCGCATGTTATGTTTTAAATAGGGTGAATGTCAGACTAAAACTTAATAAGACACCCTATGAGTTGCTTAAGGGTAAGACACCTAATCTTTCTCACTAACATGTTTTTGGTTGCAAATGCTTTATCTTAATTAATGGTAAGTCACCCTTAGGAAAGTTTGATCCTAAATCTGATGAAGGTGTCTTCTTAGGCTATTCATCCATAGGTAAAGCTTATAGAATCTTTAATAAGAGGACCCTTATAGTAGAAGAGTCAACCCATGTTGTATTTGATGAGTCAGATAAAACTTCTGAACCTAATCCTAAAGAAGAAGAAGTTTAGGTTATTCAGGGGGTAGAAACCATTATAATTGAAGATAGAGTAGAACCTCAGAAGCATTTACCTAAAGATTAAAAATAATCTTCTAGTCATCCTAGAGAATTGATCCTAGGAGACCCATCAGAAGGTGTGAAAACTAGGCATGGACTTAGGAAGGAGGTTAGTCATTCTTCATTTATTTTGATGATTGAACCCACCAACATAGATCAAGCCTTGGAAGATGAATTTTGGATCCTAGTAATGCAAGAAGAGTTGAACCAATTTGTTAGAAATGATATATGGGAATTTGTCAAGAGACCTAAGAAGAAAAGGGTGGTTGGAACTAAATGTGTCTTTAAAAATAAGATGAATGACTCTAGAATAGTAGTAAGAAATAAGGCTAGGCTAGTAACAAAGGGGTATAACCAAATTGAGAAAATAGATTTTGAGGAAACCATTGCACCAGTAGCCAGATTAGAAGCCATAAGGGTACTCTTAGCCTTTGCTTACTTCAAGGGTTTCAAATTGTATCAAATTGATTTTAAGAGTACTTTCCTAAATGGGGTAATCAAAGATGATGTTTATGTTGAACAACCCCTCGGTTATGAAAACCCATAATTAGACTCTCCATTGAAGGACCTCGTCCCTAATCTCTACTCACTAATGATTATGATTGGACCTCAATCAACATGTTACTTAGAAATGTGCCCACGAATCAACACCTATCACTTGTTCAAAGCCTCACTTAAAATGCCCGCATTATCCAACACGTTCTTCGCACATCCATAATCCCCAAAGCTGGAGACCGCATATACATTACCCCATTGCTGTCTGTAGTCACCTATCTCATTGTGTCAGCTACAAAATTTGATGAAGCTCAAATGATCCTAGACTATATTCATAACTTATCTGCTATCTAATATCCCAATGCCCGAGGAAAATAAAATCTTTTCTTAGGACATGTCATTGGATACATCTTGGATGCAAAATATCAACTCCACTATCCTATCCCTTTGAATAATCATCTTATCTTTTACACAGATTCCTCCTTTCACATTCTTTTCCATTGGGGACACGTGCACGCTGATCCTAATTTTAATGAAGAAGAGGTTGCTGCTCCTGCCGAAGCACCTCCACCACCACCCATACCACCACCTAGACCTGCCTACCCTACCTACCCTCAGGAAGACATCATTGATCGCCTTAACCACCTAGAAACTAGACTGGAATACCACATTGATCTCAAACACCGCCAGCATGAAGATGATATGAGCTGGTTTGGGGAACGTTTCGCCTTAATCGATCACCAATTCGTGTTCCTTCATCAGCACTTTCAACACCACCACCACCGGATCAGGATCCCAACTTTTGAGTGCTTTTTGTTTGTTTGTGTTATGTAGTACTTCCTTTTGTAATGTTTTATTTTCCTTTTACTTGTGTGCAGTTTGCTCTTCTATTTTTGCTGGTGTGAAAAGGGGGAGAAGGTGTGATGCTATGATGTTATATTTTTTAGTTCACTGTTACATGTTCTATATGTTATGCTCATATTTTGTTGTTGGTGTTTTTATCATATTTGCTGTCAATCCTGTTATATTCTACTGTTGTTTTAATTAAAAAAAACAAAAAAAATTCTTTTTTATCCTCTAGTCTTATAAAATCCATTATCTAAGTGAGAGGGAGTTTAAAAAAAAACATCTATCTTGCTCATCAGGTAACATTATTTGACATCATCAAAAGGAGAGATTGTTGCAATTCGGGATCCCTTGCACTTGATTTTGATGATGACAAATAATATTGACTAAACTAATATGTTCATCCTTAAAAATATAAATGTTTATTTTGTCTGTGAGCACTAACATTTCAGGTAAGATATACATCGCTCAAGATTGCTAGAGACGCAAGACTGGGTAGACTAAGATGTGGAAAAATCTTATATTTTTATTTTCTTTACTTTTATTTATTGAGTTTACCATAAAAGCATGTATGCATAAGGGGTTACCAAGAACACACACACAGGGGGAGAGTAAAATTTTTTTGAACTTAAATTTAAATATTTTTAAGATACATTGTACAGTATGATTTTTAATTGTACTGTATGATATGGTACTTTAACTCAGGATTAACGACTAATTCTAGAAGATTAGTTTTTAAACTAATTATACTGTACTATCGTGATCATACTATATGATTTATTTCAACCTGAAAACCCTAGCTGCCAGGACAGTTTTGGTAAGTTTTTTTAAATTTGATTTTCGAACTAATCATACTGTATGATTACAATCGTACTGTACGAACATTTGAAATCTTGCTAAAATTATCCCCCATAATCAGGTAATTAAATTATGGTTTCTTAATTACATTTAATCATAATGTATGATATAGATCGTACTGTACGATGTACAGAGATGATTTTGGGCATCCCATATATCATACCAGACGAAATCATAATTTTTTGTACTGATCATCCAGATGATATTTATATTGAACATGATGATGTTCTGAAAATGAACTAATCATACTGTATGAAGAGTATAGTGCGAGACGATGAACAGAGATAATTTCATTCATCCCATGGGTCGTCCCGTATGAACAATTAAAAATAAAAGGATCGTCGAGTATGATCTATGGATCATACTGTACGTTGTTCGCAAAATTTGTTAAATGTTCATCTGCATTTGTACTGGATAGAACTATTTTTGAACTGATTATACTGTACGATATTGGATCGTACTGTATGAACAGAATAATCAAATTGGAATTTTTAGGATTTTCTGAAGACTAATTTAAAAAGGACTTTTTCTTATTCAATTAGAAGTTTTTGAGGCCATTTGACCATTTGACCCCTTAAGGGTCCAAATGGTCATTCCTTAGCCTGAGACCACATCCATTGGTCTCAAATAACTCTTTTTGAGCTTGTTGGATTTAAATCCAACTCTTAATTTGACTTGGTTGACTAAGTCAACCATGGTTTACTAAATTACCCTTAAACCATAATCTTTTAGTCAAGTGCACTACCGGGAGCAGTGTATTAACCATTTGACCTCAATTATGCCCAAACCTCCTACCTAGGAGCTCCATACATCAAATCATGTGCCACTGGCTACTTTGGCTAGTGGTTGACCCATTTCAACTTAATTGAGCTAGTTCAAGCTGGCTCAGCTGATCATCTACTTTGATCAACTCCATTTGACATCCAAATTAATTTGGATCTTTATAAAACTCATATGGTTAATTCTCCTAGTTAATTTCTCATGATTGGTCACCCTGATCCAGTTGATAGTTGACTTGGTCAATTGAAACAAGGTTTGGTCAAACTTGGCCTATTCGGGTTAAATCACCATATACAATACAATCGCACTTTTTAAACACTTAATAATCTCTCCTTACATTTGTTTAAACATACCTATGCCTATGATGAGTCCACCATTTATTTGTTTGACTTGGTATACCTTTTGACTTTGGTCAAAATCCTTGCATACACTCTCCACTCACCTAAAATTAAATCCTACTACTCCAAGGATCTCCCAACTCATCTCACCATCTCATTACATTCTCAAGGTTCCACATCAGAAGCTTTGACTTTGTTGACTGGTCAAACTAGTCAACAAATAACCAAAACCCCTTTAAAATGGCCAACATTTCTCCTAAACACACTTTCCTCCAAACCTATTACCCGAATCTTTCTAAACCAACTTTAAAAGACTATTTAACTTCCCCAAACAAGTCCAAAGCCCTAGCTTGGCAGGAAAAAGCAAGAAGTGGTCCCCCTCCAATGGTAATAAGACTTGGCCAGCTTTTGTCTTTGCCTTCCAACCATTTGGGGCTCATGTCTATAATCCGAGGGAGGGTTTTGACTCGTCAAAGCCATCCAATTAAGTCTTAGGGTTTAAAAATTCTCAAAACCTCAAAACCAACCATTCCAAACAAACTAACTACCTAGAGCCTCTAGAGCCCTTTTGTCATTTCATTATTGCTCTCCTAGATTTCCTATACATTTCCCTAGTTCAGACCCACCGGTGAAAATAACGCCGATGATGAGCTTTCGGCCACCTCTTCCTTGGTATCCATCCAAGCCTTGTAGCTCATGATCCAGACCATTTTGATCATCTAGTTCTTCTAGTGGATTAATCTTGGGCAATCTGAAAGCTCAACAAGTTAATGAACATAAAATATGATTGATTAAATTGTACTATATCCCAAACCCTAGTTTAGAATCATTATTGTTAAATAGCTTCATGAAAAGTTCTCTTCAAACCATGAAATCACCTCCCCACTCTTCATTAGCTTCTCTTTAAGCTCTCTTTCAAATCTCACATCACGTGGTGGAGTATTTCTTGAGTTTAAGCACTTCTTCAACTTAGGTTAAGCTTTTAATAATTTTTAAATTCTGTTAAATCCTGGCTGTTTGATCCAAACTCTGTCACTTAGATCATGTTGGATGGATCATTCTGACCTTATGTCCACACACTGAATCCCATGATCCACTGATATGGATAAGTGAAATGTGGAGAATCCCCATCATGTGATGCATGGCACGCGGTGCTTCTACCGTGTGATGCATGTGACCACTGCCGCTAATGATTAGTGCCACCGCTAATGATTTATTGGTTAAATGCATTTTAAAATTATTAAAAATGCCAAAAACTTCAAAAACTTATAGAAAATTCAAATTTCATCCAAATTGGGTATGTAATACCTCTATGGATTTATGGTGAAGAGCTCTTTCATCTAAATAAGAATTTCTTAAGTTTTGATGCATGCCTTAGGAGTTATTTTATTAATATTAATTTTATTGTTTATTTATTTAAACTCTTAATCATTAACCACTCGACCTCAATTTTTGCAGGTGATCATTACAAAATGTTATCCACATCCTGTGATTTTCCAAACCTTAATTGAGCAAGTAATTGAGCTATGTGGAATTTTTAAGCATATGTGTTAGCATAGGATCAAATGAATGAAAATTCATTTCATCCTATGCATGAAGATTAGGCATTCATCTTATTGTGGTGTGTTTATGTTTGTATGAAAGTTAGTTGACCAAAATTTTGAACCCATTGGAATACTAGTGACGCCTAGGAAAAATAATTAAGATAAATGTCTAGATGACTTAAGAAATTTCAAGAAAATTCCACACACACCTAGTATGGGTGAAACTTTGGAACACTTAACTTATTGATATTGTGCCCCATAGGTTCAAATTTCACTAAAATTAGAGCACATTAGATGAGAAAATTAATTAAATTAAAAAAAATCCTTAAAGTGGCCTGAAATATCAAAAAAATCCAAAACTATAAATAATATATCAAATTGCTCATAATTCAACCATTTATCTAGGAAAATTAAAAGCCCCATCATTGTACTCAAATTTGAGCTTAATTTACTAATGAAGGAAAATCAATAATATATTAATTTAGATAATTAAAAATTATTAAAAAAAACTACATAAATTTCAAACCCTTGAAAACACTCTTACAGGTCATCCCTGACTAGTGGGAGTGATTTCAAAGAGTTTGGAGTAAGTTTGGTCTAAAATTAACAAAACCTTCATAATTAAGTAATTAAATAATTCAATTAAATACCAAAAATTTAAAAATTCATAAGTAATTCTAAAAAAATCCAAATTGAGGAAACTCAAAGGAATTGGACACCTTTAAGGGTCTAATATTTATTAAAAATATCAAACTTTTAGAATTTATTGAAAATAAGAAAGTCAACCTTATAGTTAACTTTAATTTAAAAATATACCCAAATTTTGAAAAATCATAACTTAATTTAGAAAAATTCTAATCCAGTGAACTTAGTTTTATTTTACTCAGCTCGGGGTCTAGTATTTATAAAAAATGTTAAAACTCTAGAATTCAATCTAAATAAAAAAGTCAAAATTAGACCCCTTTATTTAATGAGTTAAAATAATTCATAAAATTTGAAAATTAAACAAATGATTAAAACTCCAGAAAACATTAATCTAATTAATACTATTAGATAACTAACTTAAAAAATACACAATAAACACTCCAATGATGAAGTTTTTAGGATGGCCAATCTGAAGATGCGGGGTTACATTTCCCATGGTTGCTGATTCCTCGAGCCTATTATGACAATGCCATGGACGGATTCAATGGAGTGCAAAATGATAAAATTAACTATTTATTAATTACTTAGCCAAAGTTAAATCATTAATATAATTACATCAACCTCATTTTTAGGATGGACTACCTCTAGCTATAGGGCTATGTATGCTATGGAGGCCAAGTTCCTTGAGCCTATTATGACAACATGATGAACCAGTTGATGAAAAACTAAAATAATTAATATAATGAGCTAAATCAGCAACCAATTAATTTAAAAGTTTTCAACCATTAATTTCAACCAATTAAATTAATTAAATAATAGTGATTATTAAAGGGAACCTCGGGCCTACGAGGCTATTAACTTAGCCCCAAGGTAGGTAAAATATACTTCACTCCCCTAGTGTAAAAAAAATGTAGTGATAACTCAACATTTAAAATTCACTCTACAATTAACATTAAAATACTAATATTTAAACTCCGATTAAAATCCCGTCAGCCTACAATAAACAAAAAATACAAGAAAACTTTAACAACTATCCAACATAGACCACATCTATGCCACACAGCCTGATCCACACACTTTAGATGGTCTATTAGGACAACCACTTCTAGTTTTCGACTAGGACGGTGATCTTTCTTTTTATGTTTATGTGCAAAGGTTTTTCATGGATTTTCTTACATGCTAGTCGTAATGAATTGATTGAAGTGAGGCCTTCTGAACTATTAATTTTTTTATACTACCTATAAATTGATGTGATGGGTATTAGATTACCCATTGGTTAGGAATAGTTTGGATGCTCACAAGATCTTTTGCAGATGGCAATACTCATGCAGGTCTAAATATAAAGGGGTAAATTAAAATTTAACTAACATATTTTTTGGAGGTGCTAAAAATTTTTAACCTCCCTTAATATAAAAGAGCATGATGAAGTGATTATGATTGGCTTAAATATGAGCAAATGAAATTATATAACTACTCAGGAAGATTTTAATAATTTTTATTATGACTACTTAAGACAACATGTAGGTTATTTAGAGTCTTTTAAATTTTAGATATGTATTTTAATTTAATCGAGTTATGAAAGTTAATCATAAATGGGATTTTAGTCATCTAATTTATAGTCCAAAGAGAAGGTAAACATCCCCTAGGGGAGAGTTCCTTTTATTTAGAAATTCAAATTTACTTGAAAATCCAAAGTGGAAAGAAACACCCCTTTGGAGAGGAGTTCAGTCCATTTAGATACTTGGAATCGACTAATCCAAGGAGATTACAAAAAGGGACGAAGACAAAGAAATGAAGACTTTAGAAGAAAAATATCCCATTTTAAAATTACTTGTGTTATTCTTAGGATTAGAATCTAAGTTGTTGTTAGTGGTAGCCGACCACTTCTAATTTTTGCAAACCATGGGTTATAATTAAGTGGCACTTGTCACACAGAATTTTTACATTTACTTGATTCATTTTGATCATATGATTTGATTGTTATGTTTATTCTGTGCAGCAGGAGTTTCACAATCTTTTTAGGTTTGTTACTCTTACATGCCATTTTTTTAGCCTAGATATGTTTAGGCCCACCAAAATTTTTCTACTCATAATTAAGAGAAATATTTAGGACAACATAGAAAGATAAATAATTTTATGAGGTAAGCTTAGGCTTGCCGAGGGTCTCACACATTAATATTAAATCTACTCTTCTTTGTTAGGCTCCTACCTTCCTACGGGTTGTGATAGGCCACCGACCTATTATGGTGCAGCTCTATCTAGCAGATGTTGTGCAATATCTAGGGAAAATTATATTTTATAAGACAGATTTTTAAATTGCTTCAAACCATTTATGCATACAAGGTCAATCAGTATGCATTTTAATAGAAAACAATTAAATTAATAAAGTTTTAGTTGCATTCAAACATAATAACCTTACATAAGTAAAGGGACCAATTAGGACATTCTCTAGACGTTGGAGCGTTAGTTGGCCCCATTCCTCAAAACTTAAACAATAGTTTTACCCATCTTTCATAAAAGACCAGACTAACAGTTTTGAAGCGTTAGGTGGCTAGCTAGCTCCCTAATCCATATAGGGAATAGTCCAAATTTACCCAAAATAGATTTAGGACTCAGGGCAGAACAAAAACCATATGATCCCAAATTCAAAAGTATAATCCCAACATTATAATAAAATGATAACTTGAATTAAAATTTTCTAAAAACCAAAATATAAAGCCAAACATATATGATAGATTGAGGCATTTCTAACTTGTTTAAGAATCCCAAAATGCCTCCTACTCCTCGATTGGCCTACAAAATAACTGTTGAAATTTGATCCAATCCCAATTTAAATTCTAACCTCACTCCTTTGATTTTACTCTTTGAAAATCTCAAATGAAATTTTTACCATTATTTTAATCAAGAGTATTCATAAGAAACTCAAGCTTCTAATGATGTAACTAACAATGAAGGTTTCTCGTCGTAGAAGATTTAAAGACCCCAGATTAATATAAAAAAATTAATTAATTGTCTTTGGAAAATTAAAGTTAAAGGTGATCATTATCTTTATATTAAAATGATTGACAATAAATGATATTTTATTTCCTTCAAGAGATATGTCCTTTAATATCATGATTTTGATTATGAAATTAATGATAACCCATCTTGATTATTCTAACTAAATATTTGATCGAACATTATTTTGACCCTCCGGGGTCATATGTAGTTCTTTCTTAAATTTAGCTATGATATTTAGGATGAAATTCCCAATTCTGGATCTGAACCCATTAGAAAATTTTATCTTGGCCTTCTAGGCGGTATATCATTTCTAATGGTATGTTCAATTTTAGAATTAAAATTCAAAAGTCATTTTCAAATTTCTCGAAAGAAATTATAATTAAATTGCTTGGTGTCTTTCCAAAGCAAAGAAAAAATTGCTCTCTATACAGACACACTAGGATGGATGAATCCCCAGTCAAATAAGTCCTGAAGTTGAACCTTCAATTGTTGAAACTCCTAAGGTACCATTCTATACAGAGCTTTAGAGATCAGAGTAGTACACAAAAAAAAGATTGTTACAGAACTCTAACTCTATATATAGTGGTAAAGTCAGATATTCCTCAAAGAAGATATCTGAAAACTCCCAAACTTTAGAGAAACTACTCATAGACTTAGAAGAGAATCTAAAAGCCTATCCACTTTTAGAGTAGAAATAAAACAACGAATAACACCTCTAATTCCCTATAATACAAAGCTCTCACCATTCTTATACAATATCACTTTCTTCTTCAAGAAATCAATTTGAGCCCCATAATGACTTATCTAATCCATACCCAAAATGACATCAAATGCAAAAATAGGTAACACAATCAAACCAGATCTCCAACTCT
This sequence comes from Dendrobium chrysotoxum, assembly GCA_019925795.1. NCBI lineage: Eukaryota > Viridiplantae > Streptophyta > Magnoliopsida > Asparagales > Orchidaceae > Dendrobium > Dendrobium chrysotoxum. The sequence continues at coordinate 35,431,896 of CM034303.1, read as the reverse complement.
TTTAGAAAACTTTAAATCACAAAAATAAACCCTATTAGCCACCATTCCATCACCCATAGGAAAAACCACATATAACGAAATATGTAATAACACATAAGGGAAATTGAGAGAATCAAAATATTAGTGAGACATGAAAGAGTAGAAAGCACAAGAATTAAATAAAATAGAATAAGGAGATGTAAAAATATAAGTTGTGCCTATCATAACCTCTAGAGACTCGTTAACCTCTTATTTAATCAAACCATAAACTCATGGCTGTACTAGGGTCAAAGCAACAAAACTACGAACACCCCTCAAACCTCCAAACTACTGACCTCCTATTGATGGACCTGCACCCCTGCCACCTGAAACCATTGAATGTGGTAGGACTGGTATTGTCCTCGGCCTACTTATGGTTAGCTGCCAAAAGCTAGTAGCTTTAAAGTCAAAACATCTATCAAAATTGCCCTATGAATACTCAACAATCCTATATCCATACTGACCACAATGAAAACATCTACTTGATATTCTGAAACATTGACTGTTATGTTTCCTACCACACTTCTAACATAATAGGAATCCACTGACTGCACCCCAGAACTAGTATTATTGACTTTATTAGATCCTGAAGGTACTACTACTTGCTGTCCCCTCCTAAACTCAGTAGGTCCAAATCCACTCTTATTCCCAGAATGACAACTATTTTCTATCTCACAGCTAAATCTCGTCCTGCTTATAGTCCATCGTTAATGCACTAGTACAAGATTTGCCTTTATCTTCTTGGCCCTCTTGAGCAAATGCGAAATGTATGTGATATCCAATGCCAATAATGGCTATCTCAAAGCACCTCAGAGTCCCTCTAAAAAATGGTAAAATTTCTCTTTGGAGTGCAAACTAACTGTGGAGCATACCTGAAAAGAGTAGTAAACTCTGCCTCTTATTACATCACTGACTTGCTTCCTTGAATCAACTTCATAAAAGAGATCTATAGCTATTTCCTACTAGATAGAGGTACAAACTATATCTTGAATATCTCAGCAAACTCATCCCAAGTGATCAGGGTTTTTGCATGACCCTAAAACTTCTCTCTCTACTGGCCCATTCACCTGTGCTCTTCCTCACCATCTAATAAAATGCAGCTAATGCAACCCTCCTTTTAGGAGAATAATGCATCCCATAAAGAGTCCACTCTATCTTTATCAGCCAATTCTCAACTGCCTTAGGCTCAGTAACACCTAAAAGTCTAGGTGGATGTAATATAATGAAATACTATAAATATCTCTCTATATCATCAGATTGGGTGCTAACAACCCATGTTTGAGTCTCACAAACCAGTTGTGCTACTATACCTTTAATCTAAGAAATTATCTCAAAATTGATTATAAGAGCAATATCCTAAACCTGAGCTGCATGACTAGAACTCTAACCATTAGTCATATCTGGATCTGGCTGAGGTGAATCAACCATCTCAAAAATAATGAATACAGTTGAATGTAACACATGCATATTAAAATAAATAAAATGTGTGCCCAAACACCCCATAAGCATTGCACTCTTCTACAAATTAAATCCTTCATCTCTATTACAATCACTTCTCCAAACAATGCTCTGATACAAAAAATAATATCACAACCCAGCCCGATATAACATGATATCACATAGCTACTACCATGTCACATTATGGCAAGACTGACCCTAAGAACTTATTTGAGAAGTACTAAAATAAAACTTTTAATTTATATACTATATAGATCAATTATTAAATGCAATATAAAGCATAAGACTACTGAATCTTAATATGATTTTTATATATCATCCAAAAAATATAATCTTAAGGCTATCTATAATATTACTTGATAATAGAGAGAATAATAATATAAAAGCCAAACCTACAAAAATCAAAACTAACAAAAATATAACTATAACATAGATTAGAGCCTGTTATCCAAACTACTAAGCTTGCTCCTTACCCTTCACCAGATCTAAAAATAAATGCAAAAGCAGTGATGAGTTAACACGGCTCGGTAGGATATTATAGCCTAAAATAAAAATCAATAACTAAAACCTAAAGAATGAAAAATGGAATTGGATCATATATGGAAATTGAATATAATTAAATAAATACTAAAATTAACTTTATTATAAATAAACACTTCATAATGATTATCATAATAGCTCTTAAGCCCAAGTTTTGATATATTTACTAAAATCCCACCTTAACACCCACTTGCATTGGCATAATAGAATCCCACCTCAGTCAGTCTTTAGGGTCGGCATCATAACACTTCTGTAATAGAATCTAACCTCAATTGTCCACTAGCACTGGCATCACAATAATTAGGTAATACAAATTTCACCTCGGTCACCCACTGGCCTCGACATCAGAATACTTTGGTAATAGAATCCCTCCTCAATCCACACTGACCCCTACATCACATCATATCATAATACATCATAACACATTTCTTTCATATTTTTCAATGCATTTAATTAATTAAATTATAATTGGATTGAATTCAAAAATTATTAAAACCTACAAAAAATACCTTACAAAAAATGTTTGAATTGGCTAAAATCACTACTTTTAAAATTACCCTACAAAAAATACCATAATATACTCAAAATATTCATAATCTTACTCTCTATAAAATATAAAAAGTTAAGTGATAAAAGTTTTACCAAAATAAAGTTATTCTTATTTTTCACTTACAAAATTATAAATTTAATCAGAAAAATACTAAAAATACCAAATTATTGAAAATTGAAATATGCAAAATGCAACCTACCTCGAGATGAGCAAATTTCCCAATTCGGCCGACGGACAAAAATCGCTCTATGCTTGCCAAAACTAAGCTTTCTTCCTTCTCTCTCCTCTCTTTCTTCTAAAATTCCAATTTAATTTTCTCTGTTAATGAAAATGAAAATGGCTAAGGGAGTTTAAATTAGTACTTTAGATATTAACTTTCTTTTTATAAAATAATAATATAATATTATTATTTTAAATTATTTTTAGTTTGAAATTTATATAAATTCTCTTAGGGCTTCAAAAATTTTAAAAACTATTCATTAAATAACTCATTTTATTTAGAAAATTTTGGTGAGATCTATTTGCAAAATGGATACCTAACGATCTATTTTCTTAAGGAATCTCATTAGTACCCAAAATTATGAAAACCTTTGTGATACTAAAACACCATATTAGATATGTTACGGCAAAGATGGTTTATGATTTGGGCTTATAATGGCTCCTAAATAAAATTTTCTCTATTATAGGTTAAAATATATTTTTCAAAACTTTTAAGTTATATATAACGTCTTAACCAGGAGAATATTTGTGATCAAGAACTTCACACCAGTGCATCTTTTTCATTTATGCATTATAAATTTTTGTATATTTCTAAACTTCATTTTTTAATTCATGAAGTTTATCAACTATTGAAGAGATCTGATTGTTTAGAATAAAGAAGGAATCATCATTCTTTAAGTTCTTTTCACTACTTTTTGAGTATAAATGCTTTCGCTTATTTCTACCTATTACTTTAATATTTTAAAATGGAAAGGAGAACACTGAATAACGCTTTTCTCAATAAAATTTGACATGAATAGAAATCAAACATTCAACTTACACTTTTTTATAATTTTACTGGGTGTGGTGACATCAAATCTTGAATTTTAAACCACTGAGGGACATCAAAGCACAGGGGCGCTATAATCAGTGCTGCAACACTCCTTTCACTCTCTCAAGTTTTTTTAACAAGCAAAATCACTAATGCCCACTACTGCTAAATCTAATCTACCAAGCACATAAAAATTAAAAGATAGGTTTGCATCTTATATAGTGTTAAGTTTATTATCTTCAGCCAGGCTTGCCTAGATGATCAATTTGGCCAGGGTATATTATAACCATTCTTCAAATAATTTTTACTAGGATCTTTTTTCCTTTGAGTTAACTTTAGTGTTGCTAGGAAATGATCCAAGGGATCTACTACTTATTTAAATTGCATATTAACTTAATTGGGTTTCCAGATTTTTAATAGAAGTACTTGATTTTATAATTGAGTCCCTAACGGCATCACTACATCTTCCATTGGTGATTTCATACTTCCAAATTGGTTACTTTGATTAAATCTTAGAATATATATAGGTATTGGATTAACAAGTTATTGAGGATATTTCCAATTTACTCCTTGACGATTTTGACTAGAATTTGATTGATTATTACCAGCAACATTATCCGACAGATTAAAAATAAAATGATTTCTCCAACCTGGATTATATGTATTGGAGTATAGATTATTTTATCTTTCAATCAAATTATTATTTTTAATTCCTTGCATATAACCATTTTCAATTAAATTTTGATTCTCCAATTTTATAGATTATTTAATTCCTAATTATTAATTCACTCCTATTGTGCTCACATCTTAAAAACTGCTACGGCTTGTGCAGTTAACATTAACAAAGAATCAAATTCATAAATTCTTACTAATCTCTTACGATTTAGCCTATCAATAGGCCACTGGAAATTATTAGTTTCTATTTCTTCTATTAATTCATATGCTTTCTCAAATGGCTAAGACATTAATGATCCTCCAGCTGCAACATCTATGATTGCTCTAAGAGATTTTACTAATCAATTATATAATGTTTGAATAATCAACCAATAAGGTAAAATATGGTGATGAAATTTCCTATGCATTTCCTTAAATTACTTTTAATTGTCAAAAATTGATTCTACTTCAAACAGGGTAAAAAAGTTATATCTTTTAAAAGTTTGGCTATCTTTAAAGGTGTGAAATACTTTGCAAGAAACTTATGAGCTAACTTATTCTATGAGGTTATGAGCTTGGGGGTAAAGCATTCAACCACATCCTAGCTTTATCTCTTAAAAAATGGGAACAATATAAGTCTAATAGCATCATCACTAACACCATAGTACCTAAATTTTACATAAATTTTGAGAAGGATTTCCCCTTAATTGAGAATTTTGAACCATTTAAATTATGCCAATTTTTTATTCAACATTATAAGCTTGGATCGTATATCTATTAATGCTTTGATGAATTCCATCTACTAAATAGTTAGGATAATCCCTAAGAGGTCTAGAATGATCTTAATCTAGTATAGGTTCAGCCTTTTTCATAATCTTTTTAGTTGTTTTGAATTTTTAAAAGGGTTCATAAAAGTTCTAGGGAGGTTGTAATACCTCGTTGAATTATCCCTAGACGCACCAAGAGGGGGGTGAATTAGTTATTTCAAAAATAAAAACTAAAAAAAAACTTTTTTTATTGTTTTAACCAATATCACTTTTTATGAAAAATTCTAGTCAAATGACTAACACAAATGGAAGCAAATTAAAAACTTGATTTTCTTTTTCAAAGTTTTATACTACAAATAAATGAAGATATATATATATATATATATATATATATATATATATATATATATATATATATGTGTGTGTGTGTGTGTGTGTGTGTGTGTGTGTTCTTTTCTAACACAAATTAATTCTAACCAAAAAAGATTACTATAGTTTGTAATGAAATTTAAATTCATGCAAGAAATTAGATATGTAGAAAATAAAGGAGCAAAAAAATCAGAAAGAACACACCATAATTTTATGGTGGTTCAGTTAACCTTGACCTACATCAACTCCCTAGAGTCCTCCTCTCTAGGAATTACACTAACACTATAGTAACTCTCCTCTAGCCCCCTTAGCAAGGTGGATAAGCCCTTGCAAATCACTTCCACCAAATTCAGTGCGACAGAGAACCAAAAGTTATGTCACCCTCCTTGTAGTGGCAGTGAACCTTTGAAATATTTCTCACCCTACTCGTGATGGCGGAGAACCATCAATCCTTTTTCACCCTCCTGGTGAAGAAAGAGAACCCACGACCCTTGACCTTGAAGCTTCTCTCATAAGCGCAACTCCAAGAACTTACCAAGGCCACTAAAAGAAGCAAGGTGCAAGCTTTCCTAGAGGAATTATGAGAAAGCCCCTCACAATCCTTCTACCTTACACACATCCTCACATTATCCCTTTCCAAGCCCAAGAGCTCCCTCAAGAATTCTTCCTCAGAGTTCCTTCAACATCCAAAAGTCTTTTTGAGACACGTTTAAATTGCTTAAGTATAAGTCTTAAAAAAACCCTAAGTTTTTTAATTAAGACACTACTGTTCGTATTCTATGATATGGGTTTGTATAATATAATTAGTTCAATTTCCATCTATTCGTACAGGATGATCACCGGTGGGATTAGAAATCATTTTTATTAATCATCCTGTATGATTTATATCGCATTATATATTTAGTTCAAATGTCAAAGGTTTATCCAGTATGATCAACATCGTACAATATAATTAGTTCAGAAAATCATGATTTCATCTAGTACATTATCGAGGTTGATTGAATTTTGTCTCTATCAGTTGTACAGTATAATCTATATCATATAGTACGATCGGTCATATTTATTAAATCTTAATTTGTTTGACTAATTACATGGATCAATTTAAGTAAGATTTTAAATATTGTATAGTATGATTAGTAAAAAAATTAATTTTTAAAATGTTTACTTAAATCATCTAACAGCTAGGATTTTCTAATGGAAACAAATCATACAGTATGATCTATATCATATAATATGATTATTTCATAAATAGTAATTATAAAATTAGTTGTTAAAATTAATTTTTTATATAACTAATCATATAGTATAATCTGAATTGTATGGTTAATGCAGATGGAACTAGTGTTGTCACATATAATAGGAGTGGTGCCTATTGGTAGTCTAAGATCTAAGATTTATTGCTTTAGCCATAAGACTTGAGCAACATAGCTTCCTACCTCAATGTATTCCATATCAGCGGTGGATAGGGCTACTAAATTTTTCTTTCTACTACATCAGGAAACTAATGATTAGCCTATGAATTGACAGGTTCTTGAGGTGCTTTTTCTATCTATCCTACATCCTACAAAGTTAGAGTCTGAATATCCTATTGTTTTAAAAGATTAGCTATGTCTAGGATACCAGATACCTAGGTTTTTGGTGCCTAATAGGTATTTAAGGGTTCTCTTAATAGTAATAATATGGGATTCTTTGGGATCAGCTTGAAATTTAGCATAGAGATATACATTAAATATGTTCAGGTCTACTGACAGTCATATAAAGAAGTGATCTAATTATCTCTTTATATTTCTTCTGATCATTTAATTTTCCATTTTGGATCCTTATCTAATTGAATGGTAGATCTCATGGGAGTATTGATTACCTTAGCATTATCCATCTCATGTTTCTTAAGGATTATTTGATATATTTTGATTTTCTAAGAAAGGTTCCATCATCCCTTTCTTCCCACCAAATCCAAGGAAATATGTAAGCTCTCATGTCATACTCATCTCAAACTCCTCACTCATTATTTTGAAAATTCATCATAAAGATTCTTATTTATGGATCCAAAAAGTATATCATCAACATAAATTTGAATAATGAGTAGATCTTCTCTTACATTCTTAAGAAATAGGGTAGTGTCTACACTACCATTATTAAAGGCTCTATCTAGGAGGAATGTACTCAGCCTCTCATACCAAGCTCTAACTACTTGCTTCGATCAATGTAATATCTTATTTAATTTAAATACATGATTGAGAAATTTAGAATTATCAAAACTTGGGGGTTGCTCAACATATACGTCTTCCTTAATCACCCCACCTAGAAAGGTAGTCTTAATATCCATCTAATATAACTTGAATCCTCTAAAGCTACAAAGGATAATAGTACTTTATTGGCTTCTAACTTAGCTAAAGAGGTAAAGGACTCCTCAAAATCAATTCCTTCAATCAGATTGTAACTCTTAGATACTAAACTAGCTTTATTCCTAATCACTATACCACAATCATTCATTTTATTCTTGAAAATCCACTTAATTCCTATAATACTCTGGTCCTTAAGTCTACAAACTAGTTCCCACACATCATTCCTATTAATTAGATTTAATCCTTCTTGCTTATCTAGGATCTGATTTCATCTGCTAGGTCTTAACCTAAGTTGGTTGGTTCTACCATATAAATGAATGCAGAATGACTAGCCTCCTTTCTAAGTACATGCCTAGTTATAACACCTATAGATGGATCTCTTAGGATGTGTTCTCTAGGATGACTAGATGAGTATCTCCATTCTCTAGGAAAAGGCTCATAAGGTTCTACTCTATCTCCTAGGTCAACGGATTGCACCCCTTTGGTGACCTCTACTCCTTCTTCTTCTAACCTAGGCTCAAAAGATTTATCTGATTCATCAAATATGACATGGGTAGACTCTTCTACTATCGAGGTCCTCTCATTAAAGATCTTATAGTCTTTATGTATAGATGAATATCCTAAGAAGGCTCCTTCATTAGATATCGGATCAAACTTTCCTAGAGGTGATTTTTTATTAATCAGGATAAAGCATCTACCATCAAAGACAAGCAAGTGAGAAAGGTTGGGTATCCTACCCTTAAGGAGCTCATAGGGTATCTTATTTAACTTGGATCTAACATTGACTCAATTTAACACATAAAAAGCAATATTTACTACTTTTGTCCAATAGTATCTAGGGAATGAATATTCAGCAAACATGGACCTAACAGCTTCTACTGAAGTCTTATTCTTTTTTTTAGCTAGTCCATTCTGTTAAGGGGTCCTAAGAAGGGCAAAATAGTTATGCTCTTTCCCTACCTTTTGACAAATGGATTCAAACTTATCCTTTGAAAACTCTCCACCATGATTACTATGAATAGTTGAGATCTCACATCCTGATTTTTTTTGTATCTAGGTGGAGAAGGTTCTAAATTCTTCAAAAGATTCTTTCTTTTGTGCTAGGAATCTAACCCAGGTGAATCTAAGGTAATCATCAATAATCACAAATCCTAAGAGGGGGAGGGTGAATTGGTACTTTAAAAAAATATTTCTTTAATAATTTTTTATGCTAGAAAATAGTTTTAAAAATAAATCCAAGTAATTAACTTAAAAAATGCGAAAGCAAATCAAAGTTTAAAATATTTTTCATTTTTAATGCACAAATATATCAATCAAGATATGAAAATTTTCTTTTTAGCAAAAAAAAAACCTATTTGTAGTTGATAGTAAATGATGAGATTCATGCAGTAAATTCAAATTATAAAAATAAAATTATAGAAAAGTAAAAAGCAAATAAAAAAGAGCACACTAAAGATTCTATAGTGGTTCAGTCAACCTTAACCTATATCCACTTCCTAAAGTTTTCCACTCTGGGTATTGCACTAACACTATAGTGTCTCTCCTTTTGCCCCCATAGTAAGGTTGAGAAGCCCTTACTAGAATCACTTACACCAAACCTCGTTCGACAAAGAACCAGAAGCTATGTCACCCTCCTAGTAATGGCAGCGAACCTTCAATCCTTTTTCTCCCTCCTAGAGAAGGTAGAGAATATGGAATCCTTCTTCACCCTCTTGGTGATGACAGAGAATCACAATCCTTTTTCACCCTCAAGGTGAAGGTAGAGAACCTCATACTCTTGACTTTGAAGCTTCTCTCCCAAGTGAATCTTCAAGAACTCACCAAGGATATAGGAGGAAGCTAGGTACAAGCTTTCCTAGAGTAATCTTGTGAAACCCATCACACTCCTTCTCTTTCACACACAACCTAACCTTCTTGTTGCTCTCTAAGCCCAAAGTCTCTCAAGAATAATATTGTTGACCTCATTTTTGTATGAGGTCAGTAGGACCAATCCAGACCTTAGGCTCTTTTTAGTCCTTACGATTAATCTTGACCCTAGGATCAATTTAATATTAGATCAATCTAGACTTCCAAGATCATTCTAGATTCAAATCAATCATGACCATAGATTAGTCTAGCTTATAGACCATCCTAGATCCTAGGATCATTCTAGAATCCAAAACCCTAGGATCTTCCTAGAATTCAGACTTTAGGATCTACTCTTGATCCTAAGACTCTTCTAGACCCTAGAACCTAGGATTTCTTAGACTCTAGAGACCTCCTAGATTCTAGACCTTAGGATTCTTCTAGACTTCAGGTCCTGGAATCAACCTATGTCCTAGATCTACCCAGACTCTAGGATCTTTCTAGACTTCAGTCCCTAGGATCTACTCTAGACCCCAAAATTCCTTTAAGCTGATCTAGACCCTAGGATCTACTCTAAACCCTAGGATTCCTCTAGATCAATCTAGAATTAACTCAAATCCAGATATTTAAACCTAGATATTCAATCCAAATCCAAGGCTAAGGACTCAGGTCCTAAAAGCCTTTTCTAGTGAATATTTGAACACTTCAAAACCTTATCAAATGACCTTTGATTTAGAATCTACCAACTGTATACTTATGTAACATGTCTCTAGAGGCAACCCTCCAAATTTGAGCTCATTCTGAGGCCTCTAACCCAAGAAACTAAATTGAAATCCAAAGGTTGTAAAACCTTTAAATATTTACAACCTATGCCACTAGACCTGCCACCTAGTGGATCCTGACCTTGAAGCTTTCTCTAAAGCTTCCAACCACATCTAGACCTTTAATCCTGACCTCTTGAACATTAAACTACATTTTGTTAGACTCACTTTGACCCCCAGTTGATCAAGGGTCAAAATGACAAAAATACCCCTTTGGGGTCCAAATGCACATTTCAAACCAAATGACCTCTGAATTGCTTGTAACCACTTCCAATAATTTTCAAACATCAAACCAACCCTGTTGGACCCAAACCCAGATCGTGGGTTAACCTAGTTGACCAAGTCAACCCAGGTTGACCAAGTCAACCCAGGTTGACCAAGTGGCCTTTAAGGATCAAAATAGGTCATTTTGATCAAATGACCTCCCAGTCCTTGGGACCACCTCCATTGGTCTTCAAATGTCATTTCAAATTTATTGAGGTCATTCTTAGACCCTGGGTCAACTTAGTTAACCAAGTCAACCTATGTTGACCACTTCAATCCCTTAAGCCTCCCAACTTCAAATCAAACCCCAAATCTATTCAACATTTTCTCAAAACCTCTTGAACACATTCCTGAATGATTTGGCATTGATTGGACCCTTGACCTAATCAATAGATGACTTGGTCAACTGAACCCATGTTTAGCCCAATGTGGTCTATTTGGGTCAAGCCACTTTAAACATTCAATTCAAGCCACCCAAATTCATTTCAAGCCTTCAAATCAACTTCAATATATAGCTCAAATATTCCTTAATCATTGGTGAGTCTAATCTATGATGATTTGACCAAGTCAACTTATTAAAATTTGGTCAAATCAATTTGTATCCTCACTAACTTGCTCATTTTATTCAATCTACTTCTGTAAACTTCTTTGAATTAATTCCACTAGCAACTCCAAGCCTCCTCACTGCCACCTCAGCCACTTGAGTTGTTGACTAGTCAACATAGTCAACAAACTCCGTTAATGGCTTAAAAATTTAAATGACTTAGCTTAAGCTTAATCTTTCCCTTTTGAATCATTTCAGCAGCTTGAGTAGACTCTAGAGGCTTATAAAAGCCCTCTTAATCCCTGATTTAGCTCTTAATCACATGCACTTGTGCTCGAAAGGACAAGAGGCCTTTACACGTCACATGTCCTTGGTGTCCTTCAATTCCCTGCTACTTCAACTATCTAGGGACACTTGACAATATAAGGAGAAGCCTTTAAATGCATCAGAACCATCCACATTGACTTAGAGCTTTTGAATAGGGCAAAAGATCATTTAGAGCTATCATTCTCACTTGAACCCTCTCTCTCTACCTCAGCCCTCTCAAGTCCCAATCTTAGTTCGTTCGAGCTTCCCAGACCTCCCTCCACCTATTTCCAACCCAAACTGACCAGTCAAACCTCGCCGGCGGCCAGATTCCGGCAAGCTTAAACCAAAGTACGTCCAAGGCTTAAATCTTAGGATCCACAGCTTTTCAGAACTCGATATCTTCTACAAAATAGAGCGTGGACAGTCTACAAATGCAACAAGTCATTAAACGGGATAAACCGTCCATTAACTTGGGTAAAATCTTAAACCCTAGATTAGAGCACTTATAGTTAATTAGCATTTCATAAAGCACATTTTATGCCGTAATTTTTTTATCTCCATTAATGCTCTTCATCAAGTCAAGCTCTATCTTAAATTTAAAGTCATTTAATTGAGTATATTAAGAGAATGAGGCAATTTATGCATCTTTAAGGTGTAAACGGTAGTTCTCTCGTGTGCAAAAGATCTAAACCGTTGATCTTTAGATCAACGGTTTGGATCCTGTTGTTCCATTGTCTAATTCAACCGTTTATAAACTTCACTCATTCCAATTTATGTTCCGGTGAGATCTCCACCATCCATGCCAAACTACGGTCGATCGGACAGCCCATATCCACGCTGACGTGGTTTGGTAGCCACCGAATCGAATCGAGCCATCATTGCAATCATTTGCAATGATTACGTGGAGGCACAATCATTGCAAATGATTGCCCGCCACCTCCGTGGTTTGGTTGGACAAATTAGAGACTGTCACACGTACATTTCTGCCGCCAGAGACTCTTTAAATAGATTTTAATTATTTTAAATGTGTTTTTAAACCTTAAAAACTTCAAAAATTAATTTAAAATTAAATATTAATTCAAAAAATCCATGTAATATATCAAATTACTTGGATTTTCGAAATCATTAATTTAAAAATAAAATTACTTTAAAATATTTTGTGTAATTTATGTAATTTCAAACATCGATTATTTGATTATTTTAATTATTATTTAATTAAAATAAGTCAAAATATTTTTAAAATTTTAAGAAAATTATTTTAAAGCATTTTAAATATCCATAGAACTTTTTGAAACTATTTTGAACAATATTTTGATTTCATTTTATTTTATTATCAAAATATCCTATATTTTACTTATATAAATTAAAAAAAAATTATTTTAAAATTATATAAGGTTGTAAATCATTTTGAGCATTTTAAGTTTGACTTGAAATTTTAATCAGAGATTGCACTTGACTGAATTGATTTAGTGGGGATTAGTTAATGGATAATTAACTTTTTAATTGTCCATTTCTTAGCTTTACTCTTAAAATTTTAAATTCTGCTTTACAAGTGTAGGTGCACACACCACTTAGTCTAGAATTCTCTTAAATTTAGGGATTGATTATGTTTATATGTGTGCATCTTATATGTTTATGTCCAAGGGTTAGAGACTTTGATTTAAACTAACTTAACCTAGTGTCATTAAGGATAATAATTAAGGACTTTATTAGAAAACCTAGAGAAATTATAGAAATTAGGAGACACATCCTATTGACTTGAAACTCAAACCACTTGAACTTAGTGACACTCTTAGTTCTAGAAAAAAAATCCTCACTGATTTTTGATGTCATTAAGCCCCTTAATTAACTTAATAAAAAAAACTGAAGGGAAGAAAGTACAAGATTTTAGAGAGAGAAGCTCCACAATTCTAGATAGAGACTTAGCAAGATTCAAATTTCCTTCTTCCCGGGTTCTTTCGATTTTCCGGCTGAGGCTGCGGGCATGGCGGCAGGAGGCCGCCGGCCATCTTGGGCTTCAGATTTGGATGGCTCCGCCGTCCCAAACTTAAAACCAGACGTATTTGGTAATTTGAATGGTGTTCAGAATGAGAATGGATGAAATCTTGATGCAGGTCTTCGCAACGAATCTAATGGAGGTATTATCATTTCTGAGCCGTCAGTTTCTCGTATTTCCCCATTAAAACATGTGGAAGGTAAGGGCAAAGGTATCGCTTTGGATTTAGATTGTAATACCCAACAAATTAAGAAAAATACTACTTTTTCTCAAAAAAATATGGATCCTGATGCTTCTTCTTCGAGTATGAATATTTTTGTTAATTGATTTGGACATTCAAATGCTATCCCTGTCTATAGCAGTAAGATAAATGCGAATGATCTGAATGTGGTAAACAAAAATACTCGTAATCCAATTGGGAAACCTAGTGATTCGAAAGGAATATCAGGGGATATAATTGATGGCAGTGCGTTGCAAGTGTCTGAGGTATTGCCTGGTTAGAAGGTTGAAGTAAACAGTGGGGATAATCCTTGGAAGAAACCAGCTTATATCAAGATCAACTTTGACAGCAGTAATATAATTCTATCAGAGGATGGGAAAGCAATTAAGCTAAATGAAGCTGCTGAAATGGAGAATGCCAAGAAACTTGAATTTTCTATAGTTTCTAAGGTGTTTGGAAGTGTTTTCCCATCTCATGTGGTAGCTTGGAACCTGAGAAGGCAATGGGCTTCTTTTGGAACGTTTCACTTTACAACTCTCGGTAAAGGCTGGTACTTGTGCTCCTTCAAGACTATGGCAGCAATGGAGGGTGTTCTTACAGGTGGGCCTTGGTTTGTCAATAACCATATTGTAGGAATGGAAAGATGGTCTACTAAGTTTTATCCAAACTCTTTAAAAGGTTTGTCATCTCCTATTTGGATAAGAATGCCCCACTTGCCTTTGCACTGTTGGGATGAAAATAATGTAGCTTTGATAGCTTCTATGGTGGGAACTCCTTTGATGATGGATGGGAATATGTTTAGCTGGGGAAGGAGGGATTTTGCAAGGGTATGTGAGAGAATGGATTTAGACAAACCACTTCCTGTAGGAGTTTGGGTGGATGGCTTGGCTGGAAGGTTCTACCAAAACATAGAATATGAAAGGATTGATTCATTGTGCTATGAATGTGATTTGATTGGTCATAAATCAGAAGAGTGTAAGAACAAGAAGGTAGAAGAGGAGAAGGGAGGCATTATTCCTTCTAGACAACCTGAGGTGGACATTGCTGTAGGAGACCAAGACATGGGAACTGTTGGTTCCTATGGACCTTGGATTCATGTGAATCAAGGTAGGAATAAGAGTAAATTCAATCCTTTGAATGCGAAGAGACGGGCTATGACAAAGCTTGGAACATTTGCTAGTATTCCTAATGAAAATAAAGGTCAGTATGATATTATGATCAAAGTTGTAAAGGAGAGAAAGGGAAACAATTTACAGCATAAACAATTTGAGGAAGGAAACAATTCTGAAGGCATTAAGTTGGTTCAGGAGCAAAACACTTTGAGCATGGACAATAAATTCCAAACCCTTTGTGATCAAGAGGAGGAGGACCAAGGCAATTCCAACAATTTCAACGTAAGCATTGATCAAGACATAAATACAGTTCATGAGATGGAAGTTGAGGAAGGGGAACTAGTCTTGGATAATCCATCCAGGTATGCACAAGATGCTTTGCCATTAAAGACTGTTGGGACAGACACTATTAGAAAATCTTGAATAAAGGAAGTAGACAAGGCCACAGGTAGTGAAGCTCTGGTTCAGCCAGAGGATGCTGAAACTGCTAATGAAGTGGCTTGTGTTGAGGAGCAGGTGACCTTACCTTGTAAATCAGATATGTTTGGGAAGGGATGCTTGCGAACTAATGTAAATCCTTCTGGATTATCTGCGAACTCAGGTTCTCCCTATCAAAAATCAGAATTTAGACTTCATAAGGAATTGCAATCCTTGGGAAAGAATAATGTTATTAATCATGGTATGAAGGTTGGTAGTAATGTTAAGAATAGGAAAGGGAGCAATCCTAGTTCCTACCATTAATGGCTGCCATTGCTTTCTGGAACTGTAGGGGGGCTAGGAAGAAGGAGGCCTCCCATTATCTCAAGGAGTTCGTAAAAGATTTTGATGTATTTCTTGTTGGATTAGTAGAGACAAAATGTTCTACTGTTAATAGAGAGGATGCTAATAAGTTGATTGGGAAAGATTGGGATTTATTTAATGTTCCAGCAGAAGGCCTTTCAGGTGGCATTCTTATTTGTTGGAAAATGAAGTATGGTGCCTTTTCGGTTATTCATGCCTCTTCTCAAGTGGTTGTGGGTTGGTTCAAAGCTCCAATCAAAGGGGAATGGTTGGTGGCATTTGTATATGGGAGCAGAGATACTTACAATAGAAAGTATCTATGGGATACCTTAGAGGCTTATTCAACTACTTAACTTCCTTTTATAGTGGGGAGTGACTTCAATTATGTTTTGTCCCAAGAAGAAAAAAGAGGAGGTAAAAGGTTTGTCTTCACCCAAGGACCTCAAGATATGAAAGAGTTCATGAATAAATGTGATCTAAAGGATATTGGGGTGATTGGACCTAAATTCACTTGGTACAACAATAAAAAAGGAGGGGCTCGTATTTTGGAAAGGTTGGACTGTTGCCTCCTTAATCAGGTGGCCTTGGCTAAAATAAATCCTGCAGTAGTACATCATCTTGGGAGAATCGCTTCAGATCATTGTCCTATCATTTTAAAACTCTTTAATTCAGGTTTTAAGGCTTCTAAAAATCAAAAGTTTGAAGATGTTTGGGTGTCTTTTCCAGCCTCTAACTACATTGTGGCTAAATCTTGGAGTAAACCGGTTGGGGGAGATGAGGTTGGGGTGCTGAATTCAAAATTCAAGAGAGTGTTGAAGGCTCTTTTCGATTGGAGCAAAGCAAAGCACTCAAATCTAAACAAGTTAAAAGAGAGGTTGAAGAAAGAAATAGGGGAATTGCAGGAAGAAGAAGCCAATGTTGGGACATTGTCTGATTTTCAAATCAGCTTGTTAAAAGCAAAGGTATTGGAGCTTAATTCTACCTTGGGCCGCCTGAATTCCGGGTGGAGACAAAGAGCAAAGGTCAAGTGGATGAGGGAATGTGATTCTAATTTCAACTACTTCCACCCGGTGGCAACTGCTACGAGAAACAACAACTTTATACATCAAATTAAAGATGGCGATGGAGCTATGACTGAAGACCAAGGGCAAATTGAAGAAATTATTTTGAAGTATTTCTCTAACAAATGGATGCTTTCTAAGAGTGTCCCTAACGGGTGGCCAACAATTACTAAGGTTCTTGAAGATGGTGATATTAGAGGGCTTCAAGCTGATTTCGGGATAGAGGAGCTGGAGTCTGTTGTCCGCCAGCTTGAAGGTAATAATGCACTTGGTTTGGATGGAATTACGTACTCTTTACTTAAAAACTATTGGTCTATTATAAAAGATGATGTTTGGAGGGCCATTAGCTTATTTCTCAAAAATGGAGTCATGTGTGAAGAATGGAGGGAAACGGCTGTAGTGCTTATTCAAAAAATGATAAATCCAATGTTGCCTTCTAATTATAGGCCTATTAGTCTTTGTCAATCTATTTACAAGGTAGTTGCAAATATGCTCTTGAATAGGTTGGTTGGGGTTATTTCTGAGCTAGTCTCGAAAAATCAGGTGGCTTTTGTCAAAGGGAGATCAATGTCACAAAATATCTTGCTAACCCAAGAGGTGTTTAGCAAATTTAGGTTCTCCAAAGCAAAAAAGGGTCTAATGGCTATTAAAGTAGATATGGAACAGGCTTATGATAGTATGGGCTAGATGACTTTGGAAAAAGTATTAAAGGAGGCTGGGTTCCCTATGAAGTTCTCTAATTTGTTATTGCAATGTGTGAGGGATACTAAGTATTCTATTTTGTTCAATGGAGTCAATACCAGATGGATTCCGGCTAAGTGTGGCTTTAGGCAAGGTTGCCCTCTTTCACCTATTTTATTCATATTATGTTCCCAACTATTGACTGAAGCTTTCAACCAAAGGGCAAACAATATTGGTATCAGAATTTCTCCTTCAGCAGAGAAAGTCTCTCACTTACTGTATGCTGACGACATCATCATTTTCTCTGAGGCAAGGCATAGAAATGCTAGGAAGATCATGAAAATTTTGAATGACTATAGTTGTTGGATGGGGAAAAAGGTAAATGTGCAGAAATCATCTTTAATTTTTGGTAAGTCAGAAAGGAGAAGGACTTCTAAAGCTATTTCTAAAACTATGGGCATAAAAGTAGTTAAAGAAATGAATTATTTGGGAGTTCGTATGGCTTTGAGAAGGATAAATTCTGCAGATTTTCAATTCCTGATCGAGAAGGCTTGTGCCAAATTTAATCTATGGGGTTACAGGTGTCTCACTTTATCAGGCAAACTTGTTCTCATCAAATCTTCCATCTTAACATTGCCCATCTTCCTTGTAACACATTCCTTGGTTCCAATGGGGGTGTTGAAGGAACTAGACAAGTTATGTAGGGACTTTATTTGGAGGAAGCAAGACAAAAATAAGGGCCTTCACTTTATTGATTGGGAGACGTTGTGTAAACCCAAGAAATCAGGTGGCCAAGGCGTTGTTTCAGCAGTAGACAAAATTGATTCTTGGAGGGCCAAGTTTGCTTGGAGCTTTACGTCTGATCCTGGATATTTGCTAAATAGAACTCTAATATCCAAATATGGCAATGATCTATGGAATGCAGAAATTAAGGTTGGGAATTCAATCACCTGGAAGGTAATTATGAAGGGAGCAAAAGTATTGCATCGAATTTTGAGATGGAAGATAGTTGATGGGAGTTTTGTTAACACTACCAAAGACATATGGATCTTAGATAAGAGTATCAAAAGGTGGCCTACCTTTGTGGCTGTGTTAAACGAAGATCAAGGATGCTTGAAACACTTCATACAATAAGGTAGCTGGAATGATCAAAAGCTGAAGAAGGTTTTCGGAAGGGATCTCATGGATCTAATTAAGTCAGTTTCAATTCATAGCAATCTTGCCTTTGATGAAAGGGAATTATTATTTAAACATATAGGGAAGACTTTGGCTGCCATCATCTCGGATCATAGCAGATTTCAAGATAAAGAAGATAAAAATTGGAAGTGGCTAAGGAATTTAAAATTGAGGCCTCGGGTAGAGCTATTTTGGTGGAGGTTGGACCACAACATAATTCCTTCATTTGAGTTCTTGATGCATAGGAGGTTGATTAGCTACAATGGCTGTCCTAGAGGCTGCAGGGAAGTGGAAAATGCTGAACACATTGCAGTCCATTGCAGTTACCTTCAGAAGGTTTTGAAATAGCTTAATAACTGGGGTTATAACATGCCTGTTTTTCGTAATCTATAAGATTGTTATAAGGAATTGGCTGGTTTGTCAAAGTCAAATCAATTTATGGGAAATCTCTATTGTTCAGTGGTATTCATCACATGGAAAAGTAGAAATAAATTGGTACATGGAGACAAAGAGGAAAGCATAAATGCAATTGCAGGAAATGCTATCAGCTTGGCTGCCACTTCTTTTTTCCTTTAATCCAATATCGGTCAACTGGGATTCTAATCAGCGTAAGCTGTCTCCAACTTCTTGGAATCCCCCTCCAACCGATTGGATTAAATATAATGTGGATGCTTCTCTAGATGGCACGTACAAAGGAGGAGTAGGGGGTGTAATAAGAGATTGTAAAGGGAGATTTCTTTTTGCTTTTGGATGCAAATGTGTGCGTTGGGATAGCTCAGTTTTGGAGCTACGATCCATTTTATCTTTTGGCAAAGTGGCTAAAGATTGGATGTATGAAGCGAAAGGCATCATCATTGAAGGTGATAATTTCAATATCGTCAAGTTTGTGCAAAAAATAATGAATAAGGTGGTCAAGTTGCCGGCTGGATCCTACCAAGAAGATTTTTTCTTTCTTAGAAGGTTTAATCAAGTTATTATTCAAGATGTGAATAGGGAATGTAATAAGTTAGCTGATTATTATGCTAACATTGCTAAGTCATCTGATTTTGTTTGGGATAGTGTAAACGATTATAACATTCCTCCTTTTTTTGTAAAGTTGTTAAAGGAGGAGTGTCATAATTGTCAGTTGTATTAGGCTCCTTTTTCTTTTTTTTAATAATATTGCTTCTAGAATTCTCTCAAAAAAAAAAAAAAAAACTTAGCCAAGATCAAACCTTAATTAAGCCCTTTAAACTTCCAAAAAATATAATAAATCAATTTTAAATCTAGAAAATACACACAATACCTTAAACTTACCAGAGTTTAACCCTTAATCATTGAAAAATAAAAGCCCCTTGATTGGACTTTAAAATCAAGCTTAATTTAATTTTAATTGAAATTAAATATTTAATTAATTTAATTAATTAAATATTCCAAAACTTCAAAAATTCATAACTAATTCAAATGAACTCCAAATCAGTCAAACTCAAAGGCATTCAACTTACATTGAGGTCTTATATTTATAAAAAACATCAAGTTTTTAGAAATCAATCAAATTTAAAAGTCAACTTTTGGTCAAACCTAGTTCAAAATCAAGTCAAAACTTCAAACCTTCATAATAAAATATAGAAAAATCGAAATCCAGCATACTTACAATCTAATTGATCGTATTAAGGTCTAGTATTTTACTAAAATATTAAATTTTTAGAAATCATTTTTAATCAAAAAGCGGATTTTTGACCCCTTAATTAAATCATTAATATAATTCAAAAAATTCCAAAATTCCATAAATCAACAAAAATTTTAGAAAACATCAATTTAACTTTAAAATCAGCAATAAATCAACATTGATTAAAAATTAATTAACTTTCAAACTTAATCAAACTCAAATCACTTAATTATATCAAATACTACTAGGTAACCCAGGCTTACGAGGCTATTAAATTAGCCCCAAGGAAGGTGAAATAAACTTCACGGCCTTAGTGCGCAACAAAGGTGGTATCCAAAAATAATCAAAATCAATTTAAAATAAAATTCAAATCATTAAGACTTAAAATTTAATTAAAATCTCCTTGAAGCCTTTTCAACTAACCAGAACCTTTAACAACTTCAATCAAATTATCCTACTTAGGACATATCAAACCCACACAGCCTCCTACACACACTTTAGATTGTTTGCTAGGACAACCAACTCTAGTCTTAGGCTAGGCCGGTGTTTACTTTTCTACTGTGCGCTAAGTTTTCGAGCTTTCAATGCATGCTATTTGCTAGTAATAGAATTACTGTGATTATTTATTTATTTATCACACTCTGTGATATGATTGATTGTACGTTAGATCTACCCCTATGTTAGGGAAGATTTGTACTAATTTAATTTTATGCAGGTGGCCATGCTCACACAGGGCATTTAAAATTAAAGGGGGAAATCATATTGTTAAGCTTTAAGATTAATGTTGTTTTTTGGAGGTGCTTCAGAATTCGCTTAAGTCCCCCTTTAAAATTAAAAGAGCATGACCAAGTATGGTTGTGATTTGAGCATCTTAAATTTGATTAATATAACTACTTGAG
Source organism: Dendrobium chrysotoxum (assembly GCA_019925795.1). Lineage (NCBI taxonomy): Eukaryota > Viridiplantae > Streptophyta > Magnoliopsida > Asparagales > Orchidaceae > Dendrobium > Dendrobium chrysotoxum. Next base: position 35,410,809 of record CM034303.1, on the reverse strand, counting down.
ATTGATTATAATTGCTTCGGATGTTATATTAACTATTGATTATTAGGATAACCCTGTAGGTTGTTGAGTCTAAATTTTTCTTTGAAATTCAAATGTAATTTGATTTGAAATTGAGTTGTAAGTGTTAAGTGTTTTTAGATGGGATATATATCCTACTTAGATTCCAAAGAGAAGAGGACATCCCTTAGGGGAGGGTCCTCCTCCATTTGGAAGCCTAAGTTAGGATGCTTTCAAAGTATCGAAAGAGGAAAGATAACACCCCTATTCATGGGGAGTTTCTTTTCATTTGGATATCCGGACCCGAAAATCCAAAAAGTTCCAAGAAGACAAAGAAGTGAAGAATGAGAAGACCCATTCTCAAAGTCACTTGAGTCTTAAGATTAGAAATTCGGGTTATAGTCAGTGGTGCCTGACCACTTTATTTTTTCTATAAACCTTAGGTTGTATAATTAAAAGGCATTTACCTATGGACTTTCAATTTGAGTATTATATTTAATTGATTTGATTACTTGATATTGATTGTGATTAAGGACTTGCATGTTTTTAGTAGTTTTTGGGAGATTATTGCATGCCGATTTTGATTTAGCCTGGAACCCGATCGGAGGCTCGTGAGGGTACGAATAAACTTTTTCTACTTAAATAAATATAAAAGTTTTAAGCTCACATAGTAACTCTAACATTTTAAGAAGTAAGCCCAGGACCACCGGGGGTTTTTCATACTCATATTTGTTGCACTTTCTTTCCATTTGTTAGGCACCTCCCCACCTACGTTTTTTTGGCAGACCACCTGGCCTATGAGGGTGCAGTTCTGTCCAAGGGGATGTTTTGCAATCTATAGGATAAAACCTATTTTTAAAGCTTGATTTTAAAATTACTTCATTCTAATTTTAAGCATTTAATCAAGCTAACTAGCATGCATTTCATTAGTATTAAATTAAAATTTAGTCAAATTCTTAATTACATTTTTAGTTTAAGCATTTCACCCAACATCAGTTAAGGGGTCAATTAGGAATCTGTTCTGGAAGTCGACCCCATTTCCTTAAACATAATCTTAAACAACATCCCTAACCACTCTTTCATTAAAGACCAGACACATGGTTTTGAAGCATTTTGGTGGTTTAGCTGGCTCCCCAATCCAGGCCGGGTAAGTTCAGGATTGCATTGCATTAGCTAAGATCCAAGTCACTGATTTTCAGTACCAATTTTAGACTTAAGATCTGAGGCAAATATTTAATCCTAAGACCTCAACCTCCGGGAATCTAATTCCCACTTTCTAATAAAATTTATCATTCAAACTAAATATCTCTTTCAATCAAATTCAAGCCCAACACTTATGATAGGTTGAGGTGTTTTTGAAGTGATTCAGAATCCTAAGCACCTCCTATCCTTCTTCCTTTGACCTATAAAAAGAACTGTTCAACATTGAACCAATCTCATTTGAAATTCTAGTCCCTACCTCTGTTGACATCAAACTTTGAATTCTTTAAATGAAATTCATATCGCTATTTTAATCGAGAGTATTTGTAGGAAATTTTTTTTAGTTTCCTGTAATGTAATTAACTATGAGGGCTTGCGCTCGTAATAGATTTAGAAACCTAGACCAGATTTTCAAATCAAGTTTTTAAAACCTTCAATTGATTATCTTTGGTAAATTCAAACATGACGATTATTATCATCATATTTAAACTATCGATACTGATTGATATCTTCTTTCTTCGGATAGATATGTTAATTACAATCGTAGTTTTAATTATAAAATTAATGATCCATCTATTCAGATTAGCATATTCAAACATTGGATTAAACATCATTTTGATCTTTCGAGATCGAACGTTGTTTCTCCTTGAGTTTGGCTACGATAATCAAAATAAATTCAAAGATTTATAATTTGAACCTATTAAGGAATGATATGTTCAATTTTTGATGTGATATATCTTTCATAATAAGTGTTCGAATATAAAATTAAAATTCCAAAAATTTTAGGTTTCCCAAAGATAAATTAATCCTTTTTCAAACATATTTTTCTATTAAATAAAAAATGGCGACTCCGCTGGGGATTCTCTCTCTCCATCTTTAATAGTGATACAAATTTTATTTAATAGGTAGTTCTAACTACCTTTCTTCCGTTGGTTCCTCTACCCATTTCTCCCTTGGGTGAGTGTTGCCAACTCAATTAAGACATGTGAAAAGAGAGGTGAGTGTAGGAAACCTCCCTCCAAGCCGGGCTTTGACATTTTGCCTTCATGTTCATTGATAGAGCAAAAGAGTCAAACCAAGCTTTTCAAAATCTTCCTATATATATTACAAACTCGCATTCGAATAAATCTCTGCATGCTAAGTTTCATAATTTATAAAAAATTCTTTAATCTGAAAACCTAGATTTAAACCCTTAATCAAATCCTGATTTTGACATTTCACTTTAAGCTACTCAGTGTAATGAAAGAGTCAATTCAAGGTTTCTAGATTTTCTTTCAAATTTTGTTAACCCTCATGTTGAAAATAAAACTCAACATTTTGAGTTTCAAAAGCAAAGGAAAATCTTTCAAATCAATTTCGATCGTCGTTGCCATGTGTCTTCTACAATATTCTGTTATAGTTAAACATATGCAATACAAAGCTAAAACTCTCCTGTCAAATCAAGGCTTTGACTTTCTCCCCCAAATCACTTGGTGGGGTGAAAAAAGTCAAGCCTAATTTCTTAAGATCTTCAGGTTAATTTGATAAATCTATATATTTGAATAAAATTCAATATGTTGAGTTTTAAATTTTGAAGAAGATCCATTTAATTTCCAACCTTAAGTTGAAATCTAATTTCAAACTTAAATTCAATCTCAATTGAAATTCAATTTCAACTTTGAATTCAAACCCAATCTTAACTTCAATATTCAAATTTAAATTCAACCTTAAGTCTAAATTCAACTTTCACATCAAATTCAAGTTTGATTCTAACTTCAAATTTAAATTTAAATTTGATTCCAAACTTAAATTCGAGCTTTGACATTTCGACCCAAGTCAATTGGTGAAACAAAAAGAGTCCAGCCCAATCCCTGGATCTTTCATATCAATTTTGTGAACCTATATTATTGAATGAAACTCAACATATTGAGTCACAAAGTTTGAAGGAAACCATGCAACTTTGACCTCTAATTCAAATTCAGATCTGACTTTGACTTCAACCACAATTTTAACCTTAAGTTTAAGTGTAATTTTCACCTTAAAACTTAAATTTAATTAAATCTATTAGTGGTAGAGTACGCCCTTCGTGGCACTACCCTAATATCAAATTCAAATTTGATCCTCTATAGTTAGAAGCTCCTTCTTCCTATAGGATCATTCAAGTTCTCTTCTCCTTAGGTTTAAGTATTCTCTTTACCGTAGGATTAGACTCCTCAACTTCAATTTCAATTTCAATTTCCTGAATTCACTCATCTTTTCCTTAAGGACAGGTATTTCTTTCTTCCATTAGGATTAGATCTACTAGTGGTAGAGTACTCCCTTCATGGCACTACCCTAGTATCAAAATTTAACTTCGATCCTCTGTAGTTAGGAATTCTTCCTTTCTATACAATCATCCAGACTTCTTCTTCCTTCCTAACGTTAGGTTTTCTTCCCTTCCTTAAGATTAGATCTACTATTGGTGGAGTACGCCCCTCTTGGCACTGCCCTAGTATCAAATTTTAGTTTGATCCCCTGTAGTTAGGAGTTATTCCTTCCTATATAATCATTCAACTTCCTTAGGGTTACATGTTCCTTCCCTTAGGACCAAATCAACTAGTGGTAAAGTATGCTGCCCCCAACACTACCCTAGTATTATTTCAAATTCAATCTTTTAAGGTTAGGGTTTTCTTTACCTTAGAGTCAAATTTAAATTTGATCCTCTCTAATTAGGAGTATCTTCTTCCTATAGGATCACCTAGGTTCCTTCTTTTAAAGGTTAGGATTCCCCTACCCATAGGATTAAATTCACTAGTAGTAGAGCATGCTTTCATTAGCACTATGCTAGTATCAATTCAAACCCCGATTCCCTAGGGATAAAATTTTGCTTTCCCTTAGAATCAAAATTCCATACTTGACCATTTTATTCATTCTATGCCAATATGTGAAATAGAACTTCATTCTATTACACATATTGGGGGTACATTTGTTGACCTCATTTTTGTATGAGGTCAGTAGGACCAATCCAGATCTTAGGCTCTTTTTAGTCCTTAGGATTAATCTTAACCCTAGGATAAATATGATCTTAGATCAATCTAAACTTCAAGATCAATCCATATTCAAATCAATCATGACCCCAGATCAGTCTAGGTTATAGACCATCCTAGATTTTATGATCATTCTAGAATTCAAAACCCTAGGATCTTCCTAGAATTTAGACTTTAGGATTTACTCTAGATCCTAAGACTCTTCTAGACCCTAGAACCTAGGATTTCTTAGACTCTATAGACCTCCTAGATTCTAGACCATAGGATTCTTCTAAACTTCAGGTCCTAGAATCTACCCATGTCCTAGATCTACCCAGACTCTAGGATCTTCCTAGACTTCAGTCCCTAGGATTTACCCTAGACCCTAAAATTCCATTAAACTAATCTAGACCCTAGGATCTACTCTAAACCCCAGGATTCCTCTAGATCAATCTAGACTTAATTCAAATCTAGATATTCAAACCCAGAAATTCAATCCAAATCTAAGGCTAAGGACTCAGGTCCTAAAGGCCTTTTCTAGTGAATCTTTGAACACTTCAAAACCCTATCAAATGACCTCTGATCCATAGTATGTTGGTTGCATACTGATGTGACATGTCTCCAAAGGAAACCCTCCAAATTTGAGCTCATTCTGAGCCCTCTAACCTAAGAAACTGAATTAAAATCCGAAGGCTGTAAAACCTTTAAATATTTACAGCCTATGCCACAGGACCTACCACCTAGTGGATCCTCACCTTGGAGCTTTCTCCAAAGCATTCAACCACATCCAGACCTTTAATCCTGACCTCTTGAACATTAAATTGTATTTTATTGGACTCACTTTGACCCCCAGTTGATCAAGGGTCAAAATGACCAAAATACCCCTTTGGGGTCCAAATGCACATTGTAAATCAAATGACCTCCAAATTGCTTGGAACCACTTCTAATAATTTTTAAATATCAAACTAAACCTGTTAGACCTAAACCCACACCCTGGGTCAACCTGGTTGACCAAGTCAACCCAGGTTGACCATGCAGGCATTTAAGGGTCAAAATAGGTCATTTTGATCAAATGACCTCCCCAGACCTTGGGACCACCTCTATTGGTCTCCAAATATCATTTCAAAACTGTTGAGCTCATTCCCAGACCTTGGGTCAACCTAATTGACCAAGTCAACCTAGGTTGACCACTTCAATCCCTTAAGCATCCCAACTTCAAGTCAAACCCCAAATCTATTCAACATTTTCTCAAAACCTCTTGAACACATTCCTGAATGATTTGGCATTGATTGGACCCTTGACCCAATTAATAGTTGACTTGGTCTACTGAACCCAAGTTTAGCCCAATGTGGTCTATTTAGGTCAAGCCACTTTAAACATTCAATTCAAGCCACCCAAATTCATTTCAAACCTTCAAATCAACTTCAATATATAGCTCAAATATTCCTTAATCATTGGTGAGTCTAATCCAAGATGATTTGACCAAGTCAACTTATTAAAATTTGGTCAAATCAATTTCTATACTCACTAACTTGCTCATTTTATTCAATCCACTTCTTTAAACTTCTTTGAATTAATTCCACCAGCAACTCCAAGTCTCCTTACTGCCACCTTAGCCACTTGACTTGTTGACTAGTCAACATAGTCAGCAAACTCCTTTAATGGCTTAAAAATTTAAGTGACTTAACTTAAGCTTAATCTTTCCCTTTTGAATCATTCCAGCAGCTTGACTAGACTCTAGAGGCTTCTAAAAGCCCTCTTAATCGCTGATTTAGCTCTTAATCATATGCACATGTGCTCCAAAGGACAAGAGGCCTTTCCACCTCACTTGTCCTTGGTGTTCTTTGATTCCCTGCTACTTCAACTATCTAGGGACCCTTGTTAATATCAAGAAAAGCCTCTAAATGCATCAGAACCATCCACATTGACCTAGAGATTTTGACTAGGGAAAAAGATCATTTAGAGCTATCATTCTCACTTGAACCCTCTCTCTCTACCTCAGCCCTCTCAAGTCTGAATCTCAGTTCGTTCGAGCTTCCCAGACCTCCCTCCACCTATTTCTAACCCAAACCGGCTGGTCAAACCTTGCCGGCGGCCAAATTCTGGTGAGCTTAAGCCAAAGTACGTCCAAGGCTTAAATCTTAGGATCCACGGATTTTCAGAACTCGATATCTCCTACAAAATGGAGTGTGGGCAATCTACAAATGCAACAAGTCATTAAACGGGTTAAACCGTCCATTAACTTGGGTAAAATCTTAAACCCTAGATTAGAGCACTTGTAGTTAATTAGCATTTCATAAAGCACATTTTATGCTGTAATTTTTTATCTCCATTAATGCTCTTCATCAAGTCAAGCTCTGTCTTAAATTTCAAGTCATTTAATTGAGTATATTAATAGAACGAGGCAATTTATGCATCTCTAGGGCGTAAACGATTATTCTCTCGCATGCACAAGATCTGAACCGTTGATCGATCAACGGTTCGGATCATGTTGTTCCGCTGTATGATTCGACCATTTATAAACTTCATTCATTTCAATTTATGATCTGATGAGATCTCCACCGTCCACTTCAAATAGCGCTTAATCGGACAGCCCATATCCATGCTGACGTGGTTTAGTAGCCACAAAATCGAATCGCGCCATCATTACAATCTTTGCAATGATTGTACGACGGCGCAAAAATTGCAAATGATTGCCCGCCACCTCCATGATTTGGTTGGACAAATCAGAGACTACCATGCGTATATTTCTATTGCCAGAATCTTTAAATAGATTTTAATTATTTTAAATGTGTTTTTAAACCTTAAAAACTTCAAAAATTAATTTAAAGTTAAATATTAATTCAAAAATCCATATAATATATCAAATTACTTGGATTTTTGAGATCTTTAGTTTAAAAATAAAATTACTTTAAAATATTCTCTGTATTTTAAGTAATTTCAAACATTGATTATTTGATTATTTTAATTATTATTTAATTAAAATAAATCAAAATATTTTTAAAATTTTAAGAAAATTATTTTAAAGCATTTTAAATATCTAGAGAACTTTTTGAAACTGTTTCGAACAATATTTTGATTTCACTTTGTTTTATTATCAAAATAACCTATATTTTACTTATATAATTTAAAAAAATTATTTTAAATCATTTTAAGTATTTTAAGTTTGACTTGAAATTTTAATCAGAGATTGCACTTGACTGAATTGATTTAGTGGGGATTAGTTAATGGATAATTAACTTTTTAATTATCCATTTCTTAGCTTTACTCTTAAAATTTTAAATTATGCTTTACATGTGTAAGTGCACACACCACTTAGTCTAGGATTCTCTTAGATTTAGGGATTGATTGTGTTTATATGTGTGCATCTTATATGTTTATGTCCAAGGGTTAGAGACTTTGATTTAAACCCACTTAACTTAGTGTCATTAAGGATAATAATTAAGGACTTGATTAAAAAATTTAGAGAAATTATAAAAATTAGGAGACATATCCTATTGACTTGAAACTCAAACCACTTGAACTTAGTGACACTCTCAACTCTAGAAAAAAAATTCTCACTGATTTTTGAAGTCATTAAGCCCCTTAATTAACTTAATCAAGATCAAACCTTAATTAAGCCCTTTAAACTTCCAAAAAATATAATAAATCAATTTTAAATCTAGAAAATACACACAATACCTTAAACTTACCAAAATTTTACCCTTAATCAATGAAAAATAAAATCCCCTTGACTGGACTTTAAAATCAAGGTTAATTTAATTTTAATTGATATTGAAATTTAATTAATTTAATTAATAAAAAAAATTAAAAATTCCAAAAATCTCTCAAACACTTGATAATCACTCCTTAGATCATTCCTGATCTTTGGAGTTGGTTTCAAGAAGTTTGGAGGTCCTTTGGATTCAAATAAATTAAATAATTCAATAAATTATCAAAACATCAAAAATTTATAATTAATTCAAATGAACACCGAATTAGTCAAACTCAAAGGCATTCAACTCACATTAAGGTCTAATATTTATAAAAAATATTAAGTTTTTAGAAATCAATCATAGTTCAAAATCAAGTCTAAACTTCAAACCTTCATAATAAAATGTAGAAAAATTCAAATCCAGCATACTTATAGTCTAATTGATTGTATTAAGGTCTAGTATTTTAATAAAATATTAACTTTCCAGAAATCACTTTTAATCATGAAGTGGATTTTTGACCTCTTAATTAAATCATTAAAATAATCCAAAAAATTCTAAAATTCAATAAATCATCAAAAATTCCAGAAAACATCAATTTAACTTTAAAATCAACAATCAATCAACATTGATTAAAAATTAATTAACTTTTAAACTTAATCAAACTCAAATTACCTAATTATATCGAATACCACTAACAACTCAGGCCTTCGAGGCTATTAAATTAGCCCCAATGAAGGTGAAATAAACTTCACGGCCTCGGTGTACAATAAAGGTGGCATCCAAAAAATAATCAAAATCAAGTTTAAAATAAAATTCAAATCATTAAGATTAAAACTTTAATTAAAATCTCCTTGAAGCCTTTTCAACCAACCAGAACCTTTAACAACTTCAATCAAATGATCCTACTTAGGACATATCAAACCCACACAGCCTCGTTCAAATACTTTAGATGGTTTGCTAGGACAACCAACTCTAGTCTTAGGGTAGGCCGGTGTTTACTTTTCTGCTGTGTGCCAGGTTTTTGAGCTTTCACTACATGTTATTTGCTAGTAATAGAATTGCTATAATTATTTATTTATTTACCACACTCTATGATATGATTGATTGTACGTTAGATCTACCCGTAGGTTAGGGACGATTTATACTAATTCAATTTTATGCATGTGGCCATGCTCACAAAGGGTATTTAAAACTAAAGGGGGCAATCAAATAATTAAGCTTTAAGATTAATGTTGTTTTCTGCAGGTGCTTCAGAATTCGCTTAAGTCCCCCTTTAAAATTAAAAGAGCATGGCCAAGTGTGGTTGTGATTTAAGCATCTTAAATTTGATTAATATAACTGCTTGAGATTGATTATAACTGCTTGGGATGTTATATTAAATGTGGATTATTAAGATAACCCTGCAGGTTGTTGAGTCTAGATTTTTCTTTTAAATTGAAATGTAATTTGATTTGAAATTGAGTTGTAAGTGTTAAGTATTTTTAGATGGGATATATATCCTACTTAGATTCCAAATAGGAGAGGACATCCCTTAGGGGAGGGTCCTCCTCCATTTGGAAGCCTAAGTTAGGATACTTTCAAAATATCCAAAGAGGAAAGATAACACCGCTTTTCAGGGGGATTTTCTTTTCATTTGGATTTTCGGACCCAACGATCCAAGAAATTCCAAGAAGATGAAGAAGTGAAGAATGAGAAGACCAATTCTCAAAGTCACTTGAGTCTTAGGATTAAAAATCTGGGTTGTAGTCAACGGTGCCCGACCACTTTATTTTTCCTACAAACCCTGGGTTGTATAATTAAAAGGCACTTGCCTATGGACTTTTAGTTTGAGTATTATATTTAATTGATTTAATTATTTAATTAATTTGATTACTTGATGTTGATTGCGATTAAGGAATTGCATATTTTTAGTAATTTTATAGTGATTATTGCATGTCAATTTTGATTTAGCCTGGAACCTAATCGGAGGCTCGTGAGGGTATGGATAAACTTTTTCTACTTAAATAAAATTAAAAGATTTAAGCTCACATAGTAACTCTAATATTTTAAGAAGTAAGCTCGGGACCGCTGGGGGTTTTTCATAAGCATATTTGTTGCACTTTCTTTCTATTTGTTAGGCACCTCCCCACCTTCAGTTTTTGGGCGGACCACCTGGCCTACGAGGGTGCAGTTCTGCCCAAAGGAATGTTGTGTAATCTCTAGGATAAAACCTTATTTTTTAAGCCTAATTTTAAAATTGCTTCATTCTAATTTTAAGCATTTAATCGAGCCAACTAGTATGCATTGCATTACTAATAAATTAAAATTGAGTCTAATTCTTAATTATATTTTTTATTTAAACATTTCACCCAACATCAGTTAAAAGGGGTCAATTAGGAATATGCTCTAGATGTCGACCCCAATTCCTTAAATATAATTATAAACCACATCCCTAACCACTATTTCATTAAAGACCGAACACATGGTTTTGAAGCGTTTAGGTGGTTTAGCTGGCTCCCAAATCCAGGCTGGGGTAAGTCTAAGATTGCATTGCATTAGCTAGGATCTGGGTCACTGATTTTTAGTACCCATTTTAGACTTAAGATCTGAGGAAGATATTCAATCCTAAGTCCTCAACCTCCGGGAATCTAATTCCCACTTTCTAAAAAAATTGATCATTCAAACTAAATATCTCTTTCAATCAAATTCAAGCCCAACACTTAGGATAGGTTGGGGTGTTTCTGAAGTGATTCAGAATCCTAAGCACCTCCTACCCTTCTTCCTTTGACCTCCAGAAAAAACTGTTCAACATTGAACCAGTCTCATTTGAAAGTCCAGTCCCTACCTCCTTTGACATCAAACTTTGAACTCTTTAAATGAAATTTGTATCGCTATTTAATCGAGAGTATTCGTAGGAATTTTTTTTGGTTTCCTATGATGTAATTAATTAAGAGGGCTTACGCTCATAGGAGATTTAGAAACCTAGACTAGATTTTCAAAATCTAGTTTTCAAAGCCTTCAATTGATTATCTTTGGGAAATTTAAACCTGATAATTATTATCATCATACTCAAACTATCGATACTGATTGATAACTTCTTTCTTCAGATAGATATGTCAATTACAATCGTAGTTTTGATTATGAAATTAATAATCCATCTATTCAGATTAGCATAGTTAAATATTAGATTAAACATCATTTTGATCTTTCAAGATCGTACGTTATTTCTCCTTGAGTTTGACTATGATAATCAGAATAAATTCAAAGATTTATAATCTGAACTTATTAGGGAACGATATGTTCACTTTTTGAGGTGATATATCATTCATAATAAGTATTCGATTATAAAATTAAAATTTTAAAAATTTTAAGTTTCCAAAAGATAAATTAATTCTTTTTCAAACATATTTTTCAATCAAATCAAATATCTGTCAAAGTTCCTTCAGCAGCCAAAGTCCTTATTAAATAGATTCCAAAAGGATGCTTAAGTACAAGGCTTAAAAGAACCCTAAAACTTTAATTTAGCTGTCTCTATTCATACAATATGATCTGGGTTTGTATAGTATGATCAGTTCGAAAACATGACACATCCAGTACGACGAAAATAGTCTTTCAAATGAACTATTTTATTTTAGTAAATAGTGCGATCATAACATCATATATTATGATTTTTTTAACTCTTCTCTATTTGTATTGGATCATTACGGGGATGATTCAAAATCATCTCTATCGATCATTTGGTACATCTCACATCATACAATATAGTTAGTTTAATTACCAATAGTTTATACAATATTTTATATATATTATACTATAAGATTAGTTCAAATATCGAGGTTTCATTCAGTTTAATCTGTGGATGACTAAATTTTATCTTTATCAAACATATAGTTTGATCAAGTTTGTAAAGTATGATTAGCCATATTTAATAAGCCTTAATTTAATTGACTAATCATGGAGAATAATTTAAGTAAGATTTTAAAAATCATATAATAAGATTCTGACCATATAGTATGATTAGTTCAAAATTTATTTTTAAAAATTCTTTATTAATCTAGTGACTAGGGTTAATCAAATAAAAATAAATCATACAGTACCATCAGTATCATATAATATAATTATTTTATTATAAATAATGATTAAATTAGCCATTAGATCTCTTTTTTAGTAACAGATCGTACATTATGATTGTAATCGTACAGTATAATTAATTCAAAAAATTTTCATCCTAAAATTTCCTTAATCCCCCTATGTGTGTGTGTATGGTTTTCAATTTTGCATACACCCTTATGTGGCTAGACTCAAGAAATAGAAAATATAAGAAATCCAAAATTACAGACTCTTTTGATTGACATCTTATTCAACCCAAACTTGAGTTTTCAATAATCTTGAGCTGTATATGATGTACTTGAAAGGTTAGTGCACATACTAAAGTAATATCCAATATATATACTTAGAGAAATAGAACATAATCAATAATATTTTTTATCATCAAAATCATAAGTTAGGGATCCTAGATTGCAACAATCTCACCTTTTTTATAATGGAAAATTATTTTGGTTAAATGAGCAAATTAAAGTTCTTTTCTCCTAATCTCCCACTCACTAGGAGACTGATTTTAAAAATAGGGGTAAGATAATTATTTTTCTTTTTTATTTTAAATTTTTTTTGGAAATCCAAAGAATTCAAAAAAATTTATAAGTAGAAAAAAATTATTAATAAGTGCAAAAATATAGAAAACCAAACATTTACTCTCCCTTTTGACATCACTAAAAAGGAGGAACACATAAGACATGAAAGACACTACAAAACATAAAAAACATGAAATACATCACACAAAACTAAAAGTAGGAAGGCCCCTGATCAGGTGATAGTGGTGGTGGTTAAAAATATTTATGGAATGAAGAGAATTTTTCTTAGATCGATGAGAATTATTTTTAAACCACACAATATCCGCCTCATGCTATTGTTGTTGCTGATGTTGAATATGTGAGTCCTGGAGGGATTCTAGTAAATCAAACCTCTGTATTATTTCCTCATAAGGGTAAGAGGTATAGGCTAGTGCAGGTGGTGGCATTAGCACTGGTGCTAGTTCTGGTGTAGTTGCAGCTGCAGGACCAGCTCCCCCTTCTTCATCAAAGTAGGTTCCTCATGTAGATGATAAGAATATTTTCTAGAGTTGCAAGGTAGGTAAGAGCATATTTCTTTTCAAGAATATAGGGAATGATGTGACGAAGGGTGATATTTTGTTTTCTTCTAATTGAGGGAAGTCAAATGGGGGTTAAGTTTTAGATATAATCGACAAGTATTTGAGCTTTACCAAATTATATCAGACATAATGAAGTATGTGACCAAGGAAAGGAGTAGAGTGATGTTAACACAATCTCCAACATTAGGTATGATTGAGGTTCAAAGAACATGTTTGATAACACGTGCTTTTTGGTTTAAAGAGTAGACTAAAGGTTACTGTTGATTCAGGGTGACATTTTATATAGTTAGATTTATTGCACTCCAATCAATATCAATCCTAGAGGCCATGGATTGGGGTCGAGGTCCTTCTGTAGAAAGATGGATGTATTCCCCTAAATCTTCTTTAGTAATTTCTACAAGATAATGAAACATCTAAGAAGTCATGATGGGTGCAGCGGCACTAATCCTAAGGTTTACAAGAAATTTATATAGAAGTTCAGAGTTAAAATAGAATGTAAGAGTGAGAAGGAATTGAACAATAGTGGAGGTAAAAATATTCATCACCGTGTAGTTCAATGCGTGTTAATTTAGCATTTTAGAGGGGGTGATTCGGGCTTCCTTGTATCTATAGTAGGTGGGTTCGTCTTTAGCAAATGAAATTGATCATCGACTGGGCGATGAGAGGAAGAGCCTCCTTGGGTCATGTGACCTTGTTTGATGCCTCTAACCATTTGAGAATATAATATAATGAGGGTAGGAGTTTGAGAGAAGAAAGGAATTCAATTGAGTGGATTGAAAACATAGAAATTCCTCCAATTTATTGATTTTTAGCTAATCATATAGTATGATTTTAGAACATACAGTACGATTAGAAGAAGTTAAATCATCTGGTCAACTTATCAGAAAAAGACAATCAAATCATATAGTATGATCAGTATCATACTAGATGATCTTAAGAGATTTCATTCCTCCTAAGGATTTGTATATACGCTTTTTGACTAAATGGATCGTAAAGTACGAATAGGTGTTTGTATAATATGAAGTGGAATTATTATCATATCGACTGACTTGAATTTGTCCAACGGCCTTTGAGACGTGTATCATATAGTACAAAAGAGTGTTTGTACATTACGATCTCCAATAATTGAATAAATTTAGACTATTAATTTAATTGAGGGCAATGATTTGTGCAGAGCTGTGTAAATCCTACGAAGTAATCGATGTGAATAATTTTGATTTTAATTTTTGAGTTTATTTTCTTTTAGCCAGTGAAGAGTGTTTGATGATTTTGTAATATCTAGTAAATAATAACAAAAATAAAATAAAAGATAAAGCAACATACACAAATGAACATACAAATTCAAAATGACACATACTTAATACACAATAAATCGAATGGTTGATTTTAAATGATGGAATGATTTATATTCATCCTGAATCAAGCATGAAAATTTATAAATCTTAGTCTAGTCCTCAAGGTCCTAAAGGTGCTATAAGCTAGGGGTTTGATAAAGATGTCCACCAATTGGTCTCCATTAGCTATATGGTGCAATATTATATCCCCCTTGGCTACGTGATCTCTTATAAAATGGTGCCTAATGTCTATATGCTTTATGTGGAGTGTTGAATTAGATTTTTAGATATGTAAATGGCACTAGTATTATAACACATGATAGGAATTGTGCCGACAAGCAGTTTAAGATCTAAGATTTGTTGCTTGAGCCATAGGATATGAGCAATACAACTTCCTACAATAATATATTTTACCTCAGTGGTGGATAGGGCTACTAAAATTATCTTTCTACTATACAAGGAAACTAATGATTGACTTGTAAACTAGTAACTTCTTGATGTGCTTTTCTTATCGACCGTACATCTTGTAAAGTAGAGTTTGAATATCTTATAATCTCAAAGGATGAGCTATATCAACTATACCAGGTACCTAAGTTTTGGGTGCCTAATAGGTATCTATGGATTCTCTTAACAGTAGTCATATGAGATTCTTTTCATCTCAAAGGATGAGCTATATCAACCTAGGGGTTGCACAACATACATATCTTATCTAATCACCCTATTTAAAAAGGCACTCTTACCATCCATTTGACACAGCTTAAATCATTAAAAGAAAGCAAAGGATAGTAGCACCCTAATGGCTTCTTGTCTAGCTACAGAGGTAAAGGTTTCCTCAAAATCTTTTCCTTCAATCTAATTATACCACTTAGCAACTAATATAGCCTTATTCCTCACCATAATGCAAGAGTCATTCATTTTATTTTTGAAAACCCACTTAATACCTATCACACTCTGGTCCTTAGGTCTTTTGACCAGTTCCCATACATCATATCTAACAAATTAATTATGCTCTTCTTGCATTACTAGGATCTAAAATTCATCAGCTAGGGCTTGATCTATGTTGGTAGATTCTATCATAGAAATAAATGCAGAATGACTAAACTCCTTCCTAATTCCACGCCTAGTTCTAACACCTTCAGATGGGTCTTTTAGGATAAAGTCTCTAGGATGACTTAATGAATATCTCCATTCTCTAGGAAAGGCTCCTGAGGGTCCACTCTATCCCTAAGTCAATGGCTTCTACCCTGTAGATGACCTCTACTTCTTCTTCTTCTAGCCTAGATTCAGAGGTTCTATCAGATTCATCAAATATAATATGGGTAGATTCTTCTATTACTAAGGTCCTCATATTAAAAATTCTATAGGCCTTACTTACAAATGAATAACCTAAGAAGTCTCCTTCATCAGATTTGGGATCAAATTTTCCTAGGGGTGATTTTTCATTGATCAGAATAAACATTTACATCGAAAGATATCTAAGTGGGAAAGGTTGGGTGTCCTACCCTTAAGGAGCTCATAGGGTGTCATATTTAACTTGCATCTAACATTCACCATATATAAAACATAACAAGTAGTATTTATCGCTTTTGCCTATAAGTATCTAGAGAGAGAATATTCAACTAACATTGCCTTAGCAGCTTCTACTGAAGTTCTATTCTTTCTTTTAACTATTCCATTTTGTTGAGGGGTTCTAGGAGCAGAAAAGTTATGCTATATCCCTATCTCTCAATAAAATGATTCAAATTTATCATTTCAAATTCTCACCATGATCACCATGAATGGATGTTATTTCAAATCCTAATTTTCTTTGTATCAAGGTGGAGGAGTTTCTAAACTCCTTGAATGATTCACTCTTTTGTGCTAGGAATCTAACCGAGGTGAATCTAGAATATTTATCAATGATTACAAATCCATATCATTTCCCTCGTTGGCCAGCTATACTAACTGGTCCAAATAGGTCCATATGAATAATTTCTAGTACACTAGAGGTGTTGATGTCCTTGATTGAGAGAAATGAAGACTTAATTTATTTTCTTAGTTGGTAAACATCATATAGGTTGTCCTTAGTGAAATCTAAGTTAGGTTTGCCTTTAACTAGGTCTTTCTAGGTAATATTCCTATGAGTCTTCATGCTTATATAACATTGTCTCTCATGCCATAGCAAGGATTCATCACTAATAGTTTTCAAACACATGAAATTAGAATATTCAATCCTATTTAAATCTAGCATATAAATGTTATTTACTCTTTTCCCTTCTAAGATTAATTTACCATTCTAGCTAATCATACATTTTATAGATAAAACTTTAAAATCAAATCCTTGTCACAAAACTAACTAATGTTTAGTAAATTATGCTTTATACCATCTAATAATAAGACATTATCAATTATAAAATTCTTAGAGTTGCCAATTATACCTGAGCCAACCACTTTCCTAATGGTGTTGTCTCCATGTGTGGCCTTACCTCCTAACCTAGCCTCTAGCATGATGAACTACTTTAAATCTCTAGTCATGTGCCTTGAGCATCTACTATCCAGGTACCACATGCCCTCACTAAAACTTTTATGAGATCACTCCTATAATGTCAATCAAATATTAGATTTAGAAATCCAAGTGAGTTTGGGTTTTACATTATGCTTTAATGAATGAGATGAATGCATGCTTTGCTGTGATGCATGTAATTTTGGCCTCCACACTATATGTGTCCTACAGTGGATAGTGCAAGTGCAGGCTTTGTGACATAGCATGGCATAAGAATGAAACCTAACCCCAGGGAATGGATTTACTAGTCTTTGCTGGAAGATGTGCCCTTTTCCTAGGGTTGTATAATGTATGCTTTGATGTAGGGTTGTACCATTATGTTAAAGGGGTGGTTTTCTATTTTATTATAATGCATATATTTTTGTTTTTAAGAATTGATTTGCATTTTCAATGCTAACCACCTCCAATTTTAATGCATGCTCACTAGCATCTAGTTTAGATGCACATGCCTCTAATTATTTGAATGAGTCTTCTAATTTAATATATTGTACTTTCAAGGAGTCATATCCAGTAGATAAATCAATATTCTTCTTGTTTAATACATCAAACTCATCAAGTAAAGACATGCGATTGCTATCTAAATCAGAATGTTCAGCTATCAAACATTTTTGCTCTTTTTGCAAGGTAGTAAAATCAATATTTAAATAGGCATACATATTTTTCAACTTTTAACATGAATCATAACTTTTTTTAAAATAATAAAAAATTCATCATAAGATAGCTAACATACCTCATCTTGATCTAATTGATCAAGATTTTTATTAGCCTTGTGACACAAGTTTGTTATGTCCTCCTCTTCTTCTTGTTCTGATGATTCTGATACAGAGCTAGCCCAAAATGTCTTTTGTTTCTGTTGCTTCCCTTTTCTAAATTTTTCCTTCTCTTCACCCATCTCATTGATTGGATGATTCTTCAAGTTGGGGCAGTTTGTTGGGAGATTTCCTGGTTTCATGCATTCAAAACATACCATGTCAGATGATGCTTTAAAATTTTTATTACTTTTTTCTTTGCTCCATTATTATTGATGAAGCTTTTTCTTTCTCTTCAAAAGAATTTTAAGCTGACGGGTCATCAACACAATGTCATCATCTTCCTCCACTACTGAATTATCACTATCTGAGTCGTTTGCTTTCAGTGCCACAGTCTTCTCCTTCTTTTTGTCACCTGCATCAAATATATCAATCAAGATATAAAATTTTTCCTTTTAGCACACCTCAATTAACCTAATTATAGTTGATAATTAATGATGAGATTTGAGTAGTAAATTAAAATTATAGAAATAAAAATGCAAAAAAATTAAAAAACAAATAAGAAAGAGCGCACCATATATTTTATAGTGGTTTGGTCAACCTCGACCAACGTCCATTCCCTATAGTCCTCCACTCTGAGTATTGCACTAACACTATAGTATCTCTCCTTTTTCTCCCACAGTAAGGTAGTACTTTATGATATACATATTATACAATATAATTAGTTTAAAAATAAAGGATTCTTTTAGTATGATCTCTAGGATGATCGAATTTTGTCTCAATCAATCATATGGTATGATCAATATCCTATAGTATGATTAGCTATATTTAATAAGCCATGATTTAATTGACCAATCACAGGGGATAATTTAAGTAACATTTCAAATATCATACTGTATCACTTGGTCATATAATATGATTAGTTCAAAATTCATTTTTAAAAATTCTTACTTATTTTATTTGGTGGCTAGGGTTTCACAGATTGAAACAAATCATATAGTATGATTGCTTTCATACTGCATGATTAGTTCTTTAGAAATAATGATATAATTAACTGTTAGATCTATTTTTCAGATAATAGATCATACAGTTTACTTTTAATCGTACGGTACAATTAGTTCAAAAAATTTTCATCCAAAAATTTTCTCACTCCGCCTATATTTGTGTGCACGATTTCCAATTTTGCATGAACCCTTATGTGTCCAGACTCAAGAAATAGAAAATATAAGAAAGTTAAAATTACAGACTCTTTTGATTGACATCCTATTCTACCCAAACTTGAGTCTTCAATAATCTTAAGCGGTGTATGACGTACTTGAAAGGTTAGTGCACATGAACAAAATTAATATCCAATATATGGATAAATAATAATAATCAATAATGTTTGTTATCATCAAAAGCACAAGCTAAGGATCCTGGATTGCAACAACACTAATAGGTCCAAACAAATCCATATAAAGTATTTCTAGCGGTCTAGATGTGATGATGTCCTTAATAGAAGAAAATGAAGACTTAATTTGCTTTCCTAGTTTGCAGGCATCACATAGGTGGTCCTCAGTGAAATCTTACTTGGGTATGCCTCTAAGTCTATCTGGGTAATCTTCTTAAGGTTCTTCATGCTTGTATGATATAGTATGATTAGCAATAGTTAGGATTCATCAACAGTGGTTTTCAAACACAAAGAATTAGAGTATTCAATGTAATTCTAATCAAGTATATACACTTTTTTAACTATTTTTCCTTTTAAAACAAATTTGTCATTCAAACTAATTATGGACTTTATGGATAAAAATTTAATGTTAAATCCACTTAAAGCTGAGTAGATTATTCTTTAAACCAAAAACAATTTAAATAATCTTAATGATAAAATTCTTTGAGTTTTTAACTATACATAAGCCCCCCACTTTTCTAGTGGTGTTATCTCCCAGTGTGACCTGGCCTCCTTACCTAGCCTTTAGAGTGATGAACTACTTTATATCTCCAGTCATGCGCCTTAAGCATCCCCTATCCAGGTACCACATGCTCTCACTAGGCCATTTGTGAGAGCACTCCTACAAAGTCAACAAGTGCTTAGATTTGGGAACCCAAGTGATTTTAGGTTACACCTTATGTTTTGATGAATGAATTGCATGTATACTATGTTGTGTTGCACGTGATTTAGGCCTCCACACTAAAAATGTACTATAGTATATTGTACAAGTGTGAGCTATGTGATCTAGCATGCCACAAGAATGAACCCTAATTATAGGGAATATATTTATTAGTTTGTGTTGGGGGTTGTGCCTCTTCTTAGGGGTATGTGATGCATGAAGTGATGTGGGGTTATACTATTATGTTAATGCATCTGGTGGTTTATTGTGTTGAAGTGCTTGAACTTTTTCCTTTTGGAACTCATTTGCACTTTTAAAGCTTGTAACTTCCAATTTCAATGCATGCTCATTATGATCTAGTTCAGTTACAAATGCTACAAAATGTTTGTATTAATTTACTAACTAAAGATGCTTTGATTTAGAGGATTCATGTACATTAGTTAGGTCAACATGCTTCTTATTTAATGCATCAAACTCATCGAGTGAAGATATGTGATTTCTATGTAAAGAAGAGTGTTCAACTCTCACGCTATCATGCTCTTTTTATAAAATAGAAAAATTAGTGTTCAAGCTAGAATACATCTTCTTGAGCTTCCTATATGAATCATGAATTTTTTATGATACAATAAAATGGTCATCAAAGGATAGCTGACATAACTCATCTTGATCTAACTTATCATAACAATCATTAGCCATGAGACATAGATTGTTTACCTCCTCTGCTTCCTATTTAGATGATTCTGAGGTGAAGTCAGCCTAAAAAGCCTTATGTACCCATGGCTTTCCCTTTTAAAACTTTGCCTTCTCTTCACCCTTCTCCTTGATCAGGTGAGTTTTCAAATTAGGGCAGATAGTATGCAAGTGGCCTTATTTCTTACATTTTAAACAAATTGTGTCAGATGACGCTTTAAAATTTTTACAATTTTTATTTTTACTCCATTGCTACTGACGATAATGCTTTCTTTTTAGAAAGTTTTTGAACTATCAAGTCATTTATGCAATGTCACCATCCTCCTAAACTATAAAGTTGTCGCTGTCTGAATCATTGCCTTTCAAAGCTATAATTTTCTCCTTTTTCCTGTCACCTACATCAATTAATCTATGACATACTCCTTGCTCATATGTAATGAGTGAGCTAAGCAAGTTATCAATGAATACACATTCATATCTTTAGAATAAAAAATTATAGTGACCTTAGCATCATAAGCACTAGGTAGGCAACGTAGTATTTTGTTAACCTCTTTAGAATTTCATAGTTCTCTACTGAAAGAATGTATGGATGTCACTATCTAAGTGAATCTTGTGTACATTTAGAATTGTCCTACTAGATTTCATGCAAAATAGTTTATAGTTATGCAGTAAAATATTTTAACCAAGATTTTTTGACTTCACCAGTACCCTCATATGTGATGCATAGTTTATCCCATATCTCCTTCGCTATAACACATGTAGTCACTCTTATGTAATCCTCAAATTTTGATGTTGGAAAAAAAATGATTCAAGCATTTCGCATTTAATTGAGCAAGTTCTCTACCCTCATTACTTGATTTAGTAAATGTGACATCAGTTTTGACTCCATTAACTATATGTTATGGAACTAAATAACTAGTTTGATACATGTGCCAAATTCTAAAATCAATAGATTGTAGAAATGTATACATGCAAATTTTTCAAAAATTTAATGGAATATTCTCAAACAGAGGTGGACAAGTTATAGAGTAATCCTCTGATGTTTTTCTATTACAAAAATGCACTATATGATCTTTAGTTAGGGATTTTAAAATTATGAATTCTAAGACCCTCTTTCATAACACTTGAAAGTTTAGGAGAGGTTGTATGACCTCGTTATCTAAATATGCAATAAATAAATAAATAAAAGATGCAAGTAGGTCTAACTATGCAATTAATTCAATAATATAATTAAAATTATAAAAAATAAGATACTTCTCGGGCAACGATGCTAAAAACTTAATGGAGGCTTCGGAGTGAACTTTTGAATTGTATAAAAGTCTAGGGCTCTAACACCCCTAAACAATTCTTAGGTTTTATTTAATATAAAAATAACAATATCCCACTTAATAATCCAAATATATGTTCCAAATCAAGTAATAAACTAGAATGTTGAACCCACAAAGAAGTATGCTTACTTGCAATAAACTACTACTGTTTACTCTAATTGTAATAATTATCCTGCTGAAATAAAAAAGATATTTATGGATATTCTATCATTGAATTAAATAGTAAGAATATTGGATACAATATTTAAATAAAGTGTTTTGAATTAATGAGTGTAAATTTTATATCTTTCCTAATGAGACTCTTAATTATAGGTGTGACTTAGAGCATTTGCAACCCTAGATCTTTGTTTATCTTGTAGGGGTGAAAAAGATATCAACTAACCTCCTATAGTTATAGTAACCCTTTAAGAACCTAGAATATTTTACATATTATGCCTAGGCATGCAAATATCCTATCTTAATATTCTTGGTTGATCTTCTATTCCTCCATCGAGGCTATACATCACACTATATTTTAACTACACATATGGCCACTATGTGCAGTAAATTAAGAATGAGATAAAATTATTAACATTTTTTAATATTTATAGAATAAGAGTCTTCATTAATACTTAACATGCACTTTACATAATTAATATAAGACAAGAGAATTAGCCAGACATAAAAGAAATAACAAGCAAACTCATTTTCATTAAACTCATAAAGAATGAAAATTACAAGAGAGTAATATATGTAGAAAGGATTAAGTACCTCCTCTACACTCCTTGTCCCTTAACTTACAGAGTTGCATCACAAAATACAAGCTAAACACTCCAAATTATTATATCTTAAAGTTCCCTAGCTTGAGTTAGATTTTACTCTAAGAGCGAACTAGAGAAGTACTCACATAAATAAGGAATTTTATATAAATAATTGAACTCTATAATAAATATAGCACCACAACTAGTTATAGGACAACAAAAAAGGCATCTGGTGCTACGGTACTTAAAAGAGTGATGCCACAGTGCCATTAAAGTGAACTAACACCTCGATAATGAAATATTTGCACTACCGCAGAGCTTACTGACATGGATTGGTTACTTAGTGAACTGTCATGTCTTTTCACAGATAGATCGTGGCCCTTGAAAGTTATAACTGCAATGTCGTGATGCTGTTGACATTCAAGCCATACAATTCACAAGTGCAAAAATGGAGCTAAGCCATGGGAAATTATGGAACTGTCTCATTTAAAAATAGAGAATCTGGTGCTACCAAGCAGACTTCTTGATGTCATAGTGTTGGCTTTCTTGCCATTGCAGTACTGAAAAATAGAGAACTTGGCGATGTAGTGTCCAATTTGCGGTGCCTCGATAGTTATGAAGTTGGCATTATGGTGTTGGTTCATTGGATGTTGAGATGTTATAAGCTTCTTAGAGTTTTTTTACAAATGTTTTAATTATTTTGGTACAAAATTAACTAAAATATCATATTTTTACGAAAAATATTATGTAGAATACTACATAATTTACACTTATCATTAGCCGAAGCTTTGGATTGACTTGAGTTAACTTATTGGGTTAGCCAAAAGTCACCTAAAACACCTAAATCTACATGCATGCAAGACTAACCTACCCTTGTATAGGAGTTAACAAAATTGAGTTTAGGAATGTTCTAAGAGCTCTACCACCTTAGCTTCCCCCATGTGGTGGCCGAGTTCAGCTATCATATTGAAAATCATCGGCATATAACTCACAGGATGAACTAACACTTGTACCCCAGCTAAACCCTAACTCTTAAAGCTTCAAGAACTCTTTCTTAAACCCTATAAAGCCTCCCTAACATGACCTTCGATCCTCACAGTTTAATTCAATTCTATCCAGTCGTTCTTCGGGATCTAGCCAGAATATGTCTATAGTTAGTAAATAAAATGAGATGTTGAAGATAAATTCAGGAACATTCATTTCAAATGATGATTATGATTTCATCATTTCTTTTTCAATTTGATCTCCTCACAGTTTAAAACTATTTCATGAAGACCTTTTTGATCATGATCTAATGGCTAATATAAAACCCTTGTCAATTCTATTAGTGCACTAAGCATTGTTTATCCAATCAGAGTGTGTTGCATGGAAAGGGCTGATTGAGTGGGTAAATATGATAAAAAAAATTTTGAAAATAAGTGGATTTTGTAAAAATCATAACTCTTCTTCTACTTATTCATATTGCACATTCTTAGGCTCTATATATTTAGCATGAGGAGTACTATCAAGCACCCATAGTCTTAGGACATGGTCTATATTTCATTAACCATAATTCTAAAAAAACTTAGGGCATTTATTAGATTACCCCTAGTATATAGGTCACCATGGGACCAAGCAGATGGGAAAGTTTCTTGGAAATGTTCAATAGACCTCAAAATTTTAAACTCAATTGGAAGTGTTTTAGAGGTTCAAATGGATTTTCCCAATCTATGGGTTATCATTTTACATATGAATTCAAAAATTCATAACCAAGAATCCATAAAGAATCAGGGGTCAATCTTTGTGTTCATTGTAATGCTATGTTAAAGGGTTAGCTAGGAACTATTTTTTCCTAAGTCCATTGAGTCTAGATCCTAAAATAAAACTCCAAAGCTATAAATGCATTTAGGTGGTGATTGATATCTTAACTTAGGGAGGCTTTGATGAACTCAAATTCAATGGGTTTGAAGCATATGTATACACATTTTTGTTTCAAATTTCATTGAATCTTGAGGTCATTTGGTCTCTAATTTAGTAAACCCAAGTTTTATGTACATAATTGACTTAGAGTCTTTAAAAAGTTATAATAAATTAATTTTAAATATAAAAATTATATATATTGAATCAAAATTATAAGGATTAAAATCGTATAAGAAGAAAAATAAATGCCCTAAAAAATTCACTCAAAATAAAAATTAATTTAATAGTCAAGTAAATCAAGAATTAATGAAAATAAATAATAATAAATATACAAAAATACTAAATAACTTTTAAACACTTGAATTCATCCCTAGGTGTCATTTTTGACATTTTGGGAAAATTTTAAGAACTTTGGAGCTGATTTTGTTCAAAAATAAGAAAATACTCCTAATTATAAAATTAAATAAATACAAAATTCACTAAATTTCAAAAAATCATAACTAATTATAGATAGCTACAAATTGAGCAAACTCAAAGAAATTTCATTCATCTTTGGGTGTAGTATTTATGAAAAATTTTAAATTTCTAGAAATTATTGTAAATCAAAAAGTTAAGAAATGGACCCTATATTAAATAAATTAAAATGTTCATTAAATATGAAAAATAAATAAATCAATAAAATTTCATTTAATAATTAATCCAATGATATTAAATTAGTAAACAATATTAAATAAACAACCAACATTCCTATCAATGAAGTTTTAGGTTGTACTACTTCGAGCCATGGGGCTACATGTCCTAAGGAGGCCTTTGTCCTTATGCATGTTATGACAACACCACAAATGAATTTGACATAATATAAATATTTAAATTATTAACTTAATAAACCAGTAACCAACAAAATTAAATTAATTAGAAAATCATTAATAAAATACTTAAACATTACAACTTCTATACCCTTGTGTTGTTTCCTTTTACGAGTGCAAAGGTGTATTGATTTGGGAAGCTTTATGGACCAAAAAATTTAGTTAAAATGAAAGACATTATGCTATAAGTCTACCCTAGTTTTGTAGGATTGGTAGTACTATATTTTTGAGTTAAAATGAAAGACATTATGCTATCACACTAAGGACATACTGATCAACAACTTCTAGCACTTAGAAGTTGTTGAATTCTATATTCTTTAGAATGTAAAGGTAAATATCTTTAATAATAAAAAAATCTTTAAACAGAAATTTAATACATCTAAATAATTAAAACTTAAAATTCAAACTACCCTTTAAAGACCTTGAAAAAATAAATTCATGTATAAATAACCTTAGCAAATAAAGCTAATGAACTATCCAAGCTACACAACCTTTCTACACACACTTAGATGGGTTGCTAGGATAACCAACTCTTTTTTAGGCTAAGCTGGTGGTGTGATTTTTTTGTAAGTTCTTTTCTTGGAGATTACATTATGCATGTTTATTTATTTATAGCAATCTGATTGTCATACATTTTAAATTCTTGTTTGTATACTCAGGCTCTTTAAGGACTATATTAGAAGCATTAGGGTTTTATACAACTGCTTTGTAATTTCACATGCTTTTATCTTCTTTTATATTGCTTTAAATTCTTGCAAGAGTTAAAATATAATGTACCTTAGAATGATGTATCATATACAAGTCATTATAAACATAAAATCTATATAGATCATATAGATTGAGTTGTATAACATCTTAAGTTATAAAAGATTTAAATATATCTGCTTATATATATATACAAATAGGGCTCCAAAAGGTGATATCCTTTCCATTGGAGAATGCTCTATTTTAGAATACTATAGAAGACTTAGAGCTTCAAGACCATAAGAAAGTTTATTTGAATCTATATATATGGTAGAATTAGAAATCTAGGTTTGTTGTGGTAGAGTCTGGCCACCTTTCTTTTCTACAAATGATTATGTTGTAAATTTTCAAATCAATGAATAAAACATTACATTTATTTTTATTCTTTCATTTATTATATTCCTTCATGCATTGCATCCATGTGGGTGGTAGTTTGCATTAGTGTGTAGAAATTTCTCTAGGTTTCTTTCAGTGTATATGTTCCAAACTTTGTAGGAATATGTATACTAGTTATAGGAGGATATGATATTGGGTATCGTATACACAAACTCCTTTACCCATACATGCAAACATGCACGCATTTTGTTTCTACAATGTATGTTAATCCAAAACACTTATGCCTAATATGGGCAAGGTAGTGGGGTCCTCATTACGCTCAAAGGATGCTACACATTTTCTTTTGGTATAGGGTTGTTATGCTGTCAACATTTCTTAGAAATTTTAGCAGTTAGAAAATTTAGTTAGGTAATTTAAATATGATAAAATTTAGAATTCTCAGTGAGTTTTGTCACTAGTGAGTGTCATTTGAACTTAAAATCAAGTACTCATCTTGAGTCATAAATTTTAGAGTCTAATTCATCCTTTGTTCTCTTAAGATAGATCTTAGCCTATCATGAATTACATCTAAAGAAATTGATTGTTCATTAGGATTATTAGCTAGTAACTCACTACAAGAAAAAATAAGTCCAAATTGTAAACATCTCTTCAGTATTTGTACATTCAGATTCAATTATTTTAAAATTCAAAATCTAAAATCTAAATTTAGAAGAAAACTAAAGAATTTCTAGTCTAAAGCTTATACATTAAATCTTATTAGCCTAAATATTTCTTTAGAACCATATGTCTTTAAAAATCTTTAGTATTTGCTTTAATAAGAGTAATCTCTTGGGAGATGTAATTAGCTATATAGGCTTACCCCAATAGGGAGTCTACAACCCAAAACAAAATAGGTTTTATCTTAGTTTCTTTCTAAGGTACATGATTGAATTGTGGAAAATAGACCTAAGCTTTAAAAATTGGATTCAATTCATAATTGAAATGATAGGTGAATATTTTTTTTTCCATTGGGGTGGGGGTTAATTAAATATTCTCTATGTAGTGTTCAATCATGAATGGAAAGTTTTTATTCTCAAATTGATAGTGAAACATTAGTCTATCCTTAGAGATGGTTTAATGTCAATCTATGCATATTTGATTAAAGAAATACAAAATATAAATTTGAAGAAAATCTTTTGTGGCATTTCTATTTTGGATGTTAAATTTATCCTCAACATATATTTATGGGATTTTAATATTAACATATCAAAGAAAATCTAAGCATTACTCAGCATTAAATAAATAATAATTTATTACATAGTTTATAACAAAGTCTTGCTTTACCCCATCACTTTTACATAAGGAGCAATGGAAGACCCAAAGATTCCATTTCATATAGTAAATAAACCTAGATGTGAACCCAATCAACCTTAAAACCATATCCCTTTATAATATGCTAGTGTTAAGTAAATATATTTACATCAGCTACTAAATGCAACAAACTTTATCCCTCACCTTCGAAACATATTGATAATTAACCTACAACTATTTAATGATGAATGTGAACTCAACTTTTTAGGTTTAGTTATTTATTTTTTTTAAGGATTGCAAATTGCATTAAACAAGGAAAAAAACTATTACAAATAAGAAGAAATTAAAAAAACTAACAAAGTTACCTTTCCTAACAAAAGGAAGGCAGTCATTATTGAAAAGAAAAAAGATCCTAAGAAAGAAAATATTTGCAAAAATGAAAAAATTATAACAGAGATAAGATCCACTTCTCATTTTGAATAAGATGGGGTGAATGGGACACCAAAAATTAGACAACCCAAAAAGTTGGTTAGTCTCCCACGGTTCCCAAACAGGTAAAAACTAAAAATAGTAAGAATCTTAAACTCCATTACTCTAATTTCATTATACAAATAGAAAAATTTACATATAACATTTAATTCAAGTAGCCATAAAGCTACCTCTTCAATTCTGGGACCAGCATTCTTGAAGCTCGCCAATGAAGTACCATTCATGAACAAGAAATTCCATAGCCGATGTAATTCAACAAAAATCTATAGACGCCAAACCTTCCCATCTTCAAATGATCCTGAACAAGAATATTACGCTACTTTCAAGCCTTCATCACAAATGCCATGAGTAGGATAACAAGAAGCCTCTATATAGGCTTCACTACTATTCCAGTAAATACAAGAAGACATTTTAGATAATAGAAAGGGAAATATCCCCGCCATTGTTATGCAGTCTCAAGTCAACTTTCCGTCTTCTAGGGATATCTTCCATCGGACCTAATAATTGAAGTTCTTTAAGTAGTTTTTTTTAGAACTTGAAGAAATTAAAACATGACTATTCTTCAAGCTATCCACTTTTTATAAATCCATAGCATCAACCATCTTTTCATTTGGAATTTGGATCTCATCATCTATCAACATGATCTTGACTCCAACACCAGAAATACTCGTAGAAGTAGGAAAACATAGAGTAACAACATTTCCATCTCCAATAAACTTTTCTAAGCCATCATATGATTTATCTTCATGTTCAGTAACAGGACCATCTTCAACAAACATTTCAGAACCAATTTTCAAATTGTCTTCCTTTACATTAACAACAACATAAGGTACCAATGTAATTACCAAACCAGGTTCAATAGAAGTTTTAGCCATCTCCCCATCAAGATCTTTATCTACTTCAGCTACATCGAATTTGATAAAGGCATTCTCATGAGATAATAAATTGAACTTATTATCTTTTAACAAATTTGATACATGAAAATTCAAATAAGAACATCCAATTTAGAAACTAAATCGGGATCCTGTACTACAGCTGAACACCCTTTGACATCAGTTTTTGCTTTATAAATTTGAGGTATCACATGATCACATTTTCAATATCCTTAGAAGGGTTAGTCTTGATTATTAAAAAAATTCCTTCTCCAATTATTTCTGAATTTAACATGCATCCAGGGACCATAAGATAACTCATTATTTGAATTAAAAGACCCATTAACAAATACTTTATCTGGAACTTTCCTTACTGAATCTAACACACTCGAAAGATCCTTTACAGTTTTTACTCCTTCATGGCCATTAGGACATATAACATGTTTATGTCCTATCTTGCTACACTTAAAACATAAGGAAGAGATATTCTCATATTTGATTTTCTGAACAAATATCCCACTCATCCCTTCTATCCATATTCCACGTCGTAACTTAAAATTCAATTTTATTCGAACACAAGCTCTAAAAAATTCCCTTCTACCCCATTTAGACATGTTGCCATCTAATAATAATGGGGTTTCTATCCTTAAAACAATCTTAGTAACATTAACTTCATCCCAACATTGTAATTGTAAATGTGGAAACCAAATCCGAATTAGCGACAATAATCCTTCTAAAAAAAAGGGGAAAATTTAGGTGACCATTTATCTATACCAATTATGAATTTGTTATAGATCTAAACTCAAGGATTATATTTTTGTTGATAACAAAAATTTCTATTTCTGTTTGATTGCCTAACCTTTCAGGTCCACAAGATCAAGTGCAATTCAAGCCAGCTTAAGATCGGGTGTGTCTATGTTCAAATGTAATTTTTTCCCTTTCTTGAGTCAAATGTGATGTAATGGATCCCCAAGCTAAGTAACCTTGTACACACACACTTAGGGGGAGAATTTTAGTGTGTTAGAGTTCATGTTCTATTTTGATCATATCGTCCTGGACGATAGTAAGATCATTATGGACAATCCAATGAAGACAGAAACCCTAATTAGGGTAGCCAGGTTAAGTCGATCAGATTAAACATATCATCCTACATTATATCCTCTCATCCATGATGATATGCTCAATTCAAAACTTCTCAGCCGCCAGACTTATTTAGGTAGGTTTTTATTTTTAGGACTTATATCTAATTATACAGGATGATACACGTATCATCCTGGATGATTCATTACAATTATACCTAAATTAGTCAGCTCATTAAAGAAAGTAATTAAGGATTGATTGATCAATCGCATCATCCTGGATGATCCTAAGATCATTCAGGATGATCAGTTATAAATTTTCATCATCCAATATAACTTTCCTGGATGACCCGACCGATGTGCTAGATGATATGGTCATATTTGTACTAATCATACAAGATGATAGACATATCATCTTAGATGATCAATTATAATGAAATCATCCAGTATAGTTATCCTGGATGACCCGATTAATGTGCTGGATGATATTGGTCATTTTTGAACTAATCATACAGGATGATAGACATATCATCCTGGATGATCAAGTCATTTTCTACAGATCATCCAGACTTTTCTCCTGGACATCCCAAACTATGTGCTGGACAATATTCCTGATTTAAAACTAATCGGACAGGTTGATCAGAACAAACCATGTCATCTAATTTTCCAGAAGAACCAGATCATCCAGGCCAAAAGTAGCTGATTTACACTGATCGTACTGGACTATCACAAGATCATCCTAGACAATCTTTGACGGTAAGTTTAAATTTAGGGCAATTTTTGAGCCCTTTTATTTAAGCTTTTTTATTTATTAATGGAAAGACATTTTGTTACTATCCTCACCTAAGGGAGTCTTGAGAGGGAGTGGGAGAGCTTGGGAGAGAGAGAGAATCTTATGAGGGGGAGTTTGAGAGGTGTTCACAAAGATTGCTCAAGTAAGGATTCGAATCATCTTCTCTAGTTATCGTCCCCTATTCCTTGGAGGCTCTATGGGAAGGATCATTAGCAA
Source organism: Dendrobium chrysotoxum (assembly GCA_019925795.1). Lineage (NCBI taxonomy): Eukaryota > Viridiplantae > Streptophyta > Magnoliopsida > Asparagales > Orchidaceae > Dendrobium > Dendrobium chrysotoxum. The sequence goes on along the minus strand of CM034303.1, from coordinate 35,379,688 downwards.
GAAGATCGAGGTTCTTTTCCTACTTCAGGAGGAAGCAAAAGAAGGTAAGGTTCTTTGCCTACTTTAGTAGGAAGCAAAAGGAGTTTGGGTTCTCTGCCTACTTTAGGAGGAAGCAAAAGGAGTTTGGGTTTTCTGCCACACTGGGGTTAGTGAAAAGGAGTTTTTGTAATGGCTTCTCCACCTTGTTGTGGGAGCAGAAGGAGAGTCACTGAGTTTTAGTGCAATACCTAGAGGGGAGGCTCTGGGGAGCGGATGTAGGTCAAGTTGACCGAACCACTATAAAATCTGGTGTATTCATTCTTTTACTGTTCTACTTTTTAATTTTTACACTTTACTTTGCTATAGATAATCGTGTGATTAAAGTTATTCTTTTGGTTAGTTAATCATCTCCAAAGTTGACCGAACCACTATAAAATCTGGTGTATTCATTCTTTTACTGTTCTACTTTTTAATTTTTACACTTTACTTTGCTATAGATAATCGTGTGATTAAAGTTATTCTTTGCTATAGATAATCATGTGATTAAAGTTATTCTTTTGGTTAGCTATTGAATTTATTTTAAAACATTCAAAAAGGATTTTAAAATCATTTTTACTTAAGAATTTTTAAAACTACCAATCCCCCCCCCCCCCCCCCCCCGTCTTGGTTAGCCTCGGGCTAATTCATAAGGGCTTAGCATCCCTAATAAACTTTCAAGTGGTATCAGAGTGGGAGTCAAAAATTAGGTTTTAAAAAACTTTTAAATTTAGATCCATGGCTAACTTTGGTAACCAAAACACTGTAGATGGGTATTCCATTACTCAGCCACCCTAGTTTTATAACATACCTTTAGATTTCTAAAAAATTCGTATGTCCACCTTTTTATAATCGATTGATTATCGCATGTGGATCCTTGTTAAAGTCAGTTATGATGCACCTTACAGACTTATTGATGGTATTAAAACTGAACTTTCTTTTACTGAAAGGACTCATGATGATAAGAACTTAACACAACTTAATGTAAAATGTTTAAATTGTTTTTATTTTTGCACTAAAATTCGAAGATTATATGCGTGTGTCAACCTGTACAATTAGTAAAGAAATCTGAGATAAATTATGTATCACTTATGAAGGCACAACTGAAGTTAAGCTATCTAGGTTGAACATCTTGCTTCAAGACTACAAACTCTTTCATATTAAACCTAGTGAGTCAATATCTAAAATGTATACTAGGTTTACACAAATTGTCACCTCCCTCCATGCCTTAGGAAGAGAACTCACTTACTATGAGAACATTAATAAAATTTTGAGATGTTTTCCTTCTTTCTATGATGAGAAGATAACTCCGATCACTGAATCCAAGGATTTGAACACTTATTCTATTGATAACTTACTTGGATCACTCATTGCTTATGAGCAAGGAGTGAACCAAGAATAACTTGATGCAGGTGAGTAAAAGAAGGAAAAAATTGTGGCGCTGAAGGCTAATGATATGGAGACTAATTCTTCTGGGTCTGAAAGTGATGATGTTTCCTTAATCACTAGGCAATTCAAAAGCTTTCTAAGGAAGAGATAAAAGAACCATCATAAATGGAACAAATGTAGGAGAAGAAAAAATTGTAAAGGTTCTTTTGATATGATTTGCTTTGAATGTAGGAAGCCAGGACATATAAAAGCTGATTATCCTACACTTAAGGCTCACCCAAGCAAGGAGAAGGGTAAGGAGAAGCCCAAGTTCAGGAAGGATAAGAAACTTATTCAAAAGGCTTTCTAAGTGGGTTTTGCATCTAGCTCCTCTAAGACCGAAGTTGAAGAGGAGACTACAAACTTGTGTTTAATGGTGGATGAACATTTTGGTCATTCTGACCAAGAAGAGGTATGTGAAATAACTTACAATCAATTACTTGATGTTTCTGAAAAAATCCATTCATTATATAGAAAACTTAAGAAATCGCATGCTAGTCTAAAATTGGAATTCTTGAACCTACAAAAAGAGTATGAATTTTTGCTTAAAGATCATTCTACACTTGACAATAATCACATGTCATTACTTGATGAATTTGATGAGTTAAATAAAAAAGTATTTCAATTTTATTGTTGAGCATGATTCATTAAAAGAATCACATATTGAACCAGAAATTGCATTCAAGGAATTAGAAACTCATGCATTCGATGTAGAGAGTAGGGAATAAGCATTGAGAGTAGAAAATTCAATTCTTGATAATTCAAATAAATTTTTTTGACACTGAAATAACTTCTCTTATGAAAAATAAGCAACCACCATCACTTGAAGAATTTCATACAAAATCATCAAAACATGCATCATCCAAATCTAGGAAGAGGCAGTATCACCCACGTAGATTGGTTAACCCTTTTCCTGGCATTAGATATTTTTCTTGTCGCATGTAAGGACACATCTCGCATACTTATACTATTCACCATAGTACACATTGGGTGTGGAGACCAAAATTGCTAGATCTATAGTATAACATGCATGCATCGTATTATTCTATTTATCACAAAGGACCTAAACTTTTTTAGGTTCCTAAATCTGAAATTTGATAATTTTGTAGGGGTTCTCTCACACAAGACCTCATGAAAGCATGTGGTACATGAATAGCAGATGTTCAAGGCATATGACTAGAGATGCAAATCAATTCATTTCGTTAGAGGCCAGGGCTGGAGGAAAGGTCACTCTTGCAGACAACACCACCAAGAAATTGGTGGGCATAGCTATAACAAAAAACTCCAAGAACCTTTTAATTGAAAATGTTTTGCTTATAGATGGATTGAAATATAACTTGCTCAACGTTAGTCAACTTTGTGACAAAGATTTCAGCATAAAGTTTCTGACAAACACTTATATTATTAGCTTAAATAATAACACTACTTTGCAGGGAAAGAGGATCAATAATATCTACATGCTTGATTTAATAACATTGAGGGTGCTGCTTCATTCTACTCAAAAACTGCTGCTGATGAGTCTTGGCTGTGGCATAGGAGGTTATGTCATGCCAGCATGAAACCCCTTAGAAGAGTAACCCAAGAGGACTTTGTTAGAGGTGTCCCCAAGCTTAAGTTAACTAAGGACCACCTCTGTGATGCCTGTCAACTAAACAAGTCCAATCCTCTTTCCACTACATTAAAGATATCAGCACCTCTAGACCTTTAGAAGTCCTTTATATGGATTTATTTGGACCCATTAGCACTGGCAGCTTAGGGGGAAAAGTCTATGGATTTATGATTATTGATGACTACTCGAGGTTCACTTGGATTAAATTTCTATCACATAAAACTGAGTCATTTGATGAATTTAAATCTTTCTCCACTTGGATTCAGAAGAAGTTAGGTTGTGAGATCTTGACCATCCATAGTGATCATGGTGGAGAGTTTGAAAATGTGAGATTTGGAGTCTTCTATGAGGAGCAAGGGATTAGCCATAACGTTTTAGCTCCTAAAACCCCCCCAGCAAAATGGGGTAGCTGAAAGAAAGAATAGGACCTTAGTGGAAGCTATTAGAGTCATGCTTGCTGAGTATTCACTTCCAAAATACTTTTTGGCAGAAGTAGTGAACACAGCCTGTTATGAGTTGAATAGGGTGAATGTTTGTTCCAAATTGAAGAAGACACCCTATGAGATCATTAAGGGTAGAACACCAAACCTTTTTCACCTCCATGTCTTTGGCTGTAAGGTCTTAATTCTTAATAATGGGAAATCATCCTTAAGAAAATTTGACCCAAAATATGATGAAGGTGTGTTCTTAGGATATTTAAGTGTGAGAAAATTCTTTAGAGTGTTTAACAAGAGGACATTATTGGTAGAGGAGACTACTCATATGGTGTTTGATGAATCTGATCCTAAGGAGTCTAGAGCTGAGGAGATGAAATAGGAGAGAACACCTAGGGAGTAGAAACTATAAATCTTGAGGAAAGGGTGGAACCTGAAAATACTTTACTTAAAGAATGGAGATATTCTTTGAGTCATCCTGAAGAATTGATCTTAAGAGACCCTTCTGAAGGTGTTAAAACTAGGTATGGACTTAGAAAGGAAGTGAACCACTCTGCCTTTATCTCAATGACTGAACCCTCCAATATTAATCAAGCCCTTTTTGAAGAATTTTAGATCTTAGCTATACAAGAAGAATTTAACCAATTTGTGAGGAATGATGTCTGGGAGTTAGTAGAAAGACCTAAGAATCAAAGTGAGTGGAAACCAAATGGGTCTTTAAGAATAAAATGAATGATTCTAGTGTGGTGGCTAGGAATAAGGCAAGATTGGTGGCTAAGGGGTACAACCAAATAGAAGGGATTAATTTTGAGGAGACCTTTGCTAGCTAGATTGGAAGCCATTAGAGTGCTACTAGCCTTTACCTATTATAAGGGATTTAAGCTTTTCCAAATGGATGTCAAGAGTGCCTTTTCAAATGGGGTAATAAAGGAAGATTTGTTTATATAGCAACTCCCAGGTTTTGAGAGTTCCAAATTTCCAAATCATGTTTACAAATTAAAAAAGGCTTTGTATGGATTAAAATGGGCACCTAGAGCTTGGTATGAGAGGCTTAGCACATTCCTACTAGAAAGAAAGTTTGTTAAGGGGAGTATAGAAACCACCCTTTTTCTAAGGAAAGTAGGAGATGATTTACTCATTTTCCAGATCTATGTTGATGATATACTTTTTAGATCTTCTGATCAAAATTTATATGATGATTTTTCTAAAATAATGAGTAAAGAGTTTGAGATGAGTATGATGGGAGAATTGTCCTACTTTTTAGGATTTAGTATAAGGTAAATAGATGATAGAACTTTTATTAATCAATCAAAGTACACTAAGTATATCTTGAAGAAATATGAAATGGATAAAGCCAAGCTTATTAACACTCCCATGAGGTTGAGTGTCCAGTTAGATAAGGATTCAATTGGAAAATCTGTTGATTAAAAGAAGTACAGAGAAATAATTGGATCACTACTTTACTTGACTGCTAGCTGACCTGATGTAATGTTTAATATTTATCTCTGTGCTAGATTTCAAGCTCATCCTAAAGAATTCCACCTGACTGCAATTATGAGAATCCTTTGATATCTCTTAGAGACCCTAAACTTAGGAATCTAGTATCCTAGACACATCACTTCTTTTGAAATTATTGGATATTCTGATTCTTATTTTGTAGGGTGTACGGTGGATAGAAAGAGCACTTCTAGAACTTGTCAATTCAGAGGACAATCCTTAGTCTCCTTGTCTAGTAGAAAATAAAACTCTGTTGCTCTTTCCACTGCTGAAGCTGAGTACATTATCTTGGGAAGTTGTGTGGCCCAAGTTCTTTGGTTGAAGTAACAAATCTTGATTTAGGATTACCTGTTGCACAATTTTTGTTCTATGTTATAACACTAGTGCCATCTGCATCTCTAAAAATCTTATCCAACACTCAAGAACAAAATACATGGACATATGACATCACTTTGTTAGGGACCATGTTACCAAAGGAGACATTGAGTTACACCATGTAACACCTGAAAACCAACTGGTTGACATCTTTACTAAACCACTAGCCTTTGATATATTTAGCATCTTAGGAACCAGATTGGGTGTGATTAATATAAATGCATTAATTTGATGATTACTAAATTTTGAATTTTCTATTTTTCATTTTTCTTTTATTTTTGTTTGACTTGATTATCTATTTTTTTTTGTTTTTATTCTCTGCTAATTTTCTTTCGTAGTTATTGTTTACCTGATTTGGTTATTTATTTTTATATGCTTTCCTCTTATTTTTGATTGACTATTTATTTTCTTCAGAATCAAATCACTGCTCACTACTGATGATAAACTTGATTTCTAAATGAGAGTTTTGCCTTATTTTTGTTTAGAAGCTTATAAGAAGTGTTTGATATCTCTAAAACAGTTAAAGGGAACAAATATTGATGATTATTTTCTGTTCTTCTGTCTCCTTTAATGGTGTATTTTTCTTTTTAAATAGAAATCTTTTTCAAAATTAAAAAGTTAGACTTTGAAATATAAATCTTTTTATCTTCCTACAATAATCTATCTCATATCAATATTGTTTCAAATCATTGAATCACTTTCGTGTTTTCTTAATCAAGTGGTTGCATTTATCATATATAAATGATTCTATTTTATGGATTATTGTTCCTTATCTAAGAGTGTGAGTCTTCTTTTCTTCTCTTATATCTATAAGAGAATCTCATAATTGAGAGTCTTTTAGAGGTTTTAAAAGAAAGGAAGCTTGCAAAAGATGCACAAAGTGCACCAAACAACTGTGAAAAGATGTGCAATATTTGCCAATAAAATTAAAAAGATACACAAAGTGTATCAAAAATCAAAATATGCGCAAAGTGTGCCAAATAATTGAAAAAAGGCACAAAATGAGCCCCCAAAGAAATCAGCTTCCTCCTCTTTCAAATCTTTAAAAAATCTTAGAAGAACTCATGTACCACTTAATATATTCAAACACTTGAGAGTGAAAATCATGATTTCTGATTCTCTAATTTCCAATACTATTTTATCAGATGTTTTTCTGGAACGAAGTATGAAAAGATCATGTTTATTATCTAACTTCTTCTCTTTTGAATTAGATTTTTATTTCAAAGGAATTGGAACCTATAAGGTGTCCTAGATAAGAGTTACAAACATAAAATTTGCAACGTTTCTGGATTTCAGCCCATCGATTTCTTCTTATTGGCTTTTGAATTGAAAATTAAGGAAAATTCTGATTTATTGGAGCACATTGATTTAAAAGAAAAAAATTATTTTTGTGGTTATTTTCCCATTTTATTTCTTTTGGTTTTTCTTTCTTTGCCTTAATTTTATTTTTTTATGGTTTTTGGATCCCTTGATCATTTCTTTCCATCCTTCATTTTTTTTATTTTTTGTTTACATCATCCTGGATCATCCTCACATCATTCTGGATGATATAATCAACTCATCCCCATCATGAACCAATGGCTGATCTGAACTAATTATTGGTGATCATCCTAGATGATACACCTCATCATCCTAGATGATACACCTCATCATCCTAGATGATCCACGTGGGAATAATTGGATGATGTAAATATGGTCTATCTGATTCATCTCGAGGAGTCAAGCTGGATGACCTTTGATGAAAAGTATTATCAAGGATGATTAGGTAGATCGTCCAGGATGATTTTTGATTATCCTAGACAATCAGACCACCTTTTTGACTAATCATCCAGGTCACCATTATTGCTGCAAATCATCCTGGATGATATCACGATCGTCCTGGATGATATTTGCAAATCTTTAAATTCTGCCCAAGTTCAAGGTTTTCTTTACTCCAATCTCCTTCCTCCCTTCATATCCTTCTTCCTTTCAGTCAAACTCAGTAATGACCGATGGAAAATCCTCCATAATGCTTACTGGAAGCTCCTCAAAGGGGAATTATGGATCCCCTCTTCACTGATGCAGCAGATTAGGCTGGAAATCTTCGATACAAGACTGTTTGCATCACTTCATCTAAAATCATCAATCCTCGCACCCTTACATACTCGGTACTTGATCTGTTTGCCCACACTACTCTCACCTTTATTCTGACCATTGCAATTTCCTTTCATTCTGAACTCTTATATGAATTCTTTGCCAGTCTCCGTATCAACTCTACCTATACTTCACTCCAATCCTATGTAACCAAATGACCTGTAGAGATCACCTATCAGGACTGCCATGAACTTCTTCAACTTTCTACCACTGGAGAAAAGTTTCATCTCATTTCCTTAGATCTTGATTTCAACTGGAGTCTGGTTAATCAGGTTCTAAGGAACACTAATGTCTCATAACATGATGGTGCCTCTAGCTCATTGGTTAAAGATTCTAGTACCATCCAACATGTCCTCAGAACTTCCATAATTCCCAAGGCTGGTGACCAGGTTCACATTACTCCCTTACTTTCCATCACCACCTACTATATCATGACTTATAGGGAATTCAATGCTACCAATCTTCTCTTTTGTTTCATTAAGCACTTGACTAGCATTAGGGATCCCGTTCTTAGAAGGAAACTAAACTTGGCCCTAGGACACATCATTGCTCATATCTTTGAAACTAAGTACCATATTTAGTATCCTACCCCTCCAAATTATCCACCCTTCTTCTACACAAATAGCTCCTTCCATGCCCTTCACAACACTCATCTCCATCCGGAGCCCACGGAGCCTATAGAGACTGAGGAGGAAGCTGTTCCTGCACCTGCTCCTCTTCACCTACAGTCACCATTTGATCAGCTGGTGGATAGAATTGACATGTGGGAGGCCCGCTTTGACTCCTACATAGTTGCACAGGAGTAGCAGCATGTGGAAGAAGTTGATCGATTCAATGTATATGTCATCCAGCAGCAGCAGCACGACCAAGATATGGCCTAGTTTGGAGTGTAGTTGACCACCATCCATAGCCTTTTCCAGCCACCACCACCTCCTCCTCCACCTAATCAGGGTCCCTCCTACTTTTAGCTTGGTTGATTTTCCTGTTTATTTTTTTGTGATGTTTTTATTCTGCCTTTCTTCTCTATGTTATTCTATGTGATTTCTATTTATTTTTTAGTTTCCTCCTTTTTGAGATGTCAGAAGGGGGAGTAGTGTTAGTGTTGTAATATTTTGTGCATGTTTTAGTGAAATTTGAATTTCTTATGTTTAATTATTTTTTTTTGGCATATATGTTAATCTGCTTAATCTGCTTGATTTAAAACTGCCCAATAAATGTTTGCCATCATAAAAAAGGGGGAGATTATTATAAATCTAGACTCAATGATTATAATTTTGATGATAAGAAACATTTCTATTTCTATTTGATTGCCTAACCTTTCAAGTCCACAAGATCAAGTGCAATTCAAGCCAGCTCAAGATTGGGTGTGTTTGTGTTTAATTGTAATTTTTTCCCTTTCTTGAGTCAAATGTAATGTAATGGATCCCCATGCTAAATAGCCTTGCACACACACACTTAGGGGGAGAATTTTAGTGAGTTAGAGTTCCTATTCTATTTTGATCATATCATCCTGAACGATCCATTGAAGACAGAACTCCTAATTAGGGCAGCCATGTTAATTCAATCTGATTAAGCAAATCATATTGGATGATACCCTATCATCCGGGATGATATGATCAAATCAAATCTTCTCAACTGCCAGACTTATTTAGGTAGGTTTTTATTTTTAGGACTTTTGTCTAATCATACAGGATGATACACATATCGTCATGGATGATTCAATACAATCATGCCTAAATTAGTCAGGTGATTAAGGAAAGTAATTAAGGACTAATTCATCGATCACATCATCCTAGATGATTGCAAGATTATTTGGGTTGATCAGTTATAAATCCTCATCATCCAATATAACTTTCCTGGATGACCCGACCGATGTTTTGGATGATATGGCTGTATTTATACTAATCGTACAGGATAATATACTTATCATATTAGACGAACAGTTATAATGAAATCGTCTAGCATAATTATCCTGAATGACCCAACCAATGTGTTGGACAATATTGGTCATTTTTTACCTAATCATACAGATTGATAGATATATCATCCTAGACGATCAAGTCATTTTCTACAGATAATCCAGACTTTTCTCTTGAATGCCCTGAATTATGTGCTGGATCATATTCCTGATTTAAAACTAATCAGCCAGGATGATCACAGGATCATCCCAAATGATCAAAAATAATCATGTCTTTTAATCGAATAGAAGAACTAGTCATCCAAAAGGGGCTGATTTACACTGATCATATAGGGCAAGCGCAGGATCGTCCTGGAGGATCTTTGACAGCAAGTTGAAATTTAGGACAATTTTTTAGCCCTTCTATTTAAGCTGTTTAATTTGTTAATGGAAATAATTTTTTCTACTATCCTCACCTAAGAGAGTCTTGAGAGGGAGAGGGAGAGCTTGGGAGGGAGAGAGAGAATCTTGTGAGGGGGAGTTCGTAAGGTGTTCACAAAGGTTGCTCCAAGCAAGGATTCAAGTTATCTTCTCCAATTGTCATCCCTTGTTCCTTGGTGGCTCTGTGGGAAGGATCGTCAGCAAGAAGATCAAGGTTCTCTACCTGCTTCAGAAGGAAGCAAAAGGAGGTAAGGTTCTCTGCCTGCTTCAGGAGAAAGCAAAAAGAGTTTGGGTTCTATGCCTGCTTCAGGAGGAAGAAAAAGAAATTTGGGTTCTCTTCCTCACCGGGGTTGGTGAAAAGGAGTTTTTGTAAAGGTTTCTCCACCTTGCTGTGGGACCAAAAGGAGAGTCATTGAGTTTTAGTGCAATTCCTGAAGGGAAGCCTTGGAGGAGTGGATGTAGGTCAAGTTGACCGAACCACTATAAAATCTAGTGTGTTTGTTCTTTTACTGTTCTACTTTTTAATTTCTACACATTACTTTCTGGTGCATGATCGTGTGATTAAAGTTATTATTTTGGTTGGTTAATCATCTCCATATCAATGTGCTTTCAAAATTGATTTTGCTTAAAAATTTTTAAAACTACTAATTCACTCCTCCCCTCTTGGTTAGCCTCAGGCTAGTTCATATGGGTTTCACATCCCTAACGAACTTTCAGAATCATCCAATGTACCATGTCCTCTACTTAAAAACTTCCTCCATAGCATCAGACGATTGAAAGGTACATAAAATCCAATCTAATCCAAGAAAGTTTAGATGAGAACCCCCAAATTTTCTCCATTGTCTCCTTAATTCAATACTACAAATGGAAAAAGGCATATTTTTACCAAGAATTTTAACAACCAGAGAATTCCTCAAGACATGAACGTTTGCATATTCATTCTCCACATTGAGCTTAACCACATTCTCATCCTTACTTATATCAAAAACTAATTCCATAGAATTTACGTTAATATGTGGAGTTTTGGCCCAAATATTCCCATTTTTCTAATCAACTTTATCAGAAATGGGTACCTCATTAAAAAAGACAGAGGGATTCACATTATTATTATCTAGCAAACTTTCTGATTAATAATTCTTATTCCTAGATAAAACAGAAGACTGCTAACGCATTTGCTATTCTCCTCAAACAAATGATTGACAAAATAATGAACTTTCAAACTAAAACCTATAGAAGATGACGCCTCAAAATAATTTGCATTTGACTAAAAATTTGAATTGATCTTCCTCAAAAAATATAACAGGTGACATTCCGAAGATGAAGACTCTTTCTTATGTCCCGCATGAAGCAAGGTCACCACTTCTTTACCTTTTCCATCAACAGAAACATTTTCATGACCATAAGAGATGCAAACTTCGACGATGATCAAAGGTGTATTCTTAAAATAAGAATAATGAGGAAATTCACTATTAATTGAAACTCTACCTTTCGAATCTAAAAGAAAGAAATCTTCTTTCATTTGCTCTGCATATACCAGAGTTGAGGTATTCCGATTATCGAATGATGACTGGCGACCCTCTACCACCATAAATGGACAAATTGGAATTTGCAAAACAAAGAAAATTTGAAATTTCTCTCACTAGAAAGTTGGACATTCTCTCACTCGAATTGAGTGGTTGAACACTCCCTTAGGTTTTGTTATTTGGGTTAGTATAAAATCTGATTAACCCTATTGGCTTCTTATTAGCTAATTTGATCCATTTACCAAAATAAAACTTTATAAGAGGTTCAAATGGGTTGAACCATTTTAGAATAGTGTTTCATCTTACCTTCTTATAGTCAGTCAACTAATGAGCTTGCCTTCATCAAAATATAAGCTCTTCTACCTTCCATTCCAATGTGATATAGAGCTCTAGAATATGCCACTAGTGACATTGAGATGCTTCTTATTTACACCCTTCCCCATTTTAAACTCACCAATGAACACACCAACATAATTTTACAATTAAGCCCTTGGCACTACTATATTTGACCTATGACTAATAATCAAGATTAAGATAGAAAATCTTCCATCAAGCTAGCTAGAGTGTGATATGATTTAAAGGTAGTTCTTATGAAGAGTCCTTCATTCATATATATTTTATTTATTATCTATTTTATTTGATTTAACCTTTCATGTATCTTTCTGATCCTTATAAATAAAGGGTGAAGAGGCACCTACTTGATTTGTTCTCTTCTTTCTAGCACTTGTATGATAGATATTTTAGCTATTGATAATTTCTTTTAATGCTTTCCTCTCCCATTTTCTACATCCTACATAGGTTCTTAGATGTACCACTAGAATTCACTTGCTAATAAGGTATGGTGTCACCCACTAACAAAAATAGTTTCAATGGAAACCACAATAATTTTGAGAAATTTGGGGACGAAATTTCAAGTAGTGAAAAAATGAAGGTATGGTTTCACCCACATCTATTCCATAATATTTGTCATTATTATGAAAAAGTTTATCTTCTCAAAAGCCATCCATTGCATTTGTAGTTACAAATAAAAGACCAATAAGTTGTAAGAAATTTGTAAAGTTCAAATAATGGTGAATAAACTATGTAAAACTGCACATTTTTTGCTATTAATGTGGAGGGCAATGCATGTGTTAATGCCATTGACAGGTGGGGCTGTGGGTTGGATTCCATGGCGGATGTCTTTGGTTCTAATTTTCCTCTTCATGTTAGGGGCCTATTAAATTTGGATAAGATTAGTTTACCTTATGTTATTCCTTAAGGATCATGCGATTGTTGGTTTTTTGTTTGTTTCCTGGTGGTGCTTTGGGCAGTTTGATTGTTGCCTGGTTAGTTTGGATGGCTTTCACGTTTGGCGGGACTTTTTGTATTTCCTCTGGGTTGATTTTGTGGCTATTCAGTTTATGTTGGAGCATTCTGATTCTTAGTGTTTTTCCTTTTGTTGACATGTTATGGCCTTATATTTTTGGCTATTTGAGGTCTGTTGGTTATCAGCTAACGGGTTATTTGAGTTATCTCATATGGCTTCCTGGGGGCTTGCTGGTGTGAGCCGTAAGATTGGTGATGCTAATTGCAGTTTTCATGTTTTTGTTGATTGGATGGATTGGATGCTTTTAATTTGTGGTTGCACTTTCTGCTATTTCTCTGGGTTTATCTTATGGTTGCCTCATTTATGTTGGTGCAATCTGAGTCCGAGGGGCTTTCCCTTTATTCTTCGGGGTTTGCTGTTGTGGTTTTGGTTGGTTGTTATTATCAAGGTTCATCTGGTGTTGGCTAATTAGTTGGGGGAGATCAATTTTGATGCTTTTCTTTTATCTGATTGGCATGGGATTAGTGAAATGAACCATATGCTATTTTACATGTTTTTGAGGTGGTGGTTTAGGAGATGCTTCCTCCTTTGTTCGGGTTGCTTACCTGTTGGTGATAATTAGGATTTTTACTAGTCTTCTCACCCTATTCTATACTATTATTTTAGCTATTTTTTCTTTTCTGTCTATTACCCCTTTTTGCAAATTTCTCTTAGTACAGGAGATTGTGGTGTTGAGCTATTCATGAGGATGCTGGAGCTGAATGCTATTTTTGGTACCTCTATGGTTTTTTGGGTGCTCGCTCTTGTGCACCGTAGAATGTACCTAGGCCTGATTATATTTTTGCTTAGTAGGGAACATGAGCTTGCAGGTTTTTTTCTTATTTTTATTTTTGTTGCTCTTCTAAGCAGTAGTCAGCTTGAGTTCCCTTTAAGGACCGTGTAATCATTTTTTTTTATAAAAACATGTAAGCCCTACTGGGGGTTTCTACTAAAAAAAAACTATGTACAATTCAATTGAAATAGGGTTGATCATACACAAAAATTGCATTGTCAGTGGAAAAAAAGGGTTAGGGCAAGCCAATTTAATATCCCTCATAATTGTGGAGGGGTGATAATAGTTGTCCTTGCTAATTCTTGGAAAGTGTGAATCAAAATTTGCATACAAGTTGAGGAAAAAAAAGAACTCAATCTATTTTGGGATCCACTCTAGTTTAGCTCACTTAAACTTATCTGAAGTCAAATTTGAGTAAACATTCATTTTTTTTATAACTTCACAAAAGTTGGAGTTCATTTATTTACAAAATTAACTTTTAAAGTTTTTGTTTAAATTGATTAAGTCATCTAAGTGCTTTAGATGATGATTAGATTTATTCTTACATCCTACTAACTCATTTAATTTTGAATAAGTTAATATTCTTTAAATATTAGAAGGTTAAGATTATGTCAGTATGTTAAATACCTTAGTTTTCTTGGTAATTAGAAAAGATGCCCAAATAAATTAAAAACTCATAATTTTTTTTTTCAAATAATAATAAATTTAAAAGATTTGTTTTAAAGTGTGTAAAATTTTTAGAGAATACCAAAACATAAAAATAAAAAGAGTTCTGATTTTCAAGTTATTCTTAAGATCATTCCCACAAGGGTAAAAATTCGAATATCCTTTTCAAAATGGTCACAAAACATAAACAAATGCTGAATATGTATACAAATTGATAAAGATTTGAGAAAATGTTGAAGAAAATGTTTAAAGAAGCCATTGGCCCTTTGGCCTTTAATAATTCAGGATGGCCATTAACATTTGATTTAAAGAGTTAAATATTGAATTGGTTACAGTGATTTCATATCAATTTGTAGGCAAAGGAGCCTTGAAATTAGCTATAAAATGAGATAAAATTAATATTGTTATAGCATCATTGATAACTAATATGTTGTCTGGATAATAACCAAGTACACAAGAACAAAAATATTTCCTAGATTGAAGCCTTTTTCTCTTAATTGTGAAAATTTTTCTTTTTTATTTAGTTAAGATAATTATGAGAAATTTTACATAATCAAGAGGGTTTTCATGTTCTAATAGGTGCTTTATACAATACTTTACTTCTAACTGAACTCTTAGTTTTGGCATAAGTGTTTTTTTCTTTTAAGTGTTCAATGGGAGGTGGATGAAGACAAGTCCTCAAAGGAAGTAGTGATGGTTGAGTCTATCATTATGAGTCATTTGATCGCCATGGAGATATACTTGAGTAATGTTCTTGTATGAATTAGGTACATGGGATGAGTCCACTTCAACTATGGTAATTACAAGCAGATGGCTAGTTCAGGATAGGAAAGAATATCTATATTTTTCTTGGGGCAAGCCTGACCTTTGAGGGGATCAAAGCATTCCATTCATTGCTTTCTTCCTCATGTTTTGATTATCTAATTTGGGAGGATGGTTTCCACCAAGATGGTGAATCATCTAAAGCTTGGTGAGATTTGTTTGAATTATTATAATTCCTACTGAGGTTGATCCCTCTGTTCTAATTGCCAAAAAAATTATAATTGAGTTAAAATGAGTAGATTTTGAACTTTTGGAAAAAATTTATTGGAGTGCTATGATGATGTGCTAACATGCTGGTGGATGATGGGATTTATTTCTTTCTACCTATGCAAGTGCTTGTGTTAACCAAGTTATAAAGTGAATGACAAGAATGTCGATCCCATGAGAAAATAGTGTACTCAATGAATGTCTCTAGTACTGCCAACTCAAGCAACAAAGTCATCCTATTGAGCAATATGAAGGTGAGTTCTAGAACCACTAAAAATGCAAAAAGGATGAATATAGTAAGAATAAAATATATCTTGGATACTTGACATTGTACTAAGCTATGCTTTTCTATGTAGACTCATGTGAGTTAGTTGTGAATAAGAGTACCCCCTTAGATAAATATAAAAGCTTTCACCTCTCTATAGTGAATATATCTCTATAGACCCTAGAATCTTCTTATTCATCCTAGGTCTAGGAAAGAAAGTGTTCTATATAAACTCTCCTTATTGTTCCAACATTCCTCTATCAAGGCAATATATCATACTAAATTTTAATTTCATATATGTCCATTGTGTAAATTAAATAATATTTGAGACTAATTGAGAACAACCATAAACCAGTTCACAAAAAAGAGTCTAACTAAAAGCTGTACAATTCATTCTTATCACAAGCCAAAATTAGAAGCTTAGCTAGCCATTGACTTGATTTTACTCGAAACCAATTTCATTCCAAATAATAATAACAATTACAAGAGTATGGGTGGAGAAAATAGAACTTAGAATTGCTTTTATAATAACTTCAAAATAGTAGATGCTTCCAAGAGTGAAATCCCTTACAGATAATAACTCTCCACCCATCTCCCTCCTCTTTTACTATTTTGAATAGTAAAACATGACTACCCCTCAAGAAAATGTAAAGTGTACTATTGGTACTTTATACACATAAATTGACTCAGGCTTCACAACATTTGAATAGGTGGTACCACAGTGTTACACTGATGAACTATCACCTCGATGCTCTTGAGTTGGCACCACCATGGCGATGTATCCCAAAAAACTTCGTCTAACTTCCATTTAATGGAACTACTGGCTATTTGACATCATGACACTCAGATAAGTGATTTGGCACTATGGCACTCTAGATGTCAACACTAAGGCATTGATTTATTTAAGAAAATATAGAAAATAGAGTGCTTCGACATTTCTTTTGTGGCGTTGAGGCACTAATAACATCGCAGCACTGGATGATATTCTAATGGGGTGATAAATTAATTTAAAAAATGATAGAACATAGAGAATAGTGATGTTCTATAATTTGATGCTAGGGTGTTGATGGTGCTACGACACTAGTATATTTCGAAACTTGTTGTCTTTCTTCTTAAATTTTTAATGTGGTGTGGGACATGAGTGCATGTTTGTTTTTGTTATAATGGTGAACAATGTATGTATGAATATAAATATGGGTTTTATTTGATATAAATTGTCTATTACATACATAAGTATATGTGTCAATCAATATATAAAGTATGTCATGGACTAATTAATGCCTATAAAATAATAAAGTTTTTCTAATGAGGCTCATAATTTTATGTGGATTAGAGTGTACACATCCATAGATTTTAATCGAGCTTATAGGGGTGAAAAGAGAGGTTTATGGCCTTCCTATATTTCTAATGCCTCCACAGAACCTAGAAGATTTAACATCCTATGTTTAGACAGGCCAATATTCCATTTCAATAGTCCTATTTATTCTAATATTCCTCCATTGATGTAATATATTACACTAGATATTAACTACACATATGGCCATTATATATATTAAATTAAGAATGTGAGATATTTAAAACATCCATAATTTCATTCAAGGCCCAAGCGTATACCTTATTACTTCTAAAGTGTTCACTATATTAGCTTTCAAATCAGAAATTAGTAGACATTATAAAGATAGAAAGTAAAAACATCTTTATTTCTATCATAGAAGAAAAGATATAGGAGAAATAGTACAAAAAATAATTACCAGGATAGTATAAATAAACCTTCCCACACTCTTTCCTCCAATGGTATTATTGCTTATACACGAAAGGCTAAGATATCTAATGAAAGTATTTTACACTTCCTTATCATCCCTTAAACATTACTTTTTGGGGGTACTAAAGAACTACACTTAAATTATAGAACTCTGTTGAAGGTGATAGAACTACTAAACAAAATAACTTAATAAAAATTTATAGTAGGTAGAGAAATGGCCTTAGGCACTACGACACTTGAAATGGTGGTGTCGTAATGTTATATGATAGCTAGTACAATGACATTATTGGGCTAACTCTAATGTGGTGCTATTGTGATGATAAGT
Organism: Dendrobium chrysotoxum; assembly: GCA_019925795.1. Lineage (NCBI taxonomy): Eukaryota > Viridiplantae > Streptophyta > Magnoliopsida > Asparagales > Orchidaceae > Dendrobium > Dendrobium chrysotoxum. The sequence continues at coordinate 35,362,151 of CM034303.1, read as the reverse complement.
GTAAATTATGTAGTATTTATTATGTTTGAATTTTAATGAAAATCTATTATTTTAGTTGTTTTGTATAGGAAAAAATTTAAAAAATTAAAAAAATAAAAAGGAAAAAAGGAATGTCACAATGCGAGAGGCAACATCACCATTGAAGCTCCACTTTTGGACATTGTAGCACCATACTCTTTTTTTATGAGTGCTACATTGACATTAAAGTCAATGTCACAGCATTTAAGGTGCCACTACATTAGTAAATTAGCTACGTAGTGTCGAGTTCTCAGAAAAATGAATGATGTAGTGCAACATATTTTAGCACCTTCATGCCATTTTGTCCACTTTGGTGTAGCACTCCAATTTTTATAGTGCCATAGTGATGTAGTTATAACTTCAAAGAGACATGTTTCTGAAGTGATAAGATGCTTCTATTCACTTGATAACCATTCCATGTCATCAAGCACCATGGTGGAACAAACATTTCAGGGCTGAGGCGCTAGTTCACTTTTGAGCTCCTCAGTACCCCACCATTAAGTGGAGCAGTTTCTGACACCTGTTTTATATTTTCTTATAAACATATGTTATATTCTATTTATACAAAAGTTAAGTTAGTTTTGTAAAACTTTGTACTTTTTGTGTGCTTCTCTAGTACCCTCTTAAAGTAAAATCTTAGAGAGGTTAGGGATGTAAATGATACAATCTATTGGAGTATTAAGGCTATATTTGTTGAAGAAACTCTATAAGTGAATGAAGACAGAGTGTAGAATAGATACTTTGATTGTACCTTGTGATAAAAGTCCATTATTTCTCTTATATTTTGATTCTTTATTTAGTACAATAAAATTGAGTTTGCTTCTCATTTGTTCTATGCCTTACTTGGTCACTTAATATGTATTGATGATGTAAAGAGCATATTAAGTACTAATGAACTCTCTTATACTTTAAAGATTTAATTATGTTCTCAATTATCTCCCATTTTTATTTAATGCACATAGTAGCCATGTGTGTAGTTTAAAACTAGTATGATATATATCCTTGATGGAGGAATGCATGAACAATTGAAGAATTAAAACTCAGGGTACACTCCTGAATAACATCTTTTTTCGCTGAGCTCTGGTGATTAGGAGGCTATTTCTAGGGTTCCACCTTCATGCTACTACTTTTTCCCTCCTGGCATGGTTTCTTGTGATTTTTTATTATTTTCTTTTTCCGTTGTTTGTTCCTGTTCTTTTCCTGTGTTGATTTTGAGGTTTTTTTGTCTTTTAGGCTTTGAGAGATGATGACTCCATTGTCATCCTGCCCTTCATCTTCTTCTCTTTCTGAGGGTAAATCTCATTCGTTCAAGGATGTTTTGGCTGGTTCCACCCCTTCTTCATCTAAGCTGCTATTTGTACATACTTTGTTTAAGGGTTGTCCGACTTTGATGTTTGAAGACTGTATGGTTGTTTAGTTGGCTGCTATGTTTGCTTTAACGTTGGGGGACAAGTTTCTCTTGAGACGTCCTAACCTTGATGTTATACGAAAATTTTTTGTTAACCTAAAACTATCAGGTTCTTTCCATATCAGTTTACTTGATCAAAGGCATGTTGTGATCCAACTTTCTAATGATCTTAATTATAATCGTATATTTGCTAGGAGATCTTACTATATCCAAGCATGTCAAAAGTGTTTTCTCAAATGGACACCAGATTTTGATGTTAGGAAGGAATCATCTATTGCACCTGTGTGGATTTCTTTTCTAAATCTGAGATTTCATTTCTTTAATTCAAAAATTTTATTTGGGTTGGCTTTGATCTTTGGAAGGCCTTTATAAATGGACCAAGACACTGCTTCTGTTTCCCAGCCATCCGTGGCTTGGGTTTTGGTTGAGTTGCATATCTCTAAGAAACATCCAACTAATATTTGGATTGGGTTGGAATTGAAGGGTTATTTCCAAAAACTGGAATTTAAAAACTTGCCCATTTTTTTTTCTCATTGCAAGATGCATGGTCATGGTATAAATGAATGTTTTAGGAAGCATCGACATCTTTATAAGGAGAAGGATTCCTCCAAAATACTGCAACGGAATGTTGTGGATTCGGCTTATCATGATAATATTATTCCTGATCTTGCAAACTTGGAGGGCATTAACCCCAAACCATCTGAAAATATTGAGTATCTTATGCAATTAGCTTGTGTTGAACCTGTACCAACTGTTATTAATGCTGATTGTTTGATTCTTGATCAAGGAGTTATTATTAAATCTAACTTTATCTTATCTTCTGGTTGTGAAAATATGTGTGAACAAACTTTGGCTAATGCTTATAACCAAAACTTTGCTAGTGCCAACCCTATTATTCCTTGTATTATTAATAAAACTTTGTTTGAAATGAATGTTATGCTCCTATCTAATATGCCTACTAATCCAGTGGTTTTGAATGTGCAAGAGAAAATGGTGGAAGTTAATGCGGGTGGTGAATAACTTAGTAAAGACATTACTGGTAATGGTAACATGTTGGAGGAGGGTGAGTTAGCTAGGGCGGAGGATAGCCTTTTTCTTGGGGAAGGCAATGACGGGCTTGCCTTGAGGAGTAATGGTAATGTGGTGGAGGATGGTATGTTCATGGAGGATGAATGTCCTAAATAGGTAAATCTAGTGGCCCAACAAAATGATAGTAAGTTTCCTTCAACCTCTTATTATAATAATGATGTTTGTACTAACACAGAGGATATGGGAATTGTTGCTAAATGTTTTGCTAAAGATGATAATGATACTAGTTTTTCTGAATATCAGACAAGGAGAGGCAAGAAAAGCAAAAACATCATTTAACAATCTCCAAGAACCACTCGTCGCTCGCATAATAGTCATTAACCTATTTTTTATGTTTAAAACTATTATTTGGAATGTTAGGGGTATTGGTTGCCCCTAATCTAGGTTGAGAGTTAAGAATTTATGTCTTATTTACAATGTTTCTATATTTATTTTGCTTGAGCCGCTTATTAATGTCTCTAAATTACCTTCTACTGCTAGAATCTTGAGTTTTAAATATTGTGTTTCTAAATCTACCAATAAAATTTTGGTTTTTTGGAAGGAACCTGTTTGGATAGATGTTATTGGTGACTTTACCCAAGTTTTACATTATAGTATTGAATTTCTTAATTTGAATTGTTATGCTTCTTTTATCTAAGCTGCTTCTGCTAGTAATACTAGAAAAATTTTAGGGGAGCAACATAATAACTTTCATAGTATTTGCAACTTACCTTGGCTTCTTGGTGGTGATTTTAATATGATTTCTAATCCTTCTGAGCGATTGGGGGGTTCTACTCCTAACTATCATTCGATGGAGGATTTTAACAATATGATTATGGATTGTAATTTGATTGGCATTGGTTTTTCTGCTAATCAATTCACTTGGAATCATGGTCATTTTTGGCAAAGCGTACACCGTGTTTTTTTTTAATAACAATTGGCTTAATTTTTTTAACGCTATTTCTGTTGAGCATCTTAGTAGAACTCTTTCTGACCATTCTCCTTTGCTTATTATGCTTAAAGCTAGATAGATCTTATTATGCTTAAAGCTAGATAGATGAACGCTTTGCCTCAATTTAGATTTCAAAATATGTGGTTGCTTCATGAGTATTTCCTGGAGGTGGTTCAGGGAAATTGGCATGCCCCTTTGCACCCTGATAATTCTGTTCATGGCTTGAAGAGGTTTTGGTTCAAACTAAAAAGATTGAAATAAGTCCTTAATTGGTGGAATCACAATATTTTTAAAAATATTTTCACTAATATTCTGATTGTTGAAGACAAAGTTAATGCTATTGAGGCTAACTGTCAAGTTTTTCCTTCAGATACTAATTTTAACTTGCTTAAAGAGGCTAAAGTTTTTCGGTTTAAATTACAAGCTAATGAGGAAGCTTTTTGGAAGAAAAAAGATTCTGCTAAACACCTTGTTGAGGGTGATAATAATACAAAATATTTTCATGCTTTGGTTAAGAGAAAAAGAGCCAAATTTCCATTAATAAAATCATTCGTGATGATGGTTCTACTACGAAAGATGGGGAGGAAATTTCTAATTTAGGTGTTCAACATTTTCAAAATCGCCTTAATAAAGTTTTTACTCCATTTAATGTTAATAACTCTGATATTATCCCTAATCTTATTTCTCAAGGGGATAATGAATTACTTTCTAAACCCCCCTCTTTGGAGGAATTAAAAGAGATTGTTTGTGACATGAATGGTGATTCAGTGGCTAGTCCTGATGGTTTTACTACTAAGTCCTTTCAGATAGCTTGGAATATCATTAGCTCTGATCTTTTTTCTGCTGTTTTAGATTTTTTTGCTGGGAACTCTATCCCTAATTTCTTTTCCTCCCCTTCTATTGTGCTTATTCCCAAGGCCAACTCGATTTGTAGTTGGAATTATTTTAGACCTATTAGTCTTTGTACCTTTTTTAGTAAATTTATTTCCAAAATTTTTATGAGTAGGTTAAACTCTATTTTGCCTAAAATAATTTCTCCCTATCAAATGGGTTTTGTTAAGGGCCGGGCTATTGCTGATAATATTCTTTTGGCTCAAGAATTTTGTCATGACCTGGATGCTAAGGTGAGATGTAACAACATTATTTTGAAACTTGATATTGCCAAGTCTTACGAAAATATTGAATGGAGCTTTCTTTATAAAATTTTACATTTATTTGGTTTTAATTCTATTTTTATCAATCTTATTAGGAATTGCATTGAAGGATCCTATTTTTCCATTATTGTCAATGATAAGAGTACTGGTTATTTTAAATCCTCTCATGGGCTTAGACAGGGAGACCCTTTATCTCTGGCCTTTTCATTATTCCGGCGGATTATTTGTCTAGAGGCATTGCTAGCCTCTTTGAGAACCACCCTAGCCTCTATTTTAGAACCTTGGGTGGTTTCTTTTTCTCTCATTTATGTTTTGCTGATGACTTTAATATTTTTATGAATGGCTCTTTAAATCGGATCATTAAACTTTTAGAGTTTTTTCATTATTTTGAGAATGTTAGTGGGCTTTCTTTAAAAAAAAATGTTTCTTTACTGCTCCTATCAAAATGTCTAATTACATATTGTGGCTATCAAAGCTATGTCTGGCTTTGTCCAAGCTCATATGCCTATTAGATATCTTAGGGTCCCTCTTTATAAAGGCCACAAGAAGTCTTTTCTTTTTGATGACTTAATCACTTCGATTCAGAGCAAGTTTTTGTCCTGGGATTCTAATTTTATGAGCTTTGGTGGTAGGCTTACTCTCACTAGAAGTGCTCTTTGCTCGCTTCCTATTTATACTTTTCAAACTCTTCAACCTACTCAAACTGTTTGCAATAGGATTGATAAAATTATTAATAAGTTTTTTTATAAAGGGGCTAACATTAATTCTAAAATCATCTGGTACTCTTGGGATAAATGTTGTGGTGTGTTAAATGAGGGTGCTTTGGGTTGTAAGAGCATGTCTGATTTATCTTATTCTTTATTCTTTCAAGTTTTGGTATACCTTTCATGCTAATAGGAGCCTTTGGGTTAAGTTTATGGTGGCTAAGCATTATGTGGGTAAACATCCTACTATTTTCTCTTTTAACCAAAGGGAATTCTAAAGTTTGGAAAAGACTTTGTAAGGTTAAATGGATGGCTGAACCGCATCTCTCTTGGGGGATTGGTGGTGATAATATTTTCTTTTGGCTAGATCATTGGTTAGGTCAGTATTCTATTGATTCTATCACTAATTCCTCTTCTACTGTGGCGGTAAAGGTGAACTTCTTCATTACTGATAACTGTTAGGATTATGATAAACTTGCCAATGTGATTCCTAACTCTATTATTCATCAAAATTTTAATCTTCCCTTAAACACTGAATCTAAGGATATACTTTTATGTAATTTGTCCAAATATGGTTCTTTTAAATTAAAGGATGCTTGGAATGCTTTTAGAACCAAGAATGATATCTCTTGTATTTTCTCTATGATTTGGCATAAAAGCATTCCTTCTACTATTGCTATTTTCATTTGGAGAATTCTGCACAAGCTCATTCCTATTGAAGATAATTTAATTAAAAGGAGTTTTATTATGCCCTCCAAATGTCAATGTTGTTATCATGTGGATAATATGGATCATGTTTTCCTATCTGGTCCTTTAGCTATTAAAACTTGGACTTATTTTGATGACATTTTCAAATTAAATTATTTTAATGCTAATCTCTCTATTAATGCTAATCTTAATTTTTGGTTTATCAAGTCTAAGGTGCATATTAGAAATGTTATTCCTTCCCTTATTCTTTGGTATTTATGGTTGGAACAGAACAATTCTTATTTTAATGGTGTTGGCAAGAACCATCATAGGATTATCAATAATGTGAAAGACAAAGTTTTGAGATTGTTTTTTGTTAGTCTGCTTTCTTATAAGAACTTTAAAAACTATTATTTAGTGGCTGATGACTTTGGCATTATGTTGGAGTGTCATCTGCATCCTACTAGTTCTAAAATTATTTGCTGGATTAAGCCTCCCATTAACACCTATAAACTGAATGTGAAAGGTATTTTTAATCAGTGAGGTTCGAGTTGTGGTGGGATTATTAAGGACAATTATGGTAACATGGTTATGGCTTTTACTAGTCCCCTACCTTTGCGTGATGGGAATTTTGCTGAGCTCTCGGCTATTCTCTGTGGAATTAAATTATGTATCTCTTAGGGTGTTATCAATATTAGTATTGAAGTTGATTCTACCTATATTATTTAATACTTAAATTGTATGGAGGAGTATGTTTGCAGTGCTAAACTTTTTTATTTATTGAGGGATATTAAACTGTTAATGATATTTATTAATGGCTCCTTCCCTCATGTGTTTAGGGAGGGAAATTCTTGTGCGGTTTAACTTGCTAATTGGGGTGGTAATTTGGAGCATCTCACTAATTTTGCTGCTAATAACCTGCCTGCTCATTTTAAGGGGTTTATTAGATTGAATAAAATAGGTATGCCTTATGTTAGAATTTAATGTGTTTAGGCTGTTGGTTCTTATTTTTTTCTTTGTGGTTCACTCGGTTTTGGTCTACTGGCATTGTTGCTGGTTTGCTATTGCTGCTGTAGTGCGCTTCCCTTGGTGGGTGGTTCTCTGGGCCGACTCTTTTGGGCATCTCTTATAGGGTTTGGCTGCTCTATTTCTTGTTGCTTTGGTTTTATATGGTTTTTAGGGCTTGTATTTCCTGTGGTGTTCTTTTCGATCCGTGTCTGCTTTTGAGGTGTTCCAGTTGAGATTTTTATTATCTGTCTTTGATTCTATGTGTTGCTTGGTGAACTTTGATGGGCTTGGCATGGGGGGCCGTGAGCTATTGTTGGTTGGGTTTTTTTGGATATCTCTTGTCTTTGATTTGCTTAGTGGTGATGTTTTTATTCCTAGATCATCTTTACTTTTGAGTTAGATTGGTTTGGGGGCTTCAAAGCTTATTATCCCGGTACTCCTGTGTTTGGGGGCCTGCGCTTCTTTGCGGGTTTTTGCTGCACCATGTTGAGATTGTCTTATGGTATTCTTGCTATTGGGAATTACCTGTTCGATCTTGTCTTCACTATCAAGTGGTCCCTTATTGTTATTTGTGGTTTGGTTCTTATCTAGTTTGTTGTTTGGTATTGTTGTAGCTAGCTGGTGTTGCCTTTTGAGATGTTGGGGTTCCTGCTTATGGTGTGCTTGGCTCTGTCTCTCATATCTCTGGTGGCTTTTGTCTATGGTTTTATTGCTATTGGTATGGATTGCCTCTGGTTTGATAGTTATTTTTGTGATTGGAGGTTATGATATCCCTGCTGTTTGGTGGATATTCAGTTCGTTATGGGAAATATTTAGCTTAGCTTTATTAGAATATGTCTTGTTAGTAACAGTTGGGATTACTTTACTAGAAGCTATTTTAATTTATGTAATGTCTATCCTGGGCTTCATCCTTTTTTGCAGAATTTTTGTTTTGCAGGTATCAGTAGAGAGCACACTCTGGAGGGGAAGATGGAGCTGGTTGCTACTTTTTTTTGCTCTCCTTATTTTTGGGTGCTCGTCCTTATGCATCGTAGAATGTACTAGGGTTTTTTGTACTTTTGCTTAGTAGGGACCTCGAGCTCTTAGGTTTTTTGTTTTGCTTTCTTTTTGTAGCTCGTTCGAGCAATAGTGTGTTTGAGGTTTCTTTAAGGACTGTGTAAATTTTTTCATGAATTAACGTGTAAGCCCCTTATGTGGTTTCCCCTAAAAAAAGGATTGCTTAAACAATCAGGAATTTTGAGATAAAATATTGGCATACATAGACATGGGATGTTTAAATATTCTAGGATCTAAAGGAGATATTAAAACTATAGGAGATAAGCAGAAATCCTTGTCACCACTACATTCTCAACATAGATCTAGGAATACACATTTTCTAAGTCACAATTGCAATTAAGATGCTCATTAGAAAAATATATTATATTTTGCCCTCATCAATCCATAAAATTTTATTAAATATTGTATCAATGATTCTACTATTTTTAAACAATGATGAAAGCTATAAAGAATATGATTTTTATTTGAGTAGGACAACTTACGCATTTAAAGTAAGCAGTAGTTATTTTTGTGTAAGTAAGCTAAACACTTCATCATGGGTTAGACACTCTACTTCACTTTATTATTTGATTCAATATCAATACTTGTGTACATTTAAGTGGGCTTCCATTATTAATGCATCAAAGAAACTATAAGCATTACTCAGTATAGACAGAACCAGCATTTGTTACATAATCTGTAATAAAGCCTTGCTTGCCAACACGTATAGTCCACATCATAAAGTTTTTGCACCATTACAGGGAAAGTAATTTGATTATTGCAAATTTTGATTATACTATTTAAATAAGTGCATATTTAGTCCTACTTATATCTTGTCTCCTATTTTTATTATTATTACTATTATTATTTGATATGTTTGTTGTTATGTATCCATTGTTACATGCTTTTGAGATCTAGAAAGAAACCTTTGTTATTTGATTTTGAGATTGAAAGGACCCTTTCAAAAATTAGAAAAATTAAAAAGATTTTTTAAAATATCTGAACTTGTACCAGATCGAGATCAATCTAGATCTTTCAGGTATTGTACTAACCTTATAGTAGACAAAATTCATCAGAGTATTAATAGACCTCCTATCCAAACCATTAATTTTGAATCAAAACCTATCATGATTCTGGTGGTTCAAAATTCTCAATTTTTGGGAACTCCTATCAAAGATCCCAATTTATACTTAGCCAATTTCCTAGAAATATGCACATCATTTAATTATAATGGGGTCTTGATGATGCTATTAGGCTTAGGTTATTTTCATTTTCTTGAAGAGACAAGGAAAAGATGTCATTGAATTCTTTATCCCTAGGCTCTAGAAGCACTTCTAATGAGTTGGATCAAAAATTTCTTACTAAGTATTTCCACCTTTAAAGACTGTCAAATAGAGAAATGATATCATATCTTTTGTCCATTTTGAGGGAGAATTAATTTATGAAAGTTGGGAGAGGTTTAAGGAGATACTTAGGAAATATCCTTGTCCCGCCTAACCTAATTAGTTAGTTATTCAAACCTTTTATACTGGATTAGTAGGATCTATTAGAGTAATCATAGATGTTATAGTTGGAGGATCTTTAATGCCTAAACCAATTGGGGAAGTATATAAATTAAATGAGGAAATGGCCACTAATAATTTCCAGTAGCTTACTGAAAGGTAAATCTGAAGAGAATAGCTAGAATTTAAGAATTGGATGCATTATAAATTTTTATTGCTCAAGAAATTAGATAATTTAAAATTTAGGGCAAGGGAAAATAGGTATGATAATTTTGTTAGAGATCCTAAAAATTTAAATGCTGTAATACCACGTAATGCAGCACTACAGTGCTACCATTTAAATTTTAAGCATCTATCATGATAGGAATGGGAATATACATTTGCAACATAATTTTATACAATTAGATATCTAACTGCACAATCAATATACTATATTTAAAAATTTAAGGTTATATGGGCATCTTCCTAGGTCGATTAACTATTAAAAATTGAATAACCTCAGCCTATAAAGAAACCTGAAAAACTAATTAGGAAGGTTGTCGAGAGACCACCACCCTCTTTTCCTTAGAGTTTAACCAAACAAAATCTTGATAAATAGTTCTCAAAGTTCTTAGAAGAATTTAAATAATTTGAAAGTTCATGAAGGTTATTAAACCTCTAGGAATAAGCCTGAGGGTAACCAAGAGGGGAGGGGGTGAATTGGTAATTTAAAAAATTCTTTAGGGAAAAAGAAATCCTTTAAAAAAATTTTCATGCCCACACACAATAATAGACACAACGGATGAGGAAGTAAGCAAATTTCACAATAACAAAATAAACTAGATTTTTGCACCACACATATAGTAGTAGAAAAATAAAGTGTGGAAAATAATCAAAATGAACACCCCAGAATTTATAGTATTTCTGTCAAATCGGACCTACGTCCACTCCCCGGAGGCCTCCTCTGAGTATTGCACTAAACCTCTTAGTGTCTCTCCTCTAGCCCCCATAACTAGGTGGAGAAGCCCTTATAAAAATCTCTTCTACTGTCCCGGTAAGGCAGAGTACCCTAAATTTATTCACCCTCCTAATGAAGGCAAAGAACCTGAATCCTTTTACTTCCTACTAGAGTAGGTAGAGAACCTGAATCCTTTTACTCCCTCCTGGAGTAGGTAGAGAACCTGGATCTAATGCTGAAGAGTGTCTCCCCAGAGCCTCCTAGGAATCAAGAAAGCAACTTGAAGAAGAAAATAAAAACTTTTCTTGGAGTAACCTTTGTGTATCCCTCACAACTGCCCTGCACAAGGATCTCTCCCTTTCTTCTTTCCCAATGCTCTCTCTCTCTTCCTCCTCTAAGCTCTCTCTTCAATCAACTCAACAGCAAAAAGATTTTCTAATATGAGTATTAGAAAACCTTAAGTAGTGGGCTTAAAAAAACTCTATTTTTCAAGAGATCCATCTTCTATTCATACAGTATGATACACGTATGGTAGAGTACTATCAGTAGATTTGTCTAGTAAGTTTGTGTATACGAGCAGTTCATACATTACAACATAACATACAGTACGATCATAAGATCGTTTGGTATGAAGTGTCCAAATTCCATCTTTTCATTTGAGATGACTTCTAGGATGGCCAATTTTGTATACTATCAATCATCCAGCACTATGGACATCGTCCAGTACGATCAGTAAAAAAATTACAGCCTTCATTTGGTATGATCTCTAGGATGACCAAAATCATACCCTATCAATTGTATTGTACAAATAATATCATACAGTACGATTGACTGATCATAAGTTTCATGATTTGATTACCTGATTTGGAGGGATTTTATTAAGAAAGATATTAATTAGGGTGTACAGTATGAACCAAATCATACTGTACGATCAGTATAAAATAAGTTTGTCTCTTAACCTCCAGCGGCTAGGGTTTTGACATAACAGAATAGATCATATAATACAAATTAAAGTCGTATAGTATGAACCAAAGTCGTACAGTATAATCCAAAGTCATACAATATGATTTACTAAGAAAAAATCTCTCAAAACATTTTTCTCTCTCCCCCTATGTGTGTGCAAGGTTACTCATTAAAGATATCCACCAAGTTACATGATACAACTCAAGAAAAAGAATATATAATAAAATAAAAATACAGACTGTAACCCTAGTCTACCCAGCCTTGAGCTGATCAAAATTATAAGTGAATGGCGGGATGTTTTCCTAAAATGTTAGTACACACAAAATAAAATAGAATATCATAAAATTAGGAGAAAGTAGTAACAGACACAATAATATTTGTTATCATCAAAATCACAGTGCTTGGATCAGATTTGCAACATAATTAACCATTAATATACCCTACTATGAAGTTTTAGAGCACATGCCCACCTATGCAAACTTTATGAAGGATATTTTGAATAAGAAAAGGAAGTTAGGAGAATTTGAAACGATTGCATTTACTAAACTTTATGTGTTATATTTCAAAAGAAACCTCCTCATAAACTTAAAGATTTTGGTAGTTTTACCATTCTTTTAACTGTCGATGATAAATTATGTTGGAGAACTTTATATGATTTAGGATCAAGTATTAATCTTATGCCACTTTAAAACTTTAAAAGATTAGATTTAGGGGAGGCTCAACCAACTTCTGTTACTCTTCAATCACCTGATAGATCTTTCACTTACCAAGGGGGAGTAATAGAAGATCTTTTTTATTAAAATTGATAAATTTATTTTCCTACTGATTTTATTGTGCTAGATATGGAAGAAGATAGAGAAATACCCCTCGTTTTAGGAAGACCTTTCTTAGAAACTAGAAAAGCCATAATTGATGTGCAGAAAGGTGAGATGACCATGAGGGTTAAAGACCAGGAGGTTACTATTGATGTGCTTAAATAAATAAAATTCACTTAAGAAAAAAAAGATATTTTTTTAGGGTTGATTTGGAAGATAGTGTATTGGAGAGTGTGAAGAAAGAAATGTTAGAAGAAGATTTATTGGAAGAGGATGAAGTTGAAAAGAATAATGAGTTTTTAGGGGAATTTGTTTCAACAAATGGAGGTAAAATAGGAAGGTTTAATGAGAAGTGTGAACCTTTATAAACCACATCTTTTGATAAAACTTTGAGATCATCCATTGAAGAAGGCCTTGACTTAGAGCTTAAGGTTTTACCATGTCATCTTAGTGTGCTTTCTTGGTAACAACTCTACTCTCCTTGTAATATTTTTTGCAAATTTAGAATAACTTCAAGAAAGTGAATTGAATAGGGTTATAAGTGATTTTGAAAGAGCTTTTGGGTGGACAATAGCTGACATTATAGGAATTTGCCCATCAAATTTCAAGCATAGAATCTTAATGGAAGCTAATTCAATATCAAAAGCTGATCCTCAAGGAATACTTAACCCTTCTATGAAAGATATTATGAAGAAATATATTCTTAAATGACTTGATGTTGGGATTATTTATCTCATTTATGATAGTTCTTAGGTATGCCCTATTCATTGTGTTCCTAAAAATGGTGGTTTTATTATTATATCACATGAACATAATGAACTTATTCCTACAAGAATTGTTACTGGGTGGAGGATTTTCACAGATAATTAGAAATTAAATAAGTCCACTAGAAATGTGCTTTTTCTCTTCCTTTTTCTTGATCAAATGTTTGATAGGTTGGCAGGGCACTTATTTTATTAATTTCTAGATGGATATTCAGGGTATCATAAGATTCCTATTGCACCTAAGGAAAAAAGAAAAGATTACCTTCTCTAGTCCTTATGGAACTTTTGCTTTAGGAGAATGTCTTTGGTCTTTATAATGCCCTACTACTATTCAACACTACTTGATATCAATTTTTTCTAACATAATCAATCAGTAAATAAAAATTTTCATGGATGACTTTTCTATATTTGGCACTACATTTTAATCTTTTCTTGATCGTTTAACTTCTGTTTAGAAAAGATGTATAGAAATAAATTTAGTGTTAAATTTGGAGAAGTGTCTATTTAAGTCGACTGAAGGAATTATCTTAAAACATGAAATTTCTAAGGAAGGATTGGAAGTATATATTCCAAAAATTCAAGTGATAAAAAAATTGCCTCCCTCTATTTTAGTTAAAGGAATTAGAAGTTTCCTTGGTCAAGCAAGATTTTATAGTAGATTCATTAAAGACATTTCAAAATTTCTAATACTTTATGTCATTTAGTTGACAAGGTTATTCCTTTTCTATTTAATTCTACATGTCTTGAATCTTTTAAAACTTTAAAACAATATTTGATTACTGCTCCAGCTATTATTACTCCTGATTTGTCATTTCCTTTTGTAGTTATGTGTGATGCTAGAGACATTATTATAGGTGTTATTCTAGGATAAAAGTGAGATAAGAAATTTAATGTTATTTTTTATTCTAGTAAAATTATAAATTCCATGAAATATAATTGCACAATAATTGAAAAAGAATTGCAAGCCATTGTCTTTACTTTTGACAAGTTTAGATCATATTTGATTAGTACCTAAGTGATTATTTACACTGATCATTCTACTATCAAATATCTAATGACAAAATAAGATATTAAACCTAGATTAATTAAGTGTACTCTTTTGTTACAATACTTTGTTATAAAAATTTTGGATAAAAAAGGGATTGAAAATCAAATTTTTGATCATCTTTCTAGACTCTCTACTGAAAAGCATGCATCAACTGAGTGTGTAATTAATGACTACTTTCACGATGAATAAGTTTTTGCTATGCATTTGAACAAATTACTTTGGTAAGCTGACAATGTTAATTTCATTGTTAGTGGTATACTTCCATATGATTTATCAGTAATTGAAAAGAATACATTTTTCCATGATAAAAAGTATTATTTTTGGATGAACCTTATTAATTTGAAGCTTATAATGATGAAATCATTAGAACATATCTCCTTGAAGAAGACATCGAACCAATCATGATGAAATCATTAGAACATATCTCCTTGAAGAAGACATCGAACCAATCATTAGGGATTGTCATGATTCTCATTGTGGAGGACATTTTGGAGGTTTTAGAGCTGCATCAAAAATCCTTCAAACAAGATTTTTTTGGCCTACTTTATTTAAAGATGCAATGAATATATTAGGAATTGTGATCAATATCAAAGAGTAGTGAATATTTTAAAAAAAATTAAATTCCTTTGAACTAGGTTTTGGAAATTGAGATATTTGATGTTGGGAATTAGATTTTATGGGACCTTTTGTGCAATTTCATGGAAATCAATATATTCAAATTATTGTGAATTATGTTTCAAAATGGATTGAATGGGTGGAAACATCTAAAATTGATGCTCAAGTTGTAATTAAAGTTTTAAAGAAAAATATTTTTTCTATATTTGAAATGCCAATAGTTGTAATTAGTGGCAAGGGAAGTCATTTCTAAAATAAAAGAATAGAAGCAGTTTTAAAGAAATATCAAATTTGTCATAGGGTAGCAACTTCTTATCATCCCCAAAGTAGTGGTTAGTCTTAGATTAATAATAGGAAGATTAAGCAGATTTTGAAAAAAAAAAAACTCTTAGTTGTAACAGGAAAGATAAGGCTATTAAGTTTTATGATGCATTATGGACCTATAGAAATTCTTTTAAAACTCATATTTGTATGACTCCACACTAATTAATTTTTAAAAAGCTTGCCACCTTCCTATAGAATTAGAATATATGGCATTCTATGCTATTAAGGAATTGAATTCCAATTTTTAAAATATGAAAGAGAAAAAATTTATGAAGTTAAATAAATTAGAAGAAATAAGAATTGAGGCTTATAAAAATGCAAGGATTTATAAGGATAATGTTAAAAATTGGCATGATCAAAAGCTTCTTAGGAATGAATTTACCCCTGGGAAGGATGTTTTGCTTTTTAATTTCAAACATAAGTTAATTCTAGGAAAATTAAAATGCAGGTGGTTAGGATCATTCAATATCATGGGAATATTTCCTTAAAAGAGAAGAAAATCCTACATGTTTTAAAAGTAATTGGCCATAGATTGAAATCTTATTTAGGTCGGGATATTGATCGTTTGAGAAGTATAACTGAATTGGTTCATCTTGAAATAAAATAAGTGGTATAATTTGGGTGAAGATTATAAACTTTACGCTTATGAGAGGCAACGCACTAGTGTCCATAGTCATCCTTATTGCAATGTTATAGTGGTACCTTAAGCAATAGTTATCTTGTATCATTTTCTTAATTTTATATGTATCACATTTTCTTTAGCCATTTATCATTCATATGAAAAAGCATGCGTCACTAATTATTTTTCTAAAATGCTGGTATTTACATTTGATTTAATTTCCCTTAAGATTACACTTTTACAATGTCTTCCATTAATATCTATACTTTTTGATTATTTATTTAACAAGAATAAAAATGATAAATAAAAATTATGTATATTTAGGATAATAATAAAACCTTAGATTATAGTTTAAATTAAAACTACATTATAATTCGTAGATTGGAAAACTTAATAATTAACTAAATTAGATCATTTAAGCTACTAACTTAAGTTGGATATATAAGTTATGCAATTATACATTGACCATTAAATTAAAAAATTAGTAATTAAGGTTAAAAGGATAGCTTTGTGTAGTTTAAAATTGGAAATCATAGTAACTTGAAATTGGAACTAGTGATCTTAAAAAATCCTTTCATTAAAATAATTAAGATTATAAGAGGATATAAGAAAAAACAATATTTAAAATTATTAATTATGTACCTATTGAGTTCTAAAATGAAACAAAAGGAAGAAGAGTATAATAAAAAATTGGTATCACCTAGAAGCTTAAACTCTAACTACAACCTTTTTTCTAATTTTACAATGGATAAGATAGGAGAACTAGTATAAATGATGGTGAACTAAAAACATTTTAATTTTAACTACAAACACATCTAATCTTTAAGCTACCTTATTCATTTAAAAATTTAATAAGACAATTATTTTATTCATAACATATCAATTCAAAGTAAGTAATGGTAAAAGTGATGGATTAGGATAATTATTAGGAATTTTTGTGTAACTTTATTCATTTTAACTACTTCTAGACTGTGATGTTTTATCATACATGTTAGTAATATTAAATTATCAAGTTCTAAGTTGGTTATTAAATTAAACAAAAGTATAAATTTTATTATTTGCTTGAGGATAAGCAAGAGTTTAAGCTGGGAAAATTTTGATAACTGTAAATTACGTGTTATTTATTATATTTGAAGTTTAGTGAAAATTTATTATTTTAGTTATTTTTGTATAGAAAAAACTCAAAAAGATTACAAAATACAAAGGAATAGGTAGCATCGCGGCGCTAGAGGAAATACCACCACTACGCTCCATTTAATGCCACCAAACCATCACTCTTGAGCATTGCAGCATGATACTCATTATTTGTGAGCACTGTAACAACATCACTATTAGCACCGTGACATTTGAGGCACCACTACATCAAAAAATTAGCTTGGTAGCATTAGGTTCTCAATAAAATGAATGCCATGGTACCACACATTTCAATGCATTAGTGCCATTTTGTTTACTTGTGCGTCATAACCCTCCATTTTACATAGCACCACTGTAATACAATTATAAATTCCAAGAGACACATCGTTGAAGTGACACGGAACATCTGGTCACTTGATAACTATTTCGCTTCATAAAGCACTATGATAAAGTAAATATTTTAGTGTTGATGCGCTAGTTCACTTTCGAGCTCCGCAAAGCCCAACTTTTAAGTGCTATAATGTCAGAAACCTATTTCAGGTTTTCCTATAAATAGTTATATGATTCTATTTGTGCAGGAGTTAGTCACCTGTGTAAAACTTAGTACTTGTTTGGTGTGCTTCCCCAGTACCTTATTAGAGTAAAATATGAGGCTTGGCAAAGACAGGATACAATCTGTTGGAGTGTTTAGCCTATGTTTGTTGAAGCAACTTTGTAAGTGAAGGAAGAAGGAGTGTAGAGAAGATACTTAAATTTTACCTGGTGATAAAATTCCACTATTTCTCTTAGATTATGATTCTTCTATGAATACAATGAAAATGAGATTGCTTGCAATTTATTCTATGTCTGGCTTGATCCCTTATTTTGGATTGATGATATAAAGAACATATTAAGTATTAATGAAGACTCTTACACCTTAAATATTTAATGATGCTTTCAATTATCTCTCATTCTTCGTTTAATGCACATAGTAGCCATGTGTGTAGTTAAAACCTTGTATTATGTGTAGCATTGATCGAGGAATGATTGAATATGTTTGAATATTTTAGGTTCTAAAGGATTTATTATAACTATAGGAGGTCAACATGTATCCTTTTTACCCTAAGTCGCTGGACATAGATCTAGGGATGTACACGCTCTGAATCACATCTACAATTAATAGTCTCATTACAAAAATAATGATATTTTTCATTCATTAATTAAAAACATTTTATTAAACATTCTATCAACTATTTTACTATTTTTATATAGTGATAAAAACTCCAAAAACATCAATTTTATTTTAATAGGAAAGGTTATGTATTTATAGTAAGCACTAGTAGTTTTCTTTGTAAATAAGCATAATAGTTTGTCGTGAGTTCAACACTCTACTTCATCACTTTATTACTTGATTCAGCATATATACTTGCGTATATTTAAGTGGGCTTCCCTTTACTGACATATCAAAGGAAACCTATGCATTACTCAACATTGATAGAACATGCATTTATTATACATTTTGTATTGAAGCCTTGCTTGCAAACACGCACAAGTCCACCCCATCAGGTGACTTAATACATCTATTGGTTGAACTATCATAACTCTTAATTAAATTAGTGCAGGTTCTCGATTTGGCAACTTCTTCCCCCTAGTGCTATAAAAGTTAAACATTGTGATGCTTGAATGTATATTCCTGTGTAAAATTTCTTGAGACTTAGATGTTGTGGAACAATTTTTGCCGCAGTAGTGCTATAATGTATTACGGTGCTAGCCTTAGCTCTGTCAGGGCTCTGATCTTTCTAAAAATCCATACTGGTTGTCATATAATGTTTAAGTAAGGTGTTATGGCACTATGGATAATGACATTGCGTTGTTATAACTATGGGAGCTATGGCGCTAGTTTAATATATGTGAATTTTTGCATTTTCCTAAGATTTTTTGTACAAATATAACTAAAACAACATATTTTTGAATGAATTTAAAAATAATAAATAGAACAAAATTTATACTTTCAAATTCTCTCTAGCTCAAGCTCTTACTTATTTTCAAGCAATGATGTAATCAACTATTGATTAGTTTAATAGCCCAAATAAAATTTGATAATTTAAAATGACAAAATATAAGATAATACATCATGAATTAAAGTAATTTATTTGTTCAAAGTTTTAAAGCTAATTAAAAAAATCATAAATAATTAGCCTAAGTAATCATCCTTATTATTGCTTTAATTGAGCTTATCCTTAATGAGTGTGTGTGCAGGTTTTGACCTCTATTTTTAAAAATGAACAATATTTCACTTAAAGATTAGTTGTGCTTATAGTTAAATTTGGAGTTCATTAGTGCACCATCATATGTATTAGTTTACTTATCTTGTCCTATTTGATTTAGGTATTAGGATGCTTTTTGAAATTAAACTTCATTAGATACCAATTTTTTAATGTACTCATCTTTTTTCTTTCCAAATTTCTCTTTTAACTTTTCATGTTTTTCACTTTTTCATGCTTGGTGCACATATTAATGATTTTGAATATTAATTTTTCCTTTATCCCTCTTGCAATCCTAAATAAATTTTATGTAATGATTTTGTAAGATTTTTAATTACATAGTAAGGTTTATAATGATCTTCATAATTTAAGCTACACACTCCTTTTCCCTAAATTCAACTATTCATTCTTCAGTTTGGTAGTTAGTGCAAGAGTTATAGCTTCTAAGTTCAGGATGAGTCAATGACTCAATGATCTTCCTTAGTAAATAATTATGCTTATCAAACTATGAATTACCAAACTTTATTCATTTAGATTAGCATTTAAATTTTTATTATTATCTTAATTTTGGATAGTTTTTAATTACTATTTTTATTTTGGGTAAATAAGCAATCAAAGTGTAAGCATTATGAAAAAGACAAATTTCAACACTTAAGCATATAAAGGAATTTAAATTAAATGTAAATTGAACTAGCATAATAATGTAAACATAGTTTATCAATAAATTAAGTAAAGACTATCACAAAATAAAAAAAACATAACACATAATTAAAAATAAATAAATAATTTTTCCACCAAAATAAAAAATGTAATTAGGTTGCCTCCCTTCAATGCTAAATTTATAGTATTTAGCTAGGCTCGCTTAGATATATCATTTTGGATGCAATGAATCACAAGCATTTCTGAAGTGGTCTAAACTTTGCTCTTTTACTTTCTCCTATGAATTAGTTTTAGTATAACTAGGAAGAGTTCCATGTGATCTACTAGTAAAAGAGATTACAAACTATCCTAATTTATTTTTAAAAAATTTAATCAAAGGAGTTTAAATTTATAATTTGGTTCCTAACTTATTTCAACCCTTTTGAAAGGTGACTTCCTATCTTTAAACTAATGGTTCTGTTTAAAACCTGGGGTATAAGAAGGTCTAGGGATTTATACATGTTACTAAGGATTATTCCATTTTCTTTCTTGATTAGATTGATATGTATTTCATATATCATTACCATTAATAATGTAATAAGAATAACTAAAATTAAGGTGGTTCCTTCAACGTAGATTGTATGTATTAGAATAGGGATTATTTAGTCTTCCAATCAAATTCACATTCTCAATTTCTTGACAATTATTACCACCAATTGAATTTAAATCATGCTTTTCCAATTCCATATATGATCCTGATCTTAAACTAACTCCAAAAGTATTCAATTTTTTAGATATTATAGTTACTTGAGTAGTCAAAATGTATAAAACATCAAATTCATAAACCTCTACTACTCTTTAGGATTCATCATAATAGAATTCCACAAGAAACTATTTGCATCCATTTCCTTAATTAATTCATAAGTTTCCTCAAATATCTTAGACATAAAGATCCTTCAGTTGTTGCATCCATAATCGACCTATGGGATCCTACCAATTTATTTTAAAAGGTTTGAATAACCAACCAATAGGGTAAATCATGGTGAGGGAATTTCCTAAGCTTTATCTTAAATCTCCCTTAAATTTCATAAATTAACTCTCCTTCAAACTGGGAAAAGCTGTGATATCATTCCTAAGCTTGGCAATTTTTTTAAGTTTGGAAATACTTAGCATAGAATTTGTCTTCCAACTAGTTCTAAGTGGTTATAGAACCTAGGGGAAAAGAATTTAACCACATCATAGCTTTGTCCCTTAGAGAAAATAAAAATAAATAAAGCCTTATAGCATCTTCATTGACAACATTATACTTAAATATTTCAAAAATGTCTAAGAAGTTACCTAAGTGTTGGTTAGGATCCTCAATATGAGTTCCCCAAATAGGGAATTTTGAACCATCTAAATTAAGGATGGTTTGTGCTCAAAGTTATTAGACCAGATAATATGTATATTAATACTCTGGTGGATTCCATCTAATATAGTATTGGCATACTCCCTAAGAGGTGCGGATGGTTCTGATCTTGTACTAGTTTCATCATCTTTGAAGTCAAAATTTTTTTGTTTTTTCTAATTTGTGTAAGGGTCCTTCAAATTTTAGAATTAAACAACAAAGACACTTTACTAGATCTACTACACAAGCAATAATAATGTACTAAAAGTAAAGAACAAAAATTAAAAAATAATATTTATTTTTCCAAAAACATTTAACAAAAACTATAAAATAATGTATAAATACAAGTAGGTCTAAACATGTAATTAGTTCAATAATATTGTTTTAAATTGAAATACACATGTTACTTCTTCGATAATAATGCCAAAAACTTGATGTGATGTGGGCTATGATCGTGATTATGCATTTGTTATGGTGGTGTATACTGTATATATGAATATGAATAAGCTTAGGTTTTTTTCATATGAATTTTTCACTAGATATTCAAGTATACATGTCGATCAAGTAATAAAGTGATTGAGAGTCTGTCGATCCGACGAGGAAGTGTTCTAATATATTCCATTCAAACTAGTACTATCTACTACAGATGTAAGGTAAGGTTTATTCTACTGAATGAAAGTAAAGGGTTTTGAGTTTCTTCCACTTATAGAGTATGCAAAAGATGATGAGATACCAATATATAAAATATGTTGGGGACTAATGCCTTTAAATAATAATTTTTTTCTAATGAGGCTTAAAATATTTATGTGTATCAGAACTTTGGAATCCCTAGATCTCTGTCGAGCTTATAGTGGTCATAAAATTGGTTTATGGCCTTCCAATATTTCTAATGTATCCATAAAATCTAGATAGTTTAATATCCTATGTTAATGCATGCTAACATTCCCTTTAAAAACCCCTATTTATTCCATTATTCCTCCATCGAGTTAATATTCCACACTAGATATTAACTATACACATGACCATTATATGTATTAAATTAAGAATTTGGGATATTAAAAACATCTATAATTTCATATAAGAGTATACAATAATACTTACATTGTGTTCACTATAGTAGCCCAAAAAAAAGAAATTAGACAGAGATGATAAAGATAGAAAGAAAATACATCTTCATTTCAATACTAGAAGAAAAGATATATGGATAAAATAAGGAAATCATCACCAGGATGGTATAAATAAACTTCTCCACACTCCTCCTTCCTTGAATGGTAGGATAGCATACACATGATAAGCTAAGATCTCTAATAAAAGTATCTTGCACTTCCTCAGCCTCCCTTAGACTTTACTCTAAGGGAGCACAATAGAACTACACTAAAAATTATAGAAATCTATTAAACATGATATAAATCATAAATAAAATAACTAAAAATTATTTATATTAGGCATATAAATGGCCTTAGGAAGCATGGAAATCAAAATGGTGGTTTCATGGCGTTATAAGTTGAACTAGCACCACAATATTATTGAGCTTGCTCTATTGTTGCACTGTGCTAACTCGACGCATTTATTAGATGAACTTGTAGGGTTTTGACTGAATCAGCACAGCTCTTTATTTTGGTAACTTCTTAATCGGGGCATTGTAAAAGTTAAGCGCCGCAGCATAGTGAAGCTTGGTGCTCTTATGCTCAATTTCCTAAGACTTAGGTGATGCGACCCTATTTTTTGGAAAAACAGCATTGTAAAGCATTGGAATGTTATCCTCATCTCTTCTTGGGTGTTAATCTTTCTAAAATTCCTAAGTGGCTGGTGCTACAGTGTTTTAATAAGGTGTTAGGGCATAGTGGATGATAACCCTGTGGCACTGTAAGTATGGGTGCTGTGGTGCTGGTTTAATAGTTAAGATTTTTTGCCTTTTCCTAAGATTTTATGTACAAAAACAACTAAAGCAATATGTTTTCACTGGATTTAAATTCAATAATTAGTACAAAATTTATACTTAATAATTTTTTAGCACAACATTAACTAAAATGCTCATTTTCACTCCAATTTTATCCAATGGCTAGTAAAATTATTTATTTTTAACAAATTACACTCATCTTAAGATATTGCATGTCCTCAAGTAGTGTAATTGCCCCTTTTATTAATTCAACCTTCCAAATTAAATTTCAAGCTCCAAAAAAGGATTAAAATATTGGAATTTATTTCACTTTGTTGATGTCAATTGGAAATGTGTCAAAGGTTAATAAATTTAATTAAAAAAATCATTAAAAACATCCCAATCAATCACAAACATTAATATCAATTCTAAACTTCATCGTCTACAGGTGTTATTGCAATAGTTGACAACTTAGCATAATTAAGTTTTTTTTTATTTAAGAAATTTTGATACATAACCTAACTTTTCAATTCTTATATAAATGTTAATATGTATTATATTACTTACATTTCCCATATTTAATTTAGGTTTTAGGTACTTTATGAAGTAAGATTTTCCTATGTACCAATTTTTAATATTCTAAAACTCTTTTCTTCTTCTTCTTTTTCTTTTTTTTTATATTTTCACTCTATAAAGTGCCTTCATAATTAAGTTACAGTCGTGTCATTTCTTAATTTGATCTTTATACAATTTAGCTTTCTCATAGGCCTTATTTCTAAATTCATCTAACTCATTTAGTTATATTAGCCTTTTCTCCTTAGTAACCGTAAGATTATAATTTAAATCTATCACCATCCAAAATTTCAAAGGTAAATGATAGGCCATTCCATAGATCAATATTTTGGGAGACATTCCATCATGTGTCTTAAATGCATTCGTATAAGCCCAAATTGCGTCATCTAATTTCAAAGACCAGTCCTAACTATTTGAACTCATAATTTTTTTAACATTTTCTTATTCTCTTTATTACTTAGTTAGCCTCGTCACTAATTTAGGGATGATAAGTAGTTGCAACTCTATGTTAAATGCAATATTTTTAAAATAAAACCTCCACACTCTTTTTACAAAAAATGATTTCTCCCATCACCAATTATAACTCTAGGCATTCTAAATCTTGGAAAAGAATTATTTAAAAATTTAATAAACACATGAGCATCCATTTTGGGGGTTGGCACTCCCTCAACCCACATGAATTCATAGTCAACTATTATTAGAATAAATTAAAATTCATAAGATTGCACAGAAGGTCCCATAAAGGCAAATCCCCAAACATAAAAAAATTCCATTTCAAAATGATATTACTCGGCATTTCATTTTTTCTAATATGTTGCATGCCCTCTAACACTGTTCACATCATTTAACATATTCATTTACAACCTTAAATTAGGTAGGCTAGTAAAATCAAGAATGAAATTTTCTTTAAATAGTTTTAAATTTTCCAAAATGGCCACCATACTCAGAGTCATAACATTGCAAAATAATGACTTCAATCTTATTTTTAGGGACAAATTTCCTAATAATTTAGTATTTACACTTCCTAAAAAGTAAGGCTTGTTCCAAAAATAGAATGTTGCATCATTCAAGAATTTATGCCTTTGGGCAAAAGACAAGTTGGTGGGAATAAGATCACTAACACTGTACACTGTAGTTCACAATATCAACATACTAAGGCACACCAAGTGCATGAAAAGCAAACAAATATACATATGGAAAGAGTTCATTCATGTGTCACTCATGATATGTCAATTCATCCAACTATAATTTAGAAAAATTAACATCCACCTGATTTTCAATTCCCTTCCTATCTAAGATTTCCACTTCAAATTATTAGAACAAAAGAATCCACCTTTCCAATCTAGGCTTTGCATTTTTTTTGCCCTCGGGAATTTGAAAGTAGAATGATCAGTGTATTAGTTCTAGTCAATTGAGGTTTGAACTTATCAAAGGAATAGATAATAGTTAATAGCTCTTTTTTTAGTGGTTGTACAGTTAAATATGGTTGCTTTTAAAGTTCTAATTTAAAATTTCCTTTCTTTTATTTTCCTTAACATAACTCTAATCGTATAATCACTAGAGTCCCACATTATTTCGTTTGCACTATCTAATCAGGTGTAACATTAGCAGGTATAGTATTCAAATGTTGTTTCAAATAATTGAAAGTTTTGAACCATTCATCATGGACATCATTTTCAAGTAAATGGCATAAAGGTTTTACTATTTCTATAAAACTCCTAATAATTCTCCTATAGAAACTAGCATATGCTACAAGGCTTCTAACTCCTTTAATAGTAGTGGTGAAAGATTTTCAATTACTTACACTTTGGCCCTATCCACTTCTAAACCACTTTTAGAAATTTTGTGTCAAAAAATTATTCCTTCTATTACTATGAGTTAACATTTCTCCCAATTAAATACCAAATGAGTTCTACACATCTTTTCCAAACCATTGTTGAATGCTCAAGTTAGGAGTCAAAAGTGATATATATAAAAAAAAGAAATTATTCATAAATATCTTAATTCCTTGCTCAGTTAAACTATAAATGATTGACATTATGCACCTCTATAAAGTATTGAGGGAATTAAATAATCCAAAAGGCATCCTCCTAAATGCAAATGTTCTATAAAGAATGATAAAGTAGTCGAATATTGGCCTTTTAGAGATATTAGAATTTAACGTCATCGTAAATATCCATTTAAGAAGCAATAAAAAGGATGATCTACTAACCTATGTAACATCTGATTTATATAGCAACTTAGGTATCATCATCTTCATAACTCATTTAGACAGACTCTCTTTCTCCCTCTCTTATATATTACTAGGATAAGTTTGTTGGGGTCTACTGGTTAAAGATATAGCTACCTATTCTAATTAATTTTCATTATTTCTATTTCAAGTAGATTGAATTTATTATTTAAAAAACTAATTCCTCTAATGAAGGCTTCTTATTCTTAGGTTAATTCTTTTTGTGAAATCAAGGAAAAAACTTGGCCTTTAATTTGCAAAATTCTAAGGGGGGTTTATGGACAAATTAATTATTCCAACTAGTTCACTTTATGTTTCTCAAATACAATCTACATAACTATATCACACTATCTCAAAAGATAGACTGATGATTTATCAATTTGAAAGTAGAAATTGATTTTATTTTATAATCAAAATTAGTTTAAGGAATGACATATTCATCTTAAAAGAAATTAACATTCACCTTTAAATTGGAAAATAAAACTAGCCAATGTATAAGACTTTAATCCCCATCAAAAGATTTTTCCCCTAATCTAGTGAACAAAGGCATGGTTTATTTTTTTTATTAGATTTTAGGTTCTCTTTATAGGCTGGTTAATGCACAGGGACGGGTGAGAATAACTAATTGTGTGTGTGAAATAGAATATGCTTTTGATCAATTAATGCTTAGGGATTTTTTGATATTGATTGCCCAATAGATACACAAATGTACATGTGGATCAAGTCAAAAATTTATTGAGAGAGTGTTAATGCCATGAGGAAATATTCTGTTAGATTGTAATCAAATTAGTACTTTCTACTATAGATACAAGGTTTATACCAATAAATGAAAATTATGGATTTTTGAGTTTCTTCCACTTATAGAGAATGCAAAAGATGATGAGATACTAATATATAAAATATGTTTTGGGATAATGCCTATATAATAATAATGTTTACCTAACTATACCTTTAATTACTGATGTGGATCAGAGCATATGCATTCCTAAATATTTATGGAGCTTGTAGGGGTGATAAGAGAGGTTTATAACATTCCTACAATTCTAATATCTCCACAGAACCTAGCAGATTAAATATCTTATGTCTAGGCATGCTAACATTCCATTTTAATACTGCTATTTATTCTAATTTTCCTACATTGAGGCTACACATTACACTAGATATTAATTGCACACATGGCTATTATATGCTTTAATATATAAGTGACAGATATTAAAAAAACAATAATTAATTTAAGGCATATGAGTTGATATTAGTACTTTCATTATGTTCAAAACATTAGCCCAAAACTTAAAAAAATAGTTAAACATAAATAAAGTAGAAAGTAAACACATCTATTTTTCAAACATAGAAGAAAAGATACAATAGAAATG
This sequence comes from Dendrobium chrysotoxum, assembly GCA_019925795.1. Lineage (NCBI taxonomy): Eukaryota > Viridiplantae > Streptophyta > Magnoliopsida > Asparagales > Orchidaceae > Dendrobium > Dendrobium chrysotoxum. Next base: position 35,335,072 of record CM034303.1, on the reverse strand, counting down.
ATAATGAAAAATCTCACCAGGATGGCACAAATAAACTTCTCCACACTCCTTCCTGCAGTGGAAGGATTGCTTACATAAAATTGGCTATGATCTCTAGTGAAAGTAAACTTTACTTCCTTATCCTCTCATAGACTTTACTTTGAGGGGACAATAAAGAATTACATTGAAAATTATAGAACTCTAATCCAGTGCTGCAATATTTAAATATTTGGCCCTTCTGTGCTAAAATTCCTGAGACTCTTATGCTATGGCGTGGATTTTTGATACTAAGGCATAAAGCAATATAGCACTGACCTTGGGTATGCCAGGGTGCTAAATTACTTGTAATTTTTCTTGGGGCTACGTTGTTGGGATTCTCTGATCTGGAACAAAGGAGTTATAGATGAGGTGATAATGGTAGTTGGAGAATTACGGTGCTGGTTCATCACTTATAAATTTTATCACTTTTTTTAGCATTTATTATACAACATCAATTAAAACAAAACATTTTTACTAACTTTATAGGTAATAAATACGAATAAATTTACACTTAATAAATTTCCCCCAATTTAAGCTCTAGCTTATCCTTAAGAAATGGTGTAATCACTTATTGATTACCTTAATAGCCCAAATTAAAACTTGGAATTTTAAATTACTAAAATCTAAGATAATGCATCATGATTTAGAAGTAATTTGGAATGATCAAAGTTGAAATACTAATTTAAAAAATCATAAATATTTAGCTTAAGTAATCTTCCTTGTTATTACTCTGATAAGATTCACTTCTAATTTTAGAAATGAATAATACATTATTTAGGGATTAGTTGTGCTTGTAGTTAAATTAGAAGTTCATTAGTGCACCATCATATGTATTAGTTCACTTACTTTGTCCTATTTGATTTAGGTATAAGGATGTTTTAAGAATTGAGCTTCAACAGATACCATCTCCTAAATATACTACCTTTTTTTTCCTTTTTTAAATTGCACTTTAGATTTTTCATATTTTTCAATTTTTCATACTTGGAGTACATATTAATAATTTTAAATATCAATTTGTGTTCATCCCTCTAGCAACCCTAAATTAATTTTATGTAAGTATTTAGTAAGATAACTAATTGCATGTTTAGGTTTACTATGATCATAATAATTTAAGCTGCACACTTCTTTTCCCTAAATTTAACTATTCATTCTTCAATTCACTAGCCAGTGCAAGAGTGGAAAGCCTCTAAGTTCAAGACAACTGAATGACTTAGATGATCTTCCATAGTTAGTTATTAAGGTTTTCAAATTATGAATTACTATTCTTTGTTCATTCAAATTATCATCTAATGTTTTATTATTATTCTCAATTTTAGATTGTTTTTAATTATTATTTTTATTTTGGCTAAATAAATTATCAAAGTCTAAGCACTATATAGAGGGCAATTTTTAACAATTAACCATAAATGGAATTTTAATCAAATGTAAATTATGCACTATAAAAATAATTTAAAGAAATTCTAACACAAAATAAAAATAACATTAAACTTAAGAAAAGAAAAGGGTAACTAAAAATAAATTCAGACACCAATTATAACTGAGTTGCCTCCCATCAACACTAAGTTTATATTCTTCAACCAGACTATGCCAATTATTCTTTTTATGGATGAAACAAATTTGTGATATTTCTCAATCAATCTATTTCCCCTCCTAAGTAGAGCTTCAATTTGTGGCCACTAACTTTAAAAATGTGCAAGCATTTCTTATCCTTAATTATATCAGCTCCATAGGGAAATACCTTTATAACTGTGGATAGTCTTGACGATCTGGACTTTAGTTTTACTTTAAATAATTTTAATTTAAAATTAAATAGTAAAATATCTTGTATAGGGGTAAATTCATTCTTAAGAAGCTTACGATCATGCCATTTTTTATTTTATCTTTATAAATCCTTACATTTTTATAAGCCTTATTTCTAAATTCTTTTAATTCATTCAACTTTATTAATCTTTTTTGTTCCACTTTCTTAAGATTGAAATTTAAATCTTTCACTTCTCAGAATGCCTTATCTCTAATTATACATGAAGATGACAAGCTTTATTAAAGACAACCTATATGGGGACATTCGAATGGGGGTTTTAAAAGCAGTTCTTTAGGTCTATAATGGATCATCTAGTTTAACAGCCCAATCTTTCCTATTAGAACTATTTTTTTTTTCAAAATTCTTCTATTATCCTTATTACTTATTTAAGCTTGGCCACAAATTTGAGGATGATAAGCTGTTGCAACCTTGCGATGAATACCATATTTAACTAGTGTTGTTTCATCTTTCTTATTATAGAAATGACTTCCCCCATCACTTACTTTAGGCATTCCAAATATATATATATATATATATATATATATATATATATATATATATATATATATATATATATATATATATAATTTCTTTAAAAATTTAAGCACAACCTGAGCATCAAATTCTAGGGGTTGCCAATCCTTCAATCAATTTGAATACATAGTCAATAATAATAAGAATATATTATTATCCATGGGGTTGCATAAATGAACCCACAAAATCTAGAACCCAAACATCAAATAACTCAACTTTTAACACATAATTCAATGGATTTTCCTTTCCTCTAGAAATATTACCTACTCATTGACATTGATCACACTTCCTAACATAATTATGAATATCTTTAAATAATATAGGCCAAAATATGTTCTTAGTGAATCTTGGAAGCAATTCTAAATCCCCTAAAATGCCCTCCATATTGAGATTCATGACATTCCTTAATTACAGGTTCCACTTCATCTTTGGTGACAAATCTCCATTTGAAGAAATATGGTTCATCACAAAAATAATATTTCGCACCATGCAAAAAATTTCTTTTCAGAGTAGAGGATAAATCAAATGGAAGCACACCATTAATAATAAAATTGATAATATTATCATAACATGATAATCTACTTAAATGCAAAGAAAACCTTTACTTATTAAAAAAAAAAATCATTAATTTCAAGTTTAGTACATGCATGTTCTTCAATTGTAAGTCTTAAAAAGTGATCAACAATTTAATTTTTAGTTTCTTTTCTATTTAAAATTTCTACATCAAATTCTTGTAATGAAAGAATCCACCCCACCAGTCAAAGTTTGGTGTCCTTTTTTATCACATGGTTCTTGATTAAATGATCAGTGTATATAATTATTTTTGTACCAATTAAATATGTTTGAAATTTATCAAAAGTAAAAATAATGGCTAGTAGTTCTTTTTCAGTAATAGTGTAGTTACATTGTGCAGCATTCAAAGTTTTACAAGCATAAAAAATGACATGTAATTTCTTTTCATGCTTTTTTTGAAGAATAACATAAAAGTTCGTTAGGACGTTAAGCCCTTGTGAACTAGCCCAAGGCTAACCAAGAGGGGGGTGAATTGGTAGTTCTAAAAATTCTTAAGCAAAAATAATTTTGAAAACCTTTTTGAATATTTTAAAATAATTGTAATAGCATGTTGATGTGTAGATGATTAATCAACCAAAACAATAACTTTAATCACATGATCATCTAGAGAAAAGTAAAGTGCAGAAATTAAAAGTAGAACAATAAAAGAATGAATACACCAAATTTTATAGTGGCTTGGTCAACTTAACCTACAACCACTCCCTGGAGCCTCTCCTCCAGGTATTGTACCAAAACTCAATGACTCTCCTTCTGCTCCCATAGTAAGGTAAAGAAGCCTTTACACAAATCCTTTTCACCAACCCAGTAAGGCAGAGAACCTAGACTCCTTTTGCTTCCTCCTAAAGTAGGCAATGAACCTTTCCTCCTTTCACTTCCTCCTGAAGCAGGAAGAGAACCTTAACAACTTTCGCTTCCTCCTGAAGTAGGCAGAAAACCTTACCTCCTTTCGCTTCCTTCTGAAGCATGCAGAGAACCATGATCTTTTTGCTGACGATCCTTCCCACAGAGACACCAAAGGACAATGGACGACGACTGGAGATGACGACTTGAATCCTTTCACAGATTAACCTTTTGTGAACACCTCATAAACTCCCCCTCATAAGATTCTCTCTCTCTCTCCCAAGCTCTCCCTCTCCCTTTTAAGTCTCTCTCAGGTAAGGAAAATGGCAAAAGATTTTAATAGTAGCAAGACAGAGATCTTAAATAGAAGGGCTCAACAATTGCCCTAAATTTCAACTTGCCATCAAAGATCATCCAGATGATCCTTCAATCGTCCTATACGATCAGTATAAATAAGCCCCTTTTAGCCTGGAAAATCTGGTTCCTCTGGATGATTAGAAGACATGGTTTGTTTTGATTATCTCGAATGATTCTTCGATCATCCTGGACGATTATATCAAAATTAGAATATCACCCAGCACATAGTTAAGGACGTCTAGTTCAAAAATGGCAATATCATCCGGCATACAGTTTGGATCATCCAGGTGAGACATACTAGACGATGAGGATTTGTAAATGATCATCCAAGATGATCTTACTATCATCTAAGATGATGCGATCGATCAATCAATCCTCAATTGCTTTCCTCAATCACCTAGCTAATTTAGGCATGATTATAATGCATCATCCAGGACGATATATGTATCGTCTAAGATGATTAGATCAAAATACTAAAAATGAAAATATGCCTAACTTAGTCTGGCGGTTGAGATTTTTTGATTTGAGCATATCGCCCTGTATGATATGAGGATCATCCAAGATGATCAGCTTAATCAGACCAATTAAACATGGTTGCCTTAATTAAGGTTTTTTTTTAATGGATCATCTAAGACGATATCAATATCATCTAGGATGATATAAATAAAAATAGAATAGAAACTCTAACTCACTAAAAATCTCCCTTTGGGTGTGTGTGTGCAAGGTTACTTAGCTTGGGGATCCACTACATTACATTTGACTCAAGAAAGGTGAAAAATTACATTGAAATTGAAACAAAAATAGACTAATTCGATCTTGAGCTGGCTTGAATTGCAATTGATCTTGTGACCTGAAAGGTTAGGCAATCAAGAAAAAATAAAAATATTTGTTATCATCAAAATCATAATCCTTGAATCCAGATTTACAACAATCTCCCCCTTTTTAATGATGGCAAATATTTGTTAGATAATTTTTAAGTAAGCAATTAAAACACAAAGTAAAGAAAAGAATTAAGCAATGCAAATTTGATTAGTTAGGCAAATAGTATAATGACATTAAAAAAGTACAAAACCCTATAATACTAACAACACAAACTACTCCCCCTTTTGACATCTCAAAAAGGGGAAATAGAAAAAAAATTATAGAGGAACATAGAAAGATAATACAAAAACATAACTAAAAAAAAGAAAAGTAACCAAACTAAAAATAAGAGGGACCCTGATCATTTGGAGGAGGAGGTGGTGGTGGCTGAAACAGACTATGAATGGTGGTGAACTATTCTCCAAACCAGGCCATATCTTGGTCGTGCCGCTGCTGTTGGGCGATGTAAGCATTGAAGTGATTCACATCTTCAGCATACTGCTGCTTCTGGGCAACCACATAGGAGTCAAAGAGGTCCTCACACTGGTCAAACGTGTGCACCAGGTGATCCAATGCTGACTCCAGATAGAGAGGAACGGGTGCATGAACAGGCTAAGGAGCAGCTTCTTCCTCTTCTCCCTCAACATCTGTGCTGGGCTCCAGATGAAGAGGAGCATTGTGAAGAACATGGAAAGAGTTATTGGAGTAGAAGGAAGGAGGGACATTTGATAGAACTGGATATTAAAGATTATATTTTATTTCAAGAGTGCAGGTTATGATGTGTCCTAAGGCTAGGTTTGGACGTCTTCTGTGGCCTAGATCTCTAATGCTAGTTAGGAGTTCAATGTAGCAAAATAAAATTGGCCATTATGTAGTAGGTAGTCATTAAGAGCAATGGGGTAATGTGGATGACACAAGTCATTAGAATGATAGAAGAATGAAGGACGAGCTGGATTGTTCTAGCATCCTTTACTAAGGAGGTGCGAGCATTTTTATGGTAGGGGGGCATTGGTGTTCCTAAGGAAATTTTTATGAGTAGGTTAAACTCTATTTTGCCTAAAATAATTTCTCCCTATCAAATGGGTTTTGTTAAGGGCCGTGCTATTACTGATAATATTCTTTTGGATAAAGAATTTTTTCATGACCTGGATGCTAGGGTGAGAGGTAACAACATTATTTTGAAACTTGATATTGCCAAGTCTTATGAAAATATTGATTGGAGCTTTCTTTATAAGATTTCACATTTATTTTGTTTTAATTCAATTTTTATCAATCTTATAAGGAATTGCGTTGAAGGATCCTATTTTTCCATTATTGTCAATGATAAGAGTACTGGTTATTTTAAATCCTCTCATGGGCTTAGACAGGGAGACCCTTTATCTCTGGCCTTTTCATTATTGTGGCAGATTATTTATCTAGAGGCATTGCTAACCTCTTTGAGAACCACCCTAGCCTCTATTTTAGAACCTTGGGTGGTTTCTTTATCTCTCATTTATGTTTTGGTGATGGTTTTAATATTTTAATGAATGGATCTTTAAATCAGATCAATAAACCTTTGGAGTTTTTTCATTATTTTGAGAATGTTAGTGGGCATTCTTTAAACAAAAATAAATGTTGCTTTACTGCTCCTATCAAAATGTCTAATTATGATATTGTGGCTATCAAAGCTATGCCTGGCTTTGTCCATGCTCATGTGCCTATTAGATATCTTGGGGTCCCTCTTTATAAAGGCCACAAGAAGTCTTTTCTTTTTGAAGACTTAATCACTTCGATTAAGAGCAAGCTTTTGTCCTGAGATTCTAATTTTATGAGCTTTGGGGTAGGCTTAATCTCATTAGAAGTTCTCTTTGCTTGCTTCCTATTTATAGTTTTCAAACTCTTCAACTTACTCAAATTGTTTGTAATAGGATTGATAAAATTTTTAATAAGTTTTTTTATAAAGGGTCTAACATTAATTCTAAAATCATCTGGTCCTCTTGGGATAAATGTTGTGGTTTTTTAAATGAGGGTGCTTTGGGTTGTAAGAGCATGTCTAATTTATCTTATGCTTTCTTCTTTTATGTTTTGGTATACCTTTCATGCTAATAGGAGCCTTTGGGCTATATTTATGGTGGCTAAGTATTATGTGGGTAAGAATCCTACTATTTTCTCTTTTAACCAAAGGGAATTCTAAAGTTTGGAAAATACTTTGTAAGGTTAAATGGATTGCTAAACTACATCTCTCTTGGGGGATTGGTGGTGGTAATGTTTTCTTTTGGCAAGATCATTCGTTAGGTCAGCATTCTATTGATTCTATCACTAATTCCTCTTCTACTGTGGCAGTTATGGTGAACTTCTTCATTACTGATAACTGTTAGGATTAAGATAAACTTGCCAATGTGATTCCTGACTCTATTATTCATCAAATTTTCAATCTTCCCTTAAACACTGAATCTAAGGATTTACTTTTATGTAATTTGTACAAAGATGGTTCTTTTAAATTAAAGGATGCTTGGAATGCTTTTAGAACCAAGAATAAAATCTCTTATATTTTCTCTATAATTTGGCATAAAAGAATTCCTTCTACTATTGCTATTTTTATTTGGAGAATTTTGCACAAGCTCATTCCTACTGAAGATAATTTAATAAAAAGGGGTTTTATTATGCCTTCCAAATGTCTATGTTATTATCATGTGGATAATATGCATCATGCTTTCCTTTCTGGTCCTTTAGCTGTCAAAACTTGGACTTATTTTGATGACATTTTCAAATTAAATTATGTTAATGCTAATCTTTCTATTAATGCTAATCTTAATTTTTGGTTTGTCAAGTCTAAGGTGCATATTAGAAATGTTACTCCTACTCTTATTCTTTAGTATTATGGTTGGAATAGAACAATTCTTATTTTAATGGTGTTGGCAAGAACCATCATAGGATTATCAATAATGTGAATGACAAAGTTTTGAGATTGTTTTTTGTCAGTATGCTTTCTTATAAGAACTTTAAAAATTATTATTTTTTGGCTGATGACTTTGGCATAATGTTGGAGTGTCATCAGCATCCTGCTGGTTCTAAAATTATTTGCTGGATTAAGCCTCCCATTAACACCTATAAACTAAATGTGAAAGGTATTTTTAATAAGTAAGGTTCGAGTTATGGTGGCATTATTAGGGACAATTATGGTCACATGGTTATGGCTTTTGTTGGTTTCTTGCCTTCGCATGATGGGAATTTTGCTGAGCTCTCGGCTATTCTCTATGGGATTAAATTATGTATCTCTTAGGGTATTATCAATATTAGTATTGAAGTTGATTTTACCTATATTAATTAATGCTTAAATTTTACGGAGGAGTCTGTTTGCAATGCAAATATTTTTTATTTATTGAGGGATATTGAACTATTAATGATATTTATTAATGGGTCCTTCCATCATGTGTTTAGGGAGGGAAATTCTGGTGCAGTTTGGCTTGCTATTTGGGGTGGTAATTTGGAGCATCTCATTGATTTTGCTGCTAATAACTTGCCTGCTCATTTAAAGGGGCTTATTAGATTGAATTAAATAGGTATCCCTTATGTTAGAATTTAATGTGTTTGGGTTGTTAGTTCTTATTTTTTTCTTTGTCGTTCACTCAGTTTTGGTCTACTGGCATTATTTCTGGTTTGTTGTTGCTACTGCAGTGTGCTTCCCTTGGTGGTGGTTCTTTGGGCTAGCCCTTTTGGCCATCTCTTGTGGGGTCTGGCTGCTCTATTTCTTGTTATTTGGTTTTATGTGGTTTTTAGGGCTTGTATTTCTTGTGGTGTTCTTTCGATCCATGTCTACTTTTTAGGTGTTCCAGTTGGGATTTTTAATATTTGTCTTGATTCTATGTACTGCTTGGTGAACTTTGATTGGCTTGGCATGGAGGGCCAAGAGCTATTGCTGGTGGGGTTTTTTTGGATCTCTCTTGTCTTTGATTTGCTTAATGGTGATGTTTTTATTCTTGGATCATCTTTACTTTTGAGTTAGATTGGTTTTGGGGCTCTAAACCTTATTATCCTGGTACTCCTGTGTTTAGGGGCCTGGGCTTCTTTGCAGGTTTTTGCGGCGCCATGTTGAGATTGTCTTGAGGTATTCTTGCTGTTGGAATTACCTGTTCGATCTTGTCTTCACAATCAAGTGGTCCCTTATTATTATTTGTGGTTTAGTTCTTATCTAATTTGTTGTTTGGTATTGTTGTAGCTGGTGGGTGTTGCTTTTTGAGAGGTTGGGGTTCCAGCTTATGGTGTGCTTAGCTCTGTCTCTCATATCTCTGGAGGCTTTTGTCTATGGTTTTATTATTATTTGTATGGATTGCTTCTGGTTTGATAGTTATTTTTGTGATTGGAGGCTGTGATATCCCTGTTGTTTGGTGGATATTCGGTTGGTTATTGGAAATATTTAACTTAGCTTTATTAGAATATGTCTTGTTGGTAACTGTTGGGATTGCTTTACCAGAAGATGTTTTAATTTATGTAATGTCTATCTTGGGCTATATCAGTTTTTGCAGAATTTTGGTTTTGCAGGTATCAATAGAGAGCACACTCTGGAGGGGAAGATGGAGCTGGTTCCTACTTTTTTTGCTCTCCTTATTTTTGGGTACTCGTCCTTATGCATCGTAGAATGTACCTAGGGTTTTTTGTACTTTTGGTTAGTAGGGACCTTGAAATCTTAGGTTTTTATTTTTTCTTTCTTTTTATAGCTCGTTCGAGCAGTAGTGAGTTTGAGGTCTCTTTAAGGACTGTATAATTTTTTTCATGAATTAAAGCGTACGCCCCTTATGGGGTTTCCCCTAAAAAAAAGGATTGCATGAACAATCAGGAATTTTGAGATAGAATATTGGCATACATAGACATGGGATGTTTAAATATTCTAGAATCTAAAGGAGATATTAAAACTATAGGAGATCAGTAGACATCCTTGTCACCACTACATTCTCAACATAGATCTTGGAATACACATTTTCTAAGTCACAACTGCTATTAAGATTCTCATTAGAAAAATATATTATATTTTTCGCTCATCAATCCATAAAATTTTATCAAATATTGTATCAATGATTATACTATTTTTATACAATGATGAAAGCTATAAAGAATATGATTTTTATTTGAGTAGGACAACTTACGCATTTAAAGTAAGCAGTAGTTATTTTTGTATAAGTAAGCTAAACACTTCCTCATGGGTTAGACACTCTACTTCACTTTATTATTTGATTCAATATCAATACTTGTGTACATTTAAGTGGGCTTCCATTATTAACGCATCAAAGAAACTATAAGCATTACTCAGTATTGACAGAACCGGCATTTGTTACATAATCTGTAACAAAACCTTGCTTGCCAACACGTATAGTCCACATCATAATGTTTTTGCACCATTATAGGGAAAGCAATTTGATTATTGCAAATTTTAATTATACTATTAAAATAAGTGCATATTTAGTCCTACTTATATCTTGTCTACTATTTTTATTATTATTTTTTTTATTATTTTATTTGTTTGTATTATGTATCCATTGTTACATGCTTTTGAGATCTAGAAATAAACCTTTGTTATTTGATTTTGAGATAGAAAGGACCCTTTCAAAAATTAGAAAAATCAAAAAGATTTTTAAAATATCTGAACTAGTACCAGATCGAGATCAATCTAGATCTTTCAGGTATTATACTAACCTTATTGTAGACAAAATTCATCAAAGTATTAATAGACCTCCTATCCAAACCATTAATTTTGAATCAAAACTTTTCATGATTCTGGTGGTTCAAAATTCTCAATTTTTGGGAACTCCTATTGAAGATCCCAATTTATACTTAGCCAAATTCCTAGAAATATGCACATCATTTAATTATAATGGGGTCTTGATGATGCTATTAGGCTTAGATTATTTTCATTTTCTTAAAGAGACTAGGCAAAGATGTCGTTGAATTCTTTATCCCTAGGCTCTAGAAGCACTTCTAATGAGTTGGCTCACAAATTTCTTACTAAGTATTTCCACCTTTAATGACTATCAAATAGAGAAATGATATCATATCTTTTGTCCATTTTGAGGGAGAATTAATTTATGAAAGTTGGGAGAGATTTAAGGAGATACTTAGGAAATATCCTTGTCCCGCCTAACCTATTTAGTTAGTTATTCAAACCTTTTATTCTAGATTAGTATGATATATTAGAGTAATCATAGATGTTATAGTTGGAGGATATTTAATGTCCAGGCCAATTGGGGAAGTATATAAATTAATAGAGAAAATGGCCACTAATAATTTCCAGTAGCATACTCAAAGGTATATATGAAGAGAATAGCTAGAGTTTATGAATCGGATGCATTATAAATTTTTACTACTCAAGTCATAGTAATTTCTAGGAAATTAGATAATTTAAAAGTTAGGGCAGGGGAAGATAGGTATGATAATTTTGTTAGAGATCCTAAAAATTTAAATGCTTTAATACTATATAATGCAGCACCGCTGTGCAACCATTTAAATTTTAAGCATCTATCATGACAGGAATGGGAATGTACGTTTGCAACATAATTTTATACAATTAGGAATCTAACTACATAATCAATATACTATACTTAAAAATTTCAGATTATATGGGTGTCTTCCTAGGTCGATTAATTATTAAAAATTGAATAACCTGAGCCTACAAAGAAACCTAAAAAACTAATTAGGAAGGTTGTGTAGAGACCACCACCATCTTTTCCTTAGAGTTTAATCAAACAAAATCTTGATAAATTGTTCTCAAAGTTCTTAGAAGTATTTAAATAATTTGAAAGTTCATGAAGGTTGTTAAACCTCTAGGAATAAGCCTGAGGGTAACCAAGAGGGGAGGGGGTGAATTGGTAATTTAAAAAATTCTTTAGGGAAAAAGAAATCATTTAAAAAAATTTTCATGCCCACTCACAATAATCGACACAACTGATGAGGAAGTAAGCAAATTTCACAATAACAAAATAAACCAGATTTTTGCACCACATATATAGTAGTAGAAAAATAAAGTATGGAAAATAATCAGAATGAACATCCCAGAATTTATAGTAGTTTTGTCAAATCTGACCTACATCCACACCCCGGAGGCCTCCTCTGAGTATTGCACTAAACCTCTATGTGTCTCTCTTTTAGCCCCCTCAGCTAGGTGGAGAAGCCATTAAAAAAATCTCTTCTACTATCCCGGTAAGGCAGAGTACCATAAATCTAGTTCACCCTCCTAATGAAGGTAAAGAACATGAATCCTTTTACTCCCTCTTGGAGTAGGTAAAGAACCTGAATCCTTTTACTTCCTCCTAGAGTAGGTAGAGAACCTGAATCCTTTTACTCCCTCCTGCAATAGGTGGAGAACCTGGATCTGATGCTGAAGAGTGTCTCCCCCAGAGCCACCCAGGAATCAAGAAAGTAACTTAAAGAAGATAATAGAAACCTTGCTTGGAGTAACCTTCGTGAATCCCTCATAACTGCACCGCACAAAGATCTCTCCCTTTTTTCTATCCCAATGCTCTCTCTCTCTCTCTTACTCCTCTAAGCTCTCACTTTAATCAACTCAACAGTAAAAGATTTTCTAATATGAGTACTAGAAAACCTTAAGTAGTGGGCTTAAAGAAAACCCTAATTTTTGAGAGATCCATCTTCTATTCATACAGTATGATACACGTATCGTAGAGTACTATTAGTAGATTTGTCCAGAAAGTTTGTGCATATGAGAAGTTCAGACTTTACAATATATCGTACAATATGATCATAAGATCATTCAGTATGAAGTATCTAAATTCCTTCTGTTCGTTTGGGATGACTTCTGGGATGGCCAATTTTGTATACTATCGATCATCCAGCATTGTGGACATTGTCCAGTATAATCAGTACAAAAATCATGGCCTTCATTTGGTATGATCTCTGGGATGACCAAAGTCATACCCTATCAATTGTATTGTACAAATAATATCATACAGTACGATTAACTGATCATAAGTTTCATGATTTGATTGCCTGATTTGGAGGGATTTTATTAAGAAAGATATTAATTAGGGCATACAGTATGAACAAAATCATATTGTATGATCAGTATGAAATACGTTTGTCTCTTAACCTCCAGTAGCTAGGGTTTTCACATAAAGAGAATATATCGTACAATACAAATTAAAGTTATATAGTACAAACCAAAGTCATACAGTATGATCCAAAGTCATAAAATATGATTTACTAAGAAAAAATCTCTCAAAACATTTTTCTCTCTCCCCCTGTATGTGTGCAAGGTTACTCATTAAAGATATCCACCAAATTACATGATACGACTCAAGAAAAAGAATACATAATAAATTAAAAATACAGACTATAACCTTAGTCTACCCAGCCTTGAGCTGATCAAAATTACAAGTGAATGGTGGGATGTTTTCCTAAAATGTTAGTACACACAAAATAAAATAGAATATCATAAAATTACGAGAAAGTAGTAACATACACAATAATATTTGTTATCATCAAAATCATGGTGCTTAGATCAGATTTGCAGCGTAATTAACCATTAATATACCCTTCTATGAAGCTTTAGAGCACTTGCCCACCTATGCAAAGTTTATGAAGGATATTTTAAATAAGAAAAGGAAGTTAGGAGAATTTGAAACGATTGCATTTACTGAAATTTTTGTGCTATATTTCAAAAGAGACCTCCTTATAAACTTAAAGATCCTGGTAGTTTTACCATTCTTTTAACTATCGGTGATAAATTATGTTGGAGAACTTTATATTATTTAGGATAAAGTATTAATCTCATGCCACTTTAAATCTTTAAAAGATTAGATTCAGGGGAGATTCAACCAACTTCTGTTACTCTTCAATTAGCTAATAGATCTTTCACTTACCAAAGGGGAGTAATAGAAGATGTTTTTTATTAAGGTTGATAAATTTATTTTCCTATTGATTTTATTGTGCTAGATATAGAAGAAGATAGAGAAATACCCTCATTTCAGGAAGACCTTTCTTAGAAACAAGAAAAGCCATAATTGATGTGCAGAAAGGTGAGATGACCATAAGGGTTAAAGACCAGGAGGTAACTATTGATGTGCTCAAATCAATAAAATTCACTTAAGAAAAAAAAGATATTTTTTTAGGGTTGATTTAGAAGATATTGTATTGGAGAGTGTGAAGAAAGAATTGTTAGAAGAAGATTTATTGGAAGAGGAAGAAGAAAAGAATAATGAGTTTTTAGGGAAATTCGTTTCAATAAATGGAGGTAATATAGGATTGTTTAATGAGAAGTGTGAACCTTTATAAACCACAATTTTTGGTAAAACTTTGAGATCATCCATTGAAGAAGCCCTTGACTTAGAGCTTAAGGTTTTACCATGTCATCTTAGTGTGCTTTCTTTGTAACAACTCTACTCTTCTTGTAATATTTTTTTCAAATTTAGAATTACTTCAAGAAAGTGAATTGATTAGGGTTATAAGTGATTTTGAAAGAGCTTTTGGGTGGACAATAGCTGACATTAAAGGAATTAGCCCATCAAATTTCAAGCATAGAATCTTAATGGAAGCTAATTCAGTATCAAAAGCTGATCCTCAAGGAATATTAACCCATCTATGAAAGATATTATAAAGAAATATATTCTTAAATGACTTGATGTTGGGATTATTTATCTCATTTCTGATAGTTCTTAGGTATGCCCTATTCATTGTGTTCCTAAAAATGGTGGTTTTATTATTATATCAAATGAACATAATAAACTTATTCCTACAAGAATTGTTACTGGGTGGAGGATTTTCACAGATAATTATAAATTAAATAAGTCCACTAAAAATGTTCTTTTTCTCTTCCCTTTTCTTGATCAAATGCTTGATAGGCTGGCAAGGCACTTATTTTATTAATTTCTAGATGGATATTCAAGGTATCACAAGATTCCTATTGCACCTGAGGAAAAAAAGAAAAGATTACCTTTTCTAATCCTTATGTAACTTTTGCTTTAGGAGAATGTCTTTTGGTTATTATAATGCCCTACTACTATTCAACACTACATGATATCAATTTTTTCTAACATAATCAATCAGTAAATAAAAATTATCGTGGATGACTTTTCTATATTTGGCACTACATTTTAATCTTTTCTTGATCATTTAACTTTTGTTTAGAAAAGATGTATAGAAATAAATTTAGTGTTAAATTTGGAGAAGTGTCAATTTATGGTGACTGAAGGAATTATCTTAGAACATGAAATTTCTAAGCAAGGATTGGAAGTATAGATTCCAAAAATTCAGGTGATATAAAAATTGCCTACCTCTATTTTAGTTAAAGGAATTAGAAGTTTCCTTGGTCAAGCAAGATTTTATAGGAGATTCATTAAAGACTTTTCTAAAATTCTAATCCTTTATGTCATTTAGTTGACAAGGTTATTCCTTTTCTATTTAATTCTACATGTCTTGAATATTTTAATACTTTAAAACAATATTTGATTTCTGCTCCAGCTATAATTACTCTTGATTTGTCAATTCCTTTTGTAGTTATGTGTGATGCTAGAGACATTATAGCAACTGTTTGGAGAGGAAATGGTTCAAATTATAAATCAAGTTCATATCCACTTTTAATTGGATGAAAACCATGAAAAGCTAGTTAAAGCGAAGATAGGTAAATTAATAACTTTAGTGATCTTAGAAATTTGATTTCAAAATTCCCTATAAAGTGAAAATGATAAGTGGATTACGAAGTTAAACTAAATCCAAGGATTTGTTTTGTCTAGTGGAGATTATTTAAAGATGGTCTTCCTATAAGAAAATGGCTCATCTATAGGAGAATTGAAGACTATAATTGTTTTCTAAGATGATTCAAACAATTTGAAGACACCCTTCATATAGTAACAACTTGTTCCAAAGTTAAAGAGGTAATTGATTGTCTTAATCAATGGGGAGTAAGATTATCAATATTCCACTCAATAGAATATCTATTAGAATATTTGAAAATTTTACCATAAGATAATCTTCTGATGGTGAAATTATATTACTCTACTGTATAATATTCCTGGCAAATAAGAAATGACTACAAATATGGGAAACCTGCATGGCCTGCAATAGTTATTGCAGCTCATGTCCTGTCAAATTTTTTAAAATGATAAATTAATCCAATTAAGGATATCTGGGATGCTAATCAGCTTTATGAATAGGAATATTTCTTTGGCATCCCCCACCTCCGAATTGGATAAAGGTAAATGTTAATGCTTCACTTAAAAACTCAAAATTTGTCGTTATAAGGGGAGTGATAAGAGGCCATAAAGGAAGATGTGGGCTCTGAAAATTCAACCCCAACCACTCCGTGCTTTTTTTTGGGGAGTTTTAACAGATTAAGTTCTCAGGGTAAATTTTGGGAAGGCAGATTGGGTTTGTAGATAAGGCACTACCTAGAGATTTTGCCCTCATTTTTTGAGGACTTTATGATCTGAGTTCTGGTTGCCTATAGACACAAGCCCCTATAGTTAATTACCCCTTCCGATAAGAAGAGAGAACTTTCGATTAACACTAGTCATCAATCAGATATACAGAGATGCATATTATCTAGCGTATAGTAGCAGCATGGGTTGAAGTTTTGGAAGATTGGAAGATTTAATTTTTAAAATTTGAAATTTCACCATTTTACACTTAAAGCGGATGGTGGGGGAATGGATGATGGGCCCGATCAAGATCCCATGATTCCATCATCCCGGGCCATCATGATCCTTGTTTTACTTTGTTAGAGGAGGTAGTCGACCCAACATAATAGAAGGATCCTTGTCAGCAGCCATGGATTGCTTCATCCAAGGGTACCTTCTAGACATGAGGTGAATGTTTATCTAAGGGGAGAGATTTGAATCCACCTTAGCTAACAAAGGGCTTTGTGCCCTATTAATTATATCCTATTGATTCAGGTCTCAAGTATTTAGTGCCATTGGGGAGCATACGGGTTCTAGCCATGATCGTAATTTAGAGGTGTCATTTTGTGGCAAACAACCCAGTTTAGAGGGCCTCGGTCAATACCGTTTATCCCGTAGTGCCATTTGTGGCAAAACTATCGGTTACAGGACACATACCATGAGCTTGCTAGAAAGAGATTATTTCAGAATGAATCTCAATAATATTCTCTAATAGATATTAGCTCTTTATGAGCTGATGTATTTTTCAATTTATCTACCTCGGCAAACTGTTGCGGAGGGTGGATGTATTCACTTTAAACTTTTAATGGTTAATTTCAATTTTTAAATATTTGGATTTTGGGATTTTTGGATTTTGGGTTTTGTATTGGGTATTCAGGTGAAACTTAGGATACTTAGAATTGACCCTTCCGAATGAGATCTATGTTCAACACGACCATCATTGGGGTGACTATAGGCATTTGGGGATTTCAATGATTGGACCTTATCGACTCTTTCTACTGGTCGACAAAGGATCTAGTCCATCATAAGTTTTTCATTTTTGTTGATGAATTTATCTTGTTATAGACCTTGAAAGGCTCATATGAACGTATAAAACAGATATTTCGATCGGCACCTTGACCGTATATCTATTTGATTAGTTTGATGTGTGTCGACTCTTATCTATCCACATAAAAGGATCGGGCTCGAACTTGGGTTCATTTATTGACCCATGCAGCATCCCTAGATGTTACTTGTGTACCCATAACATGCTCGTCAGGGCCCATGCGGGTGTAAGATTGCACGTGCATTTTTTTTGTGTTTGTGTATATAAATTGTAGTGTATGTGTGGGGGAATTTTTAGAAACATTAAGCTTTGATCAACTGTACGAATGATCATCATCTGGGTGTGCCCGAATGCTCTATATCAAATCTTGTAGATGCCTTCTTTCTGCTTATTAGTGTTACAGATTTAGTGGCGTGGCATCGTACTGTGGTTATTTTCCTGGTTCATATAGGTAGATTGTTGTGCACTGCTTGTTTCTTTCTATAGGTAGCTTGTTGTGCACTAACGAATCTCTTGCTTCAGCTCGTAGGAGCTTGCATTTGTTAAAGGTCTTCTATATTTACTTAAAGACATGATAGGTCTCCTAAGGCTGTTCATAATCATCTATATTTTCCATGTATCATCTGCTTCTACTGGTAGAGGATTGGTATATTTGACTGATATTGGACAACTGTTGGCTATGGAGGTGCTACAATATCTTTGCTCAAACAACTTGTAGGAACTTTTAAAGTGCTGTAGACATGTTATTTTTGCCTGTATGAGGATCAACGTATTTGACTATCATTATATGATTGTTGAATACGATGGTGCTGTAGAAACTCGTAAGTGCCTCGCATACATATATTGTTAGTATACTGCCTTTGACTACATAAGACATATTGTATGTACATCTGCATCTTACTTGTGATGTTTATAACGGATCTTCTATAGTGACCCATGGGAGTTTTTATTTGATGTATATCATCTTTCCTTGCGTGTAGTGAATTGATATATTCACTTGCATATCTTTCTTCACTAGTTGCAAATGACATGTTAAATGTGAAATGGGTCTCCAGCAATATCCTGCAGATATTTGTGTTTGTTATGCATTATTTGCTTCATCTCATATATTGGTGCTGAATGCAGTGTGTCATAGTATTTATTATACATTAAATCATTCTGCTTGTAGGGGATTGATGTGTTTTCTTGGAGTTGAATCATTGTTGATGATAGAGATGTTATTGCGCTCCTTCATCCCTACCCCTTGACAAATTTGTTGTTTCCAAGTTGTGATTGCAAGAGTTTGGCATGTCGACTTTGAGGTTCGTGTTCGAAGACTTGTTCATTACAAGTTTCTTGATTCATGATTGCAAACAGTTCACATTCATTAAATGCTTCTTTTCATCTGTGTATGCAACATATACATCTTTCACAAGTTAATCAGCATCAGTAGTAAGCTTGATATTTTGTCCACATCCTTCTTGCATTTGTTTGCAGGTTGCAGTATGAGCTCTTCATCAGCTCATTAATACTCACTTGTGCATTAGAATTATTTCAAATCAATCAATTGTCTGATCTTTCATTATCATTTGTGAATGAGCGGTGCTTGCAAGTTCCTCATTTACCACAAGTTCTGTATTCATTTGTATTTGATTCACACAAGTTTGAACATTTGAGTATAATTCCCTGCTTATGGTTCAAGTTCGACTTTAGATCGCCATCATTCAATGTCGAGTCCCCTGTATTCAATTAAGTTCAAATCAATTCCATGCTCTTATTAAATCAAGTTCATGTTCATATTCCCTATCATCATGACTTTGGTTCTCTACAACTTGCTCATTCGAGTCCAAGTTCACAAGTCCTTGCACATTCCGTTGTAATTTAATTTCCAAGCTCGAGCTCTTTATGCATATTGATGCCCAATCGAATAATTTAGAATTTTAATTGACATTTGGATTTTCATGTTTGATTGAGCATTTAATAATTCAAAATTTAGTTTTGTGTTTAGATTGTTCAAGTCATGGTCCACTTAAGGTTCAAATCAACTTCAAGTTTGAGCTCATTAGATTCAAGTATTTTATTAATCATTTGCTTTGTATTCAGATACAAGTCCAAGTCCAAGTCCAAGTCCCCTGTTCACCAGAATATTCGGCAGCCTCTCGGCGTTTCCCCCGTTTAGGGGAAACTATGCGAAAATGGGCCTCCCGCCACGCTAGAGAAAAGTGTGTACGGTCGGCATCGGATGACTCCGTGGCCGTAAAATCGTCAATCTCACCACGCCAGAGAAAGGCGTGTATGAGTCTTCGGTACCTTTTTTAAAATGAGCAGTTTTTATAATTGTCCCCACCACGCTAGAGAAAAGTATGTACAGGGCTTACCCGCCTTGCTGTAGGCATCGCATCGTGTTCCCATCCCACCAGGCCAGAGTAAAGCGTATATAGGCAGTTTTTTAATTTGACACAAACGTCGAATGTGGGGTTTTTAGTTTAGGAATTTATACCTGTGCGATGATGGTTGGGCGAGAGAAAGATTAAAATTATAAAAATTGCACAAAGATCTTTCTCCCTATATATTTTTTTATATTTCCTTTTTTCATTTTTTCTCCTTTTTTACATTTTTTCTTTTTTTATTTTTTAAACTTTTCTCTCTTTAGTAAAAAAAATAAAATACATAATTATAATTATAATGATAACTATAATTTTAATTACAATAATGATTTATTATTATTATAATTAATAATAATAACTTACTATTAATTATACTTATAATAAAGGGTATAACAAGTATCAACTACAATAGCAATTGACTAACACTAATCAACATAAATTAAAATGAAATGATAGTAGTTTTACCCATTGTCTAGGTTGAGTTGGGATCGAGTCAACAGAAGCTGAAGTTCGGCTATGGCTGGGTCGGGATGAAGATTTCGGCTTCAATAGGGAAGGAGATGGACAGAACTCGGTGTCTTGGAGAATGGAAGCTTCAAAACGGTCTAGGGCATGGTCGGACGAGTGTAGGTGTGAGGGCTTCTGTGCAAGATTTTAGCAGGTATGTCCATTTTTTTATTTTGATTTCCTTTGGCTTTATTTCAGAGGTCAACAGAAGATTCCTTTTAGCTTTTGGAAGACAGCTAAAGCAATGGGACATTTCACAATTGGAAGTGATGGCAGTCCTTGCTATTAAAGATATCATCCAATATCGGATGATGGAAATGAATTGCATCTAGATTGAAGGTGATAATGTAAATGTGATACAATTGATGTAGAATTCTATAGACAACATTAAATGGGGCTCGAGGGGCTAGTTGAATCCTGATATTTCTTTTCATAAAGATTTTAAGACTTTAAATTTTCACTATGTTTTCAAAAATTAATAAGATAGCTGATTTTTGTGCTCCTTATGCTAGGTTAGGTAATTTCGTATGGGATGACATGTTAGATAATAATTTTCCACCAATACCTTTTTCTTTGTTGAAGGTTTAATGTGATAGGCTAGCTATCACCTTGAGTTGTACTTCCTTTTTATGAATAAATTCTATATGTAGTTTCATAAAAAAAATGGTTTAGAGAAAATGAGGCCAAGAAAAAAGGAATTGAAAATTAAGGAATAGAGAGAAAAACTTCTATTTGAATTTGAATTTTGGGCGTGCATTATTTTAGTTTTGGGGGGGGGGGGGGGGGGGGATAAGGTGGCATCTGTCCTGAATTATGACGGAGGTGTTCTGGGAGGAGGCAGAGATTTTATGGGCAGAGCTTCTCGGGGTTGGGTTTGTATAGGTGTGGAGGTTGGTTATGGGGTCAAGGCTAGTGCTACGGTGGTTTAGTTTCTAAAAAAAGGGAAGCAAATAGCTTATGAAGAACCCTTTTATGAGGGGTTTTATGGAGGATTGTATTCTAAGGTTCTCTATGTTAGCACACTATGGCATCATGTGCCCACTACTCTCTGCCACCTGACAAAAGCATGTGTCACCATCTTCCAGAAACTTCATCCCAACGGCTTATCTCCCTCTATATATGTAAATGAAAAGTAATATAAAATTTATCTAATTTTCACTAAGCTCAATGAATGGAAGTTAGAACTGTCTCTACTTCTTCTGATAATGCTGCTGTATACTTAGCTTCTTCCTTAGTACAAATTCTCTCGTGGAAATAGAGCCCTAAGGCTCACAGCCACGCCCTGTAATGTTTGAATGCGAAGCCACCAGCGCTCAGTCAACCTCTTCCCCGTCAACGTTAATGGCGGAGTTCACCATCCCATCCCCTCTTAAATTTTTAATGTCCAACATCAAGCAAATTGTTACCATTCAACTCAACAACGAGAACTATGCTATCCGGCAGTTGCAAACCCTCAAACTCTTCTCCACAAATAGATTCGAAGGATATGTCACCGGAGCTAAGCAGCAGCCACTTGAATCCAACCCAGATCATCATCTCTGGAAGCTTGTAGACAAAAACCTTATCTCCGCGCTCTTCTCAACTATCTTCCCCACCATACTACCCTACATTCTAACCTTGTCCTCAGCTTCAGAGATCTGGAAAACCTTGGAGAACAGACTCCAACCCACCAACCGCTCCTGAGTGATACAACTCAAAAATGCCCTGCACAATGTTACTATGGGTGACAGCTCAATGCAGGCATATCTAGCTCAGATCAAAGGCCTCGTCGACAATGTTGCAGCAGCTAGATCCAAAGTAGAAATCGAAGATATCATCCATTACATTCTCAATGGACTTCCAGCTGCATACAACTCGTTTGCCACATCGATTAGTGTTGCAAATTTGGTTTTGATGATGACAAACATGTTTCCAGGGTGTTTTGCTTGGCTAATCTGTTTCAGGCACAAAAGACCACAAGCCACTCAAGCCAACTTAAGATCGGGTCCAAGTGTGTCCAATGTACTGTTTTTCATTTTATTGAGTCAATTGTAACGTAACTGATCTCCTAGCTAAGTAACCTTGCACACACACACTCAGGGGGAGAGCTTGAGTGAATTAGAGTTTCTGTTCAGTTTTTGTTCAGATCGTCCTGGACGATATTCACATCGTCTTGGACGATCAGGTAAAAACAAAAACCCTAATTAGGGCGACTAAGTTAAGAGGGTATGATTAAGCAGATCGTCCTGGATGATCTTTGGATCGTACGGGACGATATGCTCAAATCAGAAATTCTCAGCCGCTAGATCAAGTTAGGCAAGTTTTTATTTTTAGTTATTTGGTCTGATCGTCCTGGATGATACGAGTATCGTCCTGGACGATTCAGTACAATCATGCCTAATTTAATCTGGTAATTAAGGAAAGCAATTTATTTTTGATTGATACGATCATATCGAACGGGACGATATCCCTATCGTCCTGGACGATCAAGTCATTTTTTGGTCGCCCAGCACAAATTTCTTTGGACGACCCGAACTGTCTTCTGGACGATATTCCTTGATTTGCACTAATCGTCCTGGACGATCGCAGGATCGTACGGGATGATATGAACAATTTTTTCTACTAATCTTCCAGAAGAGCTAGATCGTCCAGGCTGAAACTGCTAAATTTGAACTGATCGTACAGGATGATCTATCGATCGTCCTGGACGATCTTGGCCGACCAGTTGAGATTTAGGGCAAATTTTAAGCCCTCCTATAAATGAACTTTTTCTTGAAATAAGAAAAATCTTTTACCACCTTCCTTCCCTGAGAAACCCTAGAGAGAGAGTTGGGAGAGAGAGAGAAGATCTTGTGAGGGGGAGTTAGTGAGGGATTCACTAAGGTTTCTCCAAGCAAGGATCAGAGTCGTCTTCTCCGCTCGTCATCTTTCGTCTAGTCGGTGTTCGTCATGGGAGGATCGTTCGCAAGAAGATCCAGGGTTCTCTGCCCGCTTCCGGTGGAAGCAAAAGGAGTTCGAAGGTTTTCTGCCTGCTTCATGAGGAAGCAAAAGGAGGTCGGGTTCTCTGCCTCACCGTGTGGTGAAAAGGAGGTGTTTGTACAGGCTTCTCCGCCTTGCTGTAGGAGCAAAAGGAGAGACACTTTTTGTTTAGTGCAATACCCTGAGGGGAGGCTCCAGGGAGTGGACGTAGGTCAAGTTGACCGAACCACTATAAAATATGATTTGCTTTTCTGATTCAGTTTTGCACTTTACTTTTCCGATATTAACTACTTGGGTGAATATCTGTAATTGATCTTTTCGTTCTTGTTTACTTGTTTCCGCTGCTGAGTATCGAAAAGATTTTCATTGTTATCGTAAAATTTTTAAATAACCAATTCACCCCCCCCCCCCCCTCTTGGTTAGCCTCGGGACTAGTTCACTAGGGCTTAACAACCCTTTCGAACTTTCAAGTGGTATCAGAGCGGGATTCAAAATTTAGGTTTAAAAAACTTTTGAATTTGATCCATGGCTAACTGTAACAATCGTAATACTGCTGAAGGTTATTCTATTACAAGACCACCGTTGTTTGACAATATTCATTTTGATTTTTGAAAAACACGCATGTCTACTTTTCTGCAATCTATTGATTATCGCATGTGGATGTTAGTTAAGGACAGATACGAACCACCTTTTAGATTGATTAATAATGTGAAAACTGAATTGCCTTTTGCTGATTGGACGTTTGATGATCGTGATTTAGCACGATTAAATGCAAAATGCTTGAACTATTTCTTTTGTGCTTTAAAATCTGAAGACTATATGCGTGTTTCTACTTGTACAACGGGAAAAGAAATATGGGATAAATTATGTATAATATACGAAGGTACAACTGAAGTCAAACAGTCTAGGTTAAACATCTTGTTACATGATTATAAACTTTTTTGCATGAAACCTAGTGAGACTATTTCAGAAATGTACACAATGTTCACTCAGATTGTTACCTCTTTGCATGCTTTAGGGAGAGAACTTACTAACTACGAAAGAGTGAACAAAATTCTTAGATGTTTGCCTGCTTCTTATGATGCTAAGATTACTGCTATCAATGAATCTAAAGATTTAAATACTTACTCTATTGACAGCTTACTTGGATCACTCATTTCTTACGAGCAAGGGGTGAACCAAAGGCAACTTGATGCAGGTGAACGCAAGAAAGAGAAGACAGTGGCACTAAAGGCCAAAGATTCAGATACTAGCACTTTCGGGTCTGATTGCGATGATGTTGCCTTAATCACAAGGCAATTCAAAAGCTTTCTAAGGAAGAAGCATAAGAACTATCAGAAGTGGAACAAGGGTAAGTCCAGTAAAAATTTTAAGTGTTCATCTGAATCTATTTGTTTTGAATGCAGGAAGCCTGGACACATTAAGGCTGATTGTCCTACACTTAAAGCTCACCCAAGCAAGGAGAAGGGTGAGGAGAAACCAAAGTTCAAAAAGGACAAGAAGCGGATTCAGAAGGCGTTCTGGGCAGACTCTACATCCGACTCTTCTGAGACTGAAGCTGAAGAGGAGGAAACAAACTTGTGTCTGATGGCTGATGATCACCCTGGTCAGTCAGACCAGGAAGAGGTATGTGAGCTTACTTACGATCAATTATTTGAAGTTTCTGAAAGAATTCATACATCTTATAGGAAGCTTAAGAAAACTCATGCTAGTTTAAAATTAGATTATTTGACTTTACAAAAAGAGCATGATTCTGTAGTTAAAGATCATTCCACACTTGATTCCAATCACATGTCTTTGCTTGATGAATTCGATGATTTGAACAAAAAATATTTTGATTTAACTGTTGAGCATGATTTGTTAAAAACATCGCATGTTGAATTAGAAGTTGCTTTTAAGAAAGTGCATGATATGGCATGTGATTTAGAAAGTAATGAAAGTGCCAGAACCTTTGAAATTGCAAGTTTAAATAAACATATTGAGTTTTTGAAAGTGAAAATCAGTGCTTTTGAAAAGAACAAAACACCGCCTACTTTTGAACAGTTTTATGCACCGCCACCTTTTGAAAAATCTGTTGCAAGTTCATCAAAGCATGTTTCATATACATCTAGGAAGAGGCATTATCACCCACGTAGATTAGTTAACCCTTTCCCTGGTGTTAGATAATTTTCATGTGGCATGTTAGGGCACATTTCCCACACCTGCACTATTCACCGTAGTACACATTGGGTGTGGAAACCCGAACTGCTTGTTTCACAGCACAGCACGCATGCATTGTATTCTTCTTTTCATAAGAAGGAACCCAAACCTGTTTGGGTTCCTAAGACTGACATTTGATATTTTTGTAGGTGTGCTCTCACACAAGACCTCATGAGAGCATGTGGGACCTGGACAGCAGATGTTCTAGACATATGACTGGAGATGCAAATTTGTTCATTTCGCTGGAGGCCAGAGCTGGAGGCAAGGTTACACTTGGAGATAACACCACCAGGAAGGTGGTTGGCTCAGGTATAATTGGTGATTCAAAGAATTTTATGATTGATAATGTTTTGCTTGTAGATGGACTGAAACACAACTTGCTGAGCATTAGTCAACTCTGTGACAAGGGATACAACATCAAATTCCTGCCCACTGGCTGCATTTTAAGCTTAAATGATGAAGTTGTTTTGCAGGGGCAAAGGATCAACAACGTCTACAAGCTGGATATAAGTTGCATTAAATCTGATAATTCAATTTGCTTAAAAATTGCTGCTAATGAGTCTTGGTTATGGCATAGGAGATTGTGTCATGCCAGTATGAAAACCCTTAGGAGAGTCACCCAAAAGGACTTAGTTAGAGGTGTGCCCAAGCTTAAGTTCACTAAGGATCACCTGTGTGATGCCTGTTAGTTGGGGAAGCAAGTCCAGTCCTCTTTTCACTCTGTTAAGGACATTAGCACCTCTAAACCTCTAGAAGTTCTTCACATGGACCTCTTTGGACCCATTAGCATTGCCAGCTTAGGGGGGAGAGTCTATGGGTTTGTGATTGTACATGATTATTCGAGGTTCACTTGGGTTAAGTTTTTGTCACATAAATCTGAGTCATTTGATGAGTTTAGAACTTTCTCTACTTGGATTTAGAAGAAGTTAGGATGTGAGATTATTACCATCCATAGTGATCACGGAGGGGAGTTTGAAAATGAAAGGTTTGGAAGTTATTGTGAGGATCATAGGATTAGTCACAATTTTTCAGCTCCTAGGACCCCTCAGCAAAACGGGGTAGCTTAAAGGAAGAACAGGACCTTAGTGGAAGCCGCTAGAGCCATGCTTGCCGAGTATTCACTTCCAAAATACTTTTGGGCTGAAGAGGTGAATACTGCCTGTTATGTGCTGAATAGGGTGAATGTGAGAGTCAAACTGAGCAAGACACCTTATGAGATCATTAAGGGTAGAACTTCAAATCTGTCCCACCTCCATGTCTTTAGCTGTAAGGTTTTCATTCTGAACAACGGGAAATCACCCTTAGGAAAATTTGACCCCAAATCTGATGAAAGAGTGTTCTTAGGATATTCAAGTGTGGGGAAATCCTTTAGGGTGTTTAATTGGAGGACTTTGGTGGTGGAAGAAATAACCCATGTAATGTTTGATGAATCTGATCCTAAGGAGTCTAGATCTGAAGTAGAAGATAAAGAGATTGTTGAGGTTACCCAAGGAGTTGGAAATACAAATTTGGAGGAAAGGGTAGAACCTCAAATCACGTTGCCTAGAGATTGGAGATATTCTTCGAGTCATCCTAAAGAACTGATCTTAGGAGACCCTTCTGAAGGTGTTAGGACTAGGCATAGACTTAGGAAGGAAGTAAACCATTCTGCCTTTATCTCAATGACTGAACCCACCAACATCAATCAAGCCTTGTCGGATGAGTTTTGGATTTTAGCTATGCAGGAAGAATTGAATCAATTTGTAAGGAATGATGTTTTGGAGTTAGTAGAAAGTCCTAAAAATCAAAGTATTGTGGGAACCAAGTGGGTCTTTAAGAATAAGATAAATGACTCTGGTGTGGTGGTGAGAAATAAGACAAGATTGGTGGCTAAGGGGTATAATCATATAGAAGGGATTGATTTTGAGAAGACTTTTGCCCCTGTAGCTAGATTGGAAGCCATTAGAGTGCTACTAGCCTTTGCTTGTTATAAGGGATTTAAGCTGTTTCAAATGGATGTCAAGAGTGCCTTTTTAAATGGGGTAATTAAAGAAGATGTTTTTGTAGAACAACCCCCAGGTTGTGAGAGTTCCCAATATCCATGTCATGTCTATAAATTAAAAAAGGCCTTATATGAATTGAAACAGGCACCCAGAGCTTGGTATGAGAGGCTCAGCACATTCCTGTTAGAAAGAGAGTTTGTTAAGGGGAGCGTAGACACCACCTTTTTTCTGAGGAGATTAGGAGATGACTTACTCATTATCCAGATCTATGTTGATGATACAATTTTTGGATCTTCTGATAAATATTTATGTGATGAGTTTTCTAAAATAATGAGTAAGGAGTTTGAGATGAGTATGATGGGAGAATTGTCCTACTTTTTGGGTTTAGCATAAGGCAAACGGATGATGGAACCTTTCTCAATCAATCAAAATGCACTAAGGACATTTTAAAGAAATATGAAATGGACAAAGCCAAGCCATTCAATACTCCCATGCCCTCCTCAATTCAGTTAGATAAGGAATCAAGTGGAAAATCTGTTGATCAGAAGAAGTATAGAGGGATAATAGGATCACTACTTTACCTGATTGCTAGCCGACCTGATATCATGTTTAGTGTCTGTCTTTGTGCTCGGTTTCAGGCTGATCCCAAAGAGTCCCACCTGACTGCTGTTAAGAGAATTCTTAGATATCTTTTAGGGACCCCAAACCTAGGAATCTGGTACCCTAGGCACAGCACCTCTTTTGAGATCATTGGATATTCTGATTCTGACTTTGCGGGGTGTAGGGTGGATAGAAAGAGCACTTCTGGGACTTGTAAGTTCATAGGACAATCGTTAGTCTTCTGGTCCAGTAGAAAATAGAACTCAGTTGCACTTTCCACTGCTGAAGCTGAGTACATTGCCTTAGGGAGTTGTGTGGCCCAAGTTCTTTGGTTGAAGCAACAAGTCTTGGATTTAGGGGTACCTGTTGGCACAATTTCTATTCTGTGTGATAATACTAGTGTCATCTGTATCTCTAAGAATCCAATCCAACATTCTAGGGCCAAACACATTGATATAAGGCATCACTTCATTAGGGACCATGTTACAAAAGGGGACATTGAGCTACATCATGTAGCAACTGAAAATCAGCTGGCTGACATTTTCACTAAACCACTGGCCTTTGACTCATTCAGCATTTTGAGAACCAGATTAGGAGTGATTGATATAAATACTTGATTCTAATGACTGCTGATTTCTGATTGTTCGGATTGGTATTATGTTTTCCGTTAGTTAGTTTTTTTGTTTTTATTACTTGCTTTCAGTTGATTTTATTTCCTCTGCTAATTTCTATTTTAGCTTTACTGTTAGTTTGATTTGAGTATTTACTTTGCTGTGATTTTCTACCTGTTTTTATTCACTGGTTCATATCTTGCACTTACTATTTTATGCTTTTCAAAATTTGATCACCGCTCACTACTTCTGATAATCTGAATTTTTGACTGGGAGTTTTTACCTTGTTTTGGTTTAGAAGCTGGTAAGCAGTGATTGATTTCACTGAATCTTTTAAAGTGAAGAAACATTGATGATTGTTTATCTTCCTCTAACTCTTTTACTGGTGTATAGTTTCTTTTGGATAAAAATCCTCTTCAAAATTAAAATGTTACTTTTTGTAATAGAGATTATTTTATCTTCCTACAGTAATCTGCCTCATATCAATAGTATTTTTCAAAGTCTTGAGTCATTAGTTTGATTTTCTAAACCAAGTGATTGCATTTATCATATGCTATATGGCTTTTATTTTGTGAATCGTTCTTCCTTTCTGTGGAGAGTCATCTCCTATGTCTGGAAGATAATCTCACAGCTGAGACTCTTTAATGATTATGAAAAGGAGAAAGCTTATAAAAGATGCGCAGTGTGCCACATAATTTGAAAAAGAGGCATAAAATGAGCCCAAAACTGAAAAGATGCGAAATTGTCAAATTGGATACACAAAGTGTATCAAAAATCAAAAGATGCGCAAAGCGCCAACCAATTTGAAAAAGAGGCATAAAATGAGCCCAAACCAAGCTTTCCTCCTTTTCAGATTGTTAAATGTCTTAGAAAAATCCGTGCGCCACTTAATATTTTCAACAGCTTGAGTTTGAAAATCCTTATTTCTAATTTTTTACTTTGTAACACTATTATATCAGATATTTTTCTGAAACGAGGCTTGAAAGGATCTCTTTTCAAATCTAATGTATTTTCTTCTTAATCAGATTTTTGTTTTGAAAGAGGTTTGCATCGATAAGGTGCCCGGGGTCAGAGTTACGAAAGTTAATTTTTTCAACCTTTTTCTGGATTTCAGCGCTGTCAATCGTCTTCTTATTGGTTTTTTAATCTAAAATCAAGGAAAAATTCTGATTTACTCGAGCATCTTGATAAAAAAAACTTAGTTTTTCTGTGTTTTTGCTGTGAGTTTTATTCATTTTTTGTTTATTTTGATTTCATGGTTGTGTTTTTGGGATCCTGATCGATCATCTTCATCATCCAATTTTTTTTTTATTTTCTTCACATCGTCCTGGACGATCCCTTTCGTCCTGGACGATCCAAATATCTTCCTAGATGATTCATTCAAAATCATCCCCACACTGCTCCTGCTGCTGAAAAATTCCAATTATTGGTGATCGTCCTGGACGATCCTTACATCGTCCTAGACGATATGATCCATATCTTCCTGATCTGATCAAACGGCTGACATTGCACCAATTATTGTCCATCATCCTGGATGATCCACCTCATCGTCCCGGACGATCCATGTGTCAGCCGCTGGATGATTGGAATTCGGCCCGTCCGACATATTTATTGCATATCGTCCCGGACGATCCACCTAATCGTCTTGGACGATACTTTTTGTCAACGGTCGTCCAGCCTAACTCCTCAGGATGATCGCCTGTATCTAATCGTCCTGGACGATATCTGATCGTCCTGGACGATCGGATCGCCTTTTTGACCAATCATCCAGGATGTCATAAATGACCATATCGTCCCGGACGATGTCGTGATCGTACGGGACGATCAGGCCGTTTTCTATATAAACAGCAGTTTTCTTCAGATTTTTCCACACCGTTTTTCTTCCACTCTCCTTCTACTTCCTTACACTTTGGATTCCTAATGGCTGGTGGCAAAAGGTCTCGTCAAAAGGTGCCAGTTCCTCCCGGGGACCGGTTGATCCTCGCTTCCCCAATGCAGTCGATCAGGCTGCCTACGAGCGATACTGTGAAGGGGGGATCACACCATCGAAAATCGTAAATCTCCGCACTCTCACTTATCCTGTCCTTGACCTCTTCACACACACCTCCCTCACCTTCATCATGACTCTCGCATTTCCCTTTAGTTCTGAACTTCTCCGCATTTTCTTTGCAAACTTGCGGATTTTGGCTGATTATTCCACTCTCCATTCTTATGTAAATCAGCGCCCCATCAAACTTACTTATCAGGACTTTCACAACATTCTCCAACTGTCCGTCACAAGAGACAAACTCCACACCCTTATCACCAACCCAGACTATGATTGGAATGTTGCCAATCATTTCCTTCGCAATACCAATGCCCCTTATCATGACAATGCCTGCTCCACACTTCTTAAGGACGCCCGGACTATTCAGTATGTTCTTCGTTCCTCCGTCATTCCAAAGGCGGGGGATCGGATTCACATCACCCCACTCCTGCCCTTGACCACCTACTACATCCTGGCCAATAGGGAATTCAATGCCACAGACCTTATTATCCGGTATCTCGAGCACCTCACAACCATTCGGGATCCAGGTCATCGCCGTCGTCCAAATCTAGCCTTAGGACACATCGTTGCCTATGCCCTCGAAACAAAATATGACCTGCAATATCCCGCAGCTCCAGATGTTCCTCCTTCCTTCCTCACCAACAATGCCTTCCATGTCCTACACAGCATACAACTACATCCGGAGCCCACCCCAGATGTTGAGGAAGAGGAGGAAGAGGCCATTCCAGTTCCTACTGCACCAGAGGCACCTGCTCCCCTTCGCATTGCCTCTCCCTTTGACCACCTGGTGCAGCGTTTCGATCAGTGGGAGGCCAGATTTGACTCCTACGTCGTTGCCCAGGAGCAGCGGCGCACCGAGGACATCCAGCGCTTCACTGACTTTGCTGTGTAGCAGCAACTTCAGCATGACCAGGACATCGCCTGGATTGGAGCCCACTTTCAGGCCATTCACCATTACTTCAACCCTCCACCGCCACCTCCTTCTTCCGATCAAGATCCGCCTTAGTTTTAGTTTCCTGTTTTGTAGTTGTTCTCTCTTATGTTTTGTACTTGTATTTCCGTTTTCTATTTTACCCTCCTCCTTTTTGTGATGTCAAAAGGGGGAGTCAGTTGTAGTCATTTCAGTTTTTGTTATGTGTTATATTTTCTGTATTAGTTTGATTATTAAATGAAAATTTGAAAAAAATATTTGTTTTTGGATCTCCTGTTTAGTTTTATTTTCAAACTACTGTACAAATAATTGCCATCATCAAAAAGGGGGAGATTGTTGCAAATTTGGTTTTGATGATGAAAAACATGTTTCTAGTGTGTTTTGCTTGGCTAATCTGTTTTAGGCACAAAAGACCACGAGCCACACAAGCTAACTCTAGATCGGGTCCAAGTGTGTCCAATGAACTATTTTTCATTTTATTGAGTCAATTGTAATGTAACTGATCCCCTAGCTAAGTAACCTTGCACACACACACTCAGGGGGAGAGCTTGAGTGAATTAGAGTTTCTGTTCAGTTTTTATTCAGATTGTCCTGGACGATACTCACATCATCCTGGACGATCAGGTAAAAACAGAAATCCTAATTAGGGCGACTAAGTTAAGAGGGTCTGATTAAGCAGATCATCCTGGACGATCTTTGGATCGTACGGGACGATATGCTCAAATTAGAAATTCTCAACCGCCAGATCAAGTTAGGCAAGTTTTTATTTTTAGTTATTTGGTCTGATCGTCCTGGACGATACGTGTATCGTCCTGGACAATTTAGTACAATCATGCCTAATTTAATCTGGTAATTAAGGAAAGAAATTTATTTTTGATTGATACGATCATATCGTACGAAACGATATCCCTATCGTCCTAGACGATCAAGTCATTTTTTGGTCGTCCAGCACAGATTTCTCTGGACGACCCGAACTATCTTCTGGACGATATTCCTCGATTTGCACTAATCGTCCCAGACGATCGCAGGATCGTACGAGATGATATGAACAATTTTTTCTACTGATCGTCTAGAAGAGCCAGATCGTCCAGGCTGAAACAGCTGAATTTGAACTTATCGTACAGGACGATCTTGGCCGACCAATTGAGATTTATTAGGGCAAATTTTAAGCCCTCCTATAAAAGAACTTTTTCTTGAAACAAAAAAAATCTTTTGCCACCTTCCTTCCCTGAGAAACTCTAGAGAGAGAGTTGGGAGAGAGAGAGAAGATCTTGTGAGGGGGAGTTAGTGAGGGATTCACTAAGGTTGCTCTAAGCATGGATCAGAGTCGTCTTCTCCGCTCGTCGTCTTTCGTCTAGTCGGTGTTCGTTGTGGGAGGATCGTTCGCAAGAAGATCCGGGGTTCTCTGCCCGCTTCAGGTGGAAGCAAAAGGAGTTCGAAGGTTCTCTGCCTGCTTCAGGAGGAAGCAAAAGGAGGTCGGGTTCTCTGCCTCATCGTGTGGTGAAAAGGAGGTGTTTGTAAAGGCTTCTCCGCCTTGCTCTGGGAGCAAAAGGAGAGACACTTTTTGTTTAGTGCAATACCCGTAGGGGAGGCTCCGGGAAGTGAACGTAGGTCAAGTTGACCGAACCACTATAAAATCTGGTTTGCTTTTTTGATTCAGTTTTGCACTTTACTTTTCCGATATTAACTGCTTGGGTGAATATCTGTGATTGATCTTTTCGTTCTTGTTTACTTGTTTCCGCTGCTAAGTATCGAAAAGATTTTCATTATTATCGTGAAATTTTTAAATAACCAATTCACCCCCCCCTCTTGGTTAGCCTCGGGACTAGTTCACTAGGGCTTAACATCCCTTTCGAACTTTCAATTAGAACCTGCCAGACTTCTATCAGCCTCGAAATCCTTTACTCGCTCCTCTGTAGCGAGGAAATCAACATACAAAATCAGCACCTCAAGGATACCTCACTGACCAAAGACAATGCAGCTTTCTACAGCAATTATCGACCCACCAAAGGCCGCGGACCATTTTCTCCATCCTCCCATCCAGCTCGAAGCAGGGGAGCCAACACTAGAAACCTACACTCTAAAGGTCCAGTCTCCCCCTTACCCGCAACCTCTCGCCCAACTTGCCAGATCTGCAACAAACCTGATCACATTGCTACTCAGTGCTGGCACAGATGCAACCTCAACTACACACCCTCTCCTCCACGGGCGATGCTCTCTCATTCATCATCAACACCTCCAACCGAGTGGGTACTTGACTCAGGAGCGTCCTCTCATTTAATTACAGACGCTACCAACCTGCATCAATTGCTGCCTTACCAAGGACCAGACTCCATCTCCATCGCGAATGGCAGAACCCTACCAATCCAAAACACCGGTAACGGTCTCCTTCCCTTACCGCACTTCACTCGTAAGTTGCATCTTCGCATCCTCCTCCACGTTCCTTCTTTATCCCATAATCTACTGTCTATACACAAGCTTACCTCCGATAATCATTGTTCTGTCTCCTTTGACTCATCTGGATTTCAAATAAAGGATCTACAGGACAATCAAGTTCTTCTTCGTGGTAGAAGTCACGAAGGGCTCTACCGCTATCCATTAACTCATCTAGTCCACTTCATCATGCTCTTCAGACCAACATACCCTCCGCATCCTCCTGGCATGCCCGGCTCGGTCATCCGCATCACCTCATTCTACATACCTTAGCCAAATTAGATCCATCTATTAGTAGCCCCAGCTCCCTAGTACTTTGCAAATTTTGTAACAAGGCCAAGAGCCATAAAATCCCCTTCCCTAATAGGTCTCACAATGTAATAGCTCCATTTACATTAATCCACACAGACGTTTGGGGCCCTACACCTTCATCTTCACTTAATGGCTCCAAATACTATGTTATATTCATAGATGATTATACTCTGTTTTGCTGGCTTTATTTAATGAATTCCAAAGCTGAAACCTTCATAAAATTTTAGCAATTCTTAAACTTAATACAAACTGAATTTAATACCACAATTAAAACTCTACGCTTAGATGGCGGAGGAGAATACACAGGAAATGAATTCAAAACATTTCTCTCTAATATAGGCATTCTCCACAAATTAAGCTGTCCTTATACTCTTGAGCAAAACGGCTTAGTCGAGCCCAAGCACCGACACCTTCTGGACACTACCCACACCCTATTGCTCGCCGCAAACCTTCCTCATGCATTTTGGGCTGATGCATTGCTTACCGCAAACTACATCATTAATAGACTACCCTCCAAGGCATGTAATCTTCAAATCTCATTCCAATTACTTCATAACTCCCAACCATCCTACAAACACCTCTGCACCTTCGGTAGCCTGTGCTTCCCTTGGCTCAGACATCAAGCCCCAAACAAACTCGCACCACGCTCTTCAGAATGTATCTTCCTTGGGTACTCTCCCACTCATAAAGGGTATCGCTGCTTTGACTACCACACCAATAAGGTTTACATTTCCAAGCACGTCATATTTCATGAAAACATCTTCCCTTACCCGTCTAGATTCTCTTCACAACCAGTTCCTCCCTCCCCTGCCTATACCTCTCCCCTCACTCTACTTCCAATATCCACTGTTTCCACTACCTCTCGGTCTCCTATACCCCCCCACCAACTCAGCCCTTCCAGCATCCTTACCTTCACCACCAACCCTCCAATCCACTTCAGCCTCCTTGTCCCCATTGCATTCCCCGGTCCACATGCCATCTGGGCATCCACACTCGCAAGAACTCCACATTCCAGCCAAACAACCTCCCTCATCTCACCCAATGCAAACCAGTCTTAAATCAGGAATAGTCAAACAAAAACCAATCTTCAACCTGCTCACCACTCCAGTCGTCAACTCTACTCCTACATCTTTCACCCCATGTCCGAGGAGTTTGATGCCCTTCAACAGCATGGCAACTGGTCACTAGTTCCACAACCTCCTCAGCAGCATATTCTTGGTTGCAAATGGACCTATCGCACCAAGCCGGACTCGACGGGCAACATCGAAAGGTATAAAGCTCGCCTCGTAGCCAAAGGCTTCGATCAGCAACCTAGCATCGACTACACTGAGACCTTCAGTCCCGTCGCCAAACTACCTTCCATTCGGATCATGCTCACAATCGCTCTCCATCGACGGTGGAACATCATTCAATTGGACGTCTCAAACGCCTTCCTCCATGGTGATGTCACAGAAAATGTCTATATGCGTCAGCCGCAAGGTTTCATTGATCCTCAGTTTCCACAGTACGTTTGTAAGCTTCATAAGACGCTCTATGGCCTCAAGCAATCTCCCAGGCAATGGTACAACAAACTCACTGATCATCTTCAAGCCACCGGCTGTGAATTCAGTAAATCAGATCCCTCGCTTCTACTATATCGTGTGGGCACGGTCCGCCTCTACATCCTCATATACGTAGATGACATGCTTGTCAAAGGTAACGACACGGCCGCCATCAACCAACTTCTCCTCAACCTACGCAAAGTCTTCTCCCTCAAAGAGCCTCGCCCGCTCTCTTTATTTCTCGATATAAGAATCACCACTACATCCAATGGGTACTTTTTAGACCAGAAGCAATATGCTCAGGAAATCCTCCATACCAGTGGCTTCCAGAATTGAAAACCTTCCCCAACTCCAATCACACCCAAACAATATTTAGCAGTCACTACTGATAAATCAATTCTAGATCCAACCCACTACAGGCAACTAGCAGGCTCTCTATAGTACCTGACTATCACCTGCCCGGATATCGTGTTGGCCACAAATCAAATATGCCAGCATATGCATGATCCCAAAGAAAGTCATCTTCAAGCATTAAAGCGGCTACTAAGATATGTTCAAGGAACCATTCACTATGGCCTTCCCCTCATCTGTAGCGATCTGCAACTCCACGCCTACGCAGACGCCGACTAGGCCTCAGATCTCCACGACCGCAAATCTATAACCGGGTTCTGCACATTTCTCGGTTCCAACCTCATCTCCTGGTCCGTGAAAAAGCTGGTCACTGTCGCTAAGTCATCCACTGAAGCTGAATATCGTGCCTTAGCAGAAGCTACATCTGATCTGATTTGGCTTCGTCGCCTTCTCGCTGACTTCGACGCATCTCCACCGCAACCCACCAACCTGTTTTGCGACAATACATCAGCTCTAGCACTTGCCAATAATCTTGTTTTCCACACGCGCACCAAACACATAGAGATCGATTATCACTTCATTAGCCACCATATCAAAAATAGCGAGATCACTGTTCTGCACATTAACTCCATGGATCAACCTGCAGACATCCTGACCAAACCTCTTCCCATCACTCGGTTTCAAGACCTACGCAGCAAACTCACTATCACTGCTTAGAATAGTAAGTTTGAGGGGGCCTCTTAGCACACCGTGACATCATGTGTCCACTACTCCCTGCCACCTGACAAAAGCATGTGCCACCATCTTCCAGAAACATCATCCCAACGGCTTATCTCCCTCTATATATGTAAATGAAAAGTACTGTAGCATTTATCTAATTTTCACTAAGCTCAATGAATGAAAGTTAGAACTGTCTCTGCTTCTTCTGATAATGCTGCTGTGTACTTAGCTTCTTCCTTAGTACAAATTCTCTCACTCTAGAAGCATAACCTATTGTTCTATATTGAGAAGGGTAAGGCTTCATCTTTGAGTGTGATCATAGGGGGAAACCATACAAGTTTTTTTGTGGTTGCTGAATTGTTCAAAAAGTGGAGAGGCTAAGGTTAGGTCTGATGAAATTCTGTAGTGCAAGGGACTGGTTAAAGATTTCTCATCTGATAATATGGAGATAATTAATTTTTTGGAAAATCTAAATGATGCGGTGTCTGATTTGGATCTTCATTTGAAGCACACTCAAGGTGCTCAGTTTAATGCCAATGAAGAAATTAAAAGCTTCATTGACAATGGGTTGGAGGTTAAGCAGCTAGGTTTAGAGATACCCTCTCAACAAATGTTGCAGAAAAATGTCTGGAAGAAGCCATTGCTTTTCAAAGTGGTAAGCACTATAGATTTCTCTGTCTATTCAATTGATTGAAGTACTGTAAGGTTACATCCTGAATCTGAATTGGAAAATCAGAGAACTTGAGAAATCTTTAGTTGTCAAAGTTTTGGGGAAGAAGGTTCATTGTTAAATTATAAGCATTGATCTTAAGAATCAATGGGCTCGCTTTTGGAAATTTAAGGTAACTTTTATTGGGTTTTACTGGGTATTTGTATGTTCCAATCCAAAGAAGCTAGGGAGGAAGTCTTTAAAGGGGGTCCTTGGTTTGTTAGGGGACATGTCAATGGGATGAAGAAGTCGACTCTAAGCTTTTGTCCTAATTCATTGAAAGGGTTGTTCTTACCAGTTTGGGTGAGATTCCCTTACCTTCCGCTTCACTATTGGGATGAGAGAAATTTAGTGAGAATTGCTTTGACGATTAGTCATCCAATTCTTATAGATGCTTAGACATTCAAATGGGGGCATAGAGAATTGGTTCGAATTTGTTTTAGGCCCAATTTGGGTAGTAGTTTACGTACTGGTGTATTGGTTGAACGGCTAAGCAAAATGTTTTTTTAGCCAGTTGAATAAGAAAGGGTTTTAACCTTTGTTTTAAAAGAGGTAGATTGGGGTCAAAACAAAATATTTGTACTGCATCATTCTCATCTGAAGATTCATCCAAGGGGACTATTAAGGCCCATTTGTAAATGCAATCTACAGATCTTAGGCAGGGGAATGTTTTAAAGCCTTAAGATTTTTATCAAAATTCAAACTTCTAACAAAATGAGGGGGAATGCCCAGTTAATAATAACCATGAAGGGAATTCTAGGGGGTGCATGATTAAAGGTCATATAGAAAGTAGAATCTTGTTTCTAACAAGAGGTATAGATTTAAAAAATATGCTATGTCTAGTGCAAATCATAACCAGTATAGGGCTGGTTTATATGGGACTGTTAAATTCAAAAGTTAAATTACAACAGGAGCTTATATATTCATATAGAAAGTGGCTATCCTGTGAAGGGTGAAGGCAGTGCTGGAGCAGCTTCTGGCCTGCCATGTTATGGATTGGTGGCTAAGTTGAATGGTTCTTCCACTAAGGCTAATATTGGTGATTTCTTGCATCCATCATATGTTATTTCGGTGTCGTCACTTGTGATGGCCCTTTTCTATAAATGTTGTGGGTAGTGGCAAGTGTATTTGTATTAAAGATGAATTGATCATTTCAGAAAAGGATCAAATAAGTGGAGA
This sequence comes from Dendrobium chrysotoxum, assembly GCA_019925795.1. NCBI lineage: Eukaryota > Viridiplantae > Streptophyta > Magnoliopsida > Asparagales > Orchidaceae > Dendrobium > Dendrobium chrysotoxum. Next base: position 35,296,216 of record CM034303.1, on the reverse strand, counting down.
GGGTGCTTCCAGTGGAGTTAATCAGATAAGAGATAGACTAGTGATGCTTATGTGTTGACTGCTTCTACTAATGTTGCAAATTTTATGTTCAAGCGAGCGAGTGCTGTGTTGAGTGGGTGTGACATAGCAGAAAGTAAGCATAAAAATATGATAATGATGTTTTTTGTAAGGGTTCATATGCTGTTCATTATGTAGACTCTCAGGATCAGAGGGCTCATGGTATAGCTGATGCAGATAACAATATAAAGATGACTTTGTTGACTGCAGGGCTTGCTGCTTCTGGATTGTCATGGAAGGATATGGTAGGTCTTCCTAGAGAAGTCACTGCTAGCTTGAAGGGGGTTCAAATTGTAGTTATCAATAAAAATCCTTGATCTTCAACAAATTTACCTCATAATTTAGAGGGCCTTTTACCAAAGGGACAATGGGAATGGTACTTCAAGGGAAATATTGCTGGTGATGGAAACGTTGTTGTTAAGTATTCTATTACTGATCTTCAAGTAGATTTTGAATTCAAGGGAACAGCTAGTTTAGTCGAGTGTAAGGAAGTTAGGTCTGACTAATGTAATAAAAAGGTGGTATGTATTGGGAAATTAGATGATAAGTTAGATGGAAGTTCAAATTTGCAAAAAGCTTAGGTTGGTTATGCAGAGAGTGAAACTGTTGTTCTTAGGGAGGACGAAATTGCTAAAGGTATTAAGTGCGATGGAAACTCTATGAAAATTAAAGCTGATGTTCTTAATGTGAGGCATAATAAGGAGCTCAAGCATCTGGGTCCTATTGAAGTTACAACCAGGAAGTGAAGAAAGGAGGGAGGATGGAATGTTAATGCAGGGAAAAATTCCCTCACCGGAATTGAATGAATTCAACTATTGTATGGCTTGGTATGGGAGGCTTTGGAAAATTGGTGGCCGTACTTTGAATGAATTCAACTATTATATTTGAAATTCTGAAGGATTCTTGTAATGAGATTCAATTGTTTTGTATTGGAAGTCTTCATAATATCCATTAGACATCTAGTTGGGACCCTTAAGCTGAAAATTAATCATTTTGGTTGTTGTCAAAAATTTGGTTTCCCCATCACCCCAATTGGATTAAGGTGAGTTTTATGGGTTGTCAATTACAGTATGAGAATCACTAGCTTATGGAAAAAGAAAGAGGATTATTCTAGATGTAGAATCAAAGTGGTTGAGTTAGACTCAATATGTGATAGTGGTATTGTTTATACCAAGTGATGTATGGCTTATAGATTTTTTTTTCAATAAAGCATCCTCTCCCTGCCTTTATAAAGAGATGAGTAGTTAGTTTATTTTCTTTGCTAGCAGATTGTAATAAGTTCCTCTAGTTTTAATACAAATTGCACATCTTCAAAAAAAAAAAAAAAAAAAGGAAGGGATAGAGCAAATGGAGAAAGTGATAAGTGAGGAGAAACAATCTTGGGCTCTTTGAATTTTAATTTAGAAAGGTGGTTGGCGGGTTTTTTTCGGGTGTGTGTGGGGGGGAGTGACCAGTGGTTACTCTTCTTTGACGGTGGTGGTGTTCCTGTAGTTTCTCTTTGATCAAACAGGTCAGGAGCTGCCGCTAAGGGTGTTGGTGTTCATATCGGTGGTTGTGGTGTTATTTGTGGTGGTAGCTATTTTTGGGGATGATTTTATTTGGGTAAGGTGTTTCTAATAATGAGGTAGATGCTCATCTTCAGATTAAGGGGACTTATTCCAAAGATAGTTAAGCAAGTATTGATGGAGGATGATTCAGGTGTAGATAAATTTGATTGATGATAAGGATTTATGGTTTGTTGGAAGGATAATTTAATGTTTCTAAACAAGAATGGAGCTTCATGTTCTTCTGATCATAAAATGTCTGTTGATCGTGGAACTTCTGCTGATCTTAACATTCCAATTTCTGATTTCAGACATTAATGGTGAGATTTTAGCTTCACATTCTGCTCATATGGATTGTAAGGAACAATTATTGCAATCATCTAGAAAGATTCTAGAATCTGGTAATTATGTAAAAACTCCGGATGCTGTCGATGCTGATCACGAGCGCCCAAATTTTATCCTACATGATGACTTACAAATGAATGTGTAGGACTCAAATTTAGTAATCATAATGGAAGGAATATTGTATGGTTTTCTACTAGCCCTCCTCCTAAATCAAATATTCATACAAATGCCTTGAAGTGATCACAGCACACTCAAGTGATAAACTCTGAATAATTCTCATCATTTTCTAAAGATGGTATTACAGCTAAACTTCACTCAGATTGTAAAGCTGAAAATATCAATAAGCTGAGAAATGCTTTAGTAATTAAGATCCTAGGTAAAAAGATTCCCTACCAAGTTCTCTTTAATGACCTAATGAGATAATTATCGCAAGATGGAATATTTTAATTGACTTTTATTGGTACAGATTGGGTTGTGTGTATATTCCAATCAAAAAATACAAGGGACGCAATATTATGTGGTGGACCTTGTTTTATTGGGTGCCATGTGATTGCGTTAGAAAGATGGACTCTAGTTTCTCTTCTTTTCTCTTCGAATGGTCTCTATTCCCCAGTTTGGGCTAGGTTGCCTTATCTCCCTCTTCATTATTGGGATGAAAGAAACATTACTAGAATTACTTAAAGGACTTACCGACCAGTGTTAATTGATGCTTAAACCTTTAATTGGGGTAGAAGAAAATTTGAATGAATTTGTGTTTGTATTAATTTGGCATGTAATTTGCCTACTAGTGTATGGTTGAAGGCCTTAATGGTAGATTTTTTTTGTCGAAAGAATATGAGAGGGTTTCAAATCTGTGTTTTAAATGTGGAAGATTGGTTTATTGCGATAAGAATTCAATGTTCAATGCTAAGGTCCCCTTGCAAGAACAAATAATGGAGGAAATGGATATGAATCTTTCTCAAAGTTGTGATTCTTCTTGAAAGCCTTCTTCTATGGATTGTAATAATATTTAGAATTCAAATTACTCATTTGGAACAAAGAGTTCTTCGATTTGAGAATATTTTGACTACTTATCCTTCTACAAGGAGTATTGTGTTCAAAGCTTGTAGGAAAATTTATTTTGGAAATTCTGTTGATATCCTGAAAGGGAAACATAAGAGATCTCTACAGTTTTTATATTATCTGAGTAAATATAAATAAAAGGAATTGATGCTCTTGAACAACTCTCTACAAGATTAAATATTACTTCTTCAGGAACAAGAAATCCTTCGGACTGGACTGAGGGCAGAGCAGCGTGTGGAGTTGTGAGTTAAAGTACATGAGCAAAATATTACTCTTTTGAGATCAGGTCTGCGGTCGAGTGGTCGATAGAACACGTTCCTCCCATCTCACCTGGGCTCGAATCTCCTAACTGTCCCAAAAAAAATATTACTCTTGCAAGATTGGCCACTTAATGGAGCCAACGTGAAAAAGTCAGGTGGTTAGAGGAATGTTACTCTAATTCTCATTTCTTCCATTCCTTTACTTTAACCAAGAGAAATGAAAACTGGATTATTTAAATGAAACAACCAAATGGTGATTTGTTGGAAGAACCATCATCCATTAAAAATATTTTCTTTCACTTTTTTTAGAATAAATGGAGGGAAAGTCATTACTGCTTAGATGGATGGCTTGAATTCCATTCAAATCAGCAGAATGAAGATTTTTAAAAAGAGATGATGATGGCTGATTTTACTATGCAGAATCTTTATGCTGCTGTTAAGAAAATGGGAAATAAGAAATCTCCTTGAATTGATGGTATAAAAATAACATTTTTTAAAATCTATCGGGAGATTGTTACGAGAGAAGAATGGAATGCAATAGGTTTTTTTTTTTTGATATAGGAGTTATATCTTTTTCTTGGAAGGACACTTTGATTATTCTTTTACCTAAGGCTGATAATGCTTTGGGCACTTCAAAATATATACCTATAAGCTTATGTCAAATGATGTATAAGATTGCTACAAGGATGCTTAACATATTAAAATTTATCTTACTAATGCTAATCTCTGAAGAAAAAGTTGCTTTTTTACTAAATTGATCAATTTCGTATAATTGTTTGATTATATAGGAGCTTTTTAATAAGTTCAGGTTCTCAGTAGCTAAAGGTGGATTCATGGATTTAAAAATATATATAGATCAAGCATACGACAGCATGTGTTAGCCTACTTGCTTTGAAGTTATGAAGTGTATGGGTTTCCCACTAAAATTCATAAGTTGGATAATGTAGTGTGTCATCAATCCAAGATTTTCTATGCTTATTAATGGTAAAAGATTGGATTGGATTGAAGCTAAGTTTGGGTTTAGGTAGGATTTTCCATTATGATGATATTTGTTTATCTTGTGCTCTGAGCTATTCTCTAAGGCATTTTACAAAAGTGGCGGGGATTTGGGTATCAAAATGGCATTAAATGTTGAAAGAATCTCTCGCCTCTTTTATGTGGATGATCTGTTAATTTTTACTGAAGCATCCACTCATTCAATTGGTATAATAAATAATATTTTGGTTGATTATAGATCATGGTCTGTACCTAAAATAAATAGAAGCAGATCAATGGTAATTTGTTATGAATATCTTGCGTGATGGAGGAAGAAAAGAAAGGACAATCTTTTAGCATTTAGATTGCTTAAAGAACTTGTATATTTGTGAATTAAAATTGCCATTACAAGGTGTGTAGTAGTTGATTTCCAAATGATCATTAAGCATGCTTTGGATAAGTTAAACACTTGGGGAAATCAGTCTCTGTGTCTAGATGGAAGAGTCACACTTATTAAGTCATCATTCCTATCTCTCCTTGTTGACTGTAACTTCCCCAAGTGAATGATGATATGCTACAGTCAACAGGGAGAAGATATGTTACATTATATTAATAATATATATATTATATTATATTACATACTTTCATCTAGGTTGAAGACTCTTTATGGGATTGAAAACTCTTTTTCGGATCAATTCACTCTCTCAATCTCCTCGTCGTTGATTTGATCCGGCTGAGTGGAGCCAAAAAGGCAAGTGCCCTCCCTAGCCTCCCCTCGCAGGGAGGGGGTGCCGGAAGTTTGCCAGATTTTCAAGGGGAACAAAAATATTTTTAAAAATTAATTAAAATTAAATTAAATGGTTTAATCAGCAGGTCGTGCATATTAGAAGAATTGAAGACTATTATTGTGATCGATTTGCTCTCCCAAACTTCTCGCTGTTGATTTGATCCGGTCGAGTCGAGCCAAAAGGGCACCTACCTCCCTTTGCAGGGAAGGGATGTTTGGAGGATGCCGAAATTTTCTTGAAAATTTTGTACTTATGCAAATTGGAGAGCATTCAATTGAAACTTGTAATTAACTAATTAAATCACTAATCAATCATTTGAATAAGCTAACTAACCAAAATTAGTTGATGGATTAAATGGATAACTTAATTAAATAAACAATTAAAGCTCCATTTTAAATTGAAATCTAAATATGTTTAAATAATTAATCTCATTAAACATTAAAGCATAAATAAATATAAAATCAAACTTTAATCAAAGAATAACTAAACAAGAAGGGCTAAATTCATCAATTTCTAATTGAAATTAAAATTGGGTTAATTCAACAGAACTAAAATCAAACTTTGAAATTAAATATCATTTAATTAAAACTCTAAATGATAGAACTACGTCAAATTTAATATTAATAATTGAATAACTTAAATCAGTAAATTGAATTTAATTAAACTAAAAAAAAGGAGCTTTAATCAATTAAATTGAAACTTTAATTTAACTGATCAAATTAAATAATTTCAAATTAAAATCATTTAATTAGTAAACCCAATTAACCAATTGAATAACTACTTTAATTAGATAATTTCAAGATACAATTTAAATTGTAATCTAAATTAAAAAATCAATCAAACTTTAATTGGAAACTTTAACTCAATTAAGACTCAAAGTTAACTAAATAACACTTAAATAAATAACATTCAACTCAATTAAATTAATGCAATCAATTAAATCAAAATAAAACATAAATCAAAAGAGCATCAATTTAATATTTTTTTATCATCCAATCAACCTAAGTACAAACTACTGAGCAACTTTCTAACAAATCTTTGAGCAAGAATAAGGCGCTCTCCAAACAACTCAACAAAGAATTCTAAAACTCTCATAATAAAACTCAAACATCCTCAGACCCTTAATAGTAGCTCCTGAAACTACATGTGGGCTCTCTAAACAGCTACAAGTATCACGTACCTGCAAACAAGTAGATAAAATTCAGCATAATTATAAATAAAATCAATGTTGAAAGAAAGAAAAAAGATAACTAGCTACTGCAGGTAGAGCAAAGTATTGAAAAAACTAGTAAAGAAAAGTACTGAAAAGCTAGTAACTCTGCATAATAAAGCAGCCATTGATAATCCAAACATCTTTTATGACGGTTCGATGTTCCATTGGTTAGTTTTCCAAAGGAGATTATCATGTTGAAAAAGTCAAACTGTTTATACAAGAGAAATATGATTTTAAAAAGCTTAGAAGTTCTATTGTGAATCTATCCTTTGGAGTGACTATTTTTACATATGCAATATTTACACTCAATTGGAATTTATAGTTATCAAAGATGTTCAAGTCCCTATAGTTACAATTTAAATGTTGAAAACACACCCGCTTGTGCTCCGATCGTCACATATAATTTCTAAATCCAACGGTTTAATAATGTTATGCGGGTATATTATTCAAGTTTCATCCTCCTCCATGAAAGGACCGGAGTCAACCTGACTTGAACCATAAAGTGCCTCCCAAATTCCCACGAAAATATAAGCGATTTTCAATGACACCCTAATGATGGCCGTGTTGATGACGAATCTCAACCGGTGGGGTTAAACCTCAATATCAGTAAAAGTCAAGAGTTATTAAAATGAAATATATCAAATAAAAATTTAAAACTAAAACTCATCCACCTCTCATAACCGTTTATCAGGGTTGATAAATTTGAAGTTAACCTCAACTCGTAAAGAGCGAATATCATGTTGGGTGTATCACTAAGATTCATCCTCAAATAGTCCATTGCCATCAGGGATGTCGTCCACGCCCTTTAATTGGATGGTTTTGCCACAAAATGACACCATTATAGTACGATCACGGCCAAAGCCCATATGTTTCCTAACGGCTTCAAACCCTTGAGTAATGAATTATATGGTATATTTGATAGGCATAAAGCCCTCTGTCAGCTAAGGTGGATTCAGATTTGTCCCCTTAAACAAACATCAACCCAGGTCTACAAGATATTCTTGGACAAAGCAACCCATGACTGCCGATAAGGTGCCTTCTGTAAGGTTGGGCCGACTACCTCCTCTGACTAAGTAGACCAAGGAATATGATAGCTCGGGACGACAGAACCATGGGATCTTGATCGGGCTCATCCTCATTCCCCCCATCACTAGTTTTAAGTTTATAGTGATAAATTTAAATCTCAAACTCCAAAATTTATATCCAAAGTTTAAACCCTAAAAATGTTGCTATTATACACTAGATTGTATAACCTATATAAATTCTTTAACGACTAGTCTTAATCGAAAGTTCTCTCTCATTATCGGGAGGGGTAATTAACTATAGGGGCTTGTGCCTATAAGAAACTAGAACTCAGATTATAAAGTCCTCATGAAATGAGGGAGAAATCTTTGGGTAGTGTCTTATCTAAAACCCAATTTGCCTTCTGAAAATTCACCCAGAGCCTAAGATTGTTAAAACTCTCCGCTGACACAAACAAGAAGAGAAAAGACTGATGGTGCGGAGTGGCCAGAATGCTGAGCGTTCAATTTTCGAAGCCCACAGATTTCTGGCGACTCGGCTGGAAATTGGTTTCTCTTTCCATCTTTCGCTAGTTATACATAAACTATAATAGCAATAAAATTATTAAAAATCTAATAAATTAATTAAAATTAGGGTTTAAAAATATTGCAATCAGATAAAATTATATATATATACATATATATAAATATAATTTCATTCTATCTAGTCTTTGCACTTTGAAAGTGTGGGGTGATGTATCAATTTCTAAGTACTAATCCTTATTTGTGTATAATGGAAGTACAGAATATGCCATTTGTCATCCAACTAGGACGAGATGCTAGCATTCAGCTAGCTAACGCCATCATCAACATTGGAGACTATGAAGCCGCCATACGATTTGATAGCTTAGAGTTTTTTGCAACTACTACAAAGGTTGCTGCCGTACCTATTCATATCATAACTGTTCAAGACCATGCTGCGAGGCCTAATTTTGCTAAAATTTATGTACGACATGCTTATTTCGAGTAACAATCATGAGCTGCTAGAACTGTTACTTCTAAAGTAGTTCAACAAAATAGGACATCAATCTTCAAAAGGCTATCACAGTCTAAGGCCCTAGCCACCAAGAGGGTCGTAGCTGGAGGAAGAATATCTTTGGTACCTACCAGGGCCACCACTCTGCCAACTAGGTTATTTGCACCTGGGAAGGATGATGCTAAAGCCTCCTCATCTGGAGTAAGGCTCACAAGAAGGCTAAGGAGAAAGTTGAATGCAAAACTGTGAGCTCAACAACCACCACTAGTGCATCTGTCAACTTTCCCAGCCTTGGAACCTGAGGTTAACATTCCCACCCATAATAGATATGCAAATATAAAATGTGTTAAAAGAAATAGCTCTACTGGTGAGCTAAAATAGTCTTTTTAGAAACATCAATAGCAAACACCTGTTTCTCAAAAAAAGAAGTACGAAACTCTATCTACTACGATATAGAGAGTTTTGAAAGTTGTGAAAGAAAATGGCTTACTGAAGAATAGATATCAAAGGCCATTTACAAACAAGACTATGATAATCCCACCAAGAGAGTTACCATCTGTTATGATAACTTAAGAGAAATTAAGATCAGCTTCACGTGGTTAACATTGGAGCGTGAAACCTAGACCTCGCGTTCATAAATCCTCTGAAAAAAGATCTCGGTGGAAGGGTAAAGAAATTTGGAGGCTGAGACCTCCTGAAAGTAGATTACTAGAGAAGAAAGTCAGTATAGGTGTGACATCTGGTGCAGCCTATCAGAGATCCATCTTTAATAAAATCATCAACAATGGGTTCCTAAGGAAAATGTTCCTATTACTGACATTTACAATAGTCGACATCATAGAGAATCTTCCAAGGAATCCTATTGCAAGTCAACTTCATCTTCACAGAAGAAGGTTAATCTTGACCGTACTCCTCTAATAAAAAAACTTTCTGTACCGCATCCAGAGCCAGAAATCTATTGGAAGCATCGCTCTGAGATTCGAGTACAAGAAAATGATGAAGATGAAGACACTATGGAGGTTGAGGTAATATACATGGTGGGGCATGCTGATGAGCCACCTCAAACACGTGGCTACCGACGACACAACGTAGTGGAGCCCACTTCTTCCAAAATAATTAACTCTTAAGAAGATCAAGCTTATACGAGCAATTAGAAGAAGAAGTCCCCTCAAGCGATGGACAATGTGATGATCAAGAAGAAGCGCTTGCTGAGACTTTAGCACAAGCACAAAGGCGTGTAAAAGTCCAAATGAAGGAGAAAGATAAGAAGATATCAAAACTAAATAGCAAGATGACAGAAATAATGGCATAGATGGCTACGATGATGTAGTTAATGCAAACGAACATTACTAATCTTGCACTTGCTTAGCTAGTTGATCATCAAACATTGAATCAGTAAGTTAATTAGCAGATATCGAGTATTATTCCTACTAATCTGCTAACCAACCCAATACACCTAGTGTCTGGAATATTAACTAAAAATGGAGAAGGAAATGAGGCTAATTGACTTGTTCATATGCAATTTCACTACAACGTAACAAGTGTATTTGAGCCGGTGATGAGTCCACAGCTAGAATCAATCATCAATGAAAGATTAAAGCTGTCGTTGCCTCAGATCAAGTAGAAAAATTTGTGAGTAAAGGTCACTCATATCTGGATGAGTATGATCATGTGTCATACCTTAAAGGCTATTTGGTGCCTAAGTTCAATACTTTCAATAGGCGATAATCCTAAATAACACTTGGCCCAAGTTAAAGCAACATGTAAAAATACTAGAGGCATTGATGCTCTGCTCTTCCACCAATTCATCAGTAGTTTGACTGCAGCTACTTTTGAATAGTACACTAAACTTCCAAATGATTTTGTCAAGACATTTATAGAACTGGTAAATATATTAGTAAAAAGGCTCGCTAGTGCCACCGAGAAGACTACATTACTAACCTTGCCCTAGAAAAATGAAAAAAGGGTGAGTCAGTGACAAAGTATATAACTTGTTAGTCCAACATGAGTATAAAATATGAATAACAGTTGGAAGAGGAACACACCGTTCAATAGCTAATGGAAAACATCGATGATAAGATGTTACAATTTTTATGCATGGCCTCAATCAGCACTTATCAAGAGCTACTGGATGGAGTAGCTAAGTTTGAAAAGTTGAACTTTTCTAAGTCTGAATATCATTCAGATAGACCCCGAAAGAATAAGGATGCAAAAAATTGAAGAGATGAGATATATTCTACATCATCTTTAAAAATTCACAAGAAAAAATAACCTTCCCATAAGGATGGTAAAGGAAAGTAGAATGTCAATCCTAGATCTCAGTTAAAATTAGTATTGGGAGGAAATGATAAGTGTCAGGCTTTTCGTGATAGAGAAGAATGTTCAAAGCTAAGAATTGGTGATCGAGTCATATCCCTTAAAGATAAAATGAATAGAGAATATTCTTTTAAAAGAGAAAGTGTGGCAAAGCTATTCAAGAAAGCACTTAATGCTAGTCTTGAATTACCAGAATATAAAAGACCTAAAGAAGCTGATTAGAATGATAATTCAAATTATTACCCATATCATCGAACTATCAGCCATCCTATTGAAGATTATTATATCTTCAAAGTTTGGCTTAAAAAGAAATATAGAGATGGTAAATTCACACTATTAAATAGTATTTTAATTCACCCAAAAAAAATCTGTAAAGGTGATTATATTTCCTCCTATACCATAAATTAAAAAGAGAAATAAAATGAAGGGAAAATGATACCAGAAAAAGAGGGATGGAAGACTACTATCTCTAAGAAAATAATGAAGATGTTCAAACAACTAGATGGAGATCTTGGTGTAAAATGAAAATCCTCTATGGAACCAGTACTTGAATTAAAAGAAAATCTAAATTTAGGTGCATCCACTTCCAGGTCATCAACTTGGAGGCATTCTAATATAAAGCGATTCTATAAGACATTCTCCAAGAAGTCCAGTAACTCAAATAAGCACAGCAATGAGGAAAAGAAGAGTACTACTTCAAAAGATCATTAATAATTTGGAGGATTATCATTAACCATTGAGGCGACCTATAACACTAGCAAATTTTATGTCCGAACTTTAAATAGACCACTTAGAAGTGGAAGATGATGAACAAGAAGATGAAGAATCACTTCATGTAGAAACATGTCGAGTCATCTCAGTGGCATCGAATGTAGGCCAAAGAAATTTTTTTAAAGGTCATGATAGGGGTCATATGATAATATCTCCTATAAAAATGAATAAAAAATATGAGCATGAAATTATTATATCAGTGAAAAATAGATTTACTAATAAAATAATATCTGAGTCATGTTTGATGATGCTATAGATAGATAATAACTCAGAAGAAGATTTATGTTTTTCGATAATAACTCAGAAGAAGATTTATGTTTTTCAAGTGATGATGAGTCAGATTGATAAATAACTTCAAAAATGGAGCGTGAAAAGCTGAATGAACACTCCAAATATATAATAAAAATTTAATCAGATGAGACTGAGTCAAATGAAGTGGCTCAAGTATAATTAAGAAGTGGTAAGGTGTGACCACCGCCACTTAAAAAGGGATTATCAAGAAAAAATAAGGGAAAATATATAATCATCAATGAAGAAATCATATCTAAAGATCATAAGAAGAAATATGATACAAATAAAGGGATAGAGTATAATATCATTTTCCATTTGAGAAAAATTCCAACACAGCTCAGTGTTTATGAAGCTCTTCTTATGTCAAAAGATCTTTGAGAAATCTTAATATAGGCTCTAAAGAATCTAGAGAGATATGAAGTATATTTTACAGAAAGGTGCTTGAGCGAAGTTCTTCATGTTAGAAATGAATCATTTGTTATATTCTATGAAGAAGATCTCATGTTGGAGTCTACAGAATAAAATCATCCTCTTTATGACTCTACAAAAAGTGATTGTATCATAATAAAAAGAATCTTAATTAATACCAAGTCATCGATAAATCTCATGAGTTGGTGCACACTAAGATCATTATCCTTAGATATTTAATATCTCGGGCTAGATAAACTTATGGTGCACAACTTTAATGAGAAAGGAGAAAAAATTATTGGGTCATTTGTTCTTCCCTTGAAATTTGGAGTGATATATAAAAAGCCAAGTTCTATATTATCTATACAGACACTTCATTTAAAGTGCTCTTAGGTAGACCTTGGCTCCATAAGAATGATCTTATTCCATCAATTATGCACCAATGTATGAAATATCTAAATGATGGAGAAAAGTTTTGAATTTTTGGAGATATACAATCCTTTGTAGTCCATCAAGTAAAAATTTATGATGATGTAAAACATTTCATTCCAAATAAAGTAAAGCCGATAAAATCTTTTGAAGCTCAAGCATCGACCTCAAGGAGTACAAAATAACCCAAAAAAGTTGAAGAAAAGCAGACAGGAAGAAAGGTTATGACACTAAATCTTCTTAAAAGGTTAATACTTTGCTTAAATCAAATAAAGTTATACTTCATTTGGGAAGTGACACAAAGGAAGATGATATCTTAAATACCTACAAGCCTAATCATATAAATAGGGGACAGTGTAGCGCTGCAAGAAAACTGAATAAAATATTAATTTCAAAAAAATACTTTTATAGTTACATTGATCCCTCCACAATATTTTAGAGAAATCATATCCTATGAGATTCATAATATTGAAGAGATTAAAATATTTTATGTACCCTTTACAAAGAAGTAGCAGACTAGGAAGTTTATTTTATAAATTTGGAGAATACCAAAAAGTGAATCTCAATGGGCTTTGGAATTTCAATGAAGATGCAAAGATAATTTTTATAAAATTGCCTAGATATTATCCCAAAAGAATTTAGAAAATGATACAAAAAGCTGGAGTTCATAAAATGGTTACTTGGCGACAAGCATATTTCTTTCAAAGAATGTGGTGCCAAGAATTATTAGATATGTGTAGTCGTGATACAAAAGGCTTTACATTTATCATGGCAGAACGTAATCAAAAAAATGTATGTTATGTGATAATGGATAAATGTCTTAATACTAAAATTATATATAAGAATGAAGAACAAGATATTGAAGCTAAACCTGCACCAGAAGAATTGAAAGATGGTGGACAGGCCGCTACTATGGATGAGCTGAAAAAATAAACTTGGGAAATGACGACGTTCCTCAACCAATCATTATTAGTGTTCTTTTTTTAAAATAAAGTTAAAAAGATAAAAGCATTACTCAGTGAATTTAGGGACTATTTTGCTTAGACAAATGATGAAATGTCAGGCTTATCCCCTGAATAGTTCATAAATTAGCCATCAAACCAAGTGCAATACCTATTAAGCAAGCCCCGAGGCAATTGAGGCTAGAGATTGAAGAGCAAGTGATTACAGAAACTAATAAGCTTATCAAAGAAGGTTTCATTAGAGAAGAAAAATATATTGATTGGATAGCCAATATTATCCCAATAAAAAAGAAGAATAAAAAAATTCACATATGCATTAACTTTTAAGATCTCAATAAGGAGTATCCAAAAGATGACTTTTTTACTTCCAATATTATAGTTGCTGATTGACAATACGTTTAACTATGATATATTCTCATTTATGGATGAGTCATCAGGATATAATCAAATCAAAATGGCACATGAAGATGAAAATCATACATCTTTTAGGACTCCTATCAACATATTTTGCTACACAGTTATGTCCTTTGGCTTGAAGAATGCGAGAGCTATATATTAAAGGGTTATGATGTATATATTTGATGAGTTTATCCACTAGAAGATTGGATGCTATGTAGATGATCTTGTTGTCAAAAGTATAGATCAAAAAGATCACCTTGAAGATTTATGAATTATATTTGAAAGGATTAAAAAATTCAATCTTAAAATGAACCCACTCAAATGTACTTTTAGAGTTTTCTCAGGAAAGTTTCTTGCGTATGTTATAAGATAAAGAGGGATTGAGATTGATCCCAACAAAGTCAAGACAATTATAGAAATGCCACCTCCAAAAAGTCTCCGTCAACTTCCTTCTTTACAAGTACAACTTACATTTATATGATGGTTTATCTCAAATTTATCAAGCAGATTGAAAGTTCTTGTAGGTTGTTAAATCTAATAGAATCGTCCTAAGGCTAACCAAGAAGAGGGTGAATTGGTTAATTAAAAATTTCTTGGAATTTTTGAAAATTATTTCTAGAAAATTTAATCAATGATCATTAAATTTGTAGTTATTTGAATATAATTATCACAAAAGAAATTTCAACCATAGTAATTTAAAGTGCAGAAAAACTAAAATGCAGGAAAAATTAAAGGAACATAAGAACACTAAATTTTATAGTGGTTCAGTCCAACTAGACCTACATTGCACTCCCTGGAGACTACTTCTCCAAGTATTGCACTAAACACAAGTGATTCTCCTTTTTCCCCGACGGCAAGGTGGAGAAGCCCTAACAAACTCTCTTCCACCAACCTAGTGAGATAGAGAACCGTCATTCTTTTTCACCCTCCTAGTGAAGGCAAAGAACCTTGATGTCCTTTTTCACCTTCTTGGTGAAGGCAGAGAATCTTGACATCCTTTTTCACCCTCCTGGTGAAGGTAGAGTACCCGATCTACATTAGAGATCTTCTTTCAAGAGTCTTCAAAGAAGTGGGGTAGAAGTTTGAAGAAAACAAATAAGAGACCCTCACCTTTGGGCAATCTTGTGAATCCCTCACAATTTTCTCTTACAAGATCTCTCACTCTCCACTCCTAAACACTCTCCCAAAACACTCTCATTTTTCACTCTTAAGAGAAATTCACAACAAAAAGATAGGAAGTCAGTTTCTAGGACTCATTATATAGAACTTCATAAACAACCATCCAAAAACTAAAATTTTCATGTCAAAGAAAGTTAGATCGTACAGTATGATTGTAGATCATCTGTACAAATAGTTTAAAAATCATGGGACAATTTGGCACAAAACTTATTTTGTATACTGTCATTCATCTGTACGATTTTAGATCATCTGTATGAATAGTTCAAGTTCATCTGGATGATCTGGTATAAAACATATTTTGTACATTATCAATCGTCTGTTCGATTTTAGATCATCTGTATGAATAGTTTAGGTTCATCTGGACGATGTGGTACGAAATGTCTTTTGTACACATTTAGTTATCTGTATGAACTGACATCATACAATACGAATGGGGTTAAAAAATTTTCCAATTCCAATTTTAACTCTCCCCCTGTGTGTGTGTGTGCACAGTTACCTAATTACAATCACACTCTCTCAGACTCAAAAAAATAAAATAAAAAAATAAAGATTTACTGACTTCATTACATGAAATCCTATTCTATTTTGTCTTGAAGCCTTCAACAGTCTGGAGTATGATTTTCTTGAAATATTAGTACAAATAAAAATAAACAGAAATATATCCAATGTATGTTAGGAGAAACAATAATAATATCAGAACAATAATATTTTGTTATCATTAAAAAATCACATAACATAAAACTCAATCTTGATTTCTAAGTAACAACAATCTCCTCCTTTTTTATGATGGCAAAACCATTATTATTTGAATTAAAACTAAAAGATCTTTTTATCCTAAGTTCCCCCTCAATGAATGCTTAATTAAAATAAAGGGAATAAAATTTATTTGTCTGAAAAGCACAAGAAAACACAAAACGAAAACACAAGACTATAATAAGTACAAGACCAAAGAATATCACAAGAGAAAAGATCAACAAGAAGAAACAAACACACGATAACAAATAAATGATAACACTAACAAACAAATGATAATAAATAAATAAATAAATAAATAATCACACAATGACTCCCCCTTGTGATAATAGCAAAAAGGGAGCTATCAAAAAAAAGTTTCTTTGGACAAATCGAATAGCTGATGAAAAAGATAATTTAAAATAGTTGGCAAAAATAACCTTAAAATCCTGATGCGAAAAAGAAAGACTCATATTTTAAATCAAAGAACAACTAAGATAAGAAAAGTCAATCAGATTCAATGTTTGTTCAAGATATATCAAATAGAATAATTATTACAAAAATGATTAAATAAAGATCAATTAGTTTCAAATTCAATAGTTGAGATTATTGTTGGATGTATGGATTTTTCTAAGAATTAGAGAGATATCAAAAAGAAACAAAATGACACTTAATCTTTCGATTAGCGATGATTGCGCATCTTTTCAAATTTTAGGCACGCTTTGTGCATCTTTTCGGTTTGGTCTAATTTTGTGTCTCTTTTCATTTTTGGCGAACATTGCATATCTTTTTAAAAATTTTGGCATATTTTGTGCATCTTTTCAAATTTGTCATGCTTTGTGCATCTTTTTAGTTTATTCTTTCCGATATCCATAAATCTCAAACAAATTCTAAAATTAACAAAGAAATCAATACATTGAACAAGAAATTAAAAGAAAAAATAGTCATTTCTTTTGCAACAATTTTTACTTTAAAATAAGTATCTATAAGAACATGAAGATGATCTCCTTATTTATATCTAATCACAATTTGATTTAAAGTTTGAGAATTAAAAATTTGCTAGGAAATTAAGTTGAAGTGTAAAATATTTTAAAATTTATCTCTTAGATCAATATTATTAATTTGAGCAAAAGAAACTTAAACACAATTTAAGAGAATTAATACCAACACAAGATAAATATCATTTTATTTCTCTTAAAAAAAAAAAAAACAAACTCAAGATAAAATGCGGATACAACTAAACTAATAATATAAAATCCAAATGCCATCACATGAAAACTAAAAGCAAAATATTCAACAATTACAATAGAAAATAAAAACTAATATGCTGGAGGATCTTGATTTGGAGGTGGCTGAGGAGGAGTGAACATGGTAAAGTAGCTATTGATGGTAGCTACTTGAGTGTTGATCGAGTCAAATTGTCTTCTAACCCAGCCCATATTTTTATTGTATCTGGCATCCTGCTAGTCTAAATGAGTCTCAATATGATCAAATCATTGATCAAAATGAGGCTCAAGTCGAATAAATCGCTGGACCATTTCTTGATAGAAATGGTGCTCAGGACAAGGGGCAGGTGCAGGTGTAGGAGCTGGTGCTTGTTCTTCTCCAATTTCATCTCCCTCATCAACTTGATCCCGATGAGAAAGAGAATAAAATGAAGCATAGGTAAAGTAGATTGACATATTATTTGGGGGATCAGGATGAACCAGATTGTACTTTTTGTCAAGAATATAGGCAACTATGTATCCAAAAGCCACATTCTTGTTCCTTTTAGTGGTAGGAAGTCTAATGTTTGTAAGATTATTGATGTAGTATAGAATCAAATAGGTTTCATCAATTGGAGTGTTCAACATTATGAGATATGTGATAACAGAATGCAAAGGAGTTTGGTTTATTTAATCACCAGCTTTAAGAATAATTGATGTTCTCAAGACATGTTGGATGATCCTAGCATTTTGATTTAAGATGTGCACATGAGGTTGATGATAGACTGAAGGTACACCTCTAAGAGTTTGATTTATGATAGACCAGACAAAATTATCTCTTGATGTCATAGTGTGTGCTCTTACACCATCAGTTCTAAGGTGTAGATATGTGCCTAAATCCTCCTTAGTAATTTCTACTCTTTATTTAAGCACAAATGAGGACATTTTGGTATGTTTTTCTCTCATCCTCAGATCAACCAGAAAAAGGTAAAAGATATTAGAATGAAAGGCATAAATTAAGGTGAGAATGAAGAAAAATTGAATAGAATCGAATAAAGGCATTACAAAGAAATTAATGTCTTATTGAATCAGAAGATGAGGAGTGATTTTAGCCTCGATGAAATAGTCATAGGCTTCTTCATTTTCTTTTGAAAAAAAATTTCATCTACTAGACTTGAATGAGATGGAGAGCCTCTAGAGTGTCGAGCCTATTTGCCACTAGTGCTTGCCATTTAGTGGATTAGAAAACATGAAGATTTGAAAGCAAAAGGGATGGTGAAATATTCAAAGAATGGCTTTCAATTTAATGAAATCGGGCTTGATTGTATCGTATGAATTATGTTTCATACTTATGATTTTAACATCCTATAGTACAAACGAATTTTCGTAGAAACGAGTAAAAATGGTCAAAAATAATTATGTTGATGAAATAACTTTTCATAAACTCAATTCCTGAGGAGTCATTTTGTATGACTTTTTTACCAATCTGATTATACAGACGAACATATATTCGTATGGGACGATCAGGTAATAATGTTTGTACCTAACGATTGAGATCGTACACATGCAAAATGACAACTAGATCATATAGTCAACCTTTAAAAATGAATCATACTCACCCCATTCGTACAAATGAAAGATAAGCTATTCGTATAGATGATGATGTCATTGTACAACATGGTATGCTCATAAAAACACATTTTTTCATCTCACCCACTCAAAAAAATGCCATGTAAAATCTATGGATTTCGTACAATACGAAAGTGGTTCATATAGTATAAATAGAAAAGAAACTAAAGATATGATAAAGAAAACTCTTTTCCAAAACTAAATCAACCAAGATCCGTGAGACGCAAAAAATGAAAACAAAAAAATAATAGAGAAAATAAACCCAAAATAGAGGAAAAATTAAACATTAATGAAATGCAAATAAAGAATAAACCATAAACATCAACCTACAAGAAATATATTACAAATATAATTTGCAGAAATATAACTATTAAGGATGTATATCAATAACACTCAATCTAATTCTTAAGGTGCTGAATGTTTCAAAAGCCAGCGGTTTTGTAAAAATATCTGTAAGTTGATTTTTAGTTGCTACATAATGTAGTTTAATTTCTCCTTTGGTGACATGATCCCTAATGAAGTGATGTCTAATATCTATATGCTTAGTCCTAGAGTGTTGGATAAGATTCTTTGAAATGCAAATGGCACTTATACTATCACAGAAAATTGGAGTAGTGCCAATTGAAAAACCTAAGTCCACTAGTTGTTATTTTAACCATAGAACGTGTGCCACACAACTCCCTAAGGCCATGTATTCTACTTCAAAAGTAGAAAGACCTACTAAATTTTATTTTCTGCTAGACCAAGAGACTGAGGAGTTCCCTATGAATTGATAAGTTCCAGAAGTACTCTTTCTATCAACCCTACACCCTACAAAATCTGAATCAGAATATCTAATGATTTCAAAAGAGGAGCTATGCCTAAGATACTAAATTCCTAAATTTTGAGTTCCTAAAATATATCTCATAATTCTTTTAATAGCAGTCATGTAAGACTCTTTTAGATTAGCTTGAAATCTAGCACACAGATAAATACTAAATATAATATCAGGTCTGCTTGTAGTTAAATAAAGTAATGATCCAATCATCCCTCTATTTTTTTTTATCAATAAATTTACCTTTAGAAACTTTATCTAACTTGACTGAGGAACTCATCGGTATACTTATTGGTTTAGCTTTATCCATTTCATATTTATTAAGGATGTTTTAATAGATTTTGATTGACTAAGAAATGTGCCATCCTCTTTCTGCTTTATGCTAAAATCAAGAAAGGAACTCAAGTCTCCCATCAAACTAATTTCAAATTAACTACTCATTATTTTTAAAAAATCATCACAAAGATTTTTATTAATGGATCCAAATAAAATATCATCAATATATATTTGAACAATGAGTATTTTATCTCCTACTCTTTTTAAGAAAATTGTGGTGTTCACACTTATTTTAATAAATGATCTTTCTAGAATGAATGTGCTTAGCCTTTCATACCATGCTCTAGGTGCCTATTTTTGTCCATACAATACCTTTTTTAATTTAAACATATGTTTAGGGAATTGTGAATTTTTAAAATTTAAAGATTGCTTAACATAAACATGCTCTTGTATCACCCCATTTAGAAAGTCACTCTTAACATCCATTTGAAATAATTGAAAACCTTTAAAATAGGCAAAGCTAGTAGCACCCTTATCGCTTCAAGTCTGGCTATAGGGGCAAAAGTTTCCTCAACATTAATTCCTTCTATTTGATTGTACCCCTTGGCCACCAATCTTATCTTATTTCTAACCACTATACTTGAATCATTCATCTTATTTTTGAAAACTCATTTAGTTTCAACAACACTTTGATTTTCAGGTCTTTCTACCAAATCTCAAACATCATTTCTAATAAATTGATTCAATTCTTCTTGCATAGCTAAAATCCAAAATTTATCAGAAAGTGTGTGATTTATATTAGTGGTTTCAATCATTAAAATAAATGCTGAGTGGTTCACTTCTTTGCTTTATCCATGCCTAGTTCTAACACATTCACTAGGGTCTCCTAAAATCAGTTCTTTAGGATGACTTTTAGAATATTTCCATTCTATAGGAAATACTTTTTCTATTTCAACCCCTTCTTCAAGATTTGTATTTTTAATTTCTTGGATTATTTATTCAACATCTTCTTCCAACTTAAACCCTTTAGAAATATCAGATTCATCAAAAACTATGTGAGTGGTCTCCTCAACTACCAAACTCCTTCTGTTGAAAACTCTATAGGATTTGCCAACACTGGAATATCCTAGAAAAATTCCTTCATCAGATTTAGGATCAAATTTTCCTAAATGAGTTTTACCATTGTTATGAATAAACACCTTATATCTAAAGATATGTAAATGTGAGAGGTTAGATGTTCTTCCCTTAAGAAGTTCATAGGGTGTATTGCTCAACTTAGATCTTATATTCACCATATTCATAACATAATAATATATACTAACTACTTCAGCCCAAAAATATTTAGGAAGTGAATATTCAGCCAACATGCCTCTAGCGACCTTTATAAATATTCTATTCTTTCTTTCAACAATCACATTCTATTGAGGGGTCCTAGGAGCTGAAAAGTTATGATCTATCCCTTATTCTTTACAGAAGACTTCAAATTTCTCATTTTCAAAATTTTATCCGTGATCACTTTGAATTGTAAATATTTTACAACCCAGCTTCCTCTAAATCAATGTAAAAAAGTTTCTAAACTCATATAATGATTCACTCTTTTATGATAAGAATCTAATCCAAGTGAATCTTGAATAATCATCAATAATTACATACCCAAAAACTTTTCCTCCTAGACTTACAATGCAAATCGGTCCAAAACGATCCATGTGAAGGACTTCTAATGATTTGTTAGTTTTAAGATCCTTAATTGAATAAAAGGAGGATTTGACTTATTTTTCTAATAGACATACACCACATAGATGATCCTTAGTGAAGTCAAAATTGGGTTTGCCTCTAACCAATTCTTTCTAGGTAATCTTCCTAAGATTTTTCATGCTTGCATGATAAAGTCTTCTATGCCATAATCAAGATTCATCAGTGATAGATTTGAGACAAAAAGTATTAAAAGATTTAATATAATTTAAATCAAGCATGTAAATATTATTTATCCTATTTCCATGCAACACATTAATTCCATTTTGGCTTATAATGCAGCTTGTAGGTAAAAATTTTATATTAAAACCCTTATCAGAAAGCTGGCTAATACTTAGCAAGTTATATTTTAAGCCTTTAACCAATAAAATATTTTCAATAAAGAAACTGTCTTGTTGTCAATAATACATGTACCTACCATTCTCCTAGTGGTATTATCCCGCAGTGTCACTTTATCTTCATTCCTAGCTTCCAGTGATATGAATTGAGTTGTATCTCTAGTCATATATTTCGAACATCCGTTGCCAGGTAGCAAATGCTCTCATGAGGACTTATATGAGAGTGTTTCTATAAAATAATCAAATGTTTGAGTTGGTAACCTAGATAAATTTGGGTTCACTTCTTGGCAATGTTAATCCCGATACATGCTTAATATACTGTGATTGATGCATCTTAGGTCTTCACACTAAATGTGTTCTACTATGAATAGTGAAAGTGTGGGAAATATGTCCTAACATTCAACATGAAAAATATTTTGCACCAGAAAAAGGATTTATCAATCCATATGAGTTATAATGTCTCTTCCTAGGTTTTAAACTCTGTGCATTTATTTAGACTCATAAAATTATTCAAGTGTGAGAGCTAGTCTATTTTTCATAATAGCTTTTAATTTTACTTCTAGATATGAGTTTGCATTTTTCAAAATTAAATTTGTAATTTTCAAATCAATTTCTTTTTGTTCAGTTTCACCTTAGAAAACTTTAAAATCATTTTCAAGCTTACTATAGGATGTTTTCAATAATTCAAGCTTCTTATTCAAATCATCATATTAATCAAGCAAGGCCATGTGATTTTCATCTGTCTGCATGATCTTTCCTAAGATTTTCATGCTCTTTTTGAAAATTCAAATACTCAATATTGAGACTAGCATGCAATTTTTTGAGTTTCCTATATGCATTAAAAATTTTCTCAAAAACTTTAAATAATTCATCATAGGATAGGTCACAAACCCCTTCTTGATATGAATGATCAAGATTATCTACCATTAAGTACAAATTAGTGACATCCTCTTCTGCTTCTATTTCTGGAGTCTGAAGCTAAGTCAGCCCAGAAAGCGCATTGCATCCTTTTCTTGCCCTTCCTATCGTTAGTTTTCTCCTCAGCAATCTCCTTGCTAGGATTAGCTTTGAGATTTGGGCACTCAAACTTAATATGTCTAGGCTTTCTACATTCATAACAAATGACTTCATTAGTAACTTTTTCATTCTTATTGTACTTACCTTTGTTTTAGTGTTGATTTCTTCGTTAGTTTTTTAAGGAAACTTTTGAATTATCTTGTCATCAATACAATATCTTCTTCATCCTCAGGCATTGACTTATCAATCTTTGAATTCTTAACTTTCAAGGCTATATTTTTTTCTTTTCGTTTGTCACCTGCATTAATCTTTCTTTGATTCACTCCTTACTCGTAAGCAATCAGCGATCCAAGCAGATTATTAATAGAATATACATTCAGATCTTTTGGTTCAGTTATGACAATTATCTTTTCATCATAAGTAGTATGTAAATAATATAGGATTTTATTAACTTTTTCTGAACTAGTTAGTTCTCTATCTAAAGCATGCAACGATGTAGCAATTTGAGTAAAACATGTATACATATCAGAAATTGACTCATTTGGTTTCATGCAAAATAGTTCATAATTGTGTAGTAAAATATTCAATCTAGATTATTTAACCTCATTCATTCATTCATAAGTTAAGCAAAGACTATCCCATACTTCTTTTCCAATTTTGTAGGTATATACACGCATATAATCCTCAATTTTAAGGCACATAATAAACTGTTTAAATATTTTACATTTAACTGTGTTAAGTCTCTTTCCTCTAAATTCCAATCAGTAAATGATATTTCAACCCTAATGCCATCAATAATTCTAGTAGGAGTAGTAGAGCCTTCCTGTATTAACATCCATATGTGATAGTCAAGTAATTGCATAAAAGTATACATGCGAGATTTCCAAAAATTAAATGGAATGTTATCGAATAAAGGTGGTCTAGTTATAAAATATCTTTAAGCAATATTTTGATTTTCAAAATTAGCCATGGTCAATTTTAAAAAAGTAGTCTAAACTTTAATTTTTAAAATAGGTTATGATACCATTTGAAAGTTCGTGTAGGTTGTTAAACCTAATAGAACTGTCCTAAAGCTAACCAAGAGGGGGGTGAATTGGTTAATTATATATTTTTTAAAATTTTTAAAAATTGTTTCTAGAAAATTTAATCAGTGATCCTAAAATTTGTAGTTGTTTGAATATAATTATCACAAAAGAAATTTTAACCATAGTAATTTAAAGTGTAGAGAAAATAAAATATAGGAAAAAGTAAAGGAATAGAAGAACACCAAATTTTATTATAGTTTGGTCCAACTAGACCTACGTCCACTGTTTGGAGACTCTTTCTCTAGGTATTACACTAAACACAAGTGACTCTCCTTTTGCTACCACAATAAGGCAGAGAAGCCATTACAAACTCTCTTCCACCAACCCGGTGCGACAAAGAACCGTCATCCTTTTTCACCCTCCTAGTGAAGGTAGAGAACCTTGAAACCCTTTTTCACCCTCCTCGTGAAGGTAGAGAATCTTGACATTCTTTTTCACCCTCCTAGTGAAGGCAGAGTACCCGATCTACTTTGGTGATCTTCTCTCAAGAGCATTCAAAGAAGTAGGTAGAAGTTTGAAGAAAATAAATAAGAGATCCTCACCTTTGGGCAACCTTATGAATCCCTCATAATTTTCTCTTAAAGGATCTCTCACTCTCCACTCCCCAATACTCTCCCAAAACACTCTCCTTTTTCACTCTTAAGAGAAATTCGTAGCAAAAAGATAGGAAGTCAGTTTCTAGGACTCATTATATAGAAACTTCATATGTAATCGTCCAAAAACTAAAATTTCAAAGTCGAATGAAGTCACATCGTACAGATCATCTATATGAATAGTTCAAAAGTTATGGGATGATCTGGTATGAACATCATTTCGTATATTATGAGTCATCTGTATGATTTTTAGATCATCTGTACGAACAGTTCAAGTTTGTCTGGATGATCTGGTATGAAATATATTTTGTACACTGTTAGTCATATATATGATTTTAGATCATCTATACGAATAGTTCAAGTTTGTTTGGATGATCTGGTATAAAATGTATTTCATATATTGTCAGTCATTTGGGTGATTTTAGATCGTCTGTATGAATAGTTCAAGTTCGTCTGAACAATCTGGTATGAAACATATTTCGTACACTATCAGTCGTTTGTACGAACTGACATCATACAGTATGAATAGTGTAAAATTTTTTTCTAATTCTAATTTTAACTCTCTCTCCCTGTAAGTGTGTGTAGTTACCCAATTACAATCACACTCTCTCAGACTCAAGAAAGGAAAATAAAAACTAAAGATTTATTGACTACATTACCTGAAATCCCATTATACTCTATCTTGAAGTTTTTAATAGTCTGGAGTATGATTTTCCTGAAATATTAGTACACATAAAAATAAACAAAAATATATCCAATGTATGTTAGGAGAAATAATAATAATATCAGAATAATAATATTTTATTATCATAAAAAAATCACATAACACAAAACTCAATCTTGATTTCTAACAAAACTGAAGAAGAAGAATGTTCATTTCAAATGAGATGATGAATGCCAAAAGCTTTTGATAGTATCAAGAGATACCTATTAGGCCCACCTATTCTTACAGCACTAATTCCAGGAAAGCCTCTTATCCTATACACTACAGCATTGGAAGAGTACCTTAGAGCGTTACTAGTTCAGCACAACAAAGAAGGCAAAGAAAATGCACTCTATTACTATTATAAATGAGTGATCTAGCTCATGAAGCAAATTATAAATGTTACACTAATTCAAATTTCTCAAACTAATAATAGTAAAGTAGATTCTTTACAAAAACTGGCTAAAGAAATGGAAAGCATGAATGATGAACCTATGTTAATCAGCGTCAACACTCGTCCAGTACTAGAGCAAGCAATTTTGTGCTCCTCGCAGTTAAAGGAGTCACCAAATTCAAGCCAACAAGATACAACTTCAGTTGTTTCCTAAACTCCCCAACAAATTATTCTTAAAATTCAACTAGATAAACCCCAAATGGTTACAAGAAGAAAATTTAGTAGAGCCTCAGAATCTTGGCTTGGATGCCTAAGAATTAAAGAGCAAAATGACTGGAGGCAGACTTTAATTGACTACTTCAGAGAAAGAAAACTCCCTGCAGATAAATCATTAGCTACACAGATCAAGAAGAGATCATTGTGATATGCGTTTGCCAATAATACGCGATAATAGAGATTATTTGATCAAATATGTCTACAATGTTTAGGAAAAGATAAAGTTGATAAAGTTATTTCTGAAGTTCATGAAGGATTATGTGGTGCACATTAATTAGGTCCTAAAATGATCATTAAAATTAAAAGAATGGGTTATTACTGGTCATCCATGGTAAAGGACTACACCAATCATGTAGATATATGTCATGAATATCAATTCATGGCAATATTATACATCAACCGCCAAATCCTTTACATCCCACTATAGCATCCTGGTATTTTAAATGCTGGGGGACAAATGTAATAGGGCCAACTGATCTGTCATCATCTGCTGGACACCATTTTATATTAGCAGTAATAAATTATTTTTCTTAATGGGCTGAAGCAGTTCCTTTTAAAGTAGTCATCTCTAATCAGGTGATCAACTTCATTACTCATAATGATGTCTACAGATTTAGTATGCTGTGCTGCATAATCTCATATAATAGTATAGCTTTTAAAAGTACTAGGATTTATAAATTCATTAAGTGACATAAATTTGATTGGCAATATTCATCAATCATAATCCAAGGGCAAATGGATTGGCAGAGGCCTTCAACAAAATGCTAGAAAGCTACTCAAGAAAATCCTCATCAAAAGAAAAGAAAATGGCATACTAAGATGATAGAAGCATTATGAGCATATCATACCATATACAAGACACCAACGAAATCAACTCCTTATGCATTAGTTTTTGGAGTTGAAGTTGTGTTACCTCTTGAAGTTGAATTATCGTTACTTTGAGTAGTTGTTCAGTTTGAACTCATAGAAGCACAAAATACTTACTTACGAATGGAAGAGTTTAGTGCATTGGATGAAGTTAGGCTCCAAGCTTAACAAAATTTAAAAATTTATTGAGCGAGAATGGTAAATTCTTTCGACTGTATACAACGCCACCAAGCATTTTAAGAAGGAGAATTGATCCTGGTACTGAAATGACCAATATCCCACACCAAAGAATTGGTGATAAATTTGAACCAAATTGGGAAGGCCCTTTGTCATTGAGAATGTGTACTAGGGAGGAGTCTATCAACTCATCGATATAGAAGGTTGACGACTTATGCCTCCGATTAATGGGAGATATTTGAAGAAGTATCATTACTATAAAATTAAGCCAAAGATTATTCCCATGCAAAGAAAGGAAATATTTCTATGATGTCTTAAAAATTCTCCTACAAGACAGAGGACATTTTCAAGTTTAAAAATGCCAAAAATCTAATGATAGTTAAAATTTCCCTTTAAGATATGGGGCATTTTAAATCTTTATTTGGGTTAACCTCAAACCCCAAATAAATATTTAAAATCATCTATGAAGCTATCACTATAGGGTAGAAGCTGGTGTCTTCAAGCAAGCAAATGCATGATCATTCTAAATATTAAAGATACATCTTCAAATTTGTCAACATTCTGAAGTTCAAATGAAGAGATTAGTCTAACAAATTTAACAAATCAAATTTAACAAGTATGAGCTGTTATAGTACAAGTTCAGTACTCAAACAAGTATAATATCAGTCTTAACAAGCCTATATACGGCTGAGTCACTGACAACTTTACCTACTCAATAAGCCAAGATAAGAGGCTGTAGTAGGAAAGTACCTGTTTTGTTATCCCGGTGGCAAATACTACCAAGTTTGATATTTATCAAATTTAACAAATTAAAGCAGTTCAGATTCAAAAAATTTTCTCAACTAACAAATAAATTGAGGAAAAATTTAGAAGAAAAATCTCAATCAACTCAAAGGCATTAAACTATAATTAAAACTCCTATTAAATTAAGAGGCATTATTTATTCAATAAATATGTCAAGTACCAAGCTAAGATTAAAAGAGCCTCTCTTCTTCAGCATGTCAGATAAAACACAAAGCTCAAGACCAAAGAAGTCATCCTGCAGTTCTTATAAAGCCATATGCTAAACTATTGGAACATTGTCATCATCAAAGTCTGTTATGTATAAAGCTTTGGACATATGGCTATTTACCACTGACCTAATATAAATCTAAAGGATTTATATCATGAGTATACACTCCTTCGTCAAGCTCACCAAAGTATGAAGCTAGGGCAGAAGGTATATTTTGTTCCTGACAAATTGAAAAGAGAAATCAAGGTTCTGGGGGATCAACTAGTTTGCAATAAATATGATCTACTACAAAGCGCATATCATATTTTTTTGAGGGCATTTATTGACTATAACTTCCACCACAACCTACATTTGGACCTCCAACTACCCACTAACCCACATTCACCGCACGATAACTCCTGCTGGCCTATCTCAAAATCGAAGGTAACCCCCTATTCGCACACTTACGCACAAAGAAATGTTCTTAGGACTGGAAGAAATTACAAGCAAAGAAAAAAAATTTGGAACTTTCCTGCTCCAATTGAACTCAGACAATCGGAAGCTCTAGCTGCTGGTGACTCTTCCTCTGCCTCCGGTCGACCTGCCACCGACTCTAACTTCTGACTAGCCACACCACTGGTCGACCGTGACTCCTGTGTAGTCAAGCAAACTGCCAAGACAATTGTGCCCTAGCCCCAATGCTAAGTTATCCTGCCACATTTGTGCTTGAGTCCCTTCATCCCTATCTCCTACCGGATCTCACTCCCTCGCTATTATATTATATATGTAATATTATATATATATATATTATAATATATTATAACAGATTATATAATATTATATATATATTACATAAAAGTATGTAATATAATATATATTATATTATATTATATATATATAATTAAAATAGTATTATATTTAATTAAGAGAGAGAGAGAGAGAGAGAGAGAGAGAGAGAGAGAGAGAGAGAAAGGGAGAGAAAGGAGAAGAGCATTTTCAAATAGGTACAAAAGCAGGTAAAGATTTTAAGGAAGTCTCAGGGTTAATATAGTCCCCCGAAGCACTTAGCTATCGATCTTATCTGGCCGAGGGATTGAAGACTCTTTATGAGATCGATTCACTCTCTCAATCTCCTCACCACTGATCGGTCGAGTCGAGCCAAAAGGGTAATTGCCCTCCCCAACCTCCCCTCACGGGAAGGGGAAGCTGGAAGGTTGCCGAATTTTTAAGGGGAACAAAAATAATTTAAAAAATTAATTAAAACTAAATTAAGTGGTTTAATTAGCAGGTTGCGCATATGCAAAGACTTGAAGACTATTATTGGGATCAATTTGCTCTCCTAAACTCCTCATCGTTTATTTGATCTGGTCGAATTGAGCCAAAAGGGCCAGCGTCCTCCCCTACCTTCCTTTACAGTGAGGGGCTACTGGGAGGCTACCAAAATTTCCTTGAAAATGTTATACTTAGGCAAATTGGAGAGCATTCAATTGAAACCTATAATTAACAAATTAAATCACTAATCAACCATTTGAATAAGCTAACTAACCAAAATTAGTTGATTGATTACTTGGATAACTTAATTAAATAAACAATTAAAGCTCCATTTTAAATTGATATCTAAATATGTTTAAATAATTAATATAATTAAACATTAAAGCATAAATAAATATAAAATCAAACTTTATTCAAATAATAACTAAACAGTTAATAAAAGATATGACTAAGTTTACGGAGATAAATTTAAATCTCAAACTCCAAAATTTATATGCAAAATTCAAATTATAAAATTACTGCTATTATACGCTGGATTTTATAACCTATGTAAACTCTTTAATGACTAGCCTTAATCCAAAGTTCTCTCTTGTTAACGGGAGGGATAATTAACTATAGAGGCTTGTGCCTATAGGAAAATAGAACTTAAATCATAAAGTCCTCACAAAATGAGGGCGAAATCTCTGGCTAGTGTGTTATCTAAAACCAAATCTCCCTTCTGAAAATTCAATCAGAGCCTAAGATCATTAAAACTCTTTGCTGTCACAAACAAGAAGAGAAAAGACCGATGGTGCAGAGAGGCTAGGGCGCAAAGCGTCAAATTTGTGGAGCCCCCACCCCCATCATTTCTTGTTACTCGTATATTTATTTCTAAAATAATTTTTAATCACTTAGGTCAATTGTATTGAAAGTTCTTATGGCATAAAGATCAAGGTAGGTAGGGTATGTATTATGTGGCTTGGGAGGATCTTTGCCTTCTTATTCAAATGGGAGGGCTTGGATTTCATTTTTTTATAATTTGGCAAGTTCCTTTGAGAGCTCATTTGGCTTAGCAATTCATTTAGAATCCAAAATCTTTGTTAAAAGAATTTATCATTAGTAAATATGCTACTAATATGTGGAATGGTTAGGTTAATAGAGGTGCATCTACTGTGAGGCGTATACTTATGAATTGTGCCTAGTTTCTTAAACCACTCGTTAGATGGAAAGTTGCAAATGGACAACTTGTTTGAGTAATGTCAAATGTATGGATTTTGGATAGAAGTCTTGATTGATGGCCAATTTTTGAGATCTTCCATGATTCTTGGATAGGACACTTGACCAATTGTTGAACTATGATGGTGATTGGAATGTAAATAAATTGCAAAGATACTTTGGAAATTAGATAGTTTAGATTATTCTACAAACTCTCATATATTCTAATATGGTTGAAGATCAACCAGAGATAATTAATGTAAATTTGGGAATGTTTATAACATCCATGGTGTTTGACAAGAAGTTTCATATTATAGCAACATCTATGAATACAAAGTGGATAAGGAATTTGCAAATGTGACCAAGAAAGATATTATTCTGGTGGAGACTATGTAGAAACGCATTGCCTAAAAAGGCATGGCTTACTTACTGCTAATCGCAACTATCAAATTTTTGTCCAAGGGGATACCAACTAGTAGAGGATATTGAATATATTTCAGCGAAATAAAAAAAATTGTTTGAGGTAATTACAACATTTAATCAATAAGAAATTTTCAATTTTTTTTAAAATCATATTCTGAATTGATTGCATAGTTGGAGATTAGATCAATAGATATTCCTATGATGGGAAGGATATATTATATTGCTGTGTTTCACTTATGGAGAATAAGGACTGCTTACAAGCATGGAAAACATATATGCTTTTCTTAAATTAATGCAGCAACTTTATTGGTTGCCTCTATAAAACTATGTAGGAATCCTATATTGGAGAACTAGGATGCTAATAAACATATTGAGCTACAATATGAATTTTGGCATCCTTACCTCCAAATTGGATGTAAGTTAACGTGGATGCTTCATTTCTTCATTCAAACGATGCAAGAATAGGTGGAGTAGTAAGAAATAAAAAAGGTAGATTGATTTTGGCATTTAGAAGACAAATACCACACTTGGACATTAGTCAAGTTGAACTTCTTGATGTCCTTACACTAAGGAAGGTTCTATGAGGATGGATGTTTGAGAAGGAAGGCATTATGATTGAATGTGATAATGTTAATCTTATCAAGATGCTTTAGTACTCTATGGAGAATCTCAAATGGCTATGTGAAGACAAAATGAAGCTGGATATTTCTTTTCTGAATGATTCTAATCAAGGCATATTTCATTATATTTCTAGGGTTTGTAATAAAGTGGCTAATTTTTGTGCATCGTTTGATATTTTTTGCAATTTCTTTGCAATAATATACTAGATAGTAACCTTCCTTCAACATTATTATCTTTTTTGAAGGAGAGTGATAGGTTACTATCACGTAGTTGGATTATATCTTTTAGTTTCTTTATAAAATCATAATACAACTCTTAAAAAAAAGGATAAAGCAAATACGTGAATACTTTATTTTAAATAAATGTTTTATTTACTTTAAGTTTAAAGAATTATGTTAATTAATCACATCAAAGTGCCTGATGAAATCAATCAATAAGTCCTAAGATTTCATTTATCCCCCCACCCCCATTATTGGAAGAAGTGCAATATGCATTAGAAGAAAACAAATTCAAAGTACTAAGTGATAGATAGCCAATCACATTCCTTAACAAAAAAAAAAAATTGAAGGATGGTTACTATCTACTGCATTATGCCAAATAAAATCACATAAGATAGCATAAGAGGCACAGAAATATAGTCTGTAGCAACATGATGAAAAATAACTTGTTTAAAGCCTTTCAAAAATGATAAGTCCATCTTCCAGTTCTCTTTGTAGCTCCATTTTATATTTTACATAGGATTTTAAAGCATATTCATTACATTCACATTATCTCCTTCAATAATAACTCCCTATAATTCATAAATCGAGTTTTAAATAGCATCCTTGAAGGCAATATCAACCAATAACTCCATATGTGCTAAGTTCCAATATAAAATTTTCTTTCCATAAGCCATTATAAATCATCCTTTATGATCTCTTATCACACCAGCAAAGCATGCGAGATTATTTTGCAGAAGGGAAGCATCAACATTAACTTTTATCCATTTGAAAGGAGGGGGATGAAAAAATTAAAAATTTAGCCCATAAGACTAGTTAACATCCCAATTTTTCTAAAATGGGATATAGTTGAGGTTGAACTTAACTAGATAAAATATATACAGCGATGCCTGAAATATGTTAGTAAGATTATTTCACTGGTTGACCAGAACTAGATGGGGATTCCACTAGATTGCCATGCCTGAAATAATTTCTCCATGAGTGATGAATAGTCAAACAATATGCTCTAACCATACCAGGATTATTTTTTGAACTGTTCTCTAGTTCTTTCAAACAATGAAAAAAATTATGAAAATCTAGAATCTTAATTCCCCATTCATTGAATTTTGAAAAAATGTTCTATATTTTTTTGCAATTCAATGTAATATGTTAAATGTCTTTAATATGAACTAGACATTTGCAGTCTTCTATACACATGCCATGCATTGTTGGCAAACGATTATTTATAAATCCTCTACTACCAAAAAACCTCCCTTTACCACAACTTTACTCACCTTAACCACTTCATAATCTCCACATGATTAGTATCAGGCTCACAATGCTGAAGACTCATTTCGGAAGCCATTATAGTCACTAACTTACCTGAACTTTCATAAGATAGTTTTGATTGATCTTCAAATAGTCTTGAGAAAGCATGAACATTTTTAATATAATTAATCATATGCTCTCCAAAGAATTTCTGCAGTTATGTAACATTTCTTGACCATCCTCCATTAGTAATTACGAAATGAATATCACTTATAAATACTGACTATCATATTGAGCAGGCCACCTCTCACATCCCCCAGAACCTTGACCTTCTTACCATTAGCCAACTTTGACTAATTACTTACTGTAGAAATTTGGCACCAACAATTAGAATATTCCAAACAATAGAATCCCCCTCTCTTCGTCACCCCATAACAAACAACATTTCCATACCTAATAGAGATGCTCCTACTAAGAAGAGAAAAAGGATTTTGAATAAACTTCAAAGATAAATGAGCCCTCAAACGACCTTGTCAAGACACGGGCGATTGAAAACCAAGACCACCCATGCTAATAGGCATATAAAGATCTTCCCATGCCATATAATGAAGCCCCTACCAACCTTGGTATTTATGCCATACAAACTTCATATGCATCCTTTCTAAGTTATTTAATAACCCTCTAGGAACCAAAGAATGAGTTACTAGAAAGGAAGGGAGAGATAGAAATGTTGATTTAATAAGGGTGGCTCTACCAACAATTGAAAAAGAATAATGGCCCCATATATGTAGCCTATCTAATGCATGATTAAACAATAGTTGGAAATCTGAAGCAACTAACCTCCTCAGATAAATCTTCCCTCCCAAGTAAGTGATATCTTGCACCATTCTAAACCCCAACCTCTCATCCCTTTTTTTTCCTTTGAAAAGTGACAAACTTCCCACACTTAATCATATATTTACTAGCATTGATTCTTTGACCAATCCATCTATAGTAATTAGAAATAATCCTCTTGATCCACTTTACGTCTTTACAAGAAGGTTCAGTAAAAATTAAAATGTCATATATATAAAGGATGTGGGTTATCCTTTCGACCTTTGCTGTAATTCTGATACCTAACTTCACCCCTCTTTGATGAGATGCATAGATAATAATTCATAACACATTATAAAAAGGTATGGAGATAGAGGAAACCCTTAACTAAATCCACTTTAATTATTTATAATAATGGAAAACCTAGGCTTAATCACACATGAATAATCTAGATTGAAAAATTCAAAGGGAAACCCATCAATCTCATAACTTAATTTAAAGTAGACCAACTAATGCTTCATATACTTGTTCCATGTCAATCTTCAAGGCCATAAAATATGGAATGGAAATAGAAAATCTAAATTTATGAAATATTTTATACGGAAGCAAGTAGTGGTCAAAAAATAGATCTACCTAGAAATAAATCAGCTTGCTTTTATGATATAATTGATGGAAGATATAGTTTTAACATTTTAAGAAGCATCCTTACTGCCAATTTATCTAAAGTTTGACATAGAGAAATTAGCAAAAATTTGGATGGATCCAATGCATTAGACACTTTTGAAATAAGACCAATAAGTGTACCCTTCCATTCTGGTGGCATTATCCCAGAATCAATAAAGCTGAACATAGTGTTCCATAAGTCTTCCTTCACTATCTCCCAATACACTTTGAAAAATGAAGGTGTAATGCCATCAACACCAGGAGATATACTGCTTGCTAGTTACCCAATAGCCTCAAGAAGATCATTCTTTGTAAATTTATCCACTAGTAAATTCTTCTCAACATCATCCATTTGATTGTCTACATAGAACTACCATTTAAAGAACACTATTTTTCATTCCACTTGTTTTAGGCAAAGTGAAAGAAAGTAGAATGAACATGCCCAGGATTTTCTTCCATTTCCCCTTCCATATTTCTCACTTGATTTATCCTATTACAAGTTGTTGACCCCTATACGATGAAGCACGCGCAAGGGAAGCAAAACCGACAAATCTAGTGCTATGCACTTTGATGAAATACATCACTTAAAAGGTTAAATGCCCTCTAATTACCAAACAAACTGTGCCATTGCGATCAGGACATCAAATTCTCTTAGATCATGACCCCTCATCATCATATCAGATGGGATTGGTCTAAAGGGACAACAAACACCTAAAATTAACAAAGTCTGATATCCAAACACCTTTTAATTGATGAACAGATCATGCCATTGCATCTAGAACTTTTTTAACATTACAAATATATATCTTATTTAATTAATTGGGATTAGCTAAGGCAGTGACATTAATCCTAAGGAGATGGCTTGCAAATTGAGGAAGTTGGCACTTGATGTTGCTCAAATGATGTCTGATTGGAGAACAAACTTTGCCATTGTGTTGAAAACATTATCAATACCCAAGCATGATAGCCAATTTGTTCAAGTTAAAATATGCAGGGAGATTGATATGCATCCCAAGGCAAAGTACATATTTTGAGGAAAAGGGCGCTCGACATGGTCCAAATGATGTCCGATTGATAAAATGACTTCGGTGTTGCATCCAGAACACTGCCAATACTCTAAATTGATCGTCAATGTATTTAAAGGAGGTTATGTGTCAAAATCAATGTGACCCAATAAAAATAACACGCATATCGAGGAAATTGGCCTCGACACTACCTAAATAAAGACTGTTTATGAAACATAGTTTGCCGTTGCATCCAGCACATCCCAAATACCTAAGAATACCTAAGAATGACATTCAATTTGATAAATTGAGGTCATGCAAGGGGGTCAATATAGATATCGAGGCAAAGCATGTATATTAGGGAGAATTGGCCTCGACATCATCCAAATGATGTTCGATTGAAAAATGAGTTGGGTCGTTGAGACCAGAACGCCATCAATACTCTAAATACACTGCCAATTTATTCTTTTAAGGTTGCATATGCAAATTGAGGTGGTCCCAAAGCAACACCATGCATTTTGAGGAAATTAGGTTGTGATATTGCCCAAATGATGTCTGATCGTGAAACGAACTTTTCTGTTGTGAACGCAACATCGATAAAACCCTAAATGCACTATCAATTTATCCAAAAAAAATTTCATGAAAAAATCAACATGTAAAATGGGGCTATCGACACTCAAATCGAGTAGATTACACAAAAATCAAGGCAATCACTGGCGTAATTTAAACGTTGCTAGGCTTTTAATTATTGCAATAATGATGGATTACCAATATGGTTTTAGTTTGAAATATTCATAATAGAAATAAGATGCCAAATATAGAAATAGTCAAAATAAATGCGCATTAATCCTTATTTCAGATTGTCAAAATTGTGTTATTTTTTGATCAAATCCTGTTAATTCATCTTCTCGAACAAATGGCTTTCATGTTTAAGGAAAATGAAATGAAGCCCTATTTATATCTTATACAGGAGCATGTTCCCTGTACCGAGGACTTTAGCTTGCAATTTTTTCTCTCTTCACTGGGCACTTCACTATTTCCATTCTTCTTCGCAAAACCTCACAATGCCAACCCCTTTTTAAGGTTCAAACCCACTTCAACAGCCGAGCATTTCATCCCCACCTCATCTTCTATCAAATCCCTAGCTCACATCCGACCCAGTTAATCCCTCAACTCGGTTCACTTCTTCTCTAATCTTTCTGCTTCTACTCTCTTAGTTTGATCTGAGAGCTGAGGTATTGTGCTTATAAGGTGAGTTTTTTTAATCTCTGTTTCCTTGTCCAATCAAGTCTAAAAGGAAAAAGAGATTCCTTGACCAGTTTAGTCTCATAGTGGTACCATCCATGAGATGTATTTCATTCTTTTATAAAATAAGCCATTATGAATTTTGTTTTTTTTTCTTAACCTGAGATTCCATTTCAACTCTTGAACTTTGAGTATTATCTGATAGGTGTTTGGCTTGCATTACTTTTACCTGAAATTACATCTTTGATCTCAAAAAGAATGAAGAAAAGAATGGGATTAAGTTTACTGCATGCAATAGAAAAAAATAAATAAATAAAGAAGCTCTAGTCAATCATTTTTTTGCATATTCTATGGTGTATTACAATCATTGTCTCCCCATTTCAAATTCATCCAGTTAATTGAATTCCACCAATGGAATTGAAGAAAGTGCATTATCTTTTTTATTTTTTCTAAAAAAAAGGAGAGGATATAGTTTGTTTACTTCATAAGCCAAACAACGTTCATGTGGCTTCTCTCAGCTCAAACCTTTCTCCAATTCACCTCCTCCACTCAAGTAGCTAGTACATCATCCTAATCAAACTCAATAGCAAACAACAACTTGAAATTCGCTCAAAACATCCCAAATCCCAACTACCTATTACATGTTTTCTTCTCTATTCACCCAACTTAGCCCAATATAAAAAAAAAAAAACCAAAACTGCCCATTTCCAAACCAGCCACAGCCCATTACATCATCAAAATTCAGCTCGAGATCATCTCAAAGAAGCTCACTTGCAGCAGATAACTCCACCTTCATTTTCTAATCGTTCTTTAGCCCAAATAGTAACCCATTTCTTTATCCATACAACCCACATAAACTTGTTATAATCAGCCCCAATACACTCTACAGCAGCCCATTCCAAAACCCATTAAACTCCACCCAAAACCTTCACCAAAGTTTCCATTTAAGCAACTTACACTTGTATTTCTCACATAGCAGACTCAAACCATTAATCATAACAGCCTCATTTATCATAGTTAATTATTGTGGTTGATTGTTGATATCAATAATTCTCTTGCTTTATTGACAAAAAGAAGAGGGGAAGAATAAAAAGAAGATAGGAGAGCTTTAAAAAAAAAGTGAGAAAGAGAATTAAAAAAAAGAAGAGGTGGAAGGAGTTTTAGAAAAAAGGAGAAAATAGAGAAAATAAAAAAATAGAGAAAGAAAATGAGAGTAAAAAAAGGGAAGTGGAAAAGAGGTTTTTTTTTTTTGTAATCTTTGCCACCGTCACATTTTCCTTCACCCAAGTATAATCTCTAAGCTCAAATCCCAGTAGTCAACATTCATGTCGAGCCAGAACATCACCTATACATGCTCTAGTAACACGGTGGGAGGGAACCCAGTGTGACACGTATGGTGAGGCGGGCAAGCCCTATCCACAGTCTTGTAGCATGGTGGGGAGTCACTTGTGTTTTCATGTAGGTACTTTGAAGCCACCATACATGCTCTTGTAGCTATTATGAATCTGGTTTCAAGAATTATGATTTTGTTGATAGCAAACCTTTTGTTTTTGTTTGAGGTTCTAATCTTTCAAGTTCATAGGATTAATTGTAATTCAAGCCAGCTCAAGATTGAGTCAGTCTGTTTGTGTTTCAGGTTCAATGTACTTTTTCATTTTTCTTGAGTTAAATGTAATGTAATGGATCCCCAAGCTAAGTAACCTTGCACACACACACTCAAGGGGAGAGTTTTAGTGAGTTAGAGTTTTTGTTCAATTTTTGTTCAAATCATCCTAGAAGATATTTATATCATCCTAGATGATCCAGTGAAAATAGAAACCCTAACTAGGGCAACCATGTTAAGTCGGTTTGATTAAGCAGATCATCCTAGATGATATACCCATCATACAGGACGATAGGGTGAAATCAAAAATTCTCAGCTGCTAGATTAAGTTAGGAAAGCTTTTATTTTTAGAAATTTGATCTAATCATCTCGGACGATACGTGTATCATCCTAGACGATTCATTACAACAATGCCTAAATTAGTATGGTGATTAAGGAAATTAATTAAGGTTTGATTGATTCGATCATATCATCTTTAACGATCGTAAGATCATCCTGGACAATCAATTGAAAATCCTGACCGTCTAGAGCATTTATCCTGGATGACCCGAATAATCCTCTGGATGGTATTCCCGATTTTGAACTAATTATACGGGATAATAGAGATATCATCCTGGATGATTAAGTCATTTCAAGATCATCCAGTAGGTTTTGGCTTTACAACCTGAGCTGTGTGCAGGACGATATTATCATTTTTGAACAAATCATATAGGATGATAGAGATATCAACCTGGACGATCGAGTCATTTTGAGATCGTCCAGCATAAGTTTTCCTGGATGACCCGAGCTATCTTCTGGATGAAATTTCTGATTTATACTAATCATCCCAGACGATCGCAAAATTGTACGGGATGATCTGAACAAATTTTTTCTTTTAATCATCAAGAGGAACTAGTCGTCCAGCCACATATGAGTGGTTTTGTACTGATCATACAGGATGATCGACAGTTCATCCTGGACGATCTTTGACAATAAGTTATAATTTAGGGCTATTTTTGAGCCATTCTATTTAAGATCTTTTTCTAGTAACAAGAAAAATCTTTTGCCACCTTCCTTAACAGAGAGAACCTTGAGAGAGAGAGAGAGAGAGAGAGAGAGAGAGAGAGAGCTTGGGAGAGAGAGAGAGAGAGGATCTTGTGAGGGAGAGTTTGTGAGGTGTTCACAAAGCTTGCTCCAAGTAAGGATCTGAGTTGTCTTCTCCGGTCGTCATCTCTTATATAGTTGGTGTCTCTGTGGAAGGATAATCCGTAAGAAAATCCAGATTCTCTACTTAGTTCAGGAGGAAGCGAAAGGAGTCCAGGTTCTTTGCCTACTTCTGGAGGAAGTGAAATGAATATAGATTCTCTGCCTCACTGTGTTTATGGAAAGGAGTTTTGTAGGGGCTTCTTCGCCTTGCTGTGGGAGCAGAAGGAGAGTCACTTAGTGTTAGTACAATACCCAGAGGGGAAGCTCCAGGGAGTGGACGTAGGTCAACTTGATCGAACCACTATAAAATCTATTGTGTTCTTTCTAAATATCTTCCTTATTTATTTTTCTATTGATGATTGTGTGATTGTGATTATTATTCTGTTATTGTTAAACATCTGCACATCATTGTAAAATTGTAATTATTTTAAAATATTTAAAAAGATTTTTCTAAATCATTTTTGCTCACGAATTTTTAAAATAACTAATTCACCCCCCCTCTTGGTTAGCCTTGAGACTAGTTCACAAGGGCTTAACATCCCTAATGAACTTTCAAGTGTTATCAGAGCGGGATTCATAAAATCTAGTTTTGAAAAACTTTTGAATTTGATCCATGGGTAACTTTGGTAATAGAAATACTGTTGAAGGTTATTAAATCATTCATCCACCTTTGTTTGATAATATACTTTTTAATTTTTTGAAAACTCACATATCCACCTATTTACAATTTATTGATTATCGCATGTGAATGCTTGTTAAAGATGGTTATGAAACATTATTTAGACTTATTAATGGCATTAAAACTGAACTTTCTTTTACTGAATGGACATTTGATAATCATGATTTAGCATAACTGAATGCAAAATTCTTGAACTATTTTTATTTTTGTGCATTAAAATCTGAGGATTACATATGTGTCTCTACTTGCACTACTGGTAATAAAATCTGGAATAGATTATGCATTACCTATGAAGGTACATCTGAAGTTAAAAAGTCTAGGTTAAACATACTGCTTCATGATTATGAACTCTTTCACATGAAATCTAGTGAGTTCATATCTGACATGTACACTAGGTTCACTCAAATTATCACCTCCCTGTATGCCTTAGGAAGAGAACTCAATAACTATGAAAAAGTAAATAAAATTCTCAGATATTTGCCTTCTTCTTATGATGCCAAGATAACTATAATTATAGAATCTAAAGATTTAAATACTTATTCTATTGATAACTTGGGTCTCTCATTGCTTACGAGCAAGAGGTGAACCAAATATAGCTTGATGGAGGTGAGAAAAAGAAAGAGAAAACTGTGGAGCTGAAGGCCAACGATATTGACACTGATTCTTTCGGGTCAGATAGCAATGATGTCGCCTTAATCACTAGGTAATTCAAAAGCTTTCCAAGGAAGAAACACAAGAATTTTTGAAATGGAACAAAGGTAAAGTAACAAAAAATTTTAAAGGTTCTTCTGGTATAGTTTATTTTGAATGCAGGAAGATTGGACATATAAAGGCTAATTGTCCTACACTTAAGGATCACCCAAGCAAGGAGAAGGGTGAGGAGAAACCCAAGTTCAGGAAGGACAAGAAGAAGATCCAAAATACTTTCTGGGCGGATTCAACATCTAACCCCTTTAAGACTGAAGCTGAGGAGGAAACTACAAACTTATGTTTGATGGCGGATGATCATCCTGATTAGTCTAATCAAGAAGAGGTATGTGAGCTAACCTATAATCAATTATTTTAAGTTTTTGAAAAAATCCATTCATCGTATAGGAAACTTAAGAAAATACATGCTAGCCTTAAATTGGAATTCTTAAACTTGGAAAAAGAGTATGAAGTTTTGAT
This sequence comes from Dendrobium chrysotoxum, assembly GCA_019925795.1. Lineage (NCBI taxonomy): Eukaryota > Viridiplantae > Streptophyta > Magnoliopsida > Asparagales > Orchidaceae > Dendrobium > Dendrobium chrysotoxum. Next base: position 35,254,996 of record CM034303.1, on the reverse strand, counting down.
TAAGGATCATTCTACGCTTGATAGCAATCAAATGTCATTACTTGATGAATTTGATTTATTGAATAAAAAGCATTCTGATTTAATTATTGAGCATGACTCATTAAAAGTATCGCATGTTGAGTTAGAAGCTGCACTTAAGAAATTAGAATCTCATGCATCTGGTTTAGATAGAGATGAGCATTATTTGAAATTTGAAATTACTAGTCTCATAAAGAAAAATAAATTTCTAAGTGTAAAAATTAGTGCTTTTGAGAAAAATGAAACACCTCCTACTTTTGCACAATTTTAAGCACCTCCCTCACTTAAAAAATCTAATACAAAATTATCAAAGCATGTTTCATTTAAACCTAGAAAGAGGCACTATCACCCATATAGATTAGTTAACGCTTTTCCTAACGTTAGATGTTTTTCTTGTGGCATGCTAGGACATATCTCTCAAACCTGCACTGTTCACCATAGTACACATTGGGTGTGGAGGTCCAAATTAAATGTTTCATAGTACATCACACATGTATTGTATTCTTCTTTTCATAAGAAGGAACCCAAACTTATTTGGGTTCCTAAATCTGATGTTTGATGATTTTTTAGGGATGCTCTCACACAAGACCTCATGAGAGTATGTGCTACCTGGAAAGCAGATGCTTAAGACATATGATTGGAGATGTAAATCAATTCATTTTGTTGGAGGCTAGGGCTGGAGGCAAGGTCACTCTTAGAGACAATACCACCAGGAAAGTGGTAGGTGCAGGTATAATCAGAAACTCCAAGAACCTTTTGATTGAAAATGTTTTACTTGTAGATGGACTAAAATATAACCTGTTAAGCATCAGTCAACTTTGTGAGAAAGGGTTCAGCATCAAGTTCCTAGTAAATACTTGTATCACAAGCTTAAATAATAACACTATTTTGCAGGCAAGAGGATCAACAATGTCTACATGCTTGATTTAAATAATATTGAATTTGCTGCTTTATTTTACTTAAAAATTACTGCTGATGAGTCTTAGTTGTGGCACAAGAGATTATGTCATGCTAGGATGAAAACCCTTAGAAGGGTTACTCAAACAGACTTAGTTAGAGATGTCCCCAAGCTTAAGTTCACTAATGACCACCTATGTCATGCCTGTCAGCTAGGAAAGCAAGTCTAATCCTCTTTTCACACCATTAAGGACATCAACACCTCTAGACCTTTAGATGTCTTTCACATGGATCTCTTTGGACCCATTAGCACTGCCAACTTAGAGGAAAAAGTCTATGGATTTGTGATTGTTGATGATAACTCGAGGTTCACTTGGATTAGATTTTTGTCACATAAATCTGAGTTATTTGATGAATTTAAATCTTTCTCCACTTGGATTCAGAAGAAGTTAGGCTGTGAGATTTTGACCATCCATAGTGATCATGGGGAGAGTTTAAAAATGAGAAATTTGGAACCTTCTTTGAGGATTAAGGGATTAGCCATAACTTTTTAGCTCCTAGGACCCCTCAATAGAATGGGGTAGCTGAATGAAAGAACAGGACCTTAGTGGAAGCCGCTAGAGCCATACTTGTTGAGCATTCACTTCCAAAATACTTTTAGGCAGAAGCGATGAACACAGCCTGTTATGTGCTTAATAGGGTGAATTTTAAATCCAATCTGAATAAGTCACCCTATGAGATCATTAAGGGTAGAACTCCAAACCTGTCCCATCTCTATGTCTTTGGCTGTAAGGTTTTCATTCTAAATATTGGGAAATCATCCTTAGGAAAATTTGACCCCAAATTTGATGAAGGAGTGTTCTTAGGCAATTATAGTATGGGAAAATCCTTTAGGGTATTTAATAAGAGGACTTTGGTGGTGGAGGAGACTACATATGTGGTGTTTGATGAATCTGATCCCAAGGGGACTAGAGTTGAGGAAGAAGAAGATGTAGGAGAGATAACCCAAGGTGTTGAAAATATAAATCTGGAGGAAAGGGTAGAATCTTAAAACACTTTTCCTAGAGATTGGAGATATTCTTTGAGTCATCCTAAAGAACTGATCTTAGGAGACCCTTTTGAAGGTGTTAGAACTAGGCATGGACTTAAGAAGGAAGTAAACCATTCTGCCTTAATCTTAATGTCTGAACCCACCAACATCAATCAGGCCCTTTCTGATCAATTTTTGATCTTAGCTATGCAAGAGGAATTGAATCAATTTGTAAGGAATGATGTTTGGGAGTTAGTAGAAAGACCTAAGAATCAAACTATAGTGGGAACCAAATGGGTCTTTAAGAATAAGATGAATGATTATGGTGTGGTGGTTAGGAATAAGGCAAGATTGGTGGCTAAGGGGTATAATCAAATAGAAGGGATTAATTTTGAGGAGACCTTTACCCCTGTAGCAAGATTGGAAGCCATTAGAGTACTATTAGCCTTTACCTATTATAGGGATTCAAACTTTTTCAAATGGATGTCAAGAGTGCCTTTTTAAATGGGGTAATGAAGGAGGATGTCTTTGTAAAGCAACCCCTAGGTTTTCAGAGTTCACAATATCCTAATCATGTTTATAAGTTAAAAAAGGCCTTATATGGATTGAAGCAGGCACCCAGAGCTTGGTATAAGAGGCTTAGTATATTCATATTAGAAAGAGAGTTTATTAAGGGGAGCGTAGACACCTCCCTTTTTCTGAGGAAAATAGGAGATGATTTACTCATTGTCCAGATCTATATTGATGATATACTTTTTTGATCTTCTGATAAAAACTTATGTGATGATTTTTCTAAAATAATTAGTATGGAGTTTAAGATGAGTATGATGGGAGAATTTTCCTACGTTTTTGGGACTTAGCATAAGGCAAATTGACGATGGAACCTTTATGAATCAATCAAAATACACTAAGGACATTTTAAAGAAATATGAAATGGATAAAGTTAAGCCAATCAACACTCCCATGACTTCAACTATTCAGTTAGATAAGGATTCAAATGGAAAATCTGTTGATCAGAAGAAGTTTAGAGGAATAATTAGATTACTATTTTACTTAACTGCTAGCTGACCTAATATTATATTTAGTGTTTGTCTTTGTGTTAGATTTCAAGTTGATCCTAAGGAATCCCACCTAACTGCAGTTAAGAGAATCCTTAGATATCTCTTAGGGACCCCAAACTTAGGCATCTGGTATCCTAGGCACAATAATTCTTTTGAGATTATTAGATATTCTGATTTTAATTTTGCAGGATGTAGGGTGGATAGAAAGAGCACTTTTGAAACTTGCTAATTCATAGGATAGTCTTTAGTCTCCTGGTCTAGTAGAAAATAGAACTCAGTTGCACTTTCCACTGCTGAAGTTGAGTGTATTGCCTTAGGAAGTTGTGTGGCCCAAGTCCTTTGGTTGAAGAAACAAGTTTTGGATTTAGGATTACCTGTTGGCACAATTTCAGTTCTATGTGATAACACTTATACCATCTGTATCTCTAAGAATCCTATCCAACATATAAGAATCAAATATATTGATATAAGACATCACTTCATTAGGGACCATGTTACAGAAGGGGACATTAAGCTACACCATGTAGCAACTAAAAATCAACTAGCTGACATCTTTACTAAACCAGGCCTTTGACTCATTCAGCATTTTGAGGACTAGATTGGGTGTGATTGACATAAATGTATGAATCTGATTACTGATAATTTCTGAATTTTCTATTTTTCATTTATTTTTGTTAGTTTTTTGTTTGATTTGATTATCTGTTTCATGTTGATTTTTATTCTCTGCTGATTTTTTTTTATTATTGTTGTTTTCCTGATTTACTATTTTTCTTCTAAATCAGATCACTACTCACTCTTACTGATAAACTAGATTTCTGATTGAGAGTTTTTCCTTATTTTGGTTTGGAAGCTTGTAAGCAGTGATTGACTCCTTTAAATTTGTTAAAAGGAAGAAACATTGATGATTGTTTCTCTTCCTTTAACTCCTTTGATGGTGTATTATTTCTTTTAGATAAAAATCTATTTCAAAATTAAAAAGTTAGTTTTTGAAATAGAGATCTATTTTATCTTCCTTCAGTAATCCACCGCATATAAATAGTGTTTTGAATTCTTTGGATCATTGTTAAGTTTTTTCTTAATCAGGTGATTGCATTTATATTTGATGTATATTTTTTGTTCTGTGAATTATCCTCCTTCTTGTAGAGAGTGAGTTTTGTCTTCTCTTATGTCTGTAAGGTAATTTTACAGCTAAGATTTTTTAACGATTATGAAAGGAAGCAAGCTTATAAAAGATGTGCAAAGAGCGCCAAAAAAGGCACAAAATAAGCCCAAAGCTGAAAAGATGCGCAATATCGCCAATTAGAAAGATACACAAAGTGTATCAAAAATCAAAAGATGCGCAAAGTGTGCCAAATAAATTGAAAAAGAGGCACAAAATGTGCCCACAAAGAAACAAGCTTTCTTCCCTTTCAGATCCTTAAATGTCTTAGAAAAATTCATGCACCACCTAATATTTTAAAAAGCTTGAGACGAACAATAATGATTTATGATTCCTTATTTTATAATACTATTCTATCAGATATTTTTCTGAAATGAGGCTTGAAAGGAACTCTTTTCGAATCTAATTTCTTTTCTTCTAAATTAGACTTTTGTTTGAAAGAAATTTGAACCTGTAAGGTGTCTGAGGTTGGAGTTATGAAAGTTGATTTTCTAACTTTTTCTGGATTTCAGCGTGGTCGATTTTGTTCTTATCGGCTTTTGAATTGAAAATTAAGGAAAACTCTCATTTATTGGAACAGATTGATTAGAAAAAAGGTTTTGAATATTTTTTTCCCGTTTCTATTTTTTCTTGATTTGCTTTAATTTTGATTTTTTTTCTTTTTAAGGGTTTTTGGGACTCCCTGATCATTCCTCTCTATTCTTCATCTTGGTTAAATTTTTTTTCACATCATCCTGGACAATCCATACATCGTTCTCGATGATATTTATGTTCTTTTTTTACTATTTTCTTTTTCTATCTATTGGTTTTATTTTTGCTGATGTTTGTGTTATGTTTTTCCCTTTTTGAGATGTCAAAAGGGGGAGTAGTTTATGGGTCATTATAAAGTTTTTTATTATCAATGAAAATGTTTAGTGCTGTTTGAACCAAATGTTCACTGTGTTTATTTACTAAATTGTGAATTAATAACAAATGTTTTCCATCATTGAAAAGGGAGAGATTGTTGCGAATCTGGTTTCAGAACTATGATTTTGATGATAGCAAACTTTTTTATTTTTATTTGAGGTTCTAATTTTCAAGTTGACAGGATTAACTGTAATTCAAGCCAGCTCAAGATCGAGTCAGTCTGTTTGTGTTTCAGCTTCAATATACTTTTTCATTTTTCTTGAGTTAAATGTAATGTAACAGATCCCCAAGCTATGTAACATTTCACACACACACTCAGGGGGAGAGTTTTAATAAGTTAGAGTTTCTATTCAATTTTTATTCAAATCATCCTAGATGATATTGATATCATTATGGACGATCTAGTGAAAGCAGAAACCCTAACTAGGGCAACCTTGTTAAGTTAGTTTGATTAAGCAGATCATCCTGGATGATAAAAATATCATAGAGGATGATAGGCTCAAATCAAAAATTCTCAGCCACTAGATTAAGTTAGGCAAGTTTATATTTTTAGATTTAGTTTAATCATCCTAGATGATACATGTATCATCCTGGACGATTCATTATAATCATGCCTAAATTAGTCTAGTGATTAAAGAAATTAATTAAGATTTGATTAATTCGATCATATCATCCTTGATGATCGCAAGATCGTCTTGGACGATCAATTGGAAATCCTGACCGTCTATAGCATTTCACCTTGATGACCCAAATAATTCTCTGGATGATATTCCCCATTTTAAACTAATCATATGGGATGATAGAGATATTGTCCTGGACTATCAAGTTATTTTGATATCATCCAGCAGGTTTTGGCTTTACGACCCAAGCTGTGTGTAGGATGATATTATCATTTTTAAACTAATCATATAGGACGATAGAGATATCGTCCTGGATGATCAAGTCATTTTGAGATTGTCCAGCAAAAGTTTCCCTAGACGACCCAAGCTGTCTTCTGGACGAAATTCCTGATTTACACTAATCATCCCGGACGATCACAAAATCAAACAGGATGATCTGATTAAATTTTTTCTTCTAATAATCTAGGAGAACCATATTGTCTAGCTTTATATGAGTGGTTTTGCACTGATCATATAAGATGATTGATAGATCGTCTTGGATGATCTTTGATGACAAGTTATAATTTAGGGGTATTTTTGAGCCCTTCTATTTAAGATCATTTTCTAGTAACAAGAAAAATCTTTTGCCACCTTCCTTGTCAGAGAGAACTTTGAGAGAGAGAGAGAGAGAGAGAGAGATTAGTAGATAGAGGATCTTATGAGGAGGAGTTTATGAGATGTTCACAAAGGTTGCTCCAAGAAAGGATCTGAGTTGTCTTCTCTGGTCGTCGTCTCTTATCTTGTTAGTGTCTCTATAGAAGGATCATCCGTAAGAAGATCCAGGTTCTCTGTCTGCTTCAGGAGGGAGCGAAAGGAGTCCAAGTTATCTGCCTGCTTTAGAAGGAAGTGAAAGGAGTCCAAGTTCTCTATCTCACCAGGTTGGTGGAAAGGAGTTTTGTACAGGCTTCTCTGCCTTACTGTGGGAGCAGAAGTAGAGTCACTTAGTCTTAGTGCAATACCCGGAGGGAAGGCTCTAGGGAGTGGACGTTGGTCAAGTTGATCAAACCACTATAAAATATGGTGTGTTCTTTCTGATTATCTTCCGTATTTATTTTTTTGTTGATGATCGTATGATTGTGATTATTATTCTATTATTATTGAACATCTGCACATCATTGCAAAACTGTAATTATTTTAAAACATTCAAAAAGATTTTTTTAAATCATTTTTGCTCATGAATTTTTAAAATAACCAATTCACCCTGCCCCGCTCTTAGTTAGCCTCGGGACTAGTTCACAAGGGCTTAACATCCCTAACAAACTTTTAGTAGTGTGTTGGGATCAAGGATGTATAGCCTTGGTGTCACCCGACACCTACCATATATGCTCTTGTAGCATGGTGGGATGGCCCAGTTTCCCATAGTTTCCCCTAAAAAGAAGAGACGCCAGGAGGCTGTTAAAATTTTGCTGAAAAATATGCAAGACTTGGACAAAAGCAGGGGAATTTATTTGAACTTAAATGAATTGAACAATGAGCATTATTTGGATAGTAGGGGATATATTTTGAACATCAAATGAACTGAAATTCAAACTTGAATAAATACGCAAAAGACTTGATGCAAGCTTGATTAAAATAAGCATTGAATCATGACATTAAAATCAAATGAATGACATTGAACCAAACTTTATCTAAAAAATGAAAATGCAATCAGATAGCAAATGATCATCATAATGAATTCATAAGGGATTTGTGATATTCAAGCAATAATTGATAATCTTGGCTACTCAATCAAGAACAAATGGAGAACTCATGTTAAAATTTCAGTAGATGTGAGGTGCTAATGACAATAAGAGGTGTGTAACACTACATTCAAGAGTAAAGTGAAAGCAAACTAAATTAAAAGTTAACTACAAATCAAATTTAATTTGAATTTCATGTAATAATAAGGGGCATGACACAAGTCACTAAGTAGTGGATTGGATCTTCAAATGATAAGTACACAATTATAGATAAACGATCCTATTCGCTCAAATGAAAATTGTCACATGAGCAAGGGATGGTCAAATTGAAATGGCTCAAGTCATTCAATCAATACAATGACTGAATGAAGAATGCAGAAATATGTCTACAACCAGTAGTGTAAAGTTTCCCACAAATGCTTCATAGCCATCTTGTCAAAAGAGATATGAATATTAAAAAGGATAATGATTGTATGGGGCTTTCTAAAGTCACCTTCAATGATAAAAGATCCATGATAACTAGCCACATATGGGGGATGGTAGAAAACCATGCAATTACAAGCTTATAAGCAAAGCATGGAAGGTGTGTAATGCATGCAATGCAATATCCATAAAGGAAGATGATTGATACAATCTCCATATGACCAGCATATCCTAATTGTAATCAACAATGCTTCAACTTCAAGAGAACACATTAATTCTCACAGTTCCTCAATAAATGATAATGCTGGATGTATAGCAGATATGATAGTTATCCTGCCAACACATCTAAAGAAACCATAGCAACACTTGCAGTCAACGATATGAAGATTTTCAATCAACATTAAGAGATCATCAGATGCACAACAAATGTCGCATCCAACAGTTAATGTTAACATGAAGTCAAATACAATATACCTTGCAAGGAACGAAGGGCATAAATACACCTATCTTCTACAACATAAGACCAAGGTGTGATGAATGTAACAATGCTCCACGACTGGCATCAAGATACAAATAAAGGTATCCAACCTCATAGCTAATAAAAATTAAGAAGGAATATACAGTCTGATTGTAGACCAGTATGCACGAGCCTTCAACATATGCAATATATTGTCAGTGATGAAAACATTCAATGCAATATGAACATGACTTGAGGATGATGTCAACAAGAATCTTACAAACGTTAATTCCAAATGCTTGCAATGATTCATCTATGAGTGGTGCAGTGATAAACTCAAAAGTAAAGCTTAGAAATCTAATATCTCTACAAGGAGTATGAAAAGCAATGACAATTGCTCATATTATTGGTAATAATATTATGGAAAGTATAAATGTCTATCCCGTACAAGAAAATATTTACATTGGAGGGTATTATTTTAAATTCTTGACATATAAGTACAACTAATGGAGATTTCTTGATGTTTTATTTGACTCAGCGAATACATCAATTATACCTTGATCATTTCCTTTATAGGTTAAGCATAGTGTAAGAAAATTTTTGAACTTTCCAACCTTTTTGGGAACTCTCAAATTGCTAGTTTTAATAGATAAATGTTGAATCATCTCAGGAATTCTATAACTTTTATCACCAATGGAGATTCTGAGAGCTTCTTAACTATCCCACTTGCAAAGAGTCTTAATTTTGCATAATGAAGATCATGGTTCCCCATAGTAGCAAAATGCATGGTTATTAAAGAGCTGCAAATAATCATCATCCTCTAAGCCTTCCAATGTCAAAAGATCCATGCCACATTCAATATGTCAATTGTAACTTGAAGGATTTGATATGTAGTGAAAATGATGATGTGAAACATATAGATGTATGCAAGTGAATGTCAACACACAATGTATTGAGCCCACTAGGTTAATGATCAATATTTGATAAATATGCTGTTAAAAATTGATGCAAAACTTGGTGGCCTAAACTCATAATTGCAAATAAAAAATACACATATTATTCCAATCATCTTAAGCACTGCAATAATTATTTTAGAAATGGATTCCTTGCATAATTTTCCTGAACATTCAGATGTGCCTTCAATTGTTATAATCATTAGCTCGGGGCAGTGGCCCCTTATTTTGAAGTATAGAACATCAGTAAGGACACAATCATCTAAGGTTAAAATGATTATTTTTTTTTATTTGAACCAACAACATAAAACGATGATGATGGCATAATTAAGGAGTTAGCTATTAATTTCTACACGCGTTCTGGGAAGATAAAGCTAGATCAAATCATTATTTTTGAAGAGGGAGTGAGTGAGTCTCAGTTCAGCCAAGTTCTGAACATTAGTTGGATGAGATTATTGAGGTTTGTATGTTCTTGATGAATAGTGGTCATGCATTTAGCATACCACTTATGGGAAAATATAGAAGGGCTATGACAAATACAAGTTCCTAAGAGCCGCCATAGAAGACCCATCAAATATCTAATATGTCCCCGCACATGCACTATAATATATATGCACATCGGTACATAGAAGGGCATGTGTAATCACATGACACACATGGGCCCCATTGAGCTTGTTGTGGGTATACACATGATGTCTAGGGATATCGTGCGGGTCAGTAAATAAATTTAAGTTTAAACCTGATCCTTCTATACGGGTAGATAGGAGTCCACACAGTTCAAACCATCAAAGAAATATACGAACGCGGCATCGACCAGAATATTTATTTTAATACATTCATATTAGGCCTTCAAGGCCTTCAATAATGAAAATTCATTATTAAAAACATAAAGGCAACGAAGAACTCGATCCTCTATCAGCAAGTTGGTAGAGTTGATAAGGTCCAATAGACAAAATGCAATGACCCCACATACCCTGATGATGGCTGTGTTAAACATAGATCTTGACTAGAAGGGTTAATTCTGAATATTCAAATACTTCCCAAATACCCATAAAAATTTAGAAATCCAAAAACACCAAAACCCATAAATGTTTAAAATTGCAATAAACCCATCAAATGCTTAAAGAAAAATCCATCCATCCTCCATAACAGTTTACCAAGGTAGTTAAATTAAAAACTACTTTAGATCATAAAGGGATAATATCTGGTCAAGAATATTATAAGGACTCATTCTCAAAAAGTCTCCTGCTAATAAGGATGTAGTACATGTCCTCTAACCACCAGTATGCCGCCAAATGGCACCACTAAATTATTGTTATGGCCAGAGCCCGTATGCTCTCCAATGGCATCAAATCCTTGAGACATGAATCTATAACATATAATTGATATGGTAAAAAGACCTCTATTATCTAAGGTGGGTTCAAATTTATCCCTTTAGATAAACATCAACCCCAGGTCTATAAGGTACTCTTGGACGAGCAACCCATGGCTACCGATAAGGATCCTTCTTTCAGGTTGGGTTGATTACCTCCTCTGACTAAGTAGACCAGGGACTATGATGGCCCGAGATGATGGAACCATAGGATCTTGGTCAGGTCCATCATCCATTCCCCCACCATCCACTTTATGTACAAGGTGGAAAATTTTTGAATTTTAAATATCCAATCTTCAAACCTTCCAACACCCCAGACCCATGCTACTACTATATGCCAGATAATAAGCATCTCTACATATCCGATCGACGATTAGCCTTAATCAAAAGTTTTTTCTCATGATTAGGAGGGCTAGTTCACTATAGGGGCTTGCACTTATAGGAAACCCTAAGTCATATCATAAAGTCCTCGCAAAATGAGGATGAAATCTCTAGGTAGTGTCTTATCTATAATCTAAATCTGCCTTACCAAAATTCAGCTCGGAACTTCAATCATTTAAAACTCCCCCAAAAAGAAGCAGGGAGGCTGGGACTAAATTTTTGGAGCCCAAAGATTTTTAGCAACTCCGCTGTGGTTTGATTTTTCTTTCCATTTTTTGCTAGTCGTCTAAGCGCTATAGTAGCATTTGAATCAATACGAGCTAAAATTTCAAAGTTTTTAAAATAATCATTGAATAAATATTCTAGAATGATCTCTTAGCAAATTTATCAAAATTTATTGAGCAAGGTTTTAAATTTATTTTAATTACTTATTTATATTAACTATTCTTGTTTACTTTTTATTCTTTTATTCTATGTAAGTCTCTGGAGTGAAAGGAGTGGCGCCATTTGGTGGTGAACAACCCGATTCAGAGGGCCCCGGTCATTACTATTTACCAGTGGTGCCATTTGGTGAAAACATCATCAATTATAGGACACGTGCCACATCCTTACTCTTAGGAGACTGATTGAGAATGAATCTTAGTGATATTCCTGACTAGACAGTAGCTCTTTACGAGCTGAAGTAATTTTTAATTAATCCAGCTTAGCAAATTATTACAGAGGGTGGATGGATTTTTCTTTAAATGTTTCATGGGTTGAATATTTTATTTTAAATATTTTGAATTTAGGAATTTTGAAGATTTTGAATTTTGGATTTTGTAGGAATTTGGGTAGTATTTAAAAGTGTAGAGGATTTGGATTTAACCCCTACGATTGGGATTTACATTCAACATAGTCATCATCAGGGAATATGGGGTTAATTATATTTTACTGATTGAACCTTGTCAACTCTATTAATTATCCCCAGAGGATTAGGTTTGTCTTTGGATTTTCTTGGTTATAAGCCTTGAAGGACTAATATGAATGCAAAAAATAGATATTCAGGCTGATGCCACGGTCATATATTTATTCGATAGTTTGAACCATGTTGACTCCTTTCTAGACCAATAGAAGGATTGGGTTTGAACTTGGATTCATAATTTGACCCATGCAGAATCCCAAGATATCACATGTGTATCTGTAACAGGCTTGTCGGGGCCCATGCTGGTATATAATTGCACATGCATCTTTTTGTATTTATGTGCATACATATTATAATGTAAATATAGGGGTGTTTTAGAATATAAGTTATGCAGGAAACTACCATTTGAATGCAGTATCCTATTTGGAAGCTTGTATACACCTTCTGTCCTCTTATACGGATGTTGCGGATCTGATGGTGTAACGTCGTACTTTAGTTATTTACCCATTTCATATAGGTTTACCGTCATGAATTACTTATTGCTTCTTGTCAGTGGATTATGGTGTACTAATGAATCTCTTGCTATTGCTACAGGAACCTACATTTTTTGTATTTTTCTTATATTTTACTTGCAGACAACATTTACTATGTATGTCAGGTTTTTTACAAGTGCCCGAGACACTTAAACTTGCCACAAATAATCTGATGTTCGCTTGTAGATAACATATAGCATGTATATGGATCTCCCAAAGTGGCCCATGGGAACTTGTATTTGTTGTAATCCTTTAGCATTTTGCTTGTGAACACCATATCGGGTGTACAACGGGTCTTCTACAATAACTTGTAGGAGCCTACATCCGCTGCATATCTTCCATCTTTGCTTTTAATAAATTAATGTATTTCCTAACCATTTATTGATTATTGACTACAAATGTGTTGTAGCCTTTGTTATCTACTATTGATTATTGTCATTGCATGTGTGTATGTTTGCTACACATCGGTCCTCCTATTTTTGTAGGAGACTGATACATTTGCTTACATACTACTATTGGTCCTTAGTATAGTTGCATTCGCCACTTCTTCATCCTTGTGTGTTGACTGTGAGAACATTTATGCAACTATTGCATACTAGCCACCATAGCTTGCTGGGATTTGGTGTAATCACCTGTTCCTCTTTCAATTTTTCTAACCACTATTGTCTGCATCTTCAAGACATTAGCTTCTATGAGTGCTTGCAACTGGATGTAGGGGCTACTCTTTATTTCCTGTATGATTGTTATGAAGAATATCATCGACTCTGACTTTGTTACTTGTGAAGCTAAATGTATCCACTTGTGATTTGAAGCCGGTCGCAAAGCACCATTATAATTGTTGTACATCGACCTTGTGTCATAGAAAATAGGTGTATTCATCTATATTTTGATCAATGTTGATTGTAGGATTTTGCCATATTTATTACCCCCTTCTATACAGTTTGTAGATGCTTTCATTTGTTACAATTTCTTCTACAACTCATCAATTATCTTTGATTCTTATTTTTGAATAGCATGTTATATGCCTACATCTGTAGGGCTTCTTTTTGCATGTTGACTTACCTGTTACATGCCCCTGATGCTTTACTTATGAATGCACAACTGCACTCACTTCAGTCCACTTGGCTATGTTTGTAAGATGAATGCTAAAGCTATTATTTTTTAATAGCATATGTATTTTGCACTGGTGTCTTCTTGTGATCTCTTGCATCTACAGCATTTTAGTCGTTGCTATTTTCCAATAGACCACATTAGACGTGATTGCTTGTAGATAGGCTACTATGTATTTTAGCATTGGTAGAAAAGAGGTTGTATCTTCCCCACTCCTCTTTCTTTTGCTTCCAAGCATGTTGCATTTAATGTGCTTAACAACTAGCAAATCATTATACTCATTATATTTTTTGGAGGCTTATGATATGAGTAACAACATTATCATTATTGACACTTGACATTAGCATTTTGATTGGTATAATCTTCATGCATGGATTGTAGCATTTATTAAGGGCTTCTTTCATTAGTATTATCCAACTTCTTTGCATGAACTTGTGGACCCACTGACATGGTCATTGGTCCCCACGTTGCTTATGTGTAGGTTGAAGATCCTTTATAGTAGCATTTGATAGATCATTGCCCGCAAATCTTTAGTTCATGCCCATAGGCAATCATATTCATGACTTATGTATGCTTGTAGGAAGTGTCACTATCATCACGTAGGTTCATATGTTCATTATATACTAACCTCCTTAGTTGTAACAGTTCAACGTACATATTTTCCCTCAGTTCATATGCCATCCTTGATTATTATTGATCGTTGCAAGCAAGCCATACTCATTACAACTCCCTCAAGTATATTCTGTTGGCGAATCATCGTCTTCTTTGCAGCCAACAATCATGACCACTAATGGCTCCCCCTTCTAGTGTTTTGAGCTTCTTTACATATATTTGTAGGCTAACTGTCAAGAACATCAATGGTCTCACTTTATTTCTATGTTGGTTAAAAGATCTATAATACTTCTTACAATCAAATTGCATGTTCATATTGCTTGTTGATTGTGAGTGAAATATAGGAATTATCCTTGTCCACCACGAGTCCTTGCTCATATTTAACTTCATCACTACTGTGATTCATGTATTTGGTTTAAATATTACACCCAATTTTCTTCAATTCAAAACATAAGTTGTATCCCCTGCATTGTGTTCAAATTCAAGCTTTCTATGGTTCATTTGTAGTTTCAAATTCAGTTCTTATTCATTTGAGTCCACTGTGCTCAATCAACTGCAAGTTCAAATCAATTCCTTCCTGGTTGAGTTTGATTCAGGTCTTTGTGATGAATCAAGTTCAGCTTTTATGGTCAAGTTTTCTCCAAATCTTTTTCTTAATTATTCAAATTTGAAATTAGTTTATTTAGTGTTTAAGTAAATGTCCAAACAAAGTCCCTTGTAATTGTCCAAGTCCTCTTCTTTTTGTCCAGGTCCCTTACATTTTCAAGTAAAATTTTGGTAGCCTTCCAGCATCTCCCATGTTTAGGGGAAACTACAGGGGTCTGGGCCTTCCCACCATACTAATAAAAGTATGTATGATAGGTGTCCATAGACACCACAGTCATACAATCTTCATCCCACCAAGCTACAAGAGCGTGTATGTGGGGCTTCAAAACACCTGTTAAAAAGTATAATTTTCTTTCCCCACCGGTATAGAGCTACTTACAGGTACTTAATATTGGCCCCACCATGCTACAAGAGCATGTATAGGTGTTAACCTCATTTTTGTATGAAGTCACTATGACCAATCCAAACCCTAGGATCTATCTAGATCTTAGACCAATCTAGCCTTAATACTAACCATCAATCTACAATCATCTAATTCATTATGATTAATATGGATATTTCAAATTCAGGCAATCAAATCAAAAATCTAGCTCAAATTTAGATTTTCAAGTCCAAAATCCAAGTCTAAAGTCTTAGGTCCTAAAAGAATTTTTAGTGATTTTTGAAACACTTAAAACCCCAATTCAATAACCCCTGATTCATGATCTATCAATTTCATATTGACCCATATTAGTCAACTTTTCGACATCTAATCAAGCCTTTCAAACAACATCAAACTTTCAAATCTATGCACTTTAAGCTTCAAGTGTATTCAAAATCATTCATGATTTAAGCTTAATATGTTTGAATGGGCCAAACCCATATATATAGTCAAATCAAGTCAAAATGAGCCAACTCAATCTCTCTAACTAAATTGAACTTTTTTAAGCTTTCAATCTTATTCCAATGTCTCATTCAAATGCACTTGTACTTGTCAAGAATCAAGGCATTGTAGGTTTTGATTTGGTCAAATTTGGTCAAATTAATTCAACATGTGTTCAAATTATTCCATCCAATCAACTCAAGTGGTCCCTCTCTTTCTATTAAGCCTTAAATCAACTTTAAGCTATGATTCAAACATGTTCAAACTTGCTTGGAGTCAAGCCATGGTCAATTTGACCAAGTCAATTCACTTTTACTAGGTCAAATCCACTCAAAATTTGATATACTTATTCAAAGTCAAATCTATCTAATCTCATGGCTTCATACTCCCTCCAAATCACTTAATACTCTCCTTCCTAGCCACCTCATAAACCATTGACTTGTTGACTAGTCAAACTAGTCAAAAAATGGCAAAAAGACCATTAAATGATCAAATTACCCCCCTCATCATGAGCTAACATGGCTCACACTCAACACCTACCCTCTCTTGGATAGCTTTGAGAGACACTTGGCTTCAATTTAAGACCCTCCCAATCAATCCCAACCCTCCAAACTCAAAAGATCAAGGATAAGTATCAAAATTCTTTTCCCAAGTGTCATGATACATTCTCATTTCAAAAGTCCCTAGATCTAGCAAACCTCAGCCCCTAAAACGGACAAGAGAGCTTCTCCAGCTATTTTTAAGCTTCCCCCAAGTATTTCCCCACTTTTCCCAAGCTTCAAAACCCATTTTACAGAAGAGAGAGAGAGAGAGAGAGAGAGAGAGAGAGAGAGATAGTGAGAGAAAGAAGACTTTTAATAGAAGTTTTAAATCCAGCCATAAAGTTCATGAGGTCTTCAGTAAAGTTGTGGAAGACTTCTCCAGCTTTCAAACAAGCCCAAGAACATCAGAATCCGTCCACTGGATTGTAAGTTATCTTCATTTTAAGTTAGATGATAAAATATTAATTTCTCTAAAATCTCAATATATAGAGTCTTTAAACTTCATGGATTGAAAGATTATGGTATCTAGAGCCTAAGTTTCAAATTTTATGAAAATCTAACATTTGGATTGAGAGTTATGGGCAATTGAATATTTCAGTTCATTTTGAACTGAGTTTCAGTCGGCTAATCAGAGCCATCCGATCCTACAATTAGCGTGATCGGACGATGCTGATTGTGGCATGTGTCACCATCACATACGGTCCTACCATTTCTAATTAAATTGATTTAAAAAATTCAATTAAATGACCAAAAACTTCTAAAATTCATAGAAAATTAATTTTTTTCACCAAATTTAGTGTTCTTAGGCTCATTGGAAAGGGCTTGAGCCCTACTATTTATTTAAATTAAAATCAAAGTGTTTTGATCACTAAATTAGGAATTATTTGAGTTTGTTCAAAATCTAAATTTCTCAATTTTCTAACAATCTAAAGGTTATATTGAGCACAAATTTTGATTAAAAGTTTTTGAGCATCTTAGGCATCTCGTAAATTTTTTCTAGGTCTAGATGCTCAAGGGTTTGCTGTAGGATGAATTTACAAAGTAATTGATCCATTTTGGATCCAAAACTTTGAAAATTTATAACTCTCAAAATTGGTAGAATTAGGTTATCTGATTATTGTGGTATGCTTGCATATGTCATAGGGTTAGGTGATTAAAATTTCAGACCCAATTTAACGTTGGTGACACCTAGGAAAAATAATTAAAGTTAATGTCTAGTTAACTTAAAAAAATTCTAGGAAATTATACACACAACAAATAGAGGTAAAACTTCAGAACATTAAACTTAGTGATATTTTACACCTTATGTCCAAATTTCATTGTATTTGGAGGTCATAGGTGAAAAAGTTAAGCAAGTCAAAATTTAGCTATTTTTAGGGCCCAAAAAAGTCAAAAAAATGTAGTAAATCAAAATTATATTCAAAAATTACAAATAATATATCAAACTGACCTGAAATTGATCCTCTATCTAGGAAAAATAAAATCCCTATCACTAAACGTTTAGTTTAACTTTAATTAAAGCTATTGAGAAACTCAATAATTAATTAAATAAAATAATTAAAAATTATTAAAAAATCCCAAATAAATTCTAAACACCTGAAAACATTGCCATGGATCATCCCTAACTTTTAGGAGTGATTTCATGTAGTTTAGGATGAGTTTAGATTAAAACAATCAAAACCTTCTTAATTAAATAAATTAAAAAATCAATTAATTAACCAAACTTTGAAAAATCATAATTAATTCCAAAAAAAATTAAATTTATCAAACTTAGTGTCATTCAACTACATTTGAGGTCTAGTATTTTTTAAAAATAACAAACTAATAGAAATAGGTCAAAGTCAAAAAGTTAACTTTTTGGTCAACAATAGTACAAAAATAGGTCAAAACTTCAAAAATTTGTAATTTATTATAGAAAACTCCAAATTAAGCAAACTTAACAGCTTTTTACTTCATATAAGGCCTAATATTTATTAAAAATATCAAACCATAGAAAATCACTTAAAGTAATAAAGTTACCTTTTTAGTCAAGTTCAATTCAAATTACAACTTGAACTTTTAAAATTCATAATTAAATATAGAAAAATTCAATTTTAGTAAAATCAAAGTTTAATTACTCATGATTAGGTCCAGTATTTGAGAAAAATATCAAAACTCTAGAATTCAACTTTAATAAAAAAAAGTCAACTTTTAAGTCAACTTTAAGTTAAAATTTTAAGTGAAACTTCAAAAATTAATAACTAATTGTAGAAAAATCCAAATCAAGCAAACTTATAGTCTAATTACTCATACTAAGGTCTAATATTTAATAAAAATACTAACTATCTAGAAATCAACCTTAATCTACAAGTCAAAATTAATCTCTTAATTTAATAATTAAAATAATCCTAAAAATTCAAAAATACAATAGTCAATTAAAATTCTATAAATTATTAATTTGATTTCTAAAATCAATCAACCAACCCTTTAATACATAATAACCACTTAAAAGATGAAGTTTTTAGGGTGGACTACTCCTAGATGCGGGACTCAGTGTCATAACGAGGCCTAGTTCCTTGAGCCTGATGGCACAACGCCACGAACAGATTCAATGGAGTGTAAAACTTTAAAATTTATTCATTATTAATAATTAAACCAAATTAAAATTCTTAATTTAACTACATCAATCAAATTTTTTAGATGAACTACTCCGGGCTGTGGGGCTAAGTGTCCTAAGGAGGCCTGGTTCATCGAGCCCAGTGGTAGAACGCCATGAACTAGTTGATTGAAAATTTAAATTAATCTAATCCTTAAAATTAGCAACAATCTAATGAATTAAATTATATTAGTTCATTAATTTCTAACAAATTAATTATATTTAATCAATTAACTTTAAAAATACATTTTAAAATAAACCTTAACACTATAACATTTAAACTTTAATCAAATTTACCCTTTAACCTTTAATAAACCCAAACATTAGACAACTTTAACTAATTATCCGATATAAGATATATCTTAATCACACAGCTTATTACACACACTTAGATGATTTGTTAGGGCAGCAATTCTAGATCTACGCTTGGCCGATGTTTATTTTTCTACTGTGTGATAGAATTTTTGAGCTTTCACTCTATGCTGGTTATTAATATTGACGTGATTATTTATTTAATTTATGCACGCTATAATATTATTGATGGGTGCTAGATTTATCCCTAAGTTAGTGATGATTTATGGTAATTCAATCTTATATAGGTGGCCATGCTCATACAGGACATTGAAAATAAAAGGGGGAAAATTATAAATATTAAATTACTACAGGTACTGTTATTGTGCTAAGTCCCCCATTTAAAATTAAAAAGAGCATGGCCAAGTGTGGCTAGCTTGAGCATTTTAAATTTTATTATATTAATGGCTTGGGATAATTTAAATACAATTACTTAGAATAACCTTGTAGGTGATATAGGCCAAGATTTTAATTTTTATTTAATGAAATTTAATATATTTGAGTTATAATTAATTCAAGTGACATTTGACATGGGACATAAATCCAATTTGAAATTCAAAGAGAAGAGTGATATCCCTTTGGGGAGAGTCACCCTTCATTTGAAGATTCAGATTAGGATACTTTGAGTATCCAAGGAGGAAAGAAAATACCCCTTCAGGGACGAGTTTCTTTTCACTTGGATATTCAGACCCGATGATCCATGAAGCCCCTCATAAGGATGAAGAAGTGGAGATTAAGAAGTGTCTTGCTCTCAAATACACTTGAGTCTTAGGTGTAAAATTCGGGCTGTTGTCAGTGGTACTCGGCCACTTTAGTTACTACAGACCCTGGGTTGTAATATTAAGTGGCACTTACCATATGGACTTTTAATTTAAATATTAATTGATTTTATTAATTATTGATGTGTTTGTTTGTGATATAAGATTGCACTCTTTTAGTAATTTTTGGTGATTTTACATGTCGATCTTTGATTTTTCTTGAAACCCGATTGGAGGCTCGTGAGAGATCACTAAAATATTTTTTTACTTTAATTATATTAAAATTTTTAAGACAATATAGCAACTCTAATGCTTCATATTTTGAAGGAGAATTTGTGTAATCTCTAGCGAAAAACTTATTTTTAAGCTTTTTTAAAATTACTTCATATTTGATTTAAGCATTCATTGAGTCAACTAGCATGCACTAGAGTAGAAACAAACTAAAATAAGTCAAAAATTTAAATGCATTTACTTTAACCTTCATACTACCCAACATATGTTAATGGGCCAATTAATGACTGCTCTAGATGTCGGCCATATTCTCAAAAACTTATCTTAATCAAACGTCCCTACCACTCTAATATAAAAGACCAGACTCATGATTTTGAAGTATTTAGATGGTTAGCTGGCTGCCTAATCTAGGCCGGGGTAAGTCTAGATCTTGCATTGCATTAGCTAGGTTTGGGTTACTAATTTTTAGTGCCCAATTTAGATTTAGGTTCTAAGTCAGGCTCAAGCTATAAGACCTCAATCTTTTGGGAATCTAATCTCAACTTTTTAATAAAATTGATAATTTAAATTAAAATCTCTATTAATTCAATTTTAAGACCCACATTTAGGATAGGTTAAGGTATTTCTAAAGTGATTCAGAATCTTAAAATACCTCCAACATTTCTTTTTTTGGCCTCCAGAAATAAGTGCTCACCTTGATCCAATCCTAGTTGAACTTCCAATCATCACCTCCCTTGATATCAAACTTTAAAATCTCAAAAATAAAATTTCTACCATTATTTTAATCAAGAGTATTCATAGAAAATTCTAGCTTCCTACAATATAATTAACTATGAGGGCTTGCGCTCATAGGAGATTTAGAAACCCAGATCAAATTTTTAAAATTAATTTTTTAAAATCTCAATTAATTTTCTTTGGAAAAATTTAAGTCAAAATCAATAATTATTATCATCATTTTTAAAGGATCAATAATGATTAATACTTCTTTCCTTAGAAAGATATATCAATTATTATCATAACTTTGATCATGAAGTCAATGATATTTCATCTAAATTATTGTAATTAAATACTTGAGTGAACAATCATTTTGACCCTCCAGGGTTATATGTAGTTCTTGCTCAAAGTTGACTATGATAATCAGGATGAAATTTTAATCTTATAAATTAAACCCATTATGGAATGGTATTCATCTCTAGAGTCAATATTGAAAGTATGAGCAGGTTGTTAGACCTAATACACTTATCCCAAGGTTAACCAAGAGGGGGGTGAATTGGTAATTTTCAAAATTTAATTAGATTTTAGAAAACTAATTAAAGATATTTTACACAATGATAGATTTTTACAAAAATATTTTTAACCATAGAAATTAAAAAAGCAGAAAAATAAAATGCAGTAAAAAAGTAAAGGAATAGAAGACACCAAATTTTGTAGTGGTTCGGTCCAACTAGACCAACGTCCATTCGCTAAAAACTCCTTCTCCAGGCATTACACTAAACAACAGTCACTCTCCTTTTACCCCCACAGCAAGGCGGAGAAGCCTTTACAAACTCTCTTCAACCTACCTAGCGTAATAGAGAATCGATGCCGTTTACACCCTCTAAGTGATGGCAGTATACCAACTTATCCTTTTTCACCCTCCTGGTAAAGGCAGAGAACCCAATGTCTTCACCCTCCAAGTGATGGTAGAGAATCGATCATCCATTTTCACCCTCCTGGTGAAGGTAGAAAACCTGATCTCCTTTGAAAATCATCTTTTAAGTGGTTTCAAAAAAGTAGGGAAGAACTTTCAAGAACAAGCAAGAGATCCTCACTATTGGGTAACCTTATGAATCCCCTCACAAATCCCTCTCACAAGATCTCTCTCTCTCTCAAAGTTCAAAACACTCTCCCTAACACTCTCCAAGTCCACTCTCAAAAGAAATTCAAAGTCAGATCATGGAGTGTCAGTTTTTAGGACCCTTATATATGAAAGATAAGAAAAATTGTTCGAAAAATTAAAAAATTCAAGTTGAACGTACTTGGATTGTACAGTGCGATCACACTTTATACGTATAAATAGGTCAAAACTCCATGTACAATCTTGTATGAAACTAGTTTTGTACTTTATCAGTCGTATGTATGAACTGATATCGTATTATATGAATAGTTCAAAAAGGATTATATTGATATGGTATGATCGTGTATGAACCTCATGTTATACTCTAGTCATTGTATATACAAACTCTATATTGTATAGTTTGAACTATTAAATAAAATTATACTTCCTCTGTACAAACATGGTCGTCTATATAAACCCCATACTCTGGTCATCGTATGTATAAACCCCATATTATATAGTACGATCAATTCAAAAAATGGTGAGTTCATACGGAACGGACTGGTATGCACCCATTTCGTACTCTGGACATCATCTTTATGAACCCCATATCATATAGTATGAATAGTTTAAAAGAAAATTTCCAAGGCATGATTCGATTAACCTCATTTTGGAGGAACTTACATGTCAAATCATTCAGTATGATTCAAGAATAAAATAGTATGATTAGTTTTAAAAAAAATTACTCACTCCCCTAGTGTGTCAATGCATGGTTACCCTATTACAATCACACTCTCTCAGACACAAGAAAAATAAAAAAAGTATATACTTGAACTACAAGAAATCTTAATCTATTCTATCTTGAAGTCTTTGGCAGTCTGGAGTGCAATTTTCCTGAAACTTTAGTACACACAAATAACACAAACAAAATATATCCAATAAATATTTGTAGAAATAGTAATGAACACAATAATAGTTTGATATCATCAAAAACTCACATGATATAAAAATATAGTTTTGAAAACTAAGTTGCAACAATCTGCCCCTTTTTGATGATGGCAAAATAATTAATATTTGAGTTAACACTTAAGCAAATTTTTCTCCTAAACTCCCCCTCAATAAGTGATCAATTTAAAATAAGGGATTCCAATGAATATAAAAATCATAAAAATAAATTAAATAGAAACAAAAAACATAAACAAAATAACACAACAAACATACACACAATAACACAATACAACAAAAAAATCATAATCATGTACACATACACCAAACAACATATCAAATAACCAATGCAACCAAGGCATCAAATAAATAAATAATCAAACAATAACTAATGACTACCCCTTTTGAGGACAATAAAATGGGAAGTACCTCTTGAAAAGATTGGTTTTGATGAATAAATTAAAATAGTTGTTAAAGAAGAAAAAGATTTGAAAGTAATTGCAAATACAACATTAACTTCCTAATGCTAAAAAGAAAAACTCAACTTTTAAATCAAAGACAACTAAGATAAGAAAAGTCAACCAGGTTTACTGTTCATTCTAGACAAATCAAATAAAAATAACTATTACAAAAAGATGAAAAAAAAGATTAATTACTTTCTAATTCAATGGTGAAGATTATAGCCGATTATAAGGATTTGTATAAGAGATAGAATGACAAAGAAAAGACTAGTATGAATTTTTCAATTGGTGACATTGCGCATCTTTTCATTATTCTGTGGCACTTTGTGCATCTTTTTAGTTTGGCTAAATTTTGTGCCTCTTTTAACTTTGACAAATATTGTGTATCTTTTTTTTGGTAGGCTTTATGCATTTTTTTAAAAATTTTTACTCTCTCCAATATCAATAAATCTTTAACATAAGTTCCAATAATTGACAAAGATAAACACATTGAAAAAGAAAAAATAATAAAAATAAAACATCTATTTTACAACAACTATAGCTAATTAATATTTATCTATAAGAATATGAAATTGATCTTCTAATCTATATCCAGTCATAATGTAATTTAAAATTTTGAGAGATTAAATTTTATAAGAAAATTAATTTGTATAGCAAAGTAATTCAAAATTCTATTTTATAGATCAACTACAAATGATTTGTATCCAAAAACATAAACATTTTAAGCAGAGTAATTTCAGATTATGTCAAAACATCATTTCATTTAACACTTAACATTTACATTGATACATCATGCTAGAACCATAACATATAATACTGATAACATTAATAATACTAATACCAAGAAGAACAACAATATAGAGAGGCCAACACTTAAAATCAAAAGAAACATGTCACCAATAAGTACAAAATCACATCGACAAGTATATCACAGAAGTAACAACTAAAATTCAAAGGGGCTCTGGTCTGGAGGTGGCTGAGGGTTGAACATCATAAAGTAGCTATTGATCATAGATACATTAGTGTTGACCGAGTTGAATTGCCCTCAGATCCACCCCATATCTTTGTTGTACCTTACATCCTACTAATTTAGATGATTCTTAATTCAAAAAAAATGTTGATTAAAATAAGTTTTCATTATTTCAAAATGCTGAACCATTTCTTGATATAAATTCTAATCATGTCCAGGTGTAGGTGCTGGAGCAGGGGCTCCTTCTTCTCCCTCTAAATCTTCTCCCTCATATCCTTCATCCCAACCAAAAAGTGCATGAAAAGATGCATCGGTAAAGTTAAGAGGAAGTTCAGTGGGAGGATCAAGATGGATCATATTGTACTTCTTTTATAAAATGTAGGCAACTAAGTGTCCTAAGGTCACATTATTCTTCCTCCTATTTTGAGGAAGTCCAATATCAGAAAGTTTATAGATGTAGTCCATGATTAGTTGGGCTTCATTAATAGGAGTATTGGTTATGATCAAGTATGTGACAATAGAAAAAAGAGGAGTCAGATTGATATGATCACCATCTTTGAGAATAATCAATGTTCTCATGACATGCTAGATGATCATAGCATTCTACTTAAGGGAATACACACAAGAAAGATGGTTTGCTTATGCAACACCTCCAAGAGTTTGGTTTATTTTTGACCAATCAAAATCTACTCTAGAGGTCATATTGTGTGCTCTAACTCCTTGAGTCCTAAGGAGAAGGAAATTGCCTAAGTCTTCTTTAGTTATTTCCACTCACTGTTTAAAGACATAAGAGGTAATCCTATAGTGAGCTTGGTTCACTTTCATATCTGTAGGAAGGATTTGGATAGTTTCTTTATGATAAGCATAGATCAAGGTGAGGATAAAAGAGAACTGGGTTGAGGCGAAAAGGGGCATAACAAAGAAGTTTATGTCACTTTGAATAAGGAGTCGAGAGGGGGTAATCTTGGCTCCTATGAAATGATCGAATGCTTCCTCATTCTCCTTAGAAAGAAATCATCGTCTCTACCAGTTCGAGAGGATGAGCCCCTGGAAGTACGAGGATGTTTGCTACTGCTGACATTTCTACAGGACATAAGATGGTTTGGAATTGGATAAGAATGTGAAGAAAAAATAATCCACCATGTTGCAATTTAAAGAGAAACAACCTATCATATAATACAAAATTTAAATCATATGTACGATTACAAAATCATATGGGACAAAAAATATTTAGTGCATACACCAAAAATGAAACAACTTTTCATAAACTGCCACTCCCGATGAGTCATATTGTATAGGCTTTTTGACCACAAGATCATACGGACCAACACATATTCATCCGGTATGATCAAAATATTAAAGATCATTCTAGGGTGATTAGGTTCATCCACATGAGAAACTGGCAACATGATCGTACAAATGAAATTGATATCGTACGTATAATCTGACAAAAATAACTAAACGTTCGAAAAACATCCCCAATCGTACAGATGAAAAATAAATTATTGTATATATGATGATGACACTATATAGTATGATATGCATTAAAAAAATCTCTATTTTGTGTTCTCAATCAGAAAAAATATTGCGTATAGGTTACATAATTCGTACAGTACAAAGCATTTCATACAGAACGAATGAAATAATTAAAATAGGACATGATAAAAAACTTTTTCAAAAACCAATCACTCTAGATCCAATGACATGCAACCATGAAAAATGAAACTAAAAATATAATACTAATGAAAGAAAAAATAAGAATAACTAATGAAATAAAAAAACACAAGCAAATAAATAAATAGTAATAGACTAATAAAGAGAACAAACAAACACATCAATATATTACAAATTTAATTTACAGAAGTTTAATTTTAAGCATTGAGATCAATCACACCTAATCTGGTTCTTAAGTTGCTAATTGTTTCAATGACCAATGGTTTTGTGAAAATGTCTACAAGTTGATTCTTAGTAGCAACATGATGTAATTCTATTTCTCCTTTAGCCACTTGATCTCTAATGAAGTGATGCCTTATATCAATATGCATGGTTTTAGAATGTTGAATAGAACTCTTTGAAATACATATGGAACTTGTATTATCATAGAAAATTGGAATAGTGAAAATAAAAAATCTTAAGTCAATTAGTTATTATTTTAACCAAAGAACCTGTGCCACACAACTACTTAATGCAATATCTTCTACTTCAGCAATAGAAAGAGCTACTGAATTTTAATTTTTGCTAGACCAAGAAACTAAGAAGTTTTTTATGAATTGATAAGCCCCAGAAGTACTCTTTATATTAACCCTACACCTATCAAAATCTGAATCAAAGTATCTAATGATTTCAAATGAAGAGTTGTGCTTAGGATACCAAATCCCTAAGTAATGAATTCCCAAAAGATATCATGGAATTCTCTTAATATCAGTTAGATGTGATTCCTTTAGATTAGCTTAAAATCTAGCACATAAATAAACACTAAATCAAATATCCAGTCTACTAGCAGTCAAGTGAAGCAATGATCAATTATTCTTCTAAATTTCTTTTGATCAACAGATTTTCCCTTAGGGTCCTTTCTAACTGCACTGAAGAACTCATTAGTGTACTCACTAGTTTAGCATTATCCATTTCATATTTCTTGAGGATGTTTTAATATACTTCAATTGGATAAGAAATATTCTTTCCTCATTTTATTTTATGCTAAAACTAAGAAAATAACTCAAGTCTCCCAACAAATTCATTTCAAATTCATTACTCATTGTCTTTAAAAACTCATCACAAAGATTTTTATTAGTGGATCTAAATAAGATATCATCAATATATATTTGAACAATGAGTATGTCATCTCCTATCATTTTCAAGAAGAGAGTGGTATCCACACTGCCTTTAACAAATGATCTTCTAATAGGAAAGTGCTTAATCTCTCATATCATACCCTAGGTTCCTGTTTTAGTCCATACAATGCCTTTTTCAATTTAAACACATGATTAGGGAATTTTGAATTTTCAAAACTTGGAGGTTATTCAACATAAACATCCTCTTATATCATCATATTAAGAAATGCACTTTTAACATCTATCTGAAATAATTTAAAACCTTTAAAATAGGTGAAGGCTGGTAATACCCTTATCACTTCAAGTCTGGCTATAACGGTAAAAGTTTCTTCAAAATCAATTCCTTCTATTTGATTATACCCCTTGGCCACCAATCTTACCTCATTTCTAGTCACAATACCTGAATCATTCATTTTATTTTTGAACACCCACTTAGTTCAAAAAATACTTTGATTCTTAGGCCTTTCAATCAATTGCCAAACATCATTTTTAACAAATTCATTCAATTCCTCTTAGATGGCCAAAATCTAAAATTCATTCGAAAGTGCTTGATTTATATTAGTGGGTTCAATCATTGATATAAAGGCCGAATGGTTCACTTCTTTGCTAAGTCCAAACCTAGTTCTAACACCCTCACTTGGTTTACCTAAAATTAATTCTTTATGGAGACTCTTAGAAAATTTCCATTCTCTAGGCAAAGTGCTTTCCATTATAACACTTTCTTCCAAATTTGTCATTTTAATTACTTGCTAGATATCTTCAATATGATATTCTTCCAACCTTAGCTCTTCCGAAATGTCAGATTCATCAAAAACTAAATGTGTGGTCTCCTCAACTACCAAAGTTCTCATGTTAAAAATAATATAGGATTTTCTATAACTAGAATATCTCAGAAAAATTCCTTCATCAAATTTCGGATTAAATTTTCCTAAAGAAATATTTAGCCAACATGGCTTTAACGACGTCTATCAAAGTTCTATTCTTTCTTTCGACAACCCCATTCTACTGAGGGGTCCTAGGTGCAGAAAAGTTATATTCAATTCCTTGTTCTTTACAAAAATCTTTAAATTTTTCATTTTCAAACTCTCCTCTATGATCACTTTGAATTGATAAAATTTCACACCCTAGCTTTCTCAGAATCCAAGTATAAGAATTTTTAAGTTCATCAAATGATTCACTTTTATGAGATAAGAATTTGACCCAAGTGAATCTTAAAAAATCATCAATAATTATAAATCTAAAAACTTTACCTCCTAGACTTACAGTGCTAACCGATCCAAAAAGATTCATGTATAGGACTTCTAATGGTTTACTAGTTTTAAGACCCTTAATTGAATGAAAGGAAGATTTTACCTGTTTTGCTAATTGACATGCATCATACAGGTGATTCTTAATGAAATCTAGTTTAGGTATTCGTCTAAGCAACTCTTTTTGGGTAATTTTTCTAAGATTATTCATGCTTGCATAACAAGGTCTTCAATGCCATAACCAAGATTCATCATTGATAGTTTTAGGACAAAAAGCATTAGAAAACTTAACATAATTTAAATCAAGCATGTACATGTTGTTTATCATATTTCCATGTAACATATCAATTCCATTTAGGGTTATAATGTAGCTTGTAGGTAAAAATTTAATGTTAAACCCCTTAACCACAGCTGACTGATACTTAACAAGTTATGTTTCAAGCCATCTACCAATAAAGCATTCTCAATAAAAAAATTGTTCTTATTGCCAAACATACATGTACCTAGCACTCTTCTATTGGTAATATCTCCAAGTGTTACCTTGCTTTCATTCCTGGCTTCTATCATTATAAATTGATTTGTATCTCCAGTATATGCTTTGAACATCTACTGTCCACATACCAAATTCTCTCATGAGGTCTTGTATGAGAGAAATTCTACAAAAATATCAAACGTCAGACTTGGGAACCCAAATAAATTTGAGTTCACCTCTTAGCAATGATAAATCAGATGCATGCTTGATATGCTATGATTTATGCATCTTAGATCTCCACACTAAATGAGTTCTATTATGAATAGTACAAGTGTGAGATATGTGTCCTAACATTCCACATGAAAAATATTTCACACTAGGAAAAGGTTTTTTTAATCTATATGAGTTATAATATTTCTTCCTAAGTTTTGTTCTTGTAGGCTTTTGATTTGGATTGTGAAGTTGTTCAAGTGTTGGTGGTTTCTTATTTTCTTTAAAAGCTTTAACTTGTACTTCAAGATATAAGTTTGCACTTTCCAAAATTAAAATTTTAATTTTCAATTCATATTCTCTTTGATCTGATTCATCAATAAACATCTTAAAATCATTTTCAAGTTTAGTGTGTGATGATTTTAATAGTTTGGGCTTTTTGGTCAAATCATCAAATTCATCCAACAAGGTTATGTGGTTGCTATCAATATTTGCATGATCATTTCCAAGGATTTCATAATCTTTTTGTAAATTCAAATAATCAATATTAAGTTTACATGCAGTTTTTTGAGTTTCCTATATGCATTATGTATTTTCTCAGAAACTTTAAATAATTCATCATAAGATAAGTCACATACCTCTTCTTTATCTGAAAGATTAAGATTGTTCACCATTAAGCACAAGTTTGTGACTTCTTATGCTTCTATTTTTGAGGTGCAGAAGCTGAGTCAGCCCATAAAGCTTTCTACATTCTTTTCTTGCCCTTCCTGACGTTGGTTTTCTCCTCAACTTTCTCCTTGCTAGGATTAGCTTTGAGATTAAGGCAATTGGTCTTAATATGTCTAGGCTTCTTGCATTTATAATAAATGACATCATTTGAAACTTTTTCATTCCTATTGAATTTACCTTTATTCCAATACTAACGTCATCGTTGGTTCCTTCTAAGGAAATTTTTGAATAGCCTTATCATGAGGGTAATATCTTCTTCATCCTCAGACTGTGATTGATCACTTTCAGAATCATCTACTTTTAACAAAATATTCTTCTCTTTTTGCTTGTCACCTGTATCAATCTATCTTTGAGTCACTCCTTGCTCGTAAGTAATCAGTGATCCAAGCAGATTGTCAATAGAATATACCTTTAAGACTTTTGATTCCATAATGGTGGTTATCTTTGCATCATAAGCAGTAGGGAAACAAAGTAGGATTTTATTTACTTTTTCCAAAATCGTTAGTTCCCTACCTAAAGCATACAATGAGGTGACTATATATGCAAAATGAGTATACATGTCACTGATTGATTCATTTGATTTCTTGCAAAAAAAGCTCATAGTTGTGTAAAAGAATATTTAATCTAGATTATTTCACCTTAGTAGTTCCTTCATACGTTATACAAAGTCTATCCCAATTTTTTTTTCCAATTTTACAGGTTGAAACACGTATGTAGTCTTCAGTTTTAAGATTACAGAAAAAGCTATTTAAACATTTTACATTTAACTGAGCTAAGTATTTTTCATCTAATTTCCAATCAGCAAATGGTGTTTCAATCTTAATGCCATTAACAATTCTAGTAGGTGCAGTATAGCCATCCTGTACTAACATCCACATGCGACAGTCAAGTGATTGCAGAAAAGTAGACATGTGAGCTTTCTTAAAGTCAAATGGAATGTTATCAAATAAAGGTGGTCTAGTGATCAATATCTTTCATGAGTATTACGGTTTCTAAAATTAGCTATAATCGATTTTCAAAAAGTTGCCTAAATCTTAATTTTTGAAATAAGCTCTAATACCACTTGAAAGTATGAGTAGTTTGTTAGACCTAATACACTTGCCCCAAGGCTAACCAAGAGCGGGGGAATAGTAATTTTAAAAATTCTCTTAGATTTTAGAAAACCAATTAAAAATATTGAACACAATGATGGATTTTTATAAAAACATTTTTTAACCATAGAAATTTAAAATGCAGAAAATAAAATGCAGTAAAAAGTAAAGGAATAGAAGACACCAAATTTTATAGTGGTTCGGTCCAACTAGACCTACGTCCACTCCCTGGAGACTCCTTCTCTAGGTATTCCACTAAATAATAGTGTCTCTCCTTTTGCCCCCATAGCAAGGTGGTGAAGCCTTTACAAACTCTCTTCCACCAACCCTATGTGGCAAAGAACCGACGCCTTTTACACCCTCCAAGTGATGGTAGCATACTAACTCATCCTTTTTCACCCTCCTAATGAAGGCAGAGAACACAATATCCTTTTTCACCCTTCAGGTGACCGCAGAGAATCGATCATCCTTTTCACTGTCCTTGTTAAGGAAGAGAACCTGATCTCCTTTAAAAATCTTCTTTCAAAAGGCTTGAAGAAAGTAGGGAAGAACTTTGAAGAACATGTAAGAGATCCTCACCATTGGGCAACTTTGTGAATCCCCTCACAAATCCCTCTCACAAGATCTCTCACTCGCCAATTCCAAAACACTCTCCCTAACACTCTCCAAGTCCACTCTCAAAATAAATTCGAAGTCAGATCATGAAGTGTCAATTTTTAGGACCCTTATATATGAAAGACAAGAAAAACCATCTAGAAAATTGAAAATTTCAAGTTGAACTTGTCAAAAATCCATATACGATCCTGTATGAACCTGATTTCAGACTCTGTCAATCGTATATACAAACTGACATCGTAATGTATAAATAGTTCAAAAAAAGAACTTTTTCATCTAGTATGATTATGTATGAAACTCATTTCAAACTTTTGTCATCGTCTGTACGAACCCTACATCGTATAGTTTGAGCTATTAAATCAAATCATGCTTCGTCGGTAAGAAGATAGACAAACCTTATTTCATACTCTGGTCATCGTCTGTATGAACCCCATATCGTACAGCATGATTAGTTCAAAAAATGGTGAGTTTATATGGGATGAACTGGTATGCACCCATTTCATACTCTAGACGTTATCTCTACGAACCCCATATCATATAGTACGAACAATTTAAAAGAAAATTTTCAAGGCATGATTCAAT
Source organism: Dendrobium chrysotoxum (assembly GCA_019925795.1). Taxonomy (NCBI): domain Eukaryota; kingdom Viridiplantae; phylum Streptophyta; class Magnoliopsida; order Asparagales; family Orchidaceae; genus Dendrobium; species Dendrobium chrysotoxum. The sequence goes on along the minus strand of CM034303.1, from coordinate 35,222,891 downwards.
TAACTTCATTTTGGAGGAACTTACATGTCAAATCATCCAGTATGCAGCAAAAATCATACAGTATGATTAGTTTTAAAAAAAATTACTCACTCTCCAGTGTGTGTGTGTGCGGTTACCCAATTACAATGACACTCTCTCAGAATCAAGAAAAATAGAAAAAGTACATACTTCAATTACAAAAAATCCTAAAGTAATCTATCTTAAAGTCTTCGGCATTCTAGAGTATAATTTCCCTGAAACTTTAGTACACACAAATAATACAAACAAAATATATCCAATATATGTTTTTTTTTTTTGAAGAAATGCCAATAGCATTAAAATGGAAAGAAAGAGACCTAGTTACAAGCTACTATAACATAGACAATCTATCACATTCCTCTTTTAACAAAAGAACAAAGGAAAGAGGAATATTATTATCACTAATATCTTCCCAAAAGAAATCAAACTCACAAGCTAAGTTAGCACAATAATTAGCTAACTTGTTACAATTTCTATTCACAAACTTGAATAAAATCTTATTTAAATCCTTCATGAATAAAAGATCTTCACCAGCTAGCTCTTCCAAATTCTTATTCGGTTTGCTGTACAAATTGTGGAGAAATTTGATGACATTGAGATTATCCCCTTCAATGATGATGCCATTAGCTTCAAGCATCCAATCTTGTAAAAAGCTCCTTAAAGATTTAAATACCAATAGCTCGACGTGAGCAATGTCCCATTGAACATATCCAAAACCAAAAGCCATTAAAAACCTCCCTTTCCAATCACAAATTATTCCTCATACACCATCTTTGTAAGAGTTTTTAAGGGAGCCATCAGTATTAATCTTCAACCAATTGGGTGGAGGGGGATGCCAAAGTTTAGACAGCCTAGGTGACTGATTGATATCCCAGTTGCCCAAGTTATCAAAGATGATCTTGTCCTTGTGCAAGGTAGCCATGTAACTAATGACTTTAGCAGTAGTAACTGTGGCAGATTCGTTCCTGCTGTCATGCTTGATGGAGTTCCTAGTATTCCAAGAATGGAAAACCAAAACAAAATACATTTGCACCATGAATAAATTCTTGACAGAGATTGGCTTAAGCCTCTTCATACAATCAGCATAGGAAATGAATTCTCGAAGTGGGAATCCCCAAGAAATCAACACTTGAATGATCTATTTTAGCTTCGGGCAAGTAGCAGCACAATGGTCACTATATTCTATTCCAATACAGCATCTAGGACAAAGATTGTTAGAAGACAACCTTCTATGAAATAGGAAATCGTTGGTAGGAATAGCATTCATAGAAAGCCTCCAAATGAAAAGTTCTACTTGATGGTTGAGCTTTATCTTGAAGAACCAATTTTCTGCTTCATCCTGCATAAAAAAATTGAAATTCCTTGCAGAACAAAGGCCTGAGATAGTTTTACCAGACAGCCTTGAAATGAGGTTCAACTTATCTTCTTCCAAGCTTTGCAATATCTGAACTTGGGTAATCAAATTAACGAGATCTTCCCCAAAGAGATGAGATAGTTTGGGAACATCCCAAGCTCTATTTGAAATGAGATTATTGAGAGTAGAAGGCTCCTCCTCCCAATTGGTAAAAAATGTTGGCCATTTTTCAAGACTCTTATCAAGGATCCAAACATCTTTCCTTATATCAATCATAGAACTGGAAGCAATGCTCCATCTAAGTACTCCCTTAAGGTTATTCCAACCATCCATGATAATTTTCTAGGTAGAAGAAGGCCTCCTGATCCCATCGTTATCCCACCAGTTCCTATCGTATTTAGCTACCAAGACTTTGTTGAGCAAAGAATTTGGATTATCCAAAAGGTTCTAAGCAAATCTAGCTCTAAGAGGGCCCACTCTAGAGACAACAGAAAAAATGCCTAAGCCACCATAATTCTTTGGTTTGCACATGAACTCCCATGCCACAAAATGGAGGCCTTGAGCTCCATCATTTTTATTCCAAATATAATTTCTGCAATTCTTGTCAAACTCATACAAGATACTCAAGGGAACCAAGGAATGAGAGGAGATGAATAGAGGTAAAGAAAGAAACACCGACTTGATTAAAGTAATTCTGCCAGCCATAGATATGAATCTGTTCCCCCAAGCATTAAGTTTCTTTGAGGCTTTATCCAAAAGGGATTGGAAATCAGATTACTTCAACCTTCTCAAAACAAGTTTAACGCCCAAGTAATCCATTTCCTCAACAATTTTAATGTTAAGTAATTTGGAAATTTTCTTTTTCTTCCTTCTCCCAATACTCTTTCCCATAAGAATAGAGGATTTGAGATAATTCACCTTTTGCCCGGTCCAATTGCAGTAATCAAGAATTAACCTTTTCAATAATTTGATGCTTTCCACCTTAGCATTGGAGAAAAGTAGTATGTCATCGGCATACAAAAGATGAGAAATCTTCATAGCTTTACTATAGACCTTAATGCCAATATCGATCCCTTTTTCCAAGAATGAGTTGGATAGTAGTTGAGAGGTAAGAATAAATAAGTAGGGACAGAGTGGGCAACCTTGCCGAAATCCACAGCTTCCTTTGATCCATCTTGAATTGTTTCCATTGACCATGATAGAGAAAACCGGATTTTTGACACATTCCATCACTAGAGCCGAGAACTTGGTTGGGAAACCAAAAACCGACAGCATTTGCTCCAAGGTAGCCCAACACATGCTATCAAAAGCTTGCTCCATATCAATCTTGATTGACAAAAAGCCTTCTTTAGAATTAGAGAATCTAATTTTGTTGCAAACCTCTTGGGCCAAGAGTAAATGATCAGAAATACATCTACCTTTTACAAATGCAACTTGCTCTTCTGATATTACCTTATTAATCTCCAAGAGCAATCTATTTACAAGAATTTTGGCTGCTATCTTATATATAGAATTACAAAGGCTAATTGGACTGTAACCTGTAGGAGAAACTGGATCTTGGACCTTTGGAATAAGAACAACTAAGGTCTCTTTCCAATCATCACACAATTTACCCGAGGAGAGGAAGCAATTAATAGCTTTACAAACGTCTTCACCAACAATGTTCCAATAAATTTTGAAGAAGGAATAAGTTATTCCATCACTACCAGTCGATTTGTTCTCACCGAAACTTTTAATAACATGAAGAATTTCCAAATTAGAAAAATCTACTTCTAATCTTCTTTTGTCTTCTTCCTCCAAAACCTTCCAAGGAGCCGGCCAATTGAGTAAAGAATAGTCTCTCTCCCCCCATTTAGTCTTGAAATAATCAAGTAAGACTTCCTCAATTTCACTCAAACTGTCAACCATAACCCCATCAGGCCTCTTGATACGTTTGATCCAATTGGAGTTCTTTCTTGCATTTGTAAAGGCATGGAAAAATTTGGAATTGGCATCCCCTTCCTCCATCCATTTAGCTTTAGCTCTTTGTTTCCACCATGTATTAAGTCTAGCTAGGTGAACGTTGAGCTCACCCACCTTCTTCCATAAGAGAAACAGTTTGTCATCATCAAGCCAGCCGCTACTAGCTTCCTCTTCTTGGAGCAGTAAAATATCTTTTTTTTTAACTTTGTTTAAGTGACATGAAATCCTTCAATTTGGCTTTGCTCTAATAAAACAAATCCTTCAATGACTTCTTACATTTTTTGTTTAATATCTGCATATCATCACCTTTGAATGATTTCCTCCAAACATTTTTAATAATACCTGTAGAAGTAGGAAAAGAGGTCCAAACGTCTTCAAACTTTAGAGAGCTCTTAATTTTGATGGGAGAATAAAAAATTTTCAAAATGATAGGACAATGATCGGATGAAATACGAGAAATATGCCTCTCAACCACCCTATGAATCATGCCCAAAGCAAAAGTATTTAGGAGGCATCTATCCAATCTTTCCAAAATCCTCCCTCCACCGCTTTTGTTGTTACACCAAGTGAAAATTGGACCAACCACCCCAATGTCATGGAAAACATATAGATTCATGAATTCAATCATGTCGTTGGACCCTTGAGAAAAAACAAATCTCTTGCCTTCCCTTTTTTCTCCTTGAGATAAAATACAATTAAAATCTCCCCCAATAATAGAAGGAAGTTTCCTATGAGAAACTTCACTAAGATAGTTCCACAAAAGCTTCCTCTTAGTTACCTCCTTACTGCTATAAACAATAGAAATCATCCATGTACCTTTATTAAAAACTTCAAGATCACCAATAACACATTGATCTGAAGCTTTTAAAACATAAAAGTCAGCCATATCAGCTCTCCACATGATTAAGATGCCACTAGATTGACCAGTCGATGGGAAGATGAAAAAATCTCAATCATTGCCAACTAGATTATGAAACATTGTCTTGTCTAATAAAGAAATCTTGGTCTCAACCAAGCCAACAAAGAAAATATTATGATCTTTAATAAACTCCTTCAAATAGAGAAAGGCCTCTTTCTTATTGGCCCCTCTGCAATTCTAAAAAGCAACAGATTCCATTATTCAACTAAGGGGGAAACGCCCCCACTTCTAGTTTTAACATTTCCCTCCATACCTCTTGCTCGGAAAGCCCCTTTAACTAGACCGAGAGACCTTAATTCCTTGGCAAGCTTGATTTTAGCTGAATCATTAGTAAATTCAGATTTCTTTTTCACAGCCACTTTGTTACTACCAATTTTAACCTATGTAGTATTTTCCTTACTAGTATTATTTATGGCTTCACTTTCGATTTCAGTCACATGAATTGTAGTGATAGTTTGTATATCCAAAGTTTCTTCCAAATTATCACTTAAAGATTGAAATTTATTGGCTGCAATAATAGAATTAGGAATCTAAGAAGGGACTAAAACCTTGACTGCAACCTGATCTTTCAGTAGGCTATCAACTGGGATGCTATCAAGCTCATCTTCAGATTTCAACCCAATATTTCCAGTTTGATTATTCTTGTCCGCCTCACCTGAATTGTTAGCTGTCCTCATCACTTTGATTAAAGGAGCATCTGGTAAAACAGTAGGATTAGAATTGCTGATTGGTGCTGGTCTCACAATCTTCCTATCTCTGAAAGATTTATTATTTTGGCGATATTTTAATTGTATCCAAGGGCCGTATGCTTTATTAACATGCAATTCCTGCTCTGACTTTGAATGATCATTTTCATTTTGACTAAATGAAGAATTCTCAATGACCTTGGACTCCTTAATTTTGTTATTGCAACCACTTCTATCATGCCCCAATATGCCACATTCATAGCAGAAAGAGGAAATTCTTTAATACTCCACCTTTTGAAAAAATCCATCCGCCATTCCTTCCACCCAAACACCTAAGGGAAGAGGTTTGCCAAGATCAACCTGAACACAGACTCTCGCAAACTCTCTCCTCCCCCAATGGAACATATTCCCATCCAACATCAAGGGGACTCCAACCATGGAGGCAATCAAAGCCACATTCTCTTCGTCCCAACACTGCAGAGGCAAATGGGGCATTCTGATCCAAATGGGAGAAGTAAGACCTTTCATAGAATCTTGGGAAAAATCAGGTGACCACCTCTCCATACCCACTATGTGGTTATTTACAAACCAAGGGCCACCCGATAAGACTCCTTCCATGCTTTCCAATGATTTGAAAGAACACAACTACCATCCCTTTCCTAAGGATGTAACATGGAACTGACCGAAGGGAGACCATTGCCTTCCTAATTCCCCCGCTACAACGTGAGGAGGAAGACTGCTGCCAAAGACCTTAGCTACCAGAGATAATTCAAGCCTTTTAGCATTCAGAACTTCAGTAGATTCTATTAGTCTGACAGCTTTTCCATCATCTGTAAGAGTCACCTTGTTATTATTGAAATTTAGCTTAATATGCTGTGATTTCCTCCATGGATTAATCTTGTTGCTAACAGAAGAAGTGTTCTCAGGCATTTTAACATTCACAGAATCAGCAATGTTGGCCTTATCAATAACGGATCCATTCAAAGATTTTAAAGGCAATTTGGAAGATGGGAGAATATCTTTATTTATAGAATTCAGGGATTTCATATTTATCTTAATGTCAAGGATAGGATTGCATTTGAAATCCCATTTCTATTAACAAAGATATTCATCCCAGAAGAAGATGCATCAGGATCCACGTATTTGACCTGTGAAAAATCAGGAGATTTTAGCAACCGAGGAGTTTTACAATCCATCTCTAAAGAAACATCTGTCCCCTTGCCTTCAACATGATGTACCAAGTTCAATTTTGAACAAACATGATCAGAAATGACCAGTTCACCTTTAGATTTCCGTCTTCGAATGTCTTCAGCATCGCAGCCGATGCAATTTCCAACAGCGGTCAGGTTCTCATTAAACTTAGAATTCTGATGATCCAATCCAGAAGGAGAAGAATGGTGCATTAATGAGGATGATGGTGGCTGGAGATCGGCCGCTGCCATGACCAAACCTCCCCACCGGAGAAACCGAGAGTAGCGGGAATGGATGAATTTGAAAGAAAACGATTGGTTTCTCTCACTAGAAACCTGGAGCTTCTCATTTAAGAATATATCCAATATATGTTAGGCGAAACAGTAATCAATAGAATAATATTCTAAACAATAATCAATAGAATAATATTTTGGTATCATCAAAAACTCCCATGATATAAAAATATAGTTTTGAAAACTAAATTGCAATAGATATATCATTCATAATGATGTGTTTAATTTTAAAATTATGATTCAAGAAATTAAATCACCCAAAGATAATTAATCTTTTCAAAAACTCAACAACTTTTTAATCAAACAAAAAAATGGCCACTACACTGGGGTCAAATCTCTCTCTCCATCTTTAATAACGGTCAAAATTTTGTTAAATTGATAGTTTTAACTAACCTTCTTCCATTGGTCCCCCTACCCATTTCTCCCTTGGGTGAGTGTTGCCAACATCAATTAAGAAATGTCAAAGAAGAGAGGTGAGTGAGGAAACCTCCATTAAAATTGGGCTTTAACATTTTACCTCCATATTAATTGGCAGAGCGAATGAGTCAAGCCAAACTTTTCAAAATCCTCCTATAATTATTATTAACTTGTGTGCTCAAACAAATGTCAAGCATGCTAAGTTTCAAAATTTATAAAAATCCTTTAATCTAAAAATCTAGATTTGAAGAACTTTTGCAAAATCCAGGCTTTGACATTTCACCCCCAACCCAACTAGTGGGGTGAGAGAGTTGAGTAAATCTCTTAGAGTTCTCTTCTAATTTTGTAAACTATCATGTTGAGTATAAACTCAACATGTTGAAACCCCTATATAAAAAAAAAAACTTAAGGGAATTTTGTTAACATTTCAAACATTCAAAATCTTTTTAAAATACCCTTCAAATCAACTTCTATCATCATTGCTATATGTTTTCTACTGCATCCACTTGTAGTTTAACAAATGCAAGGCAACTTCAAATTTTATTCAAATCTAAATCCAAACTCTGACACTCTACCCTCGAGTCAATCGACAAGGTAAAAGAGTCAAGTCATAACTCTTTAATCTTCCTTCCAAATTTGTAAACCTTTATGTTGAGTGTACATTCAATATATTGCATTTCAAAAATCATGAAAGATCTTCCAATTTTCAAAAATTCAAAATCTTCTCAAAATCCTTTCAAATAAACATTGATTGCCATTATTATACGTTTCCTACAACATCCTTTTATAGTTTAACATATGCAATGCAAATTCAAACCCTTAATCAAATTTAAGCTTTGACGTTTTATCTCCAAGCCAGTCAGCGGGATGAAAGAGTCCAGCCAATCCCTTTAATCTTCTTGTTAATTTGTTTACCTTTATGACGAATGTAAATTCAGCATATTAGGTTTCAAAGACTTGAGAAAAACTCCATTAATTTTCAAACAATCAAAACTCTTTTCAAGATTACTCAAACCAATCCTAATTTCAAAAGTTGAAACCCCTATCAGACCTAGGCTTAGACATTTTGACCCAAGTCAATTAGTGGAGCAAAAGAGTTAGGCCAAACTTTTAGGATCTTCCTATTAATTTTGGGAACATTTATATTAGAGTAAAGCTCAATGTGCTGAGTTTCAAAATTTAAGAAGATCCGTTCAATTTTAACCTCCAATCTTAATTCAATTTCAACTTCAAATCTAAATCAAATTTCAACCTTAAATTTGAATTCAATTTCAACTACAAATCTAAATTTGATTTTAACCTTTAATTCAAATTTGATTTCAAACTCTCAAACTCAAGTTCAATTCAAACTTCAAGTTCAAATTCAAGCTATGACATTTCACCCTAATTTGATTGATGGGATGAAAGGCTCAAGCTAATCCCTTGAATTTTCTAGTTAATTTGTTAACCTTTATGTTGAATGCTAGTTCAATATATTGAGTTTCAAAACTCGTAAAAAATCCGTCAAGTTTTGAAAATCAAATCCTTTTTCAAAATCACCCTAATCAATTTCAATCTCAAAATGCAAAACCCTTATCAAATTTGAGCTTTCACATTTTGCTCACTAGTCAATTGGTAGAGCGAAAGAGTCAAGTTCAATTCTTAAGTTCTCATGATCAATTTTATGAACCACCATATTAAGCGTAAACTTAACATGATTGAGTTATAAAATTTTGAATAAAATTAGTCATGTTCAAAATTTAAATTCAATTCCAAGATCAACTAATTCAAGTCATTTTCTTTTAAATTTCAAAAAATTAAGAATACTCAAATGGTTGGGAAACTCATCTTTTTCCTGGATAGAAACTTGATAGTAGAAGAAATCACCTCTGGTAACTTAATCCAGTTTGGAATGAGATTTCAAAACTTCAAGTTATTATTAAATGAAGAAAGCAAAATTGATTTATCTGCTCAAGCCCAAAAGGATTTCCCCTTGGTGGAAGTTACCTTAGGGTTAGGAGCTTACTCCCCCATCTCCAAAATGGAGGTCGTTGTCACCCCTTTGCCTATTGTACCCTCTATTATGGAGGATAAGAATCAGTAATGGATGAGAGGTCATCTATGTCTGAGATCAGGTCAAGTTCTAGCACCACCTTTGCTAGCAAGAACCAAAAGAAGAATTACCTTCGAAGAGTTAGAAAGAAGGTTGTTAAGGCTAAAATGATTACTGAGTCGGAAGCCTTAAAGCAAATCAAAGTTGAGGCCAATTGAGAAATCATTGCTCCTTATACGTACCCCCTCCTTGGTGGAAATGATTTCCACCCTCTTCTAGTTGCCCAAAGGAGGGAGGTTATGAGAATGATAGCGCCTCCTCCACCGTGCCCTTTTGACTATAGCCAAGAATCGATCAAGCCAGAATTGAGCAATCACTAGTAATAGGCTAGAGGCCCCCAATTGAAGGATATGACCCATCCACTATACTAGAAGATGTTAGATCACATTACTACATGTGTCCCACTACATCAATTATAGAGGAGGAGGTGCAGAACCCACTTCGGGCACCACTCTTCTAACTACTAGGCCACTAATAACAAGAGAGGGGGGGTTAATTTAAGATATTATCATATAGTGATACCATCTAAATTTAACTTTCAAAGGGGTCCTATAGCGATAAATCTTTTAATTAAAATGATGCAGCACCTTCTAGGGATAATGCAGACCCCAAGATAATCTCTTCCTCCTAAGAGATTATGGAAAATATAATTCCATATGGTTAAGGGTCATGCCACCTAGAGTTGCAATCTTTAATTAAAACATACTATTCCTCAAATGTTTTTGGTCTAGATTCAAGATAGTTGATTCACCTTCTTAATGGAAATAGACCTCTACCTTAAATCTTAAGCAGTATAGAGTTATCGTTGACTCCACCAGATATTTAAAGGTCACTCCCTCCCACCGCTTGTGTCGGTTGATTCAATATTTGAGTCAAAATCTGTATCAAACTTAAACTGAATTTAAAAATAAAATTTTCTTAATCCTCTTGTAATTTCCTATCTTAATAGGCATCATTTGCAAGCTTTGAGTCTATTCAACAATTTTTAAAGTTAAGCGGGCATTCTAGTCAAAACAATTTGGGTCCAACCTTGAGGATTATCCTTCATTATATAAGAGAATCAGCCTTTATCTCTTATACTTGAGATTTAATCCCAACATTCAAAAAAAAAGAAGAAGAAGAAGAGCAATCATTTTAAGGTTTTAAAGAAAATTAAGCATCTTATCATGATCAAAAGAAATCAAAATAAGTTAAAAGATGCGCAATGTGCACCACAAGTCAAGAAATGTGTAGAGTGCACTAAAAATTATAAGATGCATAATGTGTGCCACAAAGATAAGAAAGAGGCTTCTTCCTTCTTTAATTCCTTAAATCTCAAAAGAAAATTCAATCACTTTTAATTACTTAATTTTGAAAAATCATGAATCCAGATTCTCCATCATGCATGAATTATCTATCAGATAGAAAAATGTCATACAAGGGAATCAAAAAGATAAAATTTTTACATTCAACTTAAACCTTTTAAAATTTATTCTAACTCAAAAATACATAAGGGAGACCCCAGTTCAGTTTCTACAAAATTTGGTCTTGGTCAACAAAACCTAAATCTTCAAACCCTTTTAGGTCAGTTGGAGTTACTCAATTTTTCACTGTACTTCTGAATTTGTTCCCATTTGTCATTTCAATAAAGTACAGATGGTTAAGAGGAAATTTTTTAATAAAATGAATGAATCTTCTACTCTTGATAAAAATTCAAATCTCATCCTTGATGAATATGTGTGAATCCTTACATATAGGCATCTTTTTCTTCAAGTCCTTCTTAACAAATAACAATATATGCTGGGTCAAAGATCATTCCCTCCTAGAGCTGTGTTTTCATCACTGGGAATTTCTATTCAAAATGAAATCTCAACTGACAAGAGTGCCCAATTCTAATTGGAGGAGCTCGAGGCCTTATAGAGCCTTATCTCTAAGGCTCAACAAAAACTCAGAGTTGTATAAAGCCCCAATGGTTTATGCTTGTGATAAGATAGTGCCACTTAGAACATTCCAAGTAGGAAACTTGGCCCTGGCTCTTTGGATGCCTATCTTAACCTACCGAGAGATTGGTTGGGGAGTTTGAACCAATATAAGAATGATCTCTTGTCATAGAGATGATCATTGAGAATGGTTTAAACATTAATTGATCAACCCTTAAGGATGCCATCTGACATTTTTAAATATTGGGTGGCTCTTCAGAAAGTACCATGCCAGATGAGTATCAAAATCAACATCAATAAAATACTATTCAAATTTTAAAAAAATTTTGAATTCAAAATTCTCCAAATTCAAATTCAAAATCTTCTAAATTAAAATCTCTATCTGAAATCAAATTTTTAGTCAATCTCAAATTAAATCAAATTCAATCGAAATCCAAAATTCAAAATATATATCTAATGCAGAACTAAAATCAAAATTCTCTAGTCTTTTAAGGATAAGTGTGAGTCCCTGTGCTTCCTTTCCTTAAGATTAGATCTACTAGTGGTAAACTACACCCTTAGTGGCGCTACCTTAGTAGCTATTGAAAAATCAACCCTTTAGGGTTAGGTTTTCCCTTCTCTTAAAATCAAAACCTAGACTCGGTCCTCTATAGTTAGGAGTTCTTCCTTTCTATACGATCATTTAAGCTTCTTCTCTTTAAGGTTAGGTTCTTCCCTCCCTTAGGATTAGATCTACTAGTGGTAGAGTATGCCCCTCTCGACACTACCCTATTATCAAAATTCAAACTCAATCTTCCATAGTTAGGAGTTCTTCCTTCCTATACGATAACCCAAATATTCTTTTCCTCTAAGGTTAGGTTTCTTCTTTCCTTAGGATTAGACCCCCTAGTGGAAGAGTATACCCTCTATGGCACTACCTTAGTATCAATTCAAACCCTGATTCATTAGGAACAGCTTTCTCCATTCTTTTAGAATAAAAAATTTTAGTGTTGGCCCTTCAATTCAGTCAACACCAATATGTGCAATAAAACTCTATTCAATTACACATATTAGTGGTCCATTTGTTGACCTCATTTTTGTATGAAGTCACTAGGACCAATCCAAAGCCTAGAATCTATCCAAATCATAGACCAATTAAAACTTAATCCTATCCATCCATCTATAATCATCTAACTTATTGTGAGTAATATGGATAATTCAAATTCAGGCAATCAAAACCAAAATCTAGCTCAAATCCAAATTTTCAAACCCAAAATCCAAGTCTAAAGGCTTAGTTCTTGAAAGCCTTCTTTAGTGTTTTTTTAAACACATTAAACCCAAATTAAATGACCCCTGATTCATAATTTATCAATTGCAAATTGATTACGCATGTCTCTAGATTCTACCCTCTGAATTTGAGCGCATTCTAAGGTCTTTAATCCTAAAAATTGAATTAAAATCCAAAGGCTATAAAATCTTTAAATATTTACGATCTATGGCACTGGACTTGCCACCCATTAAATTTTGACCTTGGAGCCTTCTCCAAACCCTCTGATCACTTCCCCTAATGATTTAGGCTTGAATGGTCACCCTGACCCAATCAATAGTTGAATTGGTCAACTGGGTGCAAGTGTAGTTAAATTTGAGCCATATAAGTCAGATTTTCTACATCTAATCAAGCCTTTCAAAGAACATCATACTTTCAAATCTATGCACTTTAAGTTTTAAGTGTATTCAAAATCATTCATGATTTAAGCTTAATGTGTTTTAATGGGCCAAACCCGTATATATAGTGAAATCAAGTCAAAATGAGCCAACTCAATCTCTCCAACCAAATTGAACTTTTTTTAAGCTTTCAATCTTATTCCAATGTATCATTCAAAAGAACTTGAACTTGTCATTAATCAAGCCATCATAGGTTTCGATTTTGTCAAATTTGGTTAAATTAATTCAACATGTATTTAAATTATTCCATCCAATCAACTCAAGTGGTCTCTCTCTTTCTATTAAGCTTTAAATCAACTTTAAGTTATGATTCAAACATGTTCAAACTTGCTTGGAGTCAAGCCATGGTCATTTTGACCAAGTCAATAGTCAATTAACTTTGACTTGGTCAAATCAACTCAAAATCCCATATACTTATTCAAAGTCTAATCTCATGGCTTCTACTCCCTCCAAAGCACTTAATACTCTCATTCCTTGCCACCTCATCAACCATTAACTTGTTGACTAGTCAAACTAGTCAACAATGGCCAAAAGACCATTAAATGATCAGATTACCCCCCTCATCATGAGCTAGTATGGCTCACACTCAACACCATCCCTCTTCATGCATTTGGACAGCTTTAAGGGACACTTGGCTTCAATCTAAGACCCTCCCAATCAATCTTAACCATCCAAACTCAAGAGATCAAGGATAAGTATCAAAATCCTTTTCCTAAGTGTCATGATACATTCTCATATCAAAAGTCCTTAGATCCAGCAAACCACAACTCCTAAAACTAATAAGAGAGCTTCTCTAGATATTTCTAAGCTTCCCCCAAGTATTTCCCCACTTTTCCCAAGCTCCAAAACTATTTTAGGGAAGAAAAAGAGAGATAGTGAGACAAGGAAAACTTTCAACAGCAAATTTAAATCCCGTTGTTAAAAATTCTTGAAATCATTAGCAAAGTTGTAGAGTACTTCTCTAGCTTTTTAATAAGACCAAGAACATCAAAATCCATCAACTGGATTGTAAGTTATGTTCATTTTAAGTTATATGATCAAACATTGATTTCTCCTAAATCTCAAAACATGGAGTCTTGAAACTTAATGGATTGAAAGATTAGGGTATATAGATTCAATATTTCAAATTTCATTAAACTCTAATGGTTGGATTGAGAGTTATGGGTAATTGAATATTTTAGTTTATTTTGAACTTAGTTTCAATCGGTTAATTAGAGCTGTCCGATTGAGCATTCAGTAAGATCGGATGGCACTGATCGCTCCACATGTTGCCATCACTCGCGATGCCACCATTTTTGATTAAATTGAATTAATAAATTCAAATAAATGACTAAAAACTTTCAAAATTCATAGGAAATTTAATTTTTCACTGAATTTAGTGTTCTTGGGCTCATTGGAAAGGGTTGAGCCCTACTATTTATTAAAATTAAAATCAAAGTGTTTTGATCACTGAATTGGGAGTTAGTTAGGTTTGCTCAAAATCTAAATTTCTCAATTTTCTCACAATCTTGTGGTCAAATTGAGCCAAACTTTTCTTGAAATGTTTTTAAGCATCTTAGGCATCCCCTGAATTTTTTTGGGTCTAGATGCTCAAGGGTTTGTTGTGGGATGAATTTACAAAGTAATGGGTCCATTTTAGACCTAAAACTTTAAAAATTCATAACTCTCCAAATTAGTAGAATTAGGTTATCTGATTATTATAGTGTCCCTGCATATGTCTTAGAGTTAGGTGATCAAAATTTCAGACCCAATTGAACATTAGTGATATCTAGGAAAAATAGTTAAAGCTAATGTCTAGTTAACTTAGAAAAATTCTCGAAAATTGTACACATACTGAAGAGGGATGAAACTTCAGAACATTAAACTTAGAGATATTTTACACCTTAGGTCTAAATTTTACTCGATTTGGAGGTCATTAGGTCAAAAAATTAAGCAAGTTAAAATTTAGCCTTTTTAGGGCCCAAAAATTTCAAAAAAATATAATAAATCAAAATTAAATCCAAAAATTACAAATAATATATCAAATTGACATAAAATTGATCCTCTACCTAGAAAAAATAAAATCCCTATCACTAGACTTTTTGTTTAACTTTAATTTAAGTTTTAGTGAAACTCAATAATTAATTAAATAAAATAATTAAAAATTATAAAAAAACCCAAATAAAGTCTAAACACCTGAATTAGGTCAGAGTTGAATGGTTTTTTCCAAAAAGTGAAATTTGAAAACATGCCCATTTTTTGTTCTCATTGTAAAATGCATGGCCATGGTTTAAATGAATGTTATAGGTTGCATCCTTACCTTTGTAAGGAGAAGGATTCTTCCAAACAATCGCAAAGAATTGGTGTGAGCTCTATTTCTCATGACAATGTTAATCCTAAGCTTGGAGAGCTTGAGGGCAATACCCCTAAACTGATTGAGAATATTGAGGACTAATTACAATTAGCATGTGCTAATACTAAACTGGCTATTACTAATGTTTATTTTCCTAAGCATGTTCAGGGAGAAAATTTTAACTCTATCTTTATCTTATCTACTGGTTGTGAAAATATGGATGAGCAAATGTTGGCTATTACTACAAATCAAAATATTGCTTTTTTCAATTTTATTAGTCCTTGTATTATTAACAAAAACCTATCTAACATGGATTTTAGGTTGCTTTCTACTAGCTGTACTAACACCTTAGCTTTGAATGATCAGGAGAAAGTGGTGGAAGTTAATGCGAGTATTAACTTTTCTAGTAAAGAAGTTATTGGGAATGGCCACACCTTATAAGAGGGTGAATTGCTAGGGTGGAGGATAGCCCTTCCTTTGGGGAAGGCAATGCTGAGCTTGTCATGAGAAACAAAGGAAGTGTGGAGGATGATTGTATGTTTGAAGAGGGGGAATTTCCACAATAGGTAAGGTAGGTGGGCCAACACAATGATAGTAGGCTTCCTTCTATCTCTCATTATTATAGTGATGCTTTTACGGATACGGAGTATATAGATATTGTTCCTAAATATTTTTCCAAAGATGATAATGATACTAGCTTTATTAAGTTTTAAAATAAGAGAGACAGGAAAAACAAGAACATCATTTTACAATCTCCTAGGACCACTCGTCGTTCGCAATCTAGTCATTAATAATTTTTCTTATGTTTAAAAATATTATTTGGAATGTTAGGGGCATTGGTTGCCCCTCTTCTAGGTTGAGAGTTAAGAACTTATGTCATATTTACAATGTCTCTATTCTTGTTTTGCTTGAACCTCTTATTAATGTTTCTAAATAACCTAGTAATGTTAGATTTTTGGGATTTAAGCATTTTGTTTCGAATTCTACAAATAAGATTTGGGTTTTTTGGAAGGATCTTGTTCGGATTGTTATTATTGGAGATTTTACTCAAGTTTTGCATTATAATATTGATTTTTTTAATTTGAATTATTAGGCCTCTTTTATCTATGTTGCCTCTGCTCGTAATACTAGAATATTGTTATGGGAGCAACTCACTATTTTTTATAGTATTTGTAACTTGCCCTGGCTTGTGGGTGATGATTTTAACATGATTTCTAATCCTTCTGAGTGTATTGGGGGCTCTACTCCTAACTATCACTCTATGGAGGATTTTAACAATATGATTATGGATTGTAATTAATTGACATTAATTTCTTGGGTAATAAATTCACTTGGAACCATGGTTATTTATGGCAACGTTTGGATTGGGTTTTGTTTAATGATAATTGGCTCAACTCTTTTTATGCTACTTCTATTAAGCATCATAGTAGAACACTTTCTGATCACTCTCCTTTGCTGATTACTCTTAAGTCTAGACAGATGAATTCTATGACTCAATTTAGATTTCAAAATAGGTGGTTGATTCATGAGTGTTTCCTAGATTTGGTTCAGTAAAATTTGCGTGCACCCTTGCATCCTGATAATTCTAATCTAGGCGTGAAAAATTTTGCTTCAAACTGAAAAGACTGAAACAAATCATTAATAGGTGGAATCAAACTGTTTTTAAAAATATTTTAACAAATATCTTGATTGCTAAAGACAAAGTGTACTCTATTGAGGTTAATTGTCATGTGTTCCTTTCTAAGGAGAATTTCACCTTGCTCAAAGAGGCTAAAGCTTGTCTGTTTAAATTACATGCTCGGGAGGAAGCCTTTTGGAAGTAAAAAGCTGCTACAAAACACCTTGTTAAAGGTGATAATAATACCAAATATTTTCATGCTTTGGTTAAGAGGAAAAGAGCCAAAAACTCTATTAATAAAATCAATCGTGATGATGGTTCTATTACTGAGGATGGAAAGGAAATTGCTAATTTGGCTGTTCAACATTTTTAAAATTGCTTCAATAAGGAGTTTACTCCAATTCATATTGATAACCCTGCTATTATCCCTAATCTCATATCTCAGGAGGATAATGAGTTTCTTTCTAAACCCCTTATTTAGAGGAATTAAAAAAGATTGTGTGGTACGAATGGTGATTCTGTGGCTGGGATGGATGATTTTACTACTAAGTTTTTCCAGAAAGCTTGGAATATTATTAGTCATGACCTTCTTTCTGCTATTTTGGATTTTTTTGATGGACACAATATCCCTAAATTTTTTACTTTTACTTCTATTGTGCTCAACCCCAAAACCAAATCTATTAGTAGTTGGAATGATTTTAGAACTATTAATCTTTGTATCTTTTTTTAGTAAGTTAATTTCTAAAATTTTTATGAGTTGCTTAACTTCTATTCTTCTTAAAATTATATCTCCCTATCAAATGGGTTTTGTTAAGGGCCGGGCTATTACTGGTAATTCAGTTTTTATCAGTCTTATTAGAAATTGCATTGAAGGATCCTATTTTTCTATTATTATCAATGGCAAAAGCACTGGTTTTTTAAATCCTCTCATGGCCTAAGACAGGGAGATCCTATCTCTCCTGTCCTTTTCATTATTGCAACGGAGTACTTATCTAGAGGCCTTGCCAACCTTTTTGAGAATCACCCTAGCCTCTATTTTAGAATCTTGGGTGGTTTTCCTATCTCTCACTTATGCTTTGCTGATGAGTTTATTATTTTTACGAATGCTTCTTTAAATTGGATTAATAAACTTTATATTTTTTCATAATTTTGAAATTGTTAGTGGGCTTTCTTTAAACAAAAATAAATGTTATTTTATTACCTCCAATAAAGTGCCTAATTCTTTTATTGTGTCTATCAAAGCTCTAACTGATTTTGTGCAAGCTCAAATGCCTATTAAGTATCTTGGGGTTCCTCTTTTTAAAGGTCGTAAGAAATCCTTTCTTTTTGATGATTTGATTACTTCAGTGAATAACAAGCTTTTGTCCCGGGATTCTAATTTTCTGAGCTTTTGTGGTAGGCTTATTCTCATTAGAAATATTATTTGCTCTCTTCCTGTCTATACTTTCCAAACTCTTCAACCCACTCAAACTTTTTGCAAAAGGATTGATAAACTTATCAATAAATTTTTTTTGGAAAGGGGCTAACATCAACTTTAAAATTATTTGGTCCTCTTGGGATAAGTTTTGTTGTGTTAAATAAGGGTGCTTTGGGTTGTAAGAGCATGTTTGATTTGTCCTATACTTTTTCTTTCAAGTTGTGGTATACTTTTCATGCTAAAATGAGCCTTTGGGTTAAATTTATGTTTGCTAAATATTGTGTGGGTAAGCACCCCACTATTTGCTCCTTTAATTAAGGTGATTCTAAAATGTGGCAGAGACTTTACAAGGTTAAATGGATTATTGAGCTGCATCTTTCCAACTGGATTGGTGGTGGGAATATTTTCTTTTGGCAAGATCATTGGTTAGGTCCTCACTCTATTGATTCTATTACTAATACTTCTTCCACTACTGCGGTTAAGGTGAACTTTTTCATTACGGATAACTGTTGGGACTATGATAAACTTGCGAATGTGATTCCTGACTCTATTATTCAACAAATTTTTAACCTTCCCCTGAACACTGAATCGGAGGATTTACTTTGATGCAATTTGTCCAAAAATGGTGCTTTTAGATTAAAGGATGCCTGACATGCTTTTAGAACCTGATGCTTCTATTATTTTCTCTATGATTTGGCATAAAAGCATTCCTTCCACTATTGCTATTTTCATCTGGAGGATTTTGCACAAGTTCATTCCTACTGATGATAACTTAATTAATAAAGGTTTTATTTTTCCTTCCAAATGTCAATGTTGTTATCATGTGGAGAATATGCATCATGTTTTTCTTTCTGGTCCTTTAGCTATTAAAACTTGGACTTACTTTGATGATATTTTCAAATTAAATTACTTTAATGTTAAACTATCTATTAATGCTATTATGAAGTTTTGGTTTGTCAAGTCTAAGTGTCATATTAGAAATGTTATTCCTTCTCTCATTTTATGGTATTTATGGTTGGAAAGGAATAATTCTCTTTTTAATGGTGTTGGCATGAACCATCATAAGATAATCAATAATGTGAAAGATAAAGTTATGAGACTTTCTCTGTTAATCTGCTTTCTTACAAGAACTTTAAGAATTATTACATTGTGACTTCTGATTTAGGTCTTAAGTTGGATGGTGATCATCATCCGCCTTCTAGACCTAGGATTATTTACTTTATCAAACCCCCTAATAACATTTATAAACTGAATGTGAAGGGTACTGTTAATCATTACTGTTTGGGGATGTGGTGGGATTATCAGGGATTATTATGATAACATTGTTATGGCGTTTGCGAGTACCTTACATTACTGGTGATGTTAATTTTGCTGAGCTCTCGCATATTCTTTATGGGATTAGATTATGTATTTCTCTGGATATTTCTAACATTGGTATTGAAGTTGATTCTACTTTTTCTATTCATTGCTTAAAAAAGATGGACGATTCCGTTTGCAATTCTAATCTTTTTTATCTAGTGAGGGACATTAAATAGTTAATGATCTTTATTAATGATTCCTTTTCTCATGTGTATAGGGAGGGGAATGCCTGTGCTGAATGGCTTGCTAATTTGGATTGTGAATTGGATTATTTCACTGATCTTGTTGTTAAAAACTTACTTACCCCTTTAAAAGGGATTCTTAGATTGGATAAAACTGGTACCCCTTATGTTAGAATTTAATGTGGTTGGGTTATTGGACTTTGTGATTTGCCTTGTGGTTGCCTCGATTTTGGTCTTCTGGTGGTTTTTGCTTGGGTGTTTTCGCTGAAGACTTTTTGTTCCTGCTAGGTCTAGGGGCCCTTTTCTTTGTTGTTTTGGCTTCCAAGTGTTTGGAAGGCTGGTTATTCATATGGTCCTTTGGTTATGCTTTTGGTTGTGCTTTCTATTTTCTTTCACCTCGGGTTTCTTTGCTACTTGGGTGTATTACTGTGTTGGCATTTCTCCTATGTGCTGCTTGGTGATTATGTTAAAGAATTGCTTTGTTGGCCTGGTTGTGAGTTTGGGAGAATTTCTTTAGAGCTCTAATGTTTTGGGCTTGGCTGAGTGGTGTGGAGATTATTGTTGTTGTAGTATTTTCTGTGTGGTTGGGGAGTCTTTTGATTGGTATTCTAGGTTTTGTTTTGATGTTAGCATTGTTATTTTTAACTATTTTTGTCCCAGTTGTCTGGGTGTCATTGTGGGGGTGAGCTGGAGGTGCTGTCCGCTTCCCTGTTTCTTTTGCCCGAGTTTGGTTGGGGGTGTGCTGATGGTTTTTCTGTGGCTCTTCTTGGCTAGGTTGTTAATTTTCGACAAGGTTGTTTGTGGCTTGGTTTTCTGTTTCCTGTGGCAGGGCATTTTTGGGGGTGTGCGAGTGCTTTTTAATTGGTTTCTCTCGGTTTGGATGATGGGTGCTGCTAAGGATGTCCCCAGTTGGTCTGGTTCTGCTAGGACAATGTTGCAGTATGCTTTTGGTTTGTGGTGGGTTTTGGCCTTTAAGTTGGACTACCAGGCTGGGTATTCCTTACATACAATTTGTGATTTTAAGCTTATTTTTTCTCATGCTTGGATCAATTGGATCTATTGTTGTTCTTTTTGTTTCAGTACTAGTGCTTGGTGTGTTGGTTTCCTACTGGAAGGGCTACTGGTGGTGGGTGGATTCATCAATTTTTTTTCTTGTATGGTTATTTGTGTTTCTTCTATTTTGGACCTCATCTTGTTTTGCAGAATATTCTTAGTGCAAGTACTCGTGCTGGTGCCATTTTGGATGGAGAGCTGGAGCTGAATGTAGTTTTTTGTTGCATTCCTATTTTGGTTTAATTTTTGGGTGCTCTTTCTTGCACACTGTAGAATGTACCTAGGTTGCTTGAACTTTTTCTTAATAGGGACCTCGAGCTCTTACGCTTTTTTTAGATTTATTTTTGTAGTTCTTTTGAGCATTAGCGAGCTTAAGGGCCCTTTAAGGACTCTGTAACTTTTTCTTATATTAACGTGTAGGCCACTCTGTGGGTTTTCCCTAAAAAAATGTATCTAAATATAACTATTATAAGATATATAAAGTCATATTTTTCATAAAATTTAATTTAATAAAAAATTTTGTAGCAATGGTATTAACTTTAAATTTGATCATCCAAACTGTCTTCAGCTTAAATGAAATTTCTTTGAAGAGTATATTGTTATAGAAATATATTGAGCCAAGACGTCCCAGCAATTTTGTAGTAAAAAAAATTAAAATTACTAATTATTTTGAAATAAGTATAATATTAAATTAAACATTTTATCATGTTCAATAAAAATTTTAAAGTAATTCATTTGTAAAAAATTATTATGATTAAATTGAGCATAATATTCTTCACAATTTTATTTTATTATTATTCTCTCAACTATATAGAAAGGGATAACCTGAAGTGAAGCTAAAATTATTCTGAGCGGTCACCGGACGCCGTCCAGAGGTGAATCAGGATGCGCCACGACACATTTTCATTGTGTACCAGTGCTGTGTACCACTGTGTACTGGGTGATGTGGCGCATCCTTATTCGCCTCCGAATATCTGATGACATCATAAAATAATCTCTCCAAGTAAAGGGCTTTTACCTACTTTTAGTCCCATTAAAGCATTAATTTCAAATTTGTAGAAAAAATCCAGAAAAAGAGATGGCCTGGAACAATTTCTGCTGGGCGTTCCTGATTATGTGGGGTCTTCCCTCGATCAGTAGTAGTTGCAATACTTTAATTAATTATAATTTATTATCAAGCTTTATAACTTCCTACATAGGAAACATCTTAGTTGATGGCTCAAATTTGTTGAATTCTAAAGGCCTCATGTTTCTTAGTTCCTTGTCTCGCAAGATGCTCTTTAGATCGTACGAACAACCAAATCGCAAAGCTGACAATAATTATGATGAGATTACATTCATATTGTTTTGGTCAACAATATTCGAATATTGTTTGACGTGTCGATTACTTCGGTCAAAATTCGACATGTTACTCTATAAATAAATCAACCAATATGGTGCCAAGTCCTTTTCACTCAGAAAAAGAGTGATACATATGTTAGATATCTGGCCAATTGTTTTTTGGTTAGTTTTTATTTTCTTAATAACAAGTTGTGTTTAATACTATTATTGCCATGACGAACCCTTTAATTATTTATACTTATAAAAGATAGATGTATAGCTTGCACATCAGTGGCACGAGTTCAAGTGATATCGTGTGAGCACCTATAAAATAAAATATTAAGGATTTGTTTGTGATGATTACACTTATATATAAACTATTTTGAAATTATAAACGAAAAAAAAATTACATTTTTAAATACCTTTTGTGAGTATTATTAATTTTTTTATTTTTTTAAAGTGATATATGTTGCATGTTAGAACATTCACGCTAATAGAAAGATATAAAGTTTAGCATCCTCACTTTATATGAAGATCCAACACACATACAAATAAGGGAAAATGGTGCAAAAGGCATAAGAGACACGAAGATTTTTACGTGAAAAGTTCATATTAGAGAAGAACAATGGGGCCCGGCATAATTAAAATTATTTTACTAGTGTTTGTGGTCGATTACAAATGATGCCCTTTCTTGAGAGAATCCCTTGAATTTATATATAAATATCATATTGAGGACATTACATAATGGGAGTTGGAAGAATCTATGAGACTTTTTCTCAAAATAATGTTAGCCCGTTCGTTTGGTCAGTAAGATCGTAGTTGGGCAATGGAGGTCATAAGGGCTAGAGTTAGGGGACTAAGGTTGAGGGGACCATTGTCCTATGATAAAGGTTAGAGGGACGATAATCGGCGGGTGATAGTGGTC
Organism: Dendrobium chrysotoxum; assembly: GCA_019925795.1. Taxonomy (NCBI): domain Eukaryota; kingdom Viridiplantae; phylum Streptophyta; class Magnoliopsida; order Asparagales; family Orchidaceae; genus Dendrobium; species Dendrobium chrysotoxum. The sequence goes on along the minus strand of CM034303.1, from coordinate 35,200,130 downwards.
ATAAGAACCATGTTCGGCTTAGTCGGCGGGTATCGGTAGACAACGGGACCGTAGTAGGCAAGTGATGGTTGTCAGAGGACCTTAGTCAGCTACCGAGGAGGGTCAAAGTAGTTGGCAGGTGATGTTGGTTGGAGTAGTTGACATGCGATGGTGGTCGGAGTAGTAGAAGTGCGATTATGGCTTGATGGACCTTAGTCATTGGGAGAAAGTGGTTGGAGGGACCATAGTCGGCGGGAAACCGAGATCAGTGGGATCGTAGTAGATTTGAGATGATGGCTGGAGGGATTGTAGTTAGCAGGCGATTGTGGTCGTAGGGGCCATAGTCAGCAGCCGAGAGTGATTAGAGGGACCATAATCGGTACGTGATGGAGGTAGGAGTAGTCAGCGGTGGTGGTCAGAGTGTCCTTAAACCACGGGCTATAGACAATAGGCGACGGTGGATAAAGGGACTATATTAGGCAAGTGTTGGTGGTTTGAGGACCAGTGATGCCGAGTGACATAGGTTAGAGTAGTCGGTTGGTGATGGTGGTCGGAGTGTCCTTAAACCACGGGCAATGGAGGTAAAAGGGAACTTAGACGATGGGCAACGATAGTCAGAGGGATTGTAGTCTATGGGCAATGGTGCTCAAAGGGGTCATAGTTGGCTAGAAGGAGAGGTCAGAGGGACCGTAGTGGGTAGGTGATAGAGGTAAGGCGTAGGCCTAGAGGTGGCAGTCAAACTGAGGTCCGACGGTGATAGCTGAGCGGAGGTGCAGAGACGACGACCAAATAGCGAGGGTTCATCGACGGTAGTTCATGGGTGGAGCTCCGGGTTTCTTCAAGCCTTAGAGCTCTCTTGAGCCTCTAAACCAGGGTCCAAGCCTTCTCCAAAGGTCCAAGCCTCTCTCATATGGGAAGAGGGGGTCTATTAATAAATTTTGAGAGTAGCATGCTCCATAAATATGGAGAAGATTAGGAGCAAATTTGGAGTCCTGCATCGGATGACCCATATTGATTTCATTAATCATGGAGTATTTATTCAACATTTAAGTGTCTTAATGATATTAGAATTAAGCTATTATAGGCTTGTTGGATTCGTCTTATCGAGTTGCTCAATTTGACTATAAATATATAATATGTGGATATAATTTTGTCATCCTATTAATATACTAAAGCTTCGAATTATATTGTATTCTCTTCATTTGGGCCCCTTAGGGCTTTGATTAGACAAACTTTGGTGTCGTTGGGTTCATCTTACATAGACACTAAATTTTACTGTATGCTTACTAAAATTGGAGTACATATGGTCCTAAATTTAATTTTAAAAGATTCCAATATGCTTTGAGTTCCATGTCTAATCAAGGTGAGTTTTGGTAACGTATCAGTTGGCGCTCTTTTTTGGGACGGCGAAGCTCACATTATCTCAAAATATGGGTTTGCGCCTACCAAAAAGTTGGAAAAATAAAATCATAATTTTCACATATTTAAGAGATGAGATCGCTCCCTCGACAACAACTTGGACATCCTCTCAAGGCAATGAAATAAGTAAAATACCAACATTCATAATTTTAGTATTAAATTTAGAGTGATGGTCGGTTTAAAAAGTATTAAAAATTTTTACTCCAAAAATTTTAAAATGGCTTGAAACTGAATGTAGAGGCTCGATTATGCTTTGAATGTGACATAATTAAGTCCAGAACATTGAATGAGGGTTCCAAGGGCCTCAAAACTGTTAGAATCGGACTATCATGGCCAAAAATTGGGCTAAAAAATATGCAAGAATAACATTCCAGCATCAATAATTTTGGGCAGAAAGTTAGTTAAGGGATTGAAATGAAGAGGAGGGGGTAGTAGTAATACATTATAGCGGAACTATCTCTCATAATATAAGACCACTAGAGAAGAAAAATATTCTTGAAAGAGAAACATTCGAGCATCATTTTTGTTGGTCTCTTCACAAGATTATGAGGGACTTGTGCTTCAATAACAAGGGCATTCTCCTAAAATTTTTTTGAAATTCCATCTTAATTCATAGATAAAACATAGTGGGCATATATATCTAAATAAAACTATTACCAGATATATAAAGTCATATTTTTCATAAAATTTAATTTAAAAAAAATGTTGTAGCATTGGTATTAACTTTAAATTTGATCATCCAAACTGTCTTCAGCTTAAATTAAATTTCTTTGAGGAGCATATTGTTATAGAAATTATTCTGTGCGGTCACTGTGTGCGGTCATCGGATGCCGTCCTAAGGCGAATTAAAATGCGTCACGTCACTTTTTTGTTATGTACCGGTGCTGTGTACCGTTGTATACCAGGTGAGGTGACGCATCCTAATTCGTCTCTGAACAGTCCGATCACCGCATAGAATAATCTCTTCAAGTGAAGGGCTTTTACCAACTTTTAGTCCCATTAAAAACATTAATTTCAAATTTGTAAAAAAAATTCAGAAAAATTATTCTAAGTTGGTGGCACAAATTCGTTGAATTCTAAAGGCCTCATGTTTCTTAGTTCCTTGTCTCGCAAGATGCTCTTTAGATCGTACGAACAAACAAATCGCAAAGCTTACAATAATTATGGTGAGATTACATTCATATTGTATTGGTCAACAATATTCCAATAATGTTTGACGTATCGATTACTTCGGTCAAAATTCGACATGTTACTCTTTAAATAAATCAAGCCATATGGTGCCAAGTCCTTTTCTTTCTGAAAAAGAGTGATACCTATGTTAGGTATCTGGCCAATATTTTTTTGTTTAATTTTTATTACCTTAATAACAAGTTGTGTTTAAAATTATTATTACCATGACGAACTCTTTAATTATTTATACTTATAAAAGATAGACGTGTAGCTTGCACATCAGTGGCTCGAGTTCAAGTGATATCGTATGAGCACCTATAAAAAAAAATATTAAGGATTTGTTTGTGATGATTACATTTTTATATAAACTAATTTAAAATTATAAAAGAAAAAAAATTATATTTTTAAATACTTTTTATGAGTACTATAATTTTTTTTTTAAAAAAGTGATCTCTATTGCATGCCAAAGTATTCATGCCAGTAGAAAGATATAAATTTTAGCATTCTAGCTTTATATGAAAATCCAACACATATACAAATAAGATAAATAGGTGCAAGAGTAATAAGAAATACAAAATTTTTTACATGGAAATCCTGATAAAGGGAAGAACAACGGGGCATGGCCTGGTTAAAATGATTCTACTACTGTTTGTCGTCGATTACAAATGATGTCAATTCTCAGGGGAAGCCCTTGGCTAAACATATAAAATATATATCATATATAGCACATTACATGGTGATAGTTAGAAGAATCCAGTGATATGAGAGTTTTTCTCAAAAGAATGTTGGCCCGTTCATGATCGGTAGGATCATAATCAGGCAATGGAGATCATAGGGGCTGGAGTAAAGCAACTAAGGTAGAGGGGACCATTGTCGAGTGATAAAGGTTGAAGGGAATATACTCAAGGGGTGACAGTAGTTGGAGGGAGCATAATCGACTTATTCGGCGGGTAATGGTGGACAACTGAACTGTAGTTGTCGGGCGACAGTTGTCAGGGGGAACGTAGTCGTCTGGCGAGGGAGGTCGAAGTAGTTGGTAGGCGATGGTGGTCGGAGTAGTTGACAGGCGATGATGGTCGCAGTAGTACACGGGCGATTGTGGTTAGATAGACTAAAGTTATTGGGCGAAAGAGGTTGGACGAACAATATTTAACGGGCGACTGAGGTCAGAGGGACCATAGTCGGCTAGCGACGCTGACCAAAGGGACTTTAGTCAGTGGGCGATGGTGGTCAGAGGTAATATAGTTAGCTAGCGAGAGTGGTTGAAGCGACCATAATTGATCCATGATGGAGGTCAGAGTAGGTAGAAGGCAAAGGTAGATGGGGGGACTATAGTCGGTGGGTAACGGTGGACAGCAGGATTATAGTCTACGGGTAATGGTGGTCATAGGGATCGTTGTTGGCGGGTGATAGAGAATAGAGTAATCGGTCGGGTAAGGTTGGTTAGATGATCCTTAATCGACATGCGATGGAGGTTGGAGGGATCATAATCAAGGGTGATGAAGGTTGGAGGGAACCTAGATGATGGGCGAAGATAGTTCGAGGGACCATTGTCAATGAGTAATGATGGTATGAGTGATCATAGTTGGCTTGAAGGGGAGGTTAGAAGGACCATAGTTGGTATGAGTTGGATGTTGGGTGTAGGCTCGACGGTGGCAATCATATGGAGGTCTGACAGTGATGGTTGAGCAGAGGTGCAAAGGTGATGGCCGGATCATGAGGGTTCACTGACAATAGTTCATGCGTGAAGCTCCATGTTTTGTTCATCTCTTAGAGCTATCTTGAGTCTCTAACCCAAGGTCCAAGCCTCCTCCAAAAGTGGAAATTTATTAATAAATTTTGATAGTGGCATGTTTCTTAAATATAGAGAAGATCTAGAACTAATTTGGAGTGCTCCATCGGATGGCAAATATTGATTTCATTGATCATTTAGTATTTATTCAATATTTGATTGCCTTAATGATGTTAGAATTAAGCTATCATAGGGTCGTTGGATTCGTCTCATCGAGTTGCTTGATTCAACTATTATTGACCGCATTTTTGTATGAGGTCACTAGGACCTTTCCTAGAGTCCAGATCAACCTAGACCCTAGACTAATCTAGACCGTAGAATCTGCCTGGGCCTTAGATCAATCTGGATCCAAGTTAACCAAGACCTTAAATCAATCCAAGCTTCAAACCCAGCTCAGGGCCTATCCATTTATTAATAATTATTCAAACGATTATAAATGATTAGGATAATTCAAATTTAAACTTTGAAACCTAAAGTTCAGTACAAATCCAAAAATCCAGACTCAAATCCAAGACTAAAGGTCTAGGTCCTGAAACCCTTTCTGGGTGAACTTTCTGTAATCTAGAAACCCAATCAAATAACTTTCAATTCATGATCTATCAGTTGCACATTGACTAGGTATGTATCTATGGCCAACCCTCCAAATTTGAGCTCAATCCAACCCTTCTAATCCCAAGAATTGAATTGAAACTCAAAAGCTGTAAAACCTTCAAATATTTATAGATCATGCCACTAAACCTATCATCAAGTGGAATTTGACCCTAGAATCCACTCCAAACCCTTTAACCACTTCCAAACCTTTGATATTGAAATGTTAAACATTAACCAACATTTTTTTGGAATCACCTTCACCCATAATTTAGCAGAGATCAAAATGACCAAAATGCCCCTTAAGGGGATTCTTAGACTTTTGGCCAAACTCAACATGGTTCAATCTCTTTAACTTTTGAAATCTCTTCTGATGAATCTCATATGATATGTGAGATCTATTGAAACTAAACCCACTCTTTGGTTTGACCTGGTTGGCTAAGTTCACTTTCATTGACCAAATTCACCCTTAACCCAACTATGGTTATTTTTAATATTTGAATCCATTCCAAGCTAATCTAACACTTCAAAATCATTTGTTTGGACACTCCCACTAGGTCCAAAATTCCCCAAGTCAAATTTGCCTTAGTTTGACTTGGTCAACCCAATTGAAAAGGACAAAATCCTCTCCAATCTTACACATTTGGCAAAAATCCTAAACCCATTGCTCCAAGCATTTAACGAACAACTCAACTAACCAAAATCATTTGTTTGGACACTCCCACGAGGTCCAGAATTCCCCAAGTCAAATTTGCCTTAGTTTGACTTGGTCAACCTAATTGGAAAGGACAAAATCCTCTCCAATCTTACACATTTGGCAAAAATCCTAAACCCATTGCTCCAAGCATTTAACCAACCACTCAACTAACCAAATACATCCTATTGAATGCCTCATAAGTCACCATTGACTGGTCAACAAGTTAATTGGTCAACCAATCCTTGAAATGAGACCAAGCCATGGCCACCTCACCATGCCACATGAGCAAGCTTTTCCCTCTCCTAAAACCTGCCCCAACCTACTCAAAAGGAACTAATTCCCTTTCCTAAAAGGCCATAAACTAGCCCCCTAAACCATGCTTTGGCTTGGTTTAGCCAAATGAAGGAAAAGGGGTGTGGTCCCCCCACCACTTGAGCCAAGCAATCCCTCTCAACCTCAGGCCTTTCCCCTGATTTTGGGCTGTTCATGGGACACATGGAAAGCATCCAAAGCATCCTTGATTAAATCTAAACCATCCATTTCAAATCATGAGGGTTAAGTGGCCAAACTTGCCCTAACCCATCATCTTGCTCATTTTTACCTAAGTTCCAAACTCCAACAGCCCCCAACCCTCCAAGAGCTTCTCCCACACTCTCCAACATTCCCTAAGGCCATTCCAAACCTTCCCCCATCGTTTCCACCATTAAATCCATCATTTAATTGAAGAAAGAGAGATAAAAGAGAGAAACACCATCTCTCCTCGATATATTCAAATCCAACCATCAAAATCATCTGATGTCTTTAGAGAACTTGTAGAAGACATCAGTAGGAGCAAAAGGAGCCTAAGATTGCAAAAATCCACCGGATAGATTTTAAGATATTCTCACTTTTAGGTAGATTTTCATTTTAAAATTGCAGGAAACTTGCAATGCATGGAGCCTCCAAACTCCAGGCATTACAAGTTTATGATACCACCTTGCTATGTTCCAAATTTTATTTTATTTCGTCGAGTATTTTGAAAGATATGGGAATTTGAATTTTTTTGAACTCTTTTGACTCTGGTTCCCAAACTCCAAAACCGGTCACGTCACCAGGTCCTTAACAGCGCGACGTCTGCGGGTTTTGAATGCACACCATTTGGTTTGATCTTGGACATGTGGTCGAATCTCGACTGTCTGCCGCTCCGCCGTCGATCCGACGGTCTAAGATCGTGCCTATGTGTTTAAGTGATTGCTGGGGCATTGACGCGTGTCCCGCAACGTGTTGATCTTGGACATGCAAATTAGTCATTAATTTGAGTAAATAATAAGTCATTTAATGCCCAAAAACTTCAAAAATTCACAAAAAATTCAATTCTTCACCAAAATTGATGTTTTTAGTATCGTTGGAAACGTAATTTAACGTAGTATTTTTTAAAATTAATTTTAATTTGTTTTGAGCTTTGGATTATGAAAAAATAGCATTTATTTGAGTTTAGTTTTTTTCAATTTTCATGTAATCCAGGGATCAAATGGATCCCAAATTTTGGTGGAGTGTTCTTGAGTATCTTAGGCATATATTGTTATTTTTCTAGGATCAGATGCTCTGTAATTTTTTATGATGTGAATTTTCAAAGTAATGAGTCCATTTTGGACCCAAAACTTTGAAAATTCATAACTTCAATTTTCTATAGAATTAGGTTGCACAATTTTTGTGGTGTGATTACATGTGTACTAGGGTTAGTCAAGCCCATCTGAACAGTAGAGACACCTAGGAAAAATAATTAGGAAAAAGTTTAAAAAACATTAAAAATTCCTAGGGAGTTGTACACAGACCCAATAGGGGTGAAACTTGAACACAATAAACATAGTGATATTTTGCCCTATAGGTTCAAATTTCATTGAATTTGGAGGTCATTAGTTTAGAAAATCAATTAACCAAAGTTTCAGCCCTTTTGAGGATCCAAAAAATTAAAAAAATATAATAAATCTAAATTAAGTCCAAAAAAAATAAATAATATCTCAAACTGACCAGAACTTTGTTCTCTACCTAGGAAAACTAAATGCCCATCATCAGAGCTCTAATTGGACTTTAATTTGACTTTTAGCAAAAATTAACAATTAATTACTTTAATTAATTAAAAATCATTAAAAATTCCAAATAATTTTGAAACACTTGGTAACACTCCCATGGGTCATCCTTGACCTTTGTGGGGATTCCATGCTGTTTGGGATGAGTTTGGATCAAAATAATCAAAACCTTTCTAATTAAGCAATTTTAAAATTCAAATAATTAAAAAAAATTTAAAAATTGATAACTAATTACAGAAAAACCTAAATTGAATAAACTTAGTGTCATTCAACTCCAATTAAGGTCTCGTATTTTACAAAAATGTCAAACTTCCAAAATTATGTCAAAATTAAAAAAGTCAACTTTTTGGTTAGTTATAGTTCAAATTTGGGCCCAAACTTCAAAAAATCATAACTTTTCATAGAAAACTCCAAATTAACTGTGCTAATAGTCTAACTACTCTTCATAAGATCTAATATTTGTTAAAAATCTAAAACTTTCAAAATTAACTTTAATTTGAAAAGTCAATTTTTTGACCCTTAATTAATATATTTAAATCATCCCAATAAATGCGAAAAATTCAATAATTTATTAATATTCTAGGAAAATTTGTTTTGACTAATAAAAAACTCAACCAATATTTTAATGTACAAAAAACCACTCCAAAGATGAAGTTTATTGGATGGACTACTCCGGACTGCGGGACTAAGTGTCCTAAGAAGGCCTAGTTCCTCAAACTTGGTGGCACAACGCCACGAATAAATTTAATGGAGTATTAAAAATTAAAACTAAATAACTCTTAATTATTAAAAAGAATTAAAATCCTTAATTCAACTACATCAATAAGGTTTTTAGGATGGACTACTCAGGGTTGTAGGGTTACGTGTCTTAAGGAGGCCTGGTTCCTTGAGCTTGGTGGCACAACGCCATGAACTTGTTGATGGAAAATATAAATTAAGTTAACTTTTAAAATTATAAATTAATTAAATTAACTAATATTAATCAACTCTTAATTTTTAATAAATTAAATCAACTTAATTAACCCTGATTATTACTTGGTAACCTAGGCCTACGAGGCTATTAACTTAGCCCTAAGGAAGGTGAAATAAACTTCACGGCCTCGATAAGCAACAAAGGTAGCAATCATTTCACAATTAAAATGCATCCAAATCAAACTTTAATATATTAATAATTAAACTTAAACATAAAGTTTCCCTTCAATCTTCAACAAACCCAAATATTAAACAACTTCAATAGACTACCCAGTTTAGGATCTACCCCAGCCACATAACTTTTAGCATACACTTTAGATGATTTTTTAGGACAACCAACTCTAGTCTTGGCTAGGCCAATGTTTATTTTTCTGCTATCTGCCAGATTTTTGAGATTTCATTATATCTTATGATTTAAAATTGATTGATGTGATTGCTTACTTTTGTTACTGCAATCTGTGAATTGATGTGATGGGCAGTAATTTACACTTAGGTTAGGAATGATCTGGATACTCACTAAGTTTTCTACAGGTGGCCATGCTCATACAGGGAAATGAAGGGGGGGCTAAAATAATAATAATTATAAAATGCTACGAGTGCTTCAACTGTATAGCCCCAAAATAAAAAAAAGAGCACGACCAAGCATGGTTGGATTGAGTAATTTGAACTTCATTATGTAACTGCTTGGGATATATTTTAATATTTAAATGCTTAGGATAACCTTGCAGGGGGGTCTAGAATTTTCATTTTATGTTAATATAATTGTCGAATGTTAAGTGCTGTGAAAGTGCATATTTGAGTTGGGGTATATAGATCCAAAGCTTGGATTCCAAAGAGGAATGGATACCCCTTAGGGGGATAATCCTTATCCATTTGGAACTCCAAATTTGGATCACTTTATCACCTAAAGTGGAAAGAGTAACCTTCCCCTCGAGGAAAGAGTTCTCTTTTCTTTTTAGGTATCCAGCCACGAAGAATCCAAGGAGTTCAAAGAAGAGAAGACCAAGGAGTTGAGGACAAAGAGTATCCCACTCAAAGTCACTTGTATTTAGTTTAGGATTAGAACCCAAGTTATTGTCAGTGATGCCCGACCACTTTTAATTTCTATAAATCTGGGTTGTAGTAAGCAAGACAATTTGCCTATGGACATTTAATTAATTTAATTATTTAATATATTTGATTTAATTTTATTGCATTTAGGATTGCGTGCTTTCCCTAGTTTTTTGGCTATTACATGTCGTTCTTTTTAATTTAGCCTGGATTCGATCGGAGGCTCGTGAGGGTATGAAAAAAAATTCTTTTACTTCAACTTTAATAAAAAATTTAAGATAACATAGAAACTCTAATGCTTTTAAGAAGTAAGCCCTGGGCCATCGGGAGTTCTCATAGTATGTTGCTGCATTTTCTTTCCATTTATTAGGCACCTCCCCGCCTGCAGGTCCTAGCAGACCACCTGGTCTATGAGGGTGCAGATCTACCAAGGGGAGCCTATATATTTTAGGGAAAAATCTATTTTTTAAGATTTTTTAAAACTACTTCATACATTTTATGCATTTTAATCTAGTTAATTAGCATGTATTGCATTAAAAACTAATTTAAAAGCTAGTCTAAATCTTTAATTGCACTTCTCTTTTAGTATTTTCACCCAACATAAGTCAAGGGGCCACCTAGGGCAATCTCTAAATGTCAGCCCCAACTTCTCAAAACTTTATTAATAACATTCTACCACTCTTTCATAATAATGATCGGACTCATGGATTTTAATCGCCTAGGTGGTTAGTTAGCTCCCCAATCTAGGCCGGGGTATGTCCAAGTTTTGCACTGCATTAGTTAGGTTTGGACTACTGTGCTCTAGTGTCTAAATTTAGATTTAGGATTCGGGGCCGACTTCTTTAATTTCCATTTTATCTACTGTGCTCCAGTTTTTTAAATTAGTCATTTCCATTTTTAATTTCTACAAAAATGTGAAAAATCTAAAATATATTCAAAACATTTTTAAAAAAATTTGGATAATTTATGGGAAATAAAATTATCAATTATATGTATATTTATTTTATTTCTAATTAAATATTTTTCCTTCTTTAATTTATGTAAAAAAGGAAAGAAATGGATATTTGGCTTTAAAAATTTAGAAAGCTACCATCATCTTGGATTTATAAATTCTCTCCTTCAGGGTGGGGTAAAAGGCATAACCCTCTTACGCAGACCTTAGTTCTCCCCCATAAAAGGAGATAATAAGTATTTAGTAAGAGTTGAATACATTCAATCACAGATAAAGAATAGATTCTCTTACGTAAACTCTTGTTCTCCACCATAAAAGGAGAGAAAAATAATTCCGCAAGTGCATAGAGACTACCAATCTCTGGTAAAAGTCTAGTTCTCTTACATAGGCAACCATGATCATATTTCAAGAGTGGTAGTTTAAGGGTGTGGCGATGATGATAATTAGGCAATAGGCTAATGATGGTCGTTAGAAGGTAAAGCGTTTTTGGTGGTGGTCGAGAAGAAATGACCAATAATGGCTATTAGGTAAAGGATTGATGAAGTCAGTAGATAGGTTGCATTTTATTGAGGGCAATAGATATCCACACTAGTAGGGGCATATATCAAATAGCCCATTGGAGGGGTTGCGTGATGTGCCGATGGAAGCAGTCCAATGACAAACTAACTAAACCAACTGAGTGGATGCCTAATGGTGATGAGAATCTAATCTTTCTTTGAAGAAGGAGTTGAGAGGGATACTTTTAGCTTCGCAAAAGAGGTTGATGAAATATATGAAGGATGTTTAAATAAAATGTTTGAGCTATCCAAGGTTATTTTCCAAATCATCATTTGATGATGTTAACCAGTATGGAAGAGGTCAGGATGAAGCCAACAAGGATATTTAACCTATCTTAGATTGTTTGTTAGGGCATTGCTCAAAAATAGTAACTTGTGTGATAGTGGTTAGAAGAAATCCACCAAAGATATCTGACCTATGCAAGATTGTTTACCAAAGTATTACTTAATGGCGTTAACCTGTATGAAAGAGGTTGGAAAAATCCGCTAAGGACATTTGACCTATTCGAGGTTATTTATTAGAACATTACTAAAAAACATTAACCTGAATGAAAGTGGTTGAGAAAAATCAACCAAAGATGTTTGATCTATCCTAGGTTATTTCTCAGAGTGTTTCTTGATGACAATAACCTATTTTAAAAGAATAAGGGGAGGATCCAATAAGGTTATTTGACGTATCAGATGTTTATTGTCAGAGTGTTGCATAATGATCTCAACTTGTGTAGAAGATGCTAAGAAAATCTACTAAGATTGTTTGAACTATCCAAGATTATTTGTTAGAGCATTGTTCGATAATATTAACCTGGTTGAAATTGGTTGGGAGAAAATAACTAAAGATGTTTGATAAATATGAGATTGTTTATTAGAGCATTAATCGATGATATTAACATATATGAAAAAGGTTGAGGAGTGGAATCCATCAAATATGTTTGACCTATTCAAGATTATTTGTCAGAGTATTTTTTGTTGATGATATTCTATGTAGAAGATGCTGAGAGAATACACTAAAAATGTTTAAAATATATGTGGTTATTTTTTAGAGTGTTTCTTGATAAAGTTAATATGTGTGGAAGATTTTGAATTGAACCGCCTAGCCACAGTTATATCTTGATTCAGATGGGACGAATTCCACGAGTATCCTCAATTGAAAGTGAATACTGATTTATATTTAAACTATTTCTGCCTCTTTGAGGTCGAGACTATATCCTGGCTTAAGGAGTTGAAGTTCAGCTAGGAATTATGTAGATATTTTCATTCACTTGAGGCTTTCTTGTATTTATTACAGGCTTTATGAAAGATGGTTGACGACAGGATTATTTCTAGACACACAAAGTATTTGAGGAACTTGATGACCATAATTATATTTGAGATTGCAACAAATGTTTCCCCCAGACAAAATTTGCTTCCCATCAACATGATCCAGAAATGGTTATTGGATGAAAAGTTATAGAATAATGCATGTTTGTTATTATAGTAAGGTTTCTCTAAATATTGAATTACCTCTTTTGGATCTCATAATAGACCATCGTAAAGGAACTAATTCGCTTCAAACGATCCCAGGACATTACTGTGAATGACCATTTGGGGTCATAGTAAAGGTTGCACCTAACCAAGGATTATTTCCCGTAGATGGCATAAAACTATTACATGTCAGAATATTTGCTACGGTAGAAAGATATAAAGTTTAGCATCCTAATTTTGTATGAAGTTCAAGATAACAAATAGATAAGAGATTGGGGCGTAAGAGTCATATAAAACACCATGAGATTTATGTCAAAAACCCTAAAAATGGGAAAAACCTTGACATGAGGCCTAGTTAAAATTATTATACTGTTGTTTAAAGTCAATTACAAATCATGCCCTTACTTAGGGGAAGACTATGGCTCAATATAGAAAATATAAATCATAGAGGGCATATTATATGGTTGGAGTTAGAAGAATCTAATAATATTAGAGTTATTCTCAAAAGAATCTTGGCTCATTTTTTTTTTTTTTTTGGTCAGTAGGACTATTATAAGGTGAAGGAGGTTGTAGGCATCAAAGTCAGGTGATTGAGGTAGTGGGAACCATTATCAAGTGATAGAGGTTGCATGGATTATAGCTAGGAGGTGATAATGATCACGTGGACTGTAGTTGATAGGTGGTGGTTATTGGGTGGACCGTAGTCAGGGAGCATTGGTGGATAGTGGAACTATAGTTGGAGTTCGATAGTGGTGAAAAGGACTATGGTCAAAGGGAGATGGAGATCAGAGAAATTTGCAAGCGATGGTGGTTATAGAAGTCTATAGGAGATGGTGGAAATAGTTACCATAGTTGACGGGCGATGGATGTGGAAGGGATGGTAGTCAATAGGCGATGATTGTTAGATGGACCATAGTGAGCGGGCAATAGTGGTTAGAGAGACTGTAGTTTATGGGCAATAGATGTCAGAGTGACTATAGTTAGAGGCGGATTATGGTCGGATGGATTATAGTTGGCAAGAAATTGAGGTGGGAGGGAAACTATTCGGTGGGCAATGGAGGTTGGCGTAGTTAATGAGGGTTGATGGTTAGAGGGATCATAGTCAGCTGGCGATGGATACTGGAGAGTCTATAGTTAGTTATATATAAAATCATTGGAATCATACTACAAACTGCGTAGTGAGCTAGCCAAACTCCTCCAAATTCCACTCTTAAATGCAAAGATTTTGTTTTACATGCAAAAATACGTTAAGATGAAATTAAAAAAAAAGTTCAAAAGTATTTCAACTAAACATTGAGTTGAAATTCATGGTAAGAATTTAACTAATTTTTAATACCTCTTGATTTTTATGTGATTGCAACAAATTGATCCTTTATTTTACTTGCCTATAAATTTCTGTATGTATGAGCATCTAGACAGCTTATAAAATGATGGAAATTTGGAAGTAGAAGTACTACATTTCTAATTATTCGTGTGTCCATGAATAAAAGTCAATAATATAAAGTTGGATAAAAGCATCATGATTGTAGAATTCACAATAATAAAAGTATTAAAATTTATAATATAAAGTTAGCTTCAAATTCCAATATTGATTAACTATGCTCATGCACAGTAAAGACAACACTAAACTGGGGCACAAGGAAGAGAATAAAAGTTGGAGCTGGAAGAGATCTCTTATATCTAGGTGAGTAATGAGGCTTTAAGATAATTCTCAAGGATATAAAGGCAACAAACATATTACTCAATGATTATTGTTAGGCAATAGTGAGATATTTCAGCCTTATGATGCTTCTTAATCACTAGGACTCCCATGTAACCACACTTGAGTGAGGCACCATCAGCCACATTGCTACTAAGTACCTCTCCATTGGCCAGTCTTTTGAGATGACCAATATGTTTAGGTTTGGCATGCACATACTTGAATTGATTAGTGGCAATAAATTGATAAAATTGGTAAAATTTATTCTTATGTGCTGAAATTGCTAGCAATAAACTAATAACTTTTCAGCTAAACAGTAAACACAAACTTGACTTTAAACATCAAACATCTTTCCAACATTATATGGATAAGAAATGAAAATTTGAAAGTCTACCTATACAAGAACATGTGAAAACATGGATAGGAAATATATACACTTAAAATGATAGCAAAATATTCATCTAAATGACTATTAGAAGTGGAGCACAATCTACTTTTTGTTGATAGTCCATATAGAGTAATTAATGTATTTCAACTTCTCTCTCAATAAGAAACCAATAATAGTAAGAAGAGATACCAAAAAAATTGAATAAAATTTCTAAATCTGGTTCCCTTGAGGGTTCCGTGATAAAACATCACCTCCATAACAATCAAATGATATGTAAATTATGATAGTCATGAAACCATTAAAAAAAAAGAAAATATGGATGTAATTAGATATCACTCAAATCTTGTAAAACATATGAATAATGTTGCTAGAGAAATTTATGTAGAAAGGTGGTGTCTAATTCATCTTATTAACAAATGCTGATGTGATTTTCTCCCATAGTTATATATTCTCTTTAGCACCTTCACCATCTTGTGTTGCATGATTTGTTACATTTCCTTTGTTATCTAATATGAATTGGCCAATTCCATACTCATATTCTTCTAGAGGTACATATGATTGATCCTACCTCAAAATATGAAATTTTGATCATCTCAAGAGGGATGATGCCATTTATAGTAATGTACTGCCATTATAGTTAGCACTACTTTAACTTGTTTCTTGAAAGAATATATAAGCACATCATGCAATACAACCCACTTCTTTGACACACCAAATGATCTCTCAATCATACCTCATTATGAAGAGTGTCTCTTATTAAATATTTCTTTCCTCCCAAATAAGGATTGACTTTCTCGTTGAAAAATAGATATGATATTTTGTATTAAAAAAATGGCTTAAAAAAACCTCGTTGAATCTATTACCTAGTGATGGGGATGTTTTTGTGTATTTGGAGAGTTTAAGCTTTATGTATGGTGATATTATGTACTAATTAAATTGCTTGCCATTATAGATTTATATGCTAAATGCTCCCAACTAATGCAAGTTGCTCCAAACTAATGCAAGTGCACGTGCCAATCATGTAATAAAATATAATGATAAGAGTTTCGAATCTATAAGAAAATAGGTAAATTACAATTGACTTAACCACTACCTAAACAAGCTGCTAAATTTATCCTATGCAATAAAATTAAGGGTAATTACTATAACTATTGAGAAATGCATAAAATAGTGAAGATAACAAAATATAAAGATATTTTGGAATAATAATAGTGAATGAGTCTATGTTCTTCTAACCAGAGTTATCTATAATAGTTATGAATCAAAGCTTATGGACCTTTAGATATCTATCATGATTATAAAGTTGTTAAGAAAGGTTTATGGCCTCTTGATAGCTATTATATCTCTATAGATCCTAAAATCTTAATTAACTATGTTTTGGCATGAAAGCATTCCACTTCAACCCATCTAATTTTTCAAACGTTTCTTTATCGAGAAAATGCCTCACAAAAAACTTTGAATTCATATATGGCCATTGCATAAATCAAATTACGCATGGAGATATTGAAAAGAATAATTCACATTTATATACAAGAGTTTACATTAGGATGTATAAAGATTTTCATATCAACATTCTAAAACTAGATGTTAGTCAGCCATAGAAATAAAATTGAACAAAATGCTTTTCATTACTTATTCAAGAAAAAAGTACAATTAGAAAATATGAATAAAATAGCACATGAATGAAGCATTCCAAACAGATCCTATAGATGGAATCTTCCTTATGTGATTCTGCCCTTGCACCTTCGCTATCGACACTCCTTTCCGCTCTTAAGTATAGATTTTCTCTCTACAAGGACAACCAATCACTCCAAAACATGTTACTCACTTTCCTCTAGGCCCTCTCATTCAAAAGACATAATAAAAAACTATTTATACATAATATAAGATGGCTCAATAACTACAGTATTAAAATTTGAACTAGTGCTTTGGTGCTACTTAATCTGATCCACTGCAGCGTTGGGCTAAGCTGGCATGAATATTGGTTGATTCCACATGATGCTTGGATGAATTGGCATGATGCTTCTTTTATCTAACTTCTAAATCATGGCACTACAAAAGATGGGTGTTATGGCGCTTGATTACGCCTTCCAGCGCTTTGACATTATAAAGGTTGGCACTTTGGGATTGAATTATGTGTAATTTTTTTGTGACTCAAATGTTGCAATATTCACTCATAGCACTGTGACATTGACCTTTACTCCCTTGAGGTATTGAATTTATTATAATTTTCTGAGGCTCCAGCACTGCAATGTCCTATTCTTGCACTGGGGTGTTGGAGATGCTACGATGCTAGTTCTTAACTTTGCAATTCTTGCTCCATTTTTTGAGATTTTCCCATATAAAATTAACTAAAATACACATATTTACAAAAATTTAACACAATAAAAATATATCATAATTTTTTATTAACAAATTCCCCTAGGTTAAGCTCTTATTTGTCCCTAAGCAATTGTGTTTGAACTTTTGATCAAGTCATTATTCGAAATAAGAATAAGTTGTTAATTAAAAATAATTAAAATGTAAAATAATATTCCTTTACATAGATGATTGAAGTGTGGTAACTTTATTTTAATCAATCATAAACAAAGATTCCTAAGTAATTAATTTCATTAATATCCAAAATTAAACTCTTGAACTACAAGTGTAAGTGCAATTTTTTATGACTAATTTAGATTGAATGGTTTTTTCCTATGTACTTCCTTTTCTAAATTTAGTTATTTAATCTTGTAATTAATAGTCTGTACATTGTTGATAGAGCTCTAACATTCAATCTAAAGTTTAAACTTTGATAATTTTTCTTGATTGCTTGTGATGATTTTTAAATTAGAAATTGTTACTCTTTGTTCATTGAAATATGCACCTATAGTTTTGTATTATTCTTAATTTTAAGTAATTTTTAATCATAATTTTTATATTGGTCAAATGAGTTATCAATGTGCAATCATAAGAGGACATTCCAACAGTTAAGCAAATAGGAAATTTGCCTAATGAAAATTTATGTAAACATCACAAGCAAAAAGTAAACAAAATATACTAAAGTGTGTGGAAGGAAATTTGTGTTTTCTCAAGGCCCACAGGAGATGGTTAATTTCATTAATGAGAATGATTTTCATGATGTTGGGTTTGTTGGACCAAGGTTCAATTGGTGTAACAACAAGACTGGTGGGGGACGGATATTGGAAAGGTTGGACAGGTGCTTAGTTAATTCTCTAGCCATTGATTGTCTTGAAGTGGCAGTAGTGAGACATATTTCCAGGATTGCTTCAGATCATTGTCCTATTGTATTAAAGATCTTTGACAATTTGGTCAGGAAGAAGGGGTTTATGAGATTTGAAGATGTCTGGCTTTCTCACAGAGGTTCAGAACATATTATTGCAAAGGTGTGGAAAAACAAATTTGGTGGGCATGAAATGCAAGTTTTGAATAGCAAGTGCAAAAGAGCTTTGAAGGACTTGTTCTTTTGGAGCAAGAATAAGTTGAGGGAATTCTCATCTTCTAAAGAAAGGCTAAAAGATGAAATTTATTAACTTCAGGAGGAAGAAGCTAGTGAGGGAGGGTTGAGTGATGGAAAAATTTTGCTGTTAAGATAAAAAGTCTTGGAGCTCAACTCTATCCTAGGTTGCTTGAATACCTGGTGGAAGCAAAGAGCCAAAGTTAAGTGGATTGAGGAGGGGGGCTCTAATACCAAATTTTTTCATGCTTTTGCTAATGGGACAAAGAATGGGAATTGGATTCATCAAATTAGGATTGAGAATGGCTGTTTAATCGAGGATCCAAAGGAGGTGGAAGATGTCTTTTATAAGTTTTTAAAAAAAAAATGGGAAGGAAGGGGGTGCTTATTAGAGAAGTAGCCGCCACCATGGAAGGTTTTATCTAAGGAAGACAAGAATATGTTGGATGCTGAGCTTTCGGATTCTGAAATCCTGAATGTGGTTAGTTTTCTTGGCAAGAACAGGGCGCCGAGATGTGATGGTATTACTCACTCATTTATCAAAGGCTATTGGAAGATTGTTGGAGGGGATGTGTGTAGAGCTGTTAAAAAGTTTTTCTCTTCAGGGCAGATGTGTAAAGAGTGGAAAGACACTTTGGTCCTTCTGGTTTTCATCCCATCAGCCTTTGTAACTCTATTTATAAGATAGTGGCTAAAATTCTGCTTAACAGATTGTTATTGATTATACAGAAAATTGTTTCTGAGGAGCAGGTGGCTTTTTTGAGAGGGAGATCCATATCTGATCATCTGTTACTTGCTCAGGAGGTATTCAACAAGATGAGGTTCTCTAAAGCTACCAATGGCTTGGTGGCTATCAAGTTGGACATGGAACAAGCTTATGATAGCTTGTCTTGGGCCACTCTTAACAAGATGATGGGTCTTATGGGATTCCTGGACAAGTTTTCTAAGTTGGTGATGGATTGCATTGATCAGCCGAGATTCTCCATCATTATTAATGATGGTTGTACAAATTGGATCAAGGGGGAGAGTGGGTTCTGTCAAGGATGTCCACTCTCACCTTTTCTTTTTATCATCTATTCTCAACTTCTCTCTAACGTGTTTTTTGATAGGGGTATGGATCTGGGGATTAAGATTAATCCCAAGGAATAGAAGATCTCTCATTTGCTTTATGCAGATGATGTGCTTTTATTCTCTGATGCTAGATTGAGAAGCATAAGAAAACTGAGGGGCATTGTTCGTGATTACTGCAGTTGGACTGGACAAAAGATAAATCATAATAAATCTGTTATAATTTGTGGCAAGATGGTTTAGAGAAAGAGGAAGAAGAAATTGGCTCAATTCTTGGGAATTAAGGTGGTAGAAGAATTGGAGTATTTGGGTATTAAGGTCGCTTTGAGAAGGATGAAAAAGGCTGATTTTCAGGGTCTTTTGGATAGGTCCACGAAAAGGATGAATGCTTGGAATAATAGGTATATTTCCTTGGCTGGAAGGTTAGTACTGGTGAAATCAGTGTTTATCACTTTCCCTGTTTTCCTCATGTCTCACTCTCTCATTCCCTTAAGCATTCTTAAGGAATTTGAGAGGCTTTGCAGGAATTATATTTGGAATAAGATGGATGGTAGTCATGGTCTTCACTATGTGGCTTGGGAAGAGCTTTGTAAATTGAAGGATTATGGAGGTTGGGGGGTTCATTCAGCTTTGTCTAGTTTGAACTCCTTAAGGGCCAAGTTTGCTTGGAATCTCTTGAAGAATCCTACTTCTTTGCTTAATAGGAATCTATTAACCAAATATGGGAAAGATTGGTGGAAGAATTGAAGCAGGAAGGGAGGTTCACCTTCTTGGAAAATCATTATCTCTAGACGGGATGCTCTCCAAAGTGTTGTTAGATGGAGGATTGGGTTGGGAGATAATATCAATGTTCTAAAAGATATGTGGATCTTAGATAAATGCTTGCTTATGTGGCCCACATTTGTGGCAAATTTTGGTGATGATGAAATAATGCTTGACTACTTCATTAGTGAAGGACGGTGGCATATTGACAGGTTGAAGTCATTCTTTGGCAATGAGCTCACCATTATAATTTGTAAAATTGATATATGCAGGAACCATGAGGAATACGAATTATAATTAAAGCAGATGTATTTTGGTAGATCTATTTCGGCTTTGACTAAGGAAGAGGGACTCAAGGGGGAGTTGCAGAAATTTTTTGGATCCTGGATTAAGAAGCTAAAGTTAAATGCTTGGGTGGAGGTGTTTATGTGGAGATTATGCTAGGCAGCAATTCCTACAACAGATTTTCTATTGTGTAGGAAGTTAGCAACCAATAATAGGTGTCCTAGAGGGTGTGAAGAGGTCGAGAACATTGATCATATTTCAACTTCTTGTTGTAAGCTTATTAAGGTAATTGATGTCATGCGTAGTTGGGGATTCATGATTCCCAAGTTTAGTTCCTTCCAGGATTGTTTACTTCAGCTGGAATCCTTGGCTGAGTCTAATCCAATGGTGGTTAATTTGTATTGCTCCCTGTTAGGGTTCCCTTGGAATAACAGGAATAAGTTCAAGCATGGGAAGAAGGAGGCCTCGAGTACGCTGACAGCTTGGTGAGTATGCAAAGGAAGGATCTTATATGTTCGGATTACTGGGATGCTAATCAGTCACTTGGACTATTTTCAAATTCTTGGAGTCCCCCACCACCCGAATGGTATAAGATAAATGTTGATGCAGCACTTAAGGAGAATTATGAAGCAGGAATTGGAGGCATTGTTCGGTATAGCAAAGGTAGATTTGTGTGGGCTTTCGGATGCTATGGACTACATTGGGACATTGCACAGATAGAGCTTTTGGCTTGTACTTCTTTGATGAAGGTGCTAAAGGGAAGGTTGATGGATGCTAGACGTATCATTATAGAAGGAGATAATAAGAATGTTATCCATGTTCTTCATAAATTGTATAGCAAAGGGAAGAAATTGGATAAAGGCATTGAAGATGAAGATGGAGTCTTATTTGGTGATTGGAATAATGTGGTTTTTCATTGTGTAAAGCGTGGTTGTAAGAAGGTAGCACACTATTGTGCTAGCTTAGCTTGTTATTTTGATTTTTATTGGGACTTGTTTTGTGAGGACAAACTACCTTGCTCTTTCGTTCGTCTTATGAAGGAAGAGTGTGATAAGGTAGTTACCTCTCATTAGTTTGTTTATAGGCTCTTTGCTTTCCTTTATCTTAATGCAATTTTGCATTCTTCAAAAAAAAAAAAATGAACAAATTCAAATACTAAAATGTTATTTTTTTATTAGAATGATAATTAGTACAAACGGCTGCTTCAATAAAGTCTAGCCAATACACAACTATAAATAGCTTATGCATTAATACACTAACCATCCCTAAGAACATCTGCTAACATTATCATCATAGGAAGTTTCCAAGCAAAGAAATTAAAATTAAGAAATTAAATGTAACTACATCATCGTCTCCCTCTCTCTCTCTCTCATGCTAAAAATAAATAATTATAAAATTATAGCCACAAAATAATAAGCATCATTCCCGATCCTCCTCCTCTTCATCATCATCATCATCTACCAATGGGTGCCAAATATAGGGGTCAAATGTAGGAGCTGATGGAAATGAAAGCTAATCAAGGTTTTTCATAAATGGACTCCTCCTAAATATACCAACTAATGCTTCATTAACTTGTGAAGCCTAGTTATATTGCCTTTGTTGCATTTCCATAATGTAAGCAATCTGATGTGGCATCTCTTGCTTCCACTCCATACGCTCCTCATAAAAAGTTCTAATTCAAGCCATCTGCTCCCTTAGATTAGTTACCTGATCACCTAACGACCTGGCGGTACATGCACTTTGCCAACTCAAACAGGTCTGGCTAGCCAAACAGGGCTCACTAGGTCCTTCCTCTTGTGTGTCTCCAAAATGATACCGCTCGTGAGGTTAGGATGCAAATGGTAAGATCACACTTTCCTATAGGATAAAAGGGTCTTATTCCTTTAAAATTTATACAAGCAAGCCAATGAAAGAGCATATAGTATTATATATATATATATATATATCTTTAGAAAATAGTGACTTTCGCTTACACATCTCAATGGATAATTATATTTATAATTTGATAGTCATGAGATTTTTCCCATTTAATACACCAACTTGAGTGGGTTTATTTGATGCGGGTGTCGATTTTCCTCATGTGTGAGCCCTTGTGGTTATTTACACCTTGGGAATTGACCTATGAATACTCTAGATTAAGGATATTATTATATTCTCTTCTTAGTTTGGTGCATAGTGAGGTTCCTAAATTCTTCTAATCCGAAGGGAAAAACTCCTCTCTTTATCTTTAGTGAGGATTAATTTTTTAAATGTATGAAGATTTAATTTAAAATTTGAGTTTAATATATTAAAGCTTGATTTACCATTCTAGGAGAAATTATAGATTTAGAGTTTATTAGGAGTTAGAGAAAACAATCCAAGGGGTGTAAAATTTGGGGTTATGCTTGCCTGGAGTGAGTTACCAGCTAACATCCAAAACATAATCAGTCACCGTATACATGCAAGATAGGATGGATCTATCCTAAGGTGATAAGGATTTTTAATTTAAAAAAATTAATCAATGCTCTTAAATATACAAGTGTATCTAACTAACATTATGTATGTTGCATGAAATAAATACATAAATAAAATCTTATGTTCATTTATTTGAAACATAAATACAGCCTAGGGTCTCTTGAAAGGTGGCCAAGCTCCACCACTACATGCTTCAATTTTTACTCCTATAAATTTATGTTCAAATATATTTACTTACTTTTTTTTTACTTTAAGTCTTCTATAGGGTTCCAAAAGAGAACACCCTTCAAAGGGGAGGTAATTATCTTTTGGAGCACAATTTATTTAAGTGATAAAAAATCTTTGAACATTTTATAACCTTTTAAATTGAAATATATAAATATACAATAAGAACTTTAAAATTTACATCCAATACTAAATAATTCTATATTGAATCTTTACTTTTATACACATTTTAGGAATAATATACTTTGACATTTAGCTTTAGTAGTAATGGTATAATTTATGTATGCAAGCAGAGTATACTGTGAAGTAAGGTGTGTAAAATGCGTAAGTATGAAATCTAGAGTACATTAAGTAAATAAACACACAATGGATACCCTTTAGGAAATGGTACCTGCATCACACCAAACACATTATTACCCAGCCGAAGACTAGAGTCAGTGATCCTAGCAAAAAAGTTTGTGTGCTCATAAACTATTTGGTTTGGATAGGTCATCAATTTGGTATTATTAAAAGTTTTCTAACATCTTTATTTTATTTTTTTATCCCAAGGAATATTTAGTTTGAGATTGAGTTTTAGCATTATAGTCTTTATGCTTTCCAATCTAATACACCATTGCCTTCCTAAAAGGAGTCAAGCATAAAGGTATGAAAGCTTTAATATCTAAGTGTCTTATTAATGATTTTAAATGGCTATTAATATTGAATAGTAATTGCCTTTGTTTACACCAGGGCTATGATCTTTATTTCACCCTTCTAAGAGCTAACTTAATAGCCTTGTAAGGATTTATATTGGTTAATTATGTCTTATTACTGTTTAAGGATTTTTATTGATTTAGATGATTAATTATTGATTTATTACTTATATTCCATCAATTTGTTTGAGGCATTATCACAATAGGCATGAGGACTAAAGCGTCCTTAGGATACGTAGCCCCATAGCTTGAGGTAGTCTAGCCTATAAACTTTATTAATGAAATGCGTAATTGAGTGATTTTTGTTGTTCACCTAATTTAACTCATTGAGTTAATTACTTACAACACTTTTGATGATTTATTAAATTTTAATTAATTTTTATTAATTTGGTCTGACAAAACTTTAGCTTTTTGATTTACTTGAGATTTTAGAAGGTTTTTAATTTTTAATAAATATTATATTTAATTTAGAGTTCAATGTTTTTGAGTTAGTGTGATATGGATTTTTCAAGAATTATTCATGAATTTTATGAGTTTAGCCTTCTAATTGATTAATTAATTAAGTTAATTAATGAATTTTTATTATTTCAAAAGTTGTGTGCTTAGCATTTAGTTCAGAATGGCTTGAGATTAAAATGACTTATTAAGATTTAATTTAGGTTTTTTATGAATTAATAAAAGAACCTAGGTCAATTATGCATCTGTATATTAGTTTCACTAATTGATATACCAAATGATATCCTATTGAAGTAAAATTTGGAGTATAAGTTCATTAGAACCTATGCTTCAAAATTGGATTCATCAAAGTCTTTCTAGGTTTCATAATTAGTCACCTAAGATAAATGCAATGATACACTTGAGGTTTAATTCAAGTAAACTAATCTCTAGACTGTGTCATTAATCAACACTACATATTTTTAGTTTTGGTGCTAACAAATAAAATCCTACTCGATAGCTAAATATTTGGTTTAAAATAATAAATGTGGGGTTTGTACAAGGACCTAAGAATTTGGGGAATCCTAGGCACTTCCAATGCTTTGCAGACCTAAGGGGATCTAAGTTTTGGATGGTTACCTCACCGGAGCAAGTTAATGGTGTGACTGATTTTCTCTCGCCGGGCAAGGGCAAGATGAAGGGAGGAGGAAGTATGAGCTCACTGTCAAAGTATCTCCATAATTCCTTGCAAATAACACGAAGAGATAAATAGGTGTATGAATTACATGTATTTTAATTTCTAAATTGATTTATATGTAAAACTTATGAATGATACATAGCAGATATCTTACATATAGATAACACATAAGAAATTAAAGGATATCACCCTTAACATGTATTATTTTATAACCAATGACATAATCAAGTGATGTTCTATTTAATGAAATAAAATTTGATTAAGCTCTTAGGTTAGGGTTTCCTTTCCCGCACTATTCTCTCCCCCCACCTCTTACTTGGGGAGGGGCCATTCCTTCCCCTCTTCCATCTCATTATGTTCTCCCTCCCTTCATACTTCCTTCCCCTCCCTGGTGCTTCTCTGGCTCCAACATCTATTTTACCTGGTTTAGATTAGATCTCTAGCCTCACCAAAGAAGACCCAGCAACAAGTTACTTCTCTCTCTCATTTGTCCCTCCTCAAATCAAAATCTCCATCTCTACAGACATGTTTGCTCAAGGTGCTCATAACTATAATCAATCCCTTGTTCGCTACTCGGTTTGCCCAAGGCCCACCTACATCAGTCTCCAAATTGCCATCAAGAAGGCTTGGTTTCTAGAAGGCTCGATTGCACTTCACTCTTTGAGCGATGATTTTTTTCTCTTAAAGTTCACCTCACCAGAAGACTATGAATTGGCATGGACTAAGGGACCCTAGTTCTTCTTTGGATGGCCATTATTTTTATAGAAGTGGACTCCAAAATTTAAACCCATATGTGATGAGTTTGCCTCAATTCTTTTATGGATTAAAATCCTAGACCTTGCTCTTCCTTTTTTGAACCTGATTGGTATCTCAAAGAATATTTGCAATGTAGGATATCCCCTTGCAGTTGATATCCTAACTACGAGGAAGACCCATTGAACATTTGGTAGAGTTTGTGTGCTAGTCTCATGTTCCTTTTTTCTGTTGATGAAATTCGAATTTTATTGGATGGAAACAATGTCATCCTCAAAGTACACTATGAGTAGAAATCGAGTCCCTACAAAGGTTGAGGCTCTCTTGTCCACCCTTCAAATCACTATCAAATAAATCCACAACCTATGATGTACCATCCCTTGCAGCACCAATGGAGGAGTATTAGTCACATTCACTCTAATAGAACATCTACCACAAAACATATTACCACTAATCTCTCTCATACACAAATTGTTCCCCATCAAACCTTTTTTGGTACAACTCCCTAACCTCCACCTACTATAGCCACCGCCACCTCTGCCTCCACCACCCCACATATTTCCCTTCCTTTCTCTACTAACCCACTTCTCCCCTTACTTACCCCTCATCCCACTCAATTAAGTAAAGGCTTCATTCCTAAACTTAACTTCCCTACAAATGATGCTTCCAAATCCTACCTTCCTATACCTCACCCAAAACCTCATGTTGTAGCTCTTGCAAATTAAGTGTCATCCCCCATCTAGTTTGCACTATTGCTAGCTAAAGAATCTCCAAATTTACTTTTGAGGGAGTATTTCTTCTTACGAAAGTCAAAATTGTCAACACAAAACCCCCTTCCAAACCTTCTAGATCCAAAATTGCCAAGAAGGGAAACTCTTCATCATCCAAATCTAGATGACCCTTCCCCCTATTGGCTATTGGAATGTCAAGAGGTTTAATAGCCCTGAGAAGGTTCCTACTTGCAAAAATTTAATTAGCTTGCACTATCTTAAAATGTTGTGTATTGTTGAAGCAAAAATGCATTTCTTTTTGGCAATGGACCCATGGCTTTTTAATTCTCATAAAATTTTGAGAATGAGCTAATTTGCAATAACTTTAATTCTTCCTCTCGGGGAAGAATTTGGTTAAAGTGTAATGCTTCCAAAATTACTTTCTCTCCCTCATTCTCCTCTTCACAAATGATTCATCTTACTGTGTCCTTGGGCTCCTCCCCTTTTGTTATGCTCTCTGTAATATATGTGGGAAATACTCCTCATGAAGAAGTATCCTTTTGCAGCATCTCTTGGCCCTTGCTTTCTCGATTACTTATCCATGGGTTATTATGGGTGACTTTAATTGCTACAAGAATGAAAATGAGAAAGTTGGTGGAATTTCTATCCACCATAGCAAGCACGGGGAAATTATAAATGTGGTTTTAATAAGTAGAGTTCTAGGTCTGGGTTCTGCTACATTGTTCTACACTTAGTTTAACCAATAAGTTGAAAATCCAATCCATATTAAGATAGATAGGGTTTTTATTAACCTTGCTTGGCTTGAATGTTTTCCATCTTCCTTGTACAAAGTACAACCACCATACTATACTGATCACTCTCCCCTTGTCCTTCTTTTGGGGCCACCTCCCGGTTTCTTTTTGAAAATTATTGGACCAATATGAATGTTTATTGGGATGCTATGAGTACATCTTCTTCCTCTCATGCTCAAGGTAGCCCAAATGCTATTTTTTACTCAAAACTACAAAAACTCAAATTTGTGCTTAAAGGAAAGAAGTGGGCTAACTCATCTTTCCTTTCTTCTAGCATTAAAGAACTCCAAGACCATTAAAAGGGCTTCCTTTTTCTGCTCTAAAGCAACTTTCTTGATTATTCATTTAACCTATCTCTAAAATAAGTAAATTCCCTTCTCTCTACTCTCCTCTCCTACTAAAGTTCTTGGTTATGTCAAAGGGCCAAAGCTAAATAACTTTCTAATGCCAAAGATGATCTTTGTGTCCTTTATGCAAAGTGTAGGTCCAAGAGTAACTCAATTTTTATAAGAGCATTATCCACTCCAATGTGTCACTTCTCCTTACATTTTGATATTGCCAATGCTTCCATCTACTACTTTAAGGATCTTTATACCTCCCTTATTCCCCCCACTGCCACTTCTCACTCCATACCTCTAGGCAACATCATCCCACCTCACCATACTTCCTCCTTAACAATTCTTCTATCTAATGTGAAGATTAATGCTATTATCTTTGTTGCCCCTTCTTCTTCTTCACTAAGACCAAATAGTTTCACTTTTGAGTTCTACAAAAGGTCATGGAATATAATTTTCCTGCAAGTGTGTAATGCTGTTAAAAATTTCTTCCAAAGTGGCCTCCTTCCCAAAGGTGTAAAAGCTTCTACCATCTCCCTCATTCCCAAATGTTCCAATGCCACTAATATTTTAGATTACTAGCCCATATCCCTTTGTAATGTATTTTACAAGATCATTGGTAAAATACTTGCAAATTGAATGAAGAACATTATGAACATTATCAGAAACTAGGCTAAAACTGGTTTCATTCATAAATGATGCTCTTCAAAAAAATCTTTTGTTAGGTTCAAAACTTTTGGGTGAATTCAACTCTCATAGGAACAAGAAGTTTTTTTGTGCTAAGCATAACATCTCTAAAGCTTTTGACACTATCTCATGATTTTTTTATGTTTATACTAGTACATAAAGGGTTTCCAGTGAAATTTATCAACTGAATCAATGGTTGCATTAAAGAGGTTCATTTCTTTATTTAACTTAACGGTGCTCTTGATTAGTTTTTCAAATCTTCCCCCTTCCTCTTTAGCATTGTCAAGGATGCTCTATCTTGCTCCCTTGAGCATAAAACCCAATATTTAATGGCATCATTTCTCAGGGCATTAAGTACCCTATTGGATTTTTTATTTGATGGCCTACTAGCAACCAGGGGTATTTTTTGGGCTGTTTCCCTTGATGTTTGTGTTGCCTTCCTATCCTGATTTTGTATTAGGTTCATTGACATATCAGAGTCAAGTTTTTCATCTCTGATTCTGCCCTTTGATTTTTTGTTCTAGTTTCATACAATTTTATATATAGAGATTTCTTCTCTCTTCTTTTTGATACAACTTTGATAATACTTATAATTTTTTTTCATTGAGTTATTTATGTTTTAAATTTGTAAATCTTTTTCATTTTCAATGATACGGGCTCTGCCCCAAATTTTCCCCTCAAAAAGGTTCTATTTAAAGTAATTTCCAATCACACAAATTATGGTATATTTAATAGCATGTTAATTAAATAAATCTAACATTAAGATATTATTTCTATGTGTTAGTGCAAACACTTTATACAAAGTACCCATTAGTAAATTTTAATGACATGCCAAATGGTGTCCAATATTCTTAGAAAATGGATAATTAGTGATAACATAATTTATTAAATATCATCATATATCACAATCTACTTATGTTATTTGTTATGAATCTTTCCTTGAACAAATGAGTCAACAAGCACATATACATACTTGAAAAAAACTATTTACATAATTCTTGGCATGTTAGTGGCTAGCATAAAAATAAACTTGTTGTGAACTTTGAAATGAAAGAAAACAATCATATCTTTTAACTCAATATAGGTGTTATTTGTATATTAGTTTGCATGAGGAAATTTATTTGTATAAGCAAGAGAAACATAAGATAATTCTGCTTCCACTTAGATAAAAACAAAGATACATTAAAATTGAATTATTCAAGCAATAGGACATCCAACCCAAATGAGTGAATGGTTAATGTCATTAGCTTGCTATTCTTTCACTCAAAAAATGCTCCTTGGCCGACAATTCTGTAAACAACAAATCATCAAATAAATACATATATACTTGATACTTGTCATGTTTAAAATAATTAAGGGAGAGTTGAGAATGTTTTCATCTACATATGCTTAAGTGTTCATACAATGACTAGGATGATTAATTAGCTTGGCAATTCATAACAAATTATATGTTTGTAGTGCTAAACACGTGAAGTATTTTCATTCTAACAACGTGTGGAAATGAAATAACACCAATGTTGATATTATGATTAAAGATAGATCTCTACAAGTTTTAAATCAATAAAATTAAATCTATATTATTTTGACTTTGATGAAAGCCTTGCAATAATAGATAAATTTAACAATAGTTTCCCTTTTTTATCAAATCAAATTTTAGAAATATATATCTTTATTGAAATGCTCGTATTAACCTATCCACACCATCAAGTTTTTGGCTCTAATTCCTAGGGTAACATGCTTATTACAAATTAATCTATATTATTGAACAAGTTGTATATCTAGTCCTACTTGTATAATATAACTTATATAATGCTTATTATTTTCTTTGAAATTATTTTTAAATAAGAAATATTTTCTGTGTTGTTGTTATTTTATTTTCTATTATTTATTTTTTTTATTTATATTTGTATTTGTAATAGATCTAGTAAGGAGCCCTTATTATTTGACTTAGAGATTTAGAGGACCATTATAAAAATTAGAAAATCCAAAAATGGTTTAGCTATTGGTATGGCTGAACTAGTTCAAGAACAGGACCATCCTAAACCTCTTAGAGAGCATGTTAATCCTATAGTAGATGGAATTCACCAGAGTATTAATAGACCTACTATCCAAGCAAATAGCTTTGAGCTTAAACTCACCATAATTTAGATGGTTCAAAATTCCAAATTTAGGTGAACACCTATTGAGGATACCAACAAAACATAGCTAATTGTATTTAGAAATCTTCACAACATTCAAGTATAACAATGTTAGTGATGATGATATTAAGCTTCAATTAATTTCATTTTCTCTAAGGGATAAAGCTAAGATGTCGTCGAATTCCTTGTTACTAGGCATTGTAAAAACTTATAATGCACAAAAAATCCTAGCTATGTATTTCCCATCTTCCAAAATTAACATGGTTAGGAATGATATCACATACTTTCCCAATTTAAAGGAGAGTCAATTTATGAATGTTGGGAAAAATTTAAGTTGATGCTTAGAAAATGCCCTCACCATACTTTACCTGATTGGCTTGTTATTTAGACTTTCTATAGTGGGCTTTTAGGTTCCCTTAGGTTAATAATTGATCTAATTGCAAGAGTCTATTTAATGTCAAAGCCATTATATCAAGCGGTGAAGGCGACAAATAATTTTTAGTAGCCTTATGATAGGGTAAGTCGTAAGAGACAAGCTTGTGTTTATAAATTAAATGCTTTGTCAATTCTAACTACTTAGTAGCTACTATTTCAAAGAAATTAGGTAATTTTAGAGTTTGTTTAGGATTAAAATCACCTTCGTAATTGGAAGTGCATGATCTGAATTCTGTTAGTGAGAATATCACTCAATGGATTAAGATTGTGACTTTGATTGGAGGAAAAATAATCCATATTCAAATATCTTCAATCTAGGTTAGAGGAATCACCCTAACTTTAGCTAGTCTAATAATAATAATGGTGGTAATAATCAGTGGAATGCTGGTAACATAAACTAAGGAAAAAATTGGAATAATCTTCAGCAACCTGTAGTGAACCCTGGACCCTCTTTTACCCCAGGTTTTAATCAAGATGAACAATAGAAAGATACGAAGACACCTTTGGAAGTGGTAGTGATTCAGTTATGAAATCAATTACAAAATCAAGTTGATTTAATTAAAAGTTGGAAAATTAATTGGGATAGCATATAATTTCAATTTATAGCAGGCCGCATGGAGTAGTGCCTATTCACACTGACGTAAATCTGAAGGAGAAAGTAAAGGATCTTTGTGTGGACCACTTGAGGAGTGACAATGAAGCAACCAAGCCAAAATTACATATCTAAGTAAGTTGCCTGAAGACTAAAAACATAGCTTTGACGGAAGGCAACATAAATTTGTTGTGTTGTTATGAGCATTTTTAGTTTATTTTAGTTATTTAGTTCTGTTGTTTTTATCATTGGTGTAATTTACTTATTGTAGTTATTTTATTAAGTTATTATTGTGTTAGTTTAATTTACTTTTAAGTAAAATTTCTATAATTGCTTAATTCTTAAAAATATCCTTTACATAGTGCTTATACTTCGATTACTCATTTATATAAAATAAAAATAGCAATTTAAATTTATTTAAATTTAAGAATAGTACTAAACTCTTGGTGATAATTTGGATGAATAAAGAGCCACAAATTTTAATTTGAAAATCATAGTATTAATTAAAGATAATTATTTATGATAACAAATTGCTTTGAACTTAAATGTTAAACACTTAAGCACAGACTAATGGTTTAATGCTTGAATAATTAAGTTTAAAGAAAGGGAGGGTGTAGATTAAAATATAAAAATCACTATAAGCTTGAATATGGAATTAGTGATTATACTAGCATCCTTATATTAATTCAATTTAGGGTTAATTGAGTGAAGAAAACAATCAGATATTAAAAATTATTATTATGTACTCAAATATTAAAATAATGAAAAATGTAAAATCTAAAAGAAAGAAAGTAAAAGAAAAAGAAAGATGTGTACTTCAAAAATTAGTATCTAACAAAGCTTAATTCCTAAATGTACTTTAATACTTATGTGAAATAGGAGAATGTAAGTAAACTAATCCATACATACCATATATATAATCAACCTCAAGGCGTCCAAGTGCTCTCGGGCGATTTTTTGGAGATCTAGGGTTCTTCCTTCTGGGTTCCTTTTTGGTGCCTCCTTGCGTGGCTTAGTAGATTTTCTTGACTTGTTTCTCTCTTCTTTCATTTTTTGTGCTGGTTTTGCGATCTATTTTGATCATTTTTTTTCTTCTTCATTTTTGTTGTTTCGGGAGATGACGACTCCATCGTCATCTTACCCTCCAAATGCTGAGATTCCTAATGGAAAGTCTCGCTCTTTTAAGGAAGTTCTTGCTGGTTCTTCCTCTTTTTTGCCTAAGCTCTAGTTCGTTCGTATGTCATTTAAGGGTTGTCCTGCTTTGATGTTTGATGATTCTGTTGTGTCGCAATTGGATGCTCCATTTGTGCTTACTTTAGTAAGTAAATTTTTGCTTGGGCATCGGAATATGGATGTTATCCATAAGTTATTCGTTAATCTGAATCTCTCAGGATCTTTTCATATTAGTTTACTTGATCTATGATGAGTTGCGATTCAATTGACCAATGACTTAGATTATAGCCATATTTTTTCTAGAAGATCTTACTATATCAGGCTTGCCAAATAAAATTACTCAAATGGACACCAGATTTTGATGTTCGTTTGGAATCTCTAATTGCTCCTGTGTGGATTTCCTTTCCCAATCTAAGGCTTCATTTTTTCAATTCATAAATTCTGTTTGGTTTAGCTTCTATTCTTGGTAGGCAATTGCAAATGGATCAGGCAACAACTTTTGTTTCTTGTCCATCTGCGGCCCCTGTTTTACTTGAGTTAGATATCTCTAAAAAATACCCTACTGAGATTTGGATTGGTTCTAAGTTAAATGGATATTTTTAGAAAGTGGAATTTGAGAATTTACCTAATTTTTTCTCTCATTGTAAGCTGTATGGGCATGGTGTTAACGAATGTTACAAGCTTCATCCTCATCTTAGGAGGGAGAAAGAGCCTGCCAAACCATCCATTGTTCAGGAAGATCTCTTGATAGATCATGATAAAGTCCTTTCTATTCAGGTTACTAATGAGGATATTGGTGCTAAGGCACAGGATAATGTTGCTATTTCTAGACAGCCTACTATACCTCAGATTGAACCATCGTCAGTCATTGGCGTTGATCCTCTCATTGGTCAAAATGTTAATCTCAACTTGGGTGCTAATCTACCTTGTGCCTCTCATAATTCGGAGAAAAAACATTGGCTATCATTTCTAATTTAAATAATGTTCCTTCAACTTCTTCTAATCCTTGTGCTACAAATCTAAATTTGTCTGATATGGAGGTGGACTTATTTGATGCTACTTGTACTAATGTGTTGCAATCTCATACTATTATGAATGATCAAGTGGCCAGCCTAAACACTTTGATAGAGAATAATAATGTTGATAATGAGCAGAGTAATAATACTTATAAAGGAGAAGGTATGTTGGTAGGGGAGGGTGATCTTCCTCGGGTTGAAAGTCAGGCAAGTATGAATAATGAGAGTAATTTTTCATTAAATACTCACTATCATAGCGATGCTTTTACTAATACTGATGACATGGACATTATGGCTAAATGTTATGCTAAAGATGATAACGACACTAGTTATATCAAATTCCAAAGTAAGAGAGGGAGGAAAAAAGAACATTACTATACAAATGCCTAGAACTACTCGATCACATACTACTCATTAACCTAGTTTTTTTATGTTTAACTCTATCATCTTGAATGTTAGGGGCATTGGGTGTCCCTCTTCTAAGTTGCGTGTTAAGAATTTATGTCGTATTTATAATGTCACTATTCTAGT
The DNA here is from genome assembly GCA_019925795.1 of Dendrobium chrysotoxum. Classification (NCBI taxonomy): domain Eukaryota; kingdom Viridiplantae; phylum Streptophyta; class Magnoliopsida; order Asparagales; family Orchidaceae; genus Dendrobium; species Dendrobium chrysotoxum. The sequence goes on along the minus strand of CM034303.1, from coordinate 35,166,083 downwards.
TTTGTTAGAGCCCTTTATTTCTTCTGCTAAATTGTGTAGTACAGCTAGATCTTTGGGTTTTAAACATGCTATCTCTAAAGTTGCTAATAAGACTTGGGTTCTTTGGAAGGACCCTATTCATATTGATATTATTGTTGATTTCACTCAAGTTTTACATTGTAATATTGAGATTTTAAACTCTCATTTCTTTGCTTCTTTTGTGTATGCGACTTCTTCTTGTTATTTAAGGAAAGTTTTATGGGAGCAACTTATTCAGTTTCATAATAATTGCAATTGGCCTTAGCTTGTTTGAGGGGACTTTAATACTATTTCTACTCCTATCAGACATTTAGGGGGATCTTCCTCCATCTACCATTCTATGCAAGATTTTAATAATATAATTATGGATTGCAACTTAGTGGATATTGGTTTTTTGGGCAACAAGTTTACTTGGAACTGTGGTAATTTATGGCAAAGGTTAGATCAGGTTCTATTTAATGATTACTGGCTGAATGTTTTTAATTCTACTACTGTTGAACATTTGAGTAGAACTCTTTCTGATCATTCTCCCTTACTCATTTCTCTTAAGACTAGGCATATTAATTTTCCTTCTCAATTTAGATTTCAAAACATGTGGTTCCTCCATGATTCCTTTACGGATTTGGTTAAGGATAATTGGTAGGCTCCTTTACATCTGGATAACTCTATCTTGGGTATGAGGAGGTTTTTGGTTTAAACATAAAAGGCTTAAGCAAGTCTTGAATTGGTGGAATCATAATGTTTATAAAAATCATTTTTCTAATATCTTAAATTCTGAAGATTTTGTTAACACTATTGAGTATCAATGTCAAGTTACTCCTTCTAAGGTTAATTTTAGACTCTTGAGAGATGCTAAAGATAGTTTTTATAAATTATAAGCTCAGGAGGAGATTTTTTGGAAACAGAAAGCTACTGCGAAACATCTCGTCGAAGGTGGTAGCAATACCAAGTACTTTCATGCTTGGTTAAGAGGAAGTGTGCTAAAAACTCTATTCTTAAAATTAATCGTGTGGATGGCTCTACTTCTGAGGATGTTATGGAAATTACCAATCTTGCTGTTAATCATTTTCAAAAATGTCTTAATAAAGATTTTAGACCTGATCATATTGATAACCCTGATATTATCCCTAATCTTATTTCTCTTGAAGATAATGAATTTCTTCCTAAAACTCCTTCTCTTGAGGAGGTCAAAGAGATTGTTCTTGTTATGAATGGAGACTCTATGGCGGGGTCGGATGGTTTCACCACTTAATTTTTTCAACATACCTGGCAAACTATTAGTAATGACCTTTACTGTGCTATTAAGGAGTTTTTTGTTGGTAACCCTTTTCCTAAGTTCTATTGTGCTTATTCCCAAAAAGAACCAGGTTTGTCACTAGAATGACTTTAGACCTATTAGTTTTGCACTTTTTTTAATAAATTGATCTCCAAAATCCTTATGAATCGTTTAACTAGTTTCTTACCAAAAATTATCTCACCATAGCATTGAGAAAAATGTAAATAAATTTAGCATCCCAGTGGAGCCAAAGTCAGTGCTATAGTTCTTCACAACACCGTAGAACTAGAGTCCCAAAAATAATTTGAGTGGCGAAGTGAAGAACTAAATAATGCTGTAGCATCAAATTACACATTCATGCATCGTAGTGCTTAAATTTTGTAGCACCATGGAAGAGCAGTTGATGAAATATAGTGCCTCACCAAATTAGAAAAATGACACATCAGTTCAGCTACTAGATGTGTTGGGTCAGCCAAAAGCCACAATGGAGCAAGCTCAACAGCACTGAGATGCTAGTTAATTATGTAATGCCATAGCTCTAACCTATTAAGCACCATAGTGCTTTAGTCCATTTCGGTACTAGTATAAATAGTTTTTAGTTTGTTTGAGTGGGGGTTCTATCATTTTTTAGGTTCTATCACATTTCTATTAGTTTGGTTTCTTAATTGTACTGCCCCCTCAAAGTCAAGTCTAAGAGAGGCCAGGGTAAAGAAGAATATAACATTTAGAGATTATTAGCTAATCTTATTATAAGGAATTAGATATTTGGGGGAGAAAGGAGTGTGGAAATTATATTTTTATTATCTTGGTGACATCTAATTTCACTTTAACACTTGTTCTTTCTCTTTTATATAAGGAATGAATTGTGGATTGTTTTGTTTTATTTCCATGATTGTCTAATTTTCTTATTTATGGCTATTGATGTGAAACCTATGTGCATACTAAAGTAGACTCTTATGCTATGAATGAATAAAAGATATTTTCAATATATTCAATTTTTTATTTAATGTATATAACAGCCATGTTTGTAGTTAAAATTTAGTGTGATATATTACCTCGATCGAGAAATATTGGAATAATTAAGAGAATTAAAACTGAACTCTTGCATGCCTAGATATAGGATGTTTAATGTTCTAGGTTCTACGAAGATATCATAAATGAAGGAAGGTCATAAACCTTCCTTAACATCCCTATAAGCTCGACAGAGATCTAGGGATGCTTATGATATTATCCACGTTTAAAATAGAGGATTATACTTGGGAAAGCTTAGGTAATTTACAAACATTAGTACAAAATATTTAATCATCTGATATTTTTCTTTTCTATTGTATATTTAACTGGAAATAGAGTCTTAGCCCAAATTTTCATTCGATTTGATAAACATTGTAGCTATAATAAATAGTACTTATTCATTTGCATATTAGTAGAACACTTCCTCATGGGATCAAAACTTTTTCATATCACTTTAATACTTGTTAGATACATACACTTGCATATTTACTAGATAATTTACATAAAAAAAATCTAATCATATTTCAACCCAATGCATATCAATTATGCATCAATGTAGCTACCTACCCATAGCAACGGCTACATTGTATTACACCAATTTTCTTAAGACTTTAGCTTTTATAAAATGACACTCCATTAAATTGGAAAAAAAAGTAATATCATTCCTAAGCTTAATAATTTTGGAAAGTGGGAATATTTTTCTAACAAATTATGTGCCAACTCATTCCAAGTGGTTATGGAGCCAGAGCATAAGGAATCCAACAACATTTTAGTTTTTCCCCTTAGAGAAAATTAAATTTGATGAAGTTTAATAGCATCATCACTGACTCTATTATATTTGAATGAAGCCCAAATTTCTACAAGTATGGTTAAATATAAGTTGGAATCCTCTATAAGAGGTCCCCAAATTGAGCAATCTATACCATTTGGATTAGGAAGGTTTTTGCTCAAAATAATTATCTTGGATAGTATGTTAGTTAATACTTTAATGAATTCCATCTACTAAAGGATTGGCATATTCCCTAAGAAGTCTCGGATGGTCTTGACATATATTTAGTTTGGTTATTTGTATAGTAAAATCCTTTTTCATTTTTAGAATTTTTTTAAGGGTCCTTTCTATTTCTAGCTCAAAAAATAAGAGTCCCTTACTATATCTAGTATGAAAATACCAACAACAAACATGAACTAAAAAGAAATAAAATATACTAATAATAAAAATTACAAAACATTAATAGTCATAGATTCATAGCTTCACAAAAGAATAATGATAACAAAAAAGGACACATATCAAGTAGGATTAAATTTATAGTTTTTTGAATAATATAGAAATAATTGTAAAACACAGTACTGCCCCATCAACATCGCCAAAAACTTGATGGGGTGTTTTTGTTGTAATAGGAGAGCTTATCACTTTACCTATAGAAAAATTATATACTTAAGAAATTGCTTGCCGCTATAAATTTATATGCTAAATGCTCTATACTAACACAAGTGCACATATCGATCAACTAGAAAGTTTTATGAAAAAAGTGCCGAACCCACGAGGAAATTAGAGTATGAAAATTGACTCTACTACTCCCTTCTCAAGTAGACATTTATCTAACACAATGAAATAAAGGGGTAATTACTAAAACTACTAAGACATATAAAAAATATTGAAGATAACCAAAAATAAAGATGTTTTGGACCAATGTTGGTGAATTAATCTATATTCTCTTAAGCAAACCCATCCATATTCATTTTGAATTAGAGCTTCTTCACCTTTAGATATTTATTGAGCTTATAAAGGGATTATGAATGGTTTATTGCCTCTCTACAGTTGTTATATGTCAATAATTCCTAGAATCCTAATAATTCTATGTCTAGGCATGAAAGCATTCTATTTTAATACTCCTAATTATTCCAACATTCCTCCATCCAGGTAATGTATTACCCCAAATTTTAATTTCATACATGGCCATTACACAATTAAATTAAGCATGGGAGATACTGAAAAAAATAATTCACATTCATATACAAGAGTTTATATTAAGATATATACAAATTCTTACATCATCAGTCCAAATAAGAGTTTGTTGGCCATAAAAATAAAATTGAATAAACACTTTCCACTGCCTGCTCAACAAAAAAAGTACAAATAGAAAAGATGAAGAAAATAACACCTATAATGAAGAATCTCAAATAGATACTTTCGATGAACTCATCCTAGAGTGATTCTTCATTTACACCTTCACTTTCCACACTCCTTTCAACTCCTAAGTGTGGTTTTTTCTCTCTATAAGGACAACCACCCACTCTACGGCACATTACACACTATCCGCTGGTCTCTCTCTTTTAAAAGAAAGAAATAAAAAACTATTTATACTTAACATAAGTAGGCTCAAGCTATGCAGAGCTCGATAGGGTGGCATCACAACATTAAAATATGAACTAGCAACTCAATGCTACTTAACGTGCTCCGCTATGATGATGGGCTAACCTAACATGATTATTTGTTGATCTAGCATGATGCATCTTTTCTCTAGCTTCTATTCTATGGCACTATAAAAGATGGGCACTATAGTGCTTAATATATAATTTAACCTTGAATTATCTATATTTTTTAAGGCTCTAGTGCTGCAATATTCACTAACGACACTACAACTTTAACCTTTATTCTATTGGTGCACTGAATTAAATGTACTTTTACTAAGGCTCTAGTGCTGTAATGTCCTAATTTTGTGTCGAGGCATTGAAGATGTTGCAATGCTGATAGTTATAACATTGTGGTGCTGGTTCTTAACTTTGAAAATTTTCTTCTTTTCTTAAGATATTCCTGTTCAACATGAACTAAGACTCACATATTTACTGGAATTTAATAGAATAAAACTCATCATAATTTTTACTTAACAACCAACATCCACAAGATAATATTTATCTTTTTGTAGTTGCACATCATCTAGTTAAAGAAAAAGTGAAGGGTTAATTGTAATAAAGAAATACCTACATGCTTGGTGATGGCCTATGAAATTGATGTTCATGATAGAGTATAGAAAATTTTAAAATATAATTATCAAGCACACTACCCTCCCACCCCTTCATGATAAAAATAGAACACAAGTTGAAGTCACAAACTTTCATAACATTTTACATCATTGATGTACATCATCCTATGTATGCTACCTTTTGAACACTCAAAAAATAAGCATCCATATGTGTTTTATCAATAGCTCTCACACAATCCTAATTGAGAAGAGCTGATTAGATTTTTGATAAACATTTACAAATTATATAATATCATAATAATAACATTTACCTTAAAATATGACGAAATAATTATCATACAAAATCTTCCTTGAGGTATTTTGAAAGCTAGGATCTATAGTCTTCATAACAAAACATCATAATTTCACTAATGACTCCAATCCAATTAAGATACCAACAGATTTTGTAAGTTCAATGTTAAAATCCTTCACATGTCAACCATATTGGTTCATTATACGATAAAATATATAAGACGATCAAAAGTAGTTCTCTTGTTATTGTCTTGGATAATCCATATAGACTATAAACACTTTTTGAATCATACATATGACCTACCAAAGTTTTTTGAGACTATAAAACATGTTATAAAACCATTCTTAATGATCTTTTAGTACCTCTCTAATCCATTTGTCTCCTCTATATGACGAGGTCATGCATGGTGTCTTGTAAATATATGATTTATAAAACTTATTAGATTTAGATGAGAATTTGACTCTCAATATAACACAATGGAGAAAAAGGATTCATGTAGCTAACCCTATAGTGAAAGGCTTGTTACTGTTGTTCTTGTATAAAACATTTCTATAAGACATAAAGCTGCAACAAAAATTTTTTTGAGTTATGAAATATCAGGTAACTCGCCTATATTCTCACTATATTCCATTCGTACATACATATAATATTTAGCATTAATATCTTTCTTATAAAAGTATGGCTTATGAAACCAAAAATGGAAAATATTTAAAATTAATATAAATATATCATAATATTTGGTAACTTCAAATAAATATCAACAATGTCCTCTACTCATTATATACTAGTTTGACATAAGATTATGACTATGTAAAATTATAGGAAGCAGTGGTTCAATAACTAAGCACATAAATTTCTTTTTGAATCATAGTAGATATAAAACAATCTAAATGAAAGCTCTTACCATATAGATGTAATCCTTCACCAACCTGTTCTCACCATTTATTTTTAGAGGGGAAAAATGAGTTTGCTTGGTAAACTTAAGAATCCAACTAATTTCACCTTGACATAGTAATAACATAGTTTAATTGGAGAAAAAATTAATTTACTAATTGCATATAAGGTTACATACTCTGTTGATACTCCAGAGAATTGAGATTTGATGTACATATAGACCAATCCAAAAGGAATCATCAGAAGTAAGTATAGGAAAACTTGCTGCCATAAAATTCATTGCAAAACTTAATCCAAAAAAGATATCAATCATCATCTCTTTAATTTTCTCAACATAAGAAAACATCAGCACTAGTCACCACTTGATAGAAATGTCTTCAAAGTCTAAATAACTTTCAATTTCTTAATAGCTTTAAAGTAAATTATGTCAAAAATAATGAAAAAATAAAGAACAATGAAACAGATGGATTATTATTATCGTAAAGTCTAATTATAATGAATAAGTCTTGAGCTATATTCTTTTAAAAGTGAAGAATTAAGTGTCCTTGAAATAATATCAAGAGATTTGCTTCAATTTTCAATCATGCTATGGATTAAGAAAATATCTATATATTCCAATAATAGAATTAGTCTTTCGTATCCTTATAATATTAGAAATTGATTCTTTCTTGCCAAAAGAAATTCTGTATTGGTTGGGAGCAAAAAATAGCGGCATGCAGTTCATCGAGAGCTAAGATAGCAAGGCAACAGATTAAATTCACAATAGATGATCCAACAGATTATATGTTTAAAATACATAATTAATGACCATACATAATTTTATCACAATATAAATGTGGAAGTGACATTCCCTATTATGTATTCTGATTTGTCTCTTATACAATTAAAATCAACATACCTCTTTACAAATAGATATCATGTCTTTGTACTTATAGAAAAACACTACAAAGTTATTGGCTATAATGACCTATGAAACTATGATGTTCTTGTATCAATATTTTTGTAGCAATAATAAAGATAATGAACTCTATGATAAAGTCATATTAGGATAAAATCTTCCTACATAATTAAATCCCCAAGAAGTTTTATAGAGATTAAGTAAAGTGGTATCTCTTCAAATACTTCTTTCATTTGATCAAGAACTTTTTTAGAAGCATAAAGTAAGGGTGATGCAATTATTAACAAAGAGCATTAGTTTTTGCACTGATGTTTTTGCATGAATTGACAAGCTGGGTAATTTGACTTCATAGAAATGTAGATCGTAATTTGTTTTCTACTACCATTTAAAGTTGTAGAGGATGGTCATTTCAATTGGCTACACTTAGTAAGGCCATTAAAATTTTGAGAAGCATCTTTGAAAAAGTCACTAGGAGTATCAACTTGTTTAGAATCTTCATAAACATTTTCATTATTAAGTTTTGGTTGGGAGACAAAGCGTGAACACTAGTAGCAATGATTCCCATGAACATCAAATGAAGCTTATGTTCAAGTTTAAGATCAATGCCATAATATCTTTTTCTTTGCCAGGTGCACAACATTTGAAGTAAAATTTATTACATAGAACTAAATGGTACAATATGAGGTTTAAAAGAGAAAAATTAATAAACACCTATGTAATCAATATTTACAACTAGTTTTTTTTTTCCATCATTTATCAGGTTCATTATTGGTAAAAATTATGTTAAATGTTAAAGTGTAATTATTTTAGTGAAAATATTATTTTTTTTATGTTGTGCAAGAATTTATTTGTAAAATGGCTCAAAATAGTAAAATTGACAATAGCACCATAGCACCCAATCAAGTCATGCTGTAGCTCCATAAGCACCTCAGCTCTAGGTTCAAGGCACCATGGTGTAACTACTATCAATAACTTTTTAATTTAATTCAACACCCTTGTGTCACAACAAGAAGCATATTGATCTACTACTTCCCAAGTTCGAGGAGCCTAAGCACCACTGTGGGTATGCTTTCAAAGAAATCTATAAATAATTTAGCACCCCAGTGAGGTATTCAGAAGTGCCACATTGCTAGGAAGCACCACAACGTGTGTTTAAATTAAACACCTCAGTGCCATAGTGGCACCATGGGGCAGCAAAAGGAAAGTTAGAGTAGTTCATTTTAGAAGCATTGCATTGATTCAGACCAATACTGTTATGGAGACTAACTGTTAGTGTTGTAGTGCTAGTTCATTTAGATGCACCACAATGCCAACTTTTCTGACTTCAAAGTGCTAGTGTTAGATTTTACACATGGTTTAAATTGTTTAATTTTCAAATTTCTAGGGGATAGTCATTTATTTTGTAAACAAAATAGTGTGTGTGCTTGAGTTAAAGTGTGTTGAGAGTCGATGCTTTAGGGAGATCATCCTGGAAGGCCTATAGTGTGTGTATGTGCTTATAAATGCGATTTTGGGTGACATCTTACACCAATAACTCTGGTGTCTTATTGTAATTAGTTATATAACTTCTATTTTGCGTGAATATCATTTAGACTTTTGATGTGTGATAGTGCATGTTTTACTAAAGTAGAATCTTGAACTTAAACTGATGAATATTTTTTTAATAACTCCCATAATTAATTTAGTTATGGCTTGCCCTAACTTAACATATTGTGTAATTCATTGCCGCAATGATGGAATGATTTAATAATTAGGAGAATTGAAAAAAAATCTAACATACCTAGACATAGTTTGGTTAGGATTTTGGGATCTATGGAGATAAAATAACCGTAGTAGGGAAAAAACTTTACTTTAACTCTTACAAGCCTGACAGAGATCTAAGAGTGTGCATGGATTATTCATAATATATATTAGAGGAGTTAACTTAAATAGTGCATTATTAACTTTTATAACTTTAGATTTTTCATATTTAGTGAATTTCCTTTTTACATTTTTCCATAGTAATATTACAAAACTACCTTTAGTTGGATTTGATAGGATAAATCTTGCAACTCAATTAGGTAGTAGTATGGTAAACATAGGATAGTCCAGTTCCTCATGGTATTGATACTTTAATCTTAACTTTATTACTTAAACTATACGCACTCTTGCATATCATGTTATCTCAGCTTGATCTATATTTTTCTAGTCTCTTTTGTACAAGTTAAACCAATCATATCTATCTGTGTGTGTTCCTAGTTAAGTTTTTGTATCTATCATTCCTCCATCAAGGTAATGAATCACACTTGGTTTTGCATTCAAACAAGGTCATTGCATGAAAGAAATAAAGATCAGGAGGAATTTAAAACAATAATAAAGTAGTTCATGTACTAGAGTCTACAAGTGGAAAAAAATGCTTCATTCACATTATAAGCCCAAAATAAGATATTAGACAGCCATATAAATGATTTTATACAAACCAAATTTTATTACAGGAATCACAACATGATAGAAGAGTTTGAGGGGTGAAAGTACCACTTGGAATAAAATTTATAATCACTTCCAAATAATATATGATTCCTGGACTAATTTCCCTTATGCACGGTCACTCCCCACTCTAAACTCTCACTCCTTTACTATTTTATACAATAAATAGATGACCAACCCTCAATACTTCGAAAAGAAATCTATTTACACTAAGTATAAAACTAACTCAGATGCTAAGGTTCCCTAAAGGTTTGTGTAACAAATTTATAATAATGAACTAGCACATAAATCCTCTATATTGTTTCTTTATATTGGCAATAAGCTAAATCAGCATGATGCTTCACAGTGAAATGTTCTAACTCCCTTGCCAAGGTGCTACAGATGATTTGGCATCGCATTGCTACCATGTTGCTATGGTGTGGAATGAAGTTGAGGATTGTGGTACTTATGTTAGCGAATTATCATTGCGTTGCTCCAAATATTAATATTGAGGCATTGAATTATTTATAAAATCGCAGAATGCTTTGCATAATGACTTTCCAAAATATGGTGTTAGGGCACTACTGATATTGCACCCTAGAAGAATTTTCCCTAAGGTGTTGAATTAAATTATAAAATTCTTGAAATGACTATAACCCAGTGATCCAGAGTGGCGCCGGGGCATTGTTAGAATTAGGATGTTGTTAGCACAGGCACAACAACAAGAGTGTAAACTTTGATATTTATGTCTTTCTCATGAGATTTTCTAGCACAACATCAACTAAAACAAACCTTTTCATAAGAATTTATGAATAAAAAATTAACCTAATTCTCACTTAACAAAATCCCCCCAGCTTAAGCTACTGCTTATTTTTAAGCAATTGGATTACTTTTTCATTAATTCATTCTTCCTAAAATATCACATGTTAAAATGACTAAATGTAGGAAGATAATTCACTAATATTATTTTAATTCTAATAAATCAAATGTTGATAATTTAAAATAAAGAACTCATTAACAAACATCCCAATAAATCATTTTCATTAATATCCATGCCAAGCTCTTCTACTGCAAGTGTATGTCCCATTGTTGACTACTTCGTTAAATGGGATTATTTATTACTTGGGAAATTTTTGTACTTCAGTTAACTTCATAATTAATTTATAAACATCATTATGTTTTAAATACTTACACTAACCTTGTCTGATTTTGAATTAGGTTCTTTTATGAATTAATCCTTCTTAGGTGCCAATTTTTGATACTCTTGTACTCATTTTTCATTTTGATTTTCTCTTTATTTTTTTTCTTTTTACCTATTTTAACTTCTTGGAGTTCCTTAGTAATGATGTTGAATACCTGATTGTTTTATCTTTTTAAGTAACCTGAATTTGATTTTAACTAAGGGTTATTATAAGGCTTCCCATTGCCATACTAAGTTTTATAAAGTATTTATAAATTAATCTGAGTATTATATTTTTCTAAATTTAGTCAATTAATCTACCACGAGTAGTCTTTATAGTAGTTAAATTTAGCATGAAGCATTTACTTAAATAATTTTATTAGTTGTTGTTAAAGTTGTTCTAATTTGAAATTATTATCCTTTGACCTTTCAACTAAGCACCTTTAGTGTTATATTATTGCTATTCAAATCAATTATAATTTCTCATTCTTATAATAGGTGAATGAATATGATAAAGTTCAATTGAAATAATAATAAGTAACAAATGCTACTTGAAGCAAGTAAAAAATTATAAACATCATAAAAAAATATTGCAACACATATCATGACAAAGTAAAATATATAACCCATTAACTTATGATAAAATGTAGAATATTCAAAGATACATATTTGGGCTGCCACCTAAGTAGTGCTATGCTTTTAGTCTTCAGCTAGACTCTGCCAAAGTTTTATTTGGGAAAAAATACTCAATAATATTCCTCAGACTATTTATGACCCTCCTTAAGTAGGGTTTCAATCTTAGGCCATTTAGTTTAAAAATTTTAGAAATTTTGATATCATGATGCTCTTTATCTCCATAAAGAAACACCATTATTACAGTGAATGGTCCAAACCACCTAGACTTATGTTTTCTAGGATATAATTTTAATCAAGAATTGATTAGAAGCACTTCTTTTTTAGGGGTGAATTATTTCTTAAGAAGCTTACGATCATGCAATTTTTTGATTTTCCCTTTAAATACCCTAGCACTTCCATAAGCTTCACTTTTAAACTATTCTAACTAATTCAACTGTATTTATCTATGTTCCTCAGCTTCCTTAAGCTTAAAATTTAATTCTTTTAACACCGAATATACTTTATGTTCTAATTTTGAAGGTAAGTGTCAAGCTTAACTAAAGACTAACTGATAGGGGGATATTCAAATAGGTGTTTTAGATGCAATCTTGGAAGCCCATAATGCATCATCTAACTTCAAAACCCCAAAATTTCTTTTTGAGGTTATAGTCTTTTCAAGAAATATCTTAATATCAATATTGTTGACTTAGCTTGGCCACTGGTGTGGGGATGATAAGTTGTTGCAACCTATGTTGAATACAAAATTCAGTGATCAATTTCTCTACTCTTCTATTACAGAAAAAGATTTTAAATACAATACATAAGAGACTTTTTATTTAATTAAAATTTCTCTTAATCTTAACCAATTTTTATTTAATTTATTGGAAATTTATTGATTTACTTGAATTTTAAATTAATTCTTAGTTAATTCATTTTAGTTATTTAGATTTACTTATTTAATTCTATTTTAAAATTTTATTTAATTTTTACATAATTATCTCAATTTTTTTATTTTTGTTTAATTTATTTATTAAAATTTTGTTTATTCAATTTTATTTATATTTTCTTTAGTTTTAGTATATTTATTTAATTTTTTCAAATCCTTCTTATATAAGGAATTTGGGGTGGGATTTTAATTAATCAAGTTGATCCAAATATTCATGTGAATGTAGTCATTAATTAAGATTAACCAATAAATTAATCTCTAAATATTCAGATCTCTAAATATTCAGATTAATGTAATATATATATATATAATTTTACTTAACTATTATTTAAGCAAGCATTCATTTTAAATTAAATTATTTATAATTAAATTTGAGGTTTAATTTTAATTTTATTAATTGTTTGGTTGATTTTGAGTTGATTGTATTTTAATTTGGAATTTTATGGTTTTTGTAATGATTTATTATGAATTTTAGAGAAATTAACCCAAAAATTGAGGCTGAATTTAAGGTTGGTAAACTAAGTACCTTAATTATTTGTAATTAATCTGAAAATTGTTCTTTGGATGTAAAATATCACTAAGTGTGCTATGTTTTAGTTTCATCCCTATTATATGTGAGGGGATTTTTTTGAAACATTTATATTTTCATTAGACCATAACCTAAATTATCTTACCTAGGTGTATCCATAATTTAAATGCATTTGAAATTTATGTGATTTAACCCTTGCATTGAAATAAACATTCTAGATAAAAATGGTGCCATAATTCTCTATGGATTAAGAGAAATACATTTCTAAATTTTTAGCGATAATAATGACCCATAACTTTGGAAATTCAATTACAGAGCATAGGGTAATCATCAAGGCCAAAGAAAATTAAGAAATGAAGATAACTTGCCTTAGTATACTCTGTCAAAAGATGAACCCTAAAAGATCACTGGTTAGCAGGCATTAACTTAAAATAATAGGGAATTAAATCTTGATTACTCCCTATTTATTTATCATTTGCCTGTGAAATTAATTTGAAAATAAAGTAGACATTATTCTGGTTAAATAGATCCAAACATAATAGAAATTAGCAAAGAATTGGATTTTTAGAAACTTTTTGAGGTTTTGAGCATTTTTTGTAATTGAATAATACATTTAATCAGATTTTGATCAATGATACAAAAGTAAAGTTTTGTTTATGTCAGGTTGGTCATAGGCAAAGGGAAGTAAGGTTTTGAAAATAATAAATAATAATGTGGGATTCATCAAATACAGTGCCAGACATGACTAAATAACTGAGGACAGATAGAGGTGGAGTGATATTGACTTTATCTCCTGCCTTAGGAAGAATAGAAGTGAGGAGATCATGCTGTATAATTTGGGGGATCTGGTTATGTGATTGGATGAGAGGCTGGTGTTTTTTTAAAGGAGTATTCTTATGGGTTAGATTGATAGTGGTCCAATCATAATTGCTTCTACAGGCTATGTTATGTTGTTGAACCTCTTAAGTGGATAGATGTGGGCATTCAATAAAGTCCTGTTTGGTTATTTCTATAAGAGAGCTAACGATATTGGAGGTCATGGATGAAAAATTAGCTTGCACTCTTAGGATCATAAAGAATTCAAAGAGTAGTTCATAGTTGAAGAGAAAAGTGAGGGTTAAGAGAAATTGCAGAGTGGTGGATACAAAAGGTCCATAAATTGATATTTGATTACCTCATAGTTTAGGAGGTCGGAAGGTGTGATGTGGTCTTCCTTGAATCGGTGGTATGCAGATTCATCCTCTATTATTTGAAAGTGATCATTAACAAGATGATGAGAGGATCTGTCTTAAAGAAAACAGGCTTGCTTACCTCCTGCCATAAGGAATGCTAAGGATGGAAGTTTGAAGGCTATGTGAAGAAAAAGCTTGAAGTGGTGTGATTCAATCCTTAGAATTCCCTTTGTTTAATAGATTTTTCAACAAATTGTACAGTATGATTGAGGATCTTACTAGACGATCAGAGGACTTTAAGTCATCTGGACGATCTAATAAAAAAAGTGGTGAAAGAATACTGTACTATTAGGATTGTATTAGATGGTGTTCACAAAAGGCATTCATCCCGACGAGTTGTTTGGAATGACCTTTGACTAAAGGTTTGTATAATATGAACATGTGTTCAGACAATACGTAGACATTTTGTTTTTATATTGGCTAATTAAATTTGTCTAATGGTTACTAATACATGGATTGTACAGTATGAATAACTGGTCATATAATACAATCACCAATTATTGGTCAAATATTGACCATGGATTTTATGAGTGGTGAAGATGTGTAGAAGTGTGCAAATCGTACAAAACAAGTTAGGTTTGTACAGTATAATGTGAATATTTTTTTATTTTTAATAACTTTTTATGTGTGATAATCAGGGAACTATTACTGACAAGCATTATCAAATAAATAGATAAAAAGAAAAAAAATAAATCAAAATCATAACAAATATGGAAACACACAGACCACATAATAATAATTGATGTTGATTTCACTTCTGCCCTGAAAGATGCATGAATGTTAATGACACCTAGTCTTATCCTTACTGTGCTAAAAATATCATAATTTAGGGGTTTGATGAAAATGACTGTCAATTGATCCTCAGTTCTACATGATGTTGTTGTATATGTCCCTTGGATTCATAATCTCTAATGAAATGATGTATGATATTCTTGGTGCAAGAGTGTTGAATTGGATATTTAGAAATGCAGATGGCACCAGTGTTGTCACACAAGATTTGTATAATGCCTACAAAGAGTCCAAGGTCAAGGATTTATTGCTTTAGCCATAAGAATTGAGCAACACAACTTCCTACGATAATGTATTTTTCTCAATAATGGATAGGGCTACTAAGTTTTACATTCTACTAGACTAAGAAACTAATGATTTCCCTATGCATTGAAAAGTTTTAGAAGTATTTTTTCAATTTATTCTACACCCTACAAAGTCTTAGTCTTAATATCCTATGATTTCAATTGAAGAGCTATGTTTAGGATACTAGAAACCGAAGTTTTGGGTGCTTTATCTAAGGATTCTTTTAATTGCTATCATATGAGATACTTTTGGATCAGCTTAGAATCTAGCATAGAAACAAACACTAAATATTATATATGCTATGCTACCAGTTAAATATAGAAGTGATCCTATTAACCCCTTATACTATTTCTTATCTATTAATTTTCCGTTTGTATTCTTGGCTAATTGAATGGTTGAGCTCATGGGTGTATTAATTGCTTTAGAACCTTCCTTCTCATTTCTTTAAAATGTTCTTGATACACTTACTTTGACTAAGAAAGGCACCATCATCCATTTTCTTTACACTAAATCCAAGAAAATATGCCAGCTCTCCCATCATACTTTTCACAAACTCTCTACTCATAAATTTCGAAAATTTATTACAAAGGTTTTCATTTATTGATCCAAACTCCATATCATCCACATAGATCTGAAAAATGAGTAGATCATCTCCTACATTCTTTAGGAATAGATTGGTATCTAAACTACTATTACCAAATGATCTATCTAAGAAAAATGTACTAAGCCTTTGATACCATGCTTTAGGTGATTAATTAAACCCATAAAATGCCTTTCTTAATTTGCACACATGATTGGGAAAGGTTGAGTTTTAAAATCCATGGGGTTGTTCTACATAAACATATTTTTTGATAATCCTATTTAGGGAAGCACTCTTTACATCCATTTGATAAACCTTGAAGCCTCTAAAACATGTAAAGGCTTATAACACTCTGATGTCTTCTAATCTAGCTACAAAGGCAAAGGCCTGCTCAAAATCATTGCCTTCAATTTGAATGTACCACTTAGCTACTAATCTGGCCCTATTTCAAGATATTAATCTAGAATCTTTCATCTTATTTTTTATTACCCTCTAGGTACCTATTATATTCTGGTCGTTAGGTATGCTAACCAACTCTCATACATCTATTCCTAACAAATTAGAATAACTCTTATTACATAGGTAATATCAATAATTTCTTAGAAAAGGCTTGAACTATATTTATGGGTTTTACCAAAGAGATGAATGTAGAATGACTAACTTTCTTCCTAAGTCCATGCCTAATGCTAACTCCTACAAATGAAAGTAATTTCCATATTGGATTAGTGAAATGTCATGATAGTTAGCTAAACACCACAAAAGAGCACATTTAATAGTGTCGAGCTACTATTTTATATAGTAACTCCATAATGCCACCTAAACGAGCGTCGTAGTGCCTGAGTCTAATTATGCTAACTATATATATATATATATATATATATATATATATATATATATATATATTAATAGAGGAACTATATAATGAGTGACATATAGTGGAGTGGGTAGTTATCCATAAAGAGGGCAAAACCATGCTTAAAAGTGGGAAATAGTGTGAAGAGAGAAGGTTTAAGGAGAGAATCACTTCGGGACGAGTTGATCTTTAGGATCAATTTGAGATTCTTCATTCTTGGTGCTATTTTCTTCATCTTTTTTATTTATTCTCTTTTCATTGACAAGTAATGGAAACTGTTTAGTTCAATTTCATTTCTATGGCCGACTAAACTATAGTTTTATACTGATGATGTGAAAATCTATATAAATCCAAATATAAACTTTTGAGAATAAATGTGAATTATTATTTTCATTATCTATGATGCTTAATTTAATGTGCAATGGCCATGTATAAATTTAAAATATAGTGTGATACATTATCTCGATGGAGGAATGTTGGAACAATTAGGTGTGTTGAAATGGAATGCTTTTATACTTCAATATAGGATGATTAAGATTCTAGGATCATTGGAGGTATAATAACTGGCCATAAACCTTTACTTACACCTTTAGAACCCCGATAAAGATCTAAAGGTTCATAAGCCATTATTCATAGCTATTATAGATGTGTCTTCTTAGGAGAACATAGATTCATTCACCATCATTAGTCCAAATATCTTTATTATTGGTTATCTCAACTATATTTTACATTTATCATTTTTTTTAGTAATTAACCCTGGTTCATTACATAACATAAATTTAGTGGTTTGTGTAGGCAGTATTAGAGTGAATTGTACACTTATTTCCTTGTGGGTTCAACACTCTGTTAATAACACTTTATTGTTTGATCAACACATATACCTATGCTTTTTGGCAGCCCTTAGCATATGAATGTGCAGTGGTAAATAATTTTATTAGCATTTAATTTTTCCACCAGTAAAGCTCAAAAATGCTTTTGCACATAATAAATACACCCAATCGAGTTTTTGGCGCTATTATTGGGGAAGTAGTGTGTGTTTTTATAGTTTTTTTATATTATTCAGAAAAAACTACAAATTTAATCCTACTTAATTTGTATCATTTTTTGTTATCATTATCCTTTTGTGAAGTTACAAATCCATGACAGTTTATTTTATTTTATTTTTTTTGCAATTTATATTACAAGTTTGTTTTATTGCATTCCCATTTTTAGTTTATGTTGATGTATGCATAGTAAACCCAATAAGGGATTCTTACTGTTTGACTTTGAAATAGAAAAGACCATTATAAAAATTCAAAAAAACAAAAAGACTTCAACTATAAGAATGGCCAAACCAAATCTTAATTAGGACAATCATATTCATCTTAAGGAATATGCCAATCACTTAATATATGGAATAAATCAAAGTATCAACCGACCAACTATGCAAGAAATATTTTTGAGATAAAAGCTACCGTAATCTAAACGGTATAGAATTTTTAGTTTGGGGGAACTCCTTTGAGGATCATAACCTACACTTAGCTAGTTTTTTTAATAATTTATACAACATTAAGGTATAATAAATTTAATGATGATGCTATTAAACTTCATCTTTTACATTTTCTCTAAGTGATAAAGGTAAAATATTGTTCAATTCCCTGTCCCCAAGCTCTAAAACAACCTGGAATGAGTTGGCCTATAAGTTCCAAGTTACGTATTTCCCCCTACTAAAAGTGTTATGCTTAGCAATGATATAACTCATTTTCCCAATTTGATGGAGTGTCAATTTATGAGAGCTGGGAATGATTCAAGGAGATGCTTAGAAAGTTCCCTCATTAAGCATTACAATATTGGTTGATGATTTAGACTTTTAATAATGGGCTTGTAGGACCCTTAGGTTAATAAGTGATGCATCAATCGAAGGATATTTGATGTCAAAACATTTTGATGAGGCCTATACCTTAATAAAAGATATGTTACAAAAAGCAACCAGTGGCCTGTTGATATGGTAAATTCTAAGATAATAGCTAGTGTCTATGAGTCAGAATCTTTATTAATTTTGACTGCTCAGGTAGCTGCAATGTCTAAGAGGCTACATAATTTTAGAGTTTATTTTTTATGAGGATCACCTATGTATTTGGAAGAGAATGAATTGAATTCTATTGGTGAGTCTACTACTCATGGGATAAAGAATGTGATTGTAATTAGAAGACCTAACAATCCCTATTCAAATATTTATAATCAAAGTTTGAGGAATATCCCTAATTTTATCTAGAATAATAATAATGGTTGAAATCAATGGATTGCCAATCAACCCAACCCTATAGTACCTGGGAATAACCCTCAATAGCCTTTAGTGTATCCTAAAACTTGTTATCCCCTATGCTTTAATCATAATAATAAATTTAAAGAAATAGAGATACCTTTGGAGGATTTAATGCATTAGATGGAAGCCAATTATAGAGCCAAGCTGCTATGATTATGAATTTGGAGAATCAATTAGGGTAGTTAAAAATTTCCTTTAGCGGTAGGCTCTATGGGACTTACCTAGTTCCACTATAATCATTCCTTTGGAAAAAAGGGAAAGATCAGAGTTTCGAGCATTTGATCAATAGTTGTGATGTTGCAGAGCTAAAATGAAAAATCTTGGAAAGCCTGGCTGAAAACTAAAATATAGTTCTAAAGGGAGGTAACCCAAATTTCTTATGTGTTGTTGTATATTTTAGTAGCCTTTCTATTAATTTACTTGACATGTTTTTGAGTATATGTTAGTATATTTTGTTTATTTGTTACTTATGTTATTTATGTAAATTTTCATTAAAAAATTTCCTATTTACATAACTGTTGAAATGCCCTCTGATAATTACACTTTGATACTCATTTGCTCAAAATAATAAAAATTTTCAATTAAAAATTACTTAAAATTAAGAATAATTTAAAACTATAGTTGCTAAATTGAATGAACAAATAGCAATAATTTCTAATTTAAAAATCATCATGAGTAACTAAGGAAAATTATCTAAGTTAGTACTTCATTTTTGAACTTCAACGCTATAACACCTAAGAACTAACTGTTGTTTATAAGGTTGAGTAGCTAAGTTTATGAAAAGAAAGAACTTAGATTAAATTATAATACTCATTATAAACTTAAGGATGAAATTAGTCAACTTGTATAATCATCACATAATTTAAATTTAGGATCATTTGAAGGAATAAATTTAATCAAATATATAGAATCATTATTTTAGTACTTGTGTACAATAAAAGAAAGAAATGAAACACAAAAAGATGAAGAGAAAAGAAAGAAAAATCCAACAAAAATGGAGTACTATAACATAAAAAATTAGCACATGTTAATGTTGAATTCCTAAAGGATTCTAATACTTAATTTTAGAAGGAGAGTATTAGTAAGCTATTACATATGAATGGTTTAAAAATTTCTTTTAAAATTAACAAATCTTAAACCAATTCCTAAATGATAAACCACTCATTCTAAATCAGTAGTTCAATTGCACTTACATTAATAGTTGAGGAGTTCAATTCAAATTTTAATAAAGATGACTCCTTAGGATGCTTTATTCATCATTTTTTTAAATTAAAAATGCCACACATTGACCATTACAATACACATATAAATATAGGACTATTATCTTGAATTTTAATCATTTTTAATTTAAAAATTTCTTCTTATTTGGAACATTGAGTTGATCAAAGGTGCAGATACAATTACTTGAGAATAACTAAGAGCTTATGCTTGGGAAAATTTGTTAATTGAAATTTTTGCTTATTTTACAATATTAAATTCTAGTAAGGATGTGTGCTCTAGTTAATATTGTACAGGAATGTCTTAGGAAAATGTGAAAAAATTAAAAAGTTGAGAACCAGCACCATAGCACCAGAACTATTAACATCGTAGCATCTTTAATGCCCAGGCACCAGAATCAGATATTGCAACACAGGAGTGAAAGTTTAATGGATGGTTGTTAAACTACTTGAACTACAGAATGGAAACTAAGAGGGGAACGAATTAGTATTTATGCTAAAGCGAACATAATTCACAATAAAAAATGCCAATCAACTTCTTATCTATCTATATTTTTGATTTTATAGAAAAATTGAATATTTTTTATCTTTTTGATTTTTATTTCATTTGAAAGAAAATATCACTAATGATCAACCATGATATTTTTCATATAGCAATGATCACCAAAACCAATCCAAATTGTAAAAAGTAAGTATGGAAGAAAGTAAAGCATAAATAATAAATGCATATAAGAGAAATAAAATATAAACTAGATTTTTAAAGTGGTTTGATCAACTTGACCTATGTAAGCTCCACGAATTCCTCCTCTTTGATTATTGCACTAAATAGTTAGTAACTCTCCTTCATCCCCCACAACTAGGTGGAGAAGCCCTTAATCAAACACTTCCACCTCCTTCGTGTAGTGGAGAACCAAAATCTCTTTCACCCTCTTAGTGTAGTAGAGTAGCCCAAAACATGTTTACACACATGGTGAGGCAAAGTAGCCCAAATCACTTTCACCCTCCTTGTGAGGCAGAGTAGCCCAAATCAGTTTCACCTTCCCAGTGCTGCGGAGTACCCAATTGTCTTTGGCTTCAAATTCTTCCTTCACAATGCTTCCCTCAAGAAAAATAATGATATGAGGTGGAACATAGGGGGAAGTTGACTAGAGTAACTATGTGAGCAATCCCTCTCAAAATCTCTTAACATGCTCAAGACGCTTCTCCTTCTCACACAACCTCTCCCTTTCTATTCTTTACTCAAATCCCTCTCTATAAGCTCTCTCAAGCAGAAAACTCCTCTCAAGATAAGACTCTCATAAAGTCCTATCAATAATTTAAAGAGTGAGCTTCTAAAACCACTAATAATTCAATTTTACTTGCTCTATTCATACAATATGGTAAAGGAATTGTATAATATAAATAGTTCAATAACATCGAAGATCATCCAGTAAGGTTAGAAATCATATTATTTGATTAGTTCATATCGAACATTACATCATACAAGATGAACCAAGGTTAATTCAGAGAGTTATTGGGTGATTCATACTTTACGATACATGTCATCTAATATAATGTATAATTAATTTAAATTTTATTTAATTCCTTAATTACCTTACTTAAATTAGACAATATTTTAAATTATTATACAATATGAATAGGTTCATATAGTTCAAACTATTCAATTTTCAAATTTCAAATTTGACTATTTTAGGTAAGTTATATTCGACGGTGCGATTTCTGATAATAACTAATTATCCAATACAATGGCTGGTTGTATAGTATGATTAGCTATCCTTAAAAATATTTTTTTCATTTAGATAAAAAATTTTAATTAATTTCTATTTGAACTAATTATATGGTATGATATGGATCATACCGTATGATTTGATAAAAATTAAAATATTTCTTTTTCACTCCTTTTTTGTGTGTGAATGAATACTAAGCTAACATACACCTTTTACAAACTTGAGAAAAATAAAATTATAAACTCTTTCAAACATGTAAAACCGATGTATCCCTTACTTGAGCTCTAATTCTCTAACGTTCTCTATGTATGTTGAATCTGAAATGTTAGTATCTCAGATAAAAAAATATAAAGTATATAAATAAGAGAAACTAAATAATCAGCTAATAATATTTGTAATAAGGTCGAGCTCCTAGATTACAATATAGAGCATTGAGAAAATTTCATTTAGTGTTTTGGCATAATAAACGTCAACACCATAGCACTGCCCAATACCATAACACCAAAAATAAACATTTCAGTGCTAGAGTATAAAGAAAACTTACAAATAATTTAAAACTAAAGAGTCAACCTTAAAAGTGTACAATGCAAATGAAGTAAGCAAGCACCACAACGCCCATCTTTTGCTAGGCTGTGGTGGAGAAGTTTGAGAAAATAAGTTCCACAACGGGTCAATCATGCATCATGCCGAATCAATTAATAGTTATTCCAAGTCATCCCAATGCAGCCAAGGAGCACATTTAGCAATGCCAAGGTGCTAGTTCATAATGTAACACCACAATGCCACCTTATCGAGTGATGTGGCACCTGAGTCTATTTATGTTAAGTATAAATAGTTTTTTATTTCTTTTGAAATAGAAGAATAAGAAGATCATGAGTTAAATATACTGGAGTGGCTAGTCATACATGTATAGAGTAAAACCACACTTAGGAGTGGAAAGGAGTGTGAGGAGTGAAGATATAAGTGGATAATATATTCGAGAAGAGTCCATCTGTAGGATTTATTTAGGATTCTTCAATATAGGTGCTATATTATTCATCATTTCTATTAGTATGTTTTTCTTGAGCAAGTAATGGAAAATGTTTTGTTCAATTTCATTTCTACGGCTAAGTAAACTCTAGTTTTAGACTGATGATGTGAAAATCTATATAAAACCTAGTGTAGACTCTTATGAATAAATTTGAATTATTACTTTGAATATTTCCCATTCTTAATTTAATTTGTGTAATGGACATGCATAAATTTAAAATATAGTGTTATACATTACCTTGGTGGAGGAATGTTGGATCAATTAGGAATATTAAAATGGAATGCTTTCATACCTAGAAAATGGATGATTAGAATTCAAGGATCTGTGGAGATATGATTACTATAAAGTGGCCATAAATGTTTTGCTAAACTTTTATAAGATAGATAGCGATCTAAAGTGCATAAGCTCTAATTTATAGTTATTTGAGGCTAAATTTTACCTTCACCACATAATTTTATTTAAATAATTTTATTGATCAAATATGTATCGGTTAATATTATACCATCCCAAGAGATAGACTAATGTTTCACTATTGATTTGAAAAGTTAAACTCAATTTATCTTCATAATAAAACATAGCATAAGGCATATTTAATTCATTTTGAAGAATAAAAAAAAATTTACCTATCATTTTGATTTTCAAACAAAACCATTGTATTTATTTTTATAATCAAATACAATATAAAGAATATTTAATTCATCCTAGAAGAAAAATTAAATATTCACTTATCATTTTTATTATGAAAGTAAACTAATGTTTAAAGCTTTGTTTGTGTCCATCGATTCTTTCCCCATCTTAGAAATGAACTAACGTATGGTTTATTTTAATACTAAGTTCTAGACTTTCTATAAGGGAAAGCCTCTATAGTTAATTACATCTCAAACGAGAATACTCTTGATTAAAGTGAAGACTAAAATTTTCAAACTTATGTTGATTTAAAAAAAGGTTTGGGGTATTATGATTTTAGTCTACAAACTTTAGATTATAGATTTTAATTTAGATTTGGATTTTGTATTTATACTTTAAGATTTGGACTTTGGAATAATAGAAACAATGTGCAAAGACTAAAGAGTGTATACAATTTTGACTTATACATGCCTAGAGTGGGCTACCGACTAGCAATCCTAAGCAAAAAATAATCTCCACATGAATGCATGATTAGATAACTTTATCCTAAAATTGATGGAATTATAATTCAGAAAATTTTAATTAGAGCTTTATAATTTGTACATGAATATAATCCCACAATGAAAAGATGCATGAGAAAGAATGTATAAATAAAAATCTTTAATTCATTTATTATTTATCAAAGTCCAACCCAGTATCTGTTGAAAAGTATTGGTGGCTAGGCTCCACCAATAAATAATCCTTGATTTCTAATTATACACAATATAGATTTTGATATGATTACTATTTTTTTGAATATTCTAGCCCTTGGATCTTCTATAGTATTTTTAAAGATAATGATTTTTAAAGGAAGGAGAATCATTTCCTTTTGGAACATACAAATGCATATTAATAAACATTTTTAATCTTTTACTGCACTTCATATTGCACAACTCAATCTAGTTATATAATCATCTAAACATTTACATTTATCATTGCCTAGATACATTCTACATTGAAGGCATATAAAAGAGAAGTATAAACATGCACATATGCATTGCTATATGAGTGTATACAACAAAATATAATACAGCCAATGAGCCTACTATAATCTTGAATAGTATAATATGCACCAATAGAAATGTAAAAATGACATCCATAATACAAATAGTAAATACACTAAACAGAAGTACCCTCTTGGCAAGGAACTCCAAAAATAATAAACCAAACCATTGGGCAACCTTAAGCTTCAGTTATTTTTCCTGGTAAACCATCTAAAGTATTTGTATAAGGCCGTGTAGCATGGGGAGTTCTTAGGATTAATCAGTTTGAAATTTTCTATAATTTCATTTGTTTATTTGAGGTCATTGAAGGTTTGTTTGAATTCAAGTATTAAAGTTTTAAAAGATTTGGAATTATTTTAAAGATTGAATTTGAATGTTGAAATGGTTTACTTTAAGATTATAAATAACATAGCGCTCAATTATTTCTATGTACAAGAAATAATTAATTAACAAATTGAAAGATCAAATTTATAATGTTATCAATCCTTCAAAATTGAAGCAGATAGGTTGAAAAGAGTTCTTACATTTAGATTAAGTATTTTAGTCCCTAAGCTTTCAGTCCAAATCACCTTTGCCTTCCTAAAATGTATTAAGCATAAGGGTATGAAAACTTTAATATATAAGTGTTTTATTTTTGGTTTCCTAATAGTTATTTAGGTTGAATAGTGATTGCCTTTGTTAAATAAGGGCTACGAGATTTATTTCACAATCCTTTGGGCTAGTTAGCAGCCTTATTAGCTAATGTTACCCAACAGTCACTTTGTTATTTATCTTTAATTTTTGTTTACTATTGCTAATTGAATTTGAGTTATTGAGTTGATCATTTTCTAAATTTTTTGGTAATTTATTAAATTTTCTTATTTATTCAATTATTTAATTAATTAAGTTTTCCGAGACTTTAACTTTTTGATTTATATTTAAAGCTAGAAGTTTTACATTTTTTGTAAATAATAGACCCAATTATGGGGTCGATGCCTTGGAGTTTTTATCATTTGTATTTTTCTAGAATTAGTTATGATTTTTGCAAATTTTGCCAATTTATTTATTTAATTAATTCAAGTCATAAGGGGATTTCTTATTTCGGCACCAAATCAACTCCAAGCTAAACCTCTTAAAATCATCCCTAAGTGTCACTGATGACTCTTAGGGATGAGTATAAGTATTTAAAACCCTTTAGTGATTTTAATTATTTTTGAATTTATTAATTTGATTAATTATTAATTTTTCTTAATACTTAAATTACCTTTAATTTTTAAAGAATTTCATTGGCTTTTAATTTTCCCTTGTTTAGCATTCTATGAAAAGCATGTGGAGATTTAGAATACATTTTTATGATTTTATTTGAATTAATCATCAATTAAAGAAAATCTTTGGTTAATTATGTAATTTAAAATTAGGTTCGCTAATTAATAAACAAATGAGCTCCAAATGTTGAAATGTAGGTTCGTCTCAACCTACCCTTCAACCCACTAAATTTGGATTCATCAGAGCCTTCCTAGGTTTCTTAATCATTCCCCCAAGGTAAATATAACTATACTTTTGGGGATTTAATTTGGGCAATCTACTCATGATATTTGGTTGTAATCATTTGAACTATAACCCTTATACAAAACATAATTACAAAACTAAAGAACATGCCCCAATTTCCTATAGATTCACAAGATTCAAATTTTAAAGTCATAGGTCAAAATTTGATCTATTAATTTAGGATGATATACTGAAACCTTATAGATTTCCAATTAATATGAAATTTTTTTTAAACGTGCAACACATATCCAAGAACCTTCCCTATCAATTTCACTTCAACGTGAATTATATTTATGAATAATTCTATGAAAACTTCAAAGGGTATCCTTGAAATTACTTTTAAAGCATTTATAATAAGCTTTGAATTTATAGGGATTTTATAAACTCCTCAAACTGAATCCATAAAGTTTAAGATCTCCTAATTTGGCCAAGTAGTTGAGAAGATAAGAGTTTTCAATTGTTTAATGATTTTCTTTGATTTAATGGAATTATGCTGTCAGCTGACAATTTACACACGACATGTTCCGATTGGCTGACTAATGATTACTAGGGTAATGAATTAACATGGAATTAATTATGGTTGTCCGAACCAAGATCGATCCTGATTTAAACTGAAATGAACTACAAGATTGAATCAAATATAATCATTTTCATTCATCAAATATAGTGGATCAAATTTTATCTTCAACCTCTCACATGTTTTCTTATCCATAAATATATTCTAGCCAGATCCAGGGGATTAACTACAAAGATTACATTCAAATTTCTCAGAGAGCATCATCTAACCATAAACCTTCAATCCAACCATCAAATCCTGCTAGTTTAAAGGTTCTCTTCACACTTGGCAATACTTACCTAAACTTGAACTCATAATTTAAAAATTACCTCACAAAATGTTCCAGATGCCAATGCTTGAGTTCATGCATTTTTGACTAAATCCTAGGAACATTTTTTCTTCAAACAGTATGGCTTAAGGATCACTAGATCAGAATCTCACTCTTGGCTGTAAAAGTTTTGTCCGAGCTTATAAGAGAAAATCACTAGTGGGGATCAGGAGCTTAGGAAAGAGATCACGCACAGACAATAAGCTTTTTAAGTTGAATGTTGTGACTAATCATTAAAGAAATTAGGCCACTTTTTATACTACTTGGGAATGAATCAAGCTAGAATTTTGACCACCTTTAGCCACAGCAATCTACAAAAATTGTTGAAGACCGGACAATGAGGTGCCATGGATGTTCTTGGGATGTTAGGGCCCATGTGTGCATATGGCAATGAACTTAGGCCCATGGTTTAAGCTAACATTTTCTTGATTTCTAAAGAGCTTCAACCACCACATAGAGAGAGGCTGAGCTGGTAGGTATCTTGAAGGTTCCTTTGCTTAATTTTGGTGTTAATTGGAAATGGTGAGGTTAGGGTATATAAGATGGATTAGGGTTTTTTGATTTGGAGATTTTGGGTTAGCCCAATTAGTTGACCCAAGCTAACCTAAGGGCTAGGCTAGGCTGGTTTAGTTACAATACACGTAAGGATTCATAGGCAATGTAATACAAGTGTTGTCTTAGGCCAATTTGGTATGGATTGAGTTTTAATTCAATAAGAAGCAATTTTAGGAACTCTTGCCAAGCCATGTGGCTAGCCTAAGTGTTACAAATCTAGGCCCAAGTTTATTGATTTTGATGATAACAAACATTACTGTTTCTTTACTACAACTATTCTTGCATATCTATTTTGTTTGCCCTACTCACTAACCTTTCAGGTCCACATGTTCACTTGGAACATTAATAAGCTTAAGATCAGGTAGACTAGGATTAAGTCAGCTTATAATTTCCATTCCATTGAATCTTTTACCTTTTTTTGAGTAAATGTACTATGATGGATCCTGAAGCTAGGTAACCTTGTACACACACACACTAAGGGGGTGAAATTTAGTGAGTTAGAGAGTTTTCTATTTTTTTATCATATCGTATAGGATGATCGTAAATCATCCTAGATGATTAGTTAAAAATAGAAACCCTAATTAGGACATCCCTGATTATTAATTTTACTTAACTAATTATCCTGGAAGATTTATATCGTATAGGATGATCAGTATAGACTGAAACAAACAACCACCAATCATAATTTAGGCAAGACTTTATAATTCAAAATTCATTCTTAACATATAGGATGATCCATATCATCCTGGACGATTCATGATAATCATCCATAAAAAAATCCTTTGATTAGGGATTAATTATAGTTAAATTGATCAATCAAATCATACAGGACAATCAGAGACAATCGTACTATATGATCAGAGCACTACATGGTATGATAGTTAATCATCACCCATCATATAGGATGAAAATAATAACTTTTTCAACTAATCATCCTTGATGATACCTCTACTTCGTATGGGATGACCCGTCTGAGCATGGGATAATAATTAATCATCAGGCATTATACATGATGAACCGTGTGCTGCATGGGATGATAATTAATTGCCAGACATCATACTGGATGAGCAATAGCCACTCGTAAGCTAATCATCAAGGATGAACGAAAGATCATATGGGATGATTTGTTTGAATACTTGAACTGATCGTACATAAAAATGCTGATCGTACAGGTCGAAAGGACTATTTTGTACTAATTGTACAGGATTATATTTGAATCACCCTAGACGATCTTTACCTCCAAACTAAAAATTAGGGCTATTTTTGAAGCCTCCTATTTAAGTTCTATTAATTACTGCTATGAAAATCTTTTGTTGCTGTTCTAACCCAAGAGAGCTTAGAGAAGGAGAAGGAGAGTTTGGGAGGAGAGAGAGGATCTTGTGAGGGGGAGTTTATGGGGAGATTCAAAAAGGTTGCTCAAAGCAAGGATTCAATCGTCTTCTTCCTTCTTTATCCTTGGTTCCTTGGTGGTTCTTTGGAGACGATCATCAGCATCAAATCCAAGTTCTCTGCCTACTCTAGGAGGGAGTAAAAGGATTCTGGGTTCTCTACCTTCATTAGGAGGGTAATAAAGGATTTAAGGTTCTATGCCTCATCGGGTCGGTGGAAAGATTTTGTAAGGGCTTCTACGCCTTGTTGTGGGGGCAAAAGGAGACACACTAACTGATTAGTGCAATACCTGGATCGATAGGTTCTGGGGAGTGGACGTAGGTCAGATTTTACAAAACCACTATAAAATTCGGTATGCCCTTTCTTATTATTTTTCCACATTTTATTTCCATATTTTTTCGGGATTTGTTCTATGGTTGAAATCTCTAAATTTGGTATCTGCTTTCACTTAAAGATTGTTTAATTTTAAAATATTTAAAAAGATAAAAAAGATTTTTCCTTTTTTTAAGAACTTTTTAAAATACCAATTCACCCCCCCACTTGGTTAGCCTCGAGCTAGTTCTACAGGGTTTCAAAACCCTTACAAATTGTTAAGTAGTATTAGAGCAGGATTCATAAATTAGGTTTTAGAAAACTATTGGATTTCGATTAGTGGCTAACATTGGTAATCACAACATCGCGAAAGGTTCTTCAATTACTCGACCACCTCTATTTGATAAAATTCCTTTCAATTTCTTGAAAACTCGCATGTTCACTTTTTTATAATCAATTAATTATCACATGTGGATATTAGTTAAGGATGGATATTCTGCACCTTTTCATCTTTTAAACGGTGTTAAAACTAAAATTCCTTTTGCTGAATGAATATTGATGATAAAAATTTAGAACAACTGAATGCTAAATACTTGAACTATTTTTTCTGTGCCTTAAACTCTGAAGATTACATGCATGTCTCTACTTGTTCTACTAGAAAAGAAATTTGGGACAGATTATGCATAACGTATGAAGGAACAACTGAAGTATAACAATCTAGACTGGTCATTTTATTCCATGACTATGAACTCTTTGCATAAAACCTAGTGAATTAATTTTTGAAATGTACACTAGGTTTACACAAATTTTTACATCGCTACATACCTTAGGATGAGAACTCACAAACTATGAAAAAGTGAATAAGATTCTGAGATGTTTACCTTCTTCCCTTGATGCAAAAATTACTACTATTTCTGAATCTAAGGATATAAATGTTTATTCAATCGATAACTTACTTGGATTACTAATTGCTTATGAGCAAGGAGTGAACAAAAGGAAGCTTGATGCAGGTCAAAAGAAGAAGAAGAAAACTATAGCCTTGAAGGCTAATGACGTTGACATTGATTTTTTTTGTTCTGAAAATGATGACATTACTTTAATAATTAGACAATTCAAAAGCTTCTTAAGGAAAAAGCATAAACATCATAAAAATAGAATAAAGGTAAAAATAATAAAAATTCTAAAGTGTCTTTTGATGTTATTTATTTTTAATGCAGGAAGCCAGGGCATGTGAAGTCTGAGTGTCTAACTCTAAAAGCTCACCCAAATAAGGAGCACAGTGAAGAAAAACCTATGTTCAAGAAGGACAAGAAATGGATCCAAAAGGCTTTCTGGTTGGACTCAACATCAGACTCCTCTAGAACTAAAGAAGAAGAGAAGATAACAAACCTGTGCTTAATGGCTGATGTTCATCTTGATCACTCTGATTAAGAAGAGGTATATGTGCTTACAAATGATCAATTACTTAAAGTTTCAAAAAGAATTCATTCTTCATATAGGAAGCTCAAGAAAGCACATGCTAGCCTCTTGGTTGAATTTTTAAATTTGAGGATAGAGCATGAAATTTTAAGGAATGATCAATCCACTTTGGATAGTAATCACATGGTTTTACTAGATGAATTTGATTCCCTAATCAAAATTCATCTTGATTTAACTATTGAGCATAACTCCTTAAAAAAATTACATGTTGAATTAGAAAAAGAATACAAGTAATTGAATACTCTTGCATCGACTTTAGATAGTAGGGAGCATGCATTAAAAATAAAAAATTCAATTCTTGAACGTAAAAATAAGTTTTTATAAGTTGAATATACTACCTTCAAGGAAAATAAAACACCACCTGCACTGGAAAAATTTCATAAACAGTCAATAAAGCATGCATCATTCAAACCCAGGAAGAGGCACTAATTTATTTCAGTTAAAGTGCCTCTTCCTAGGTTACTCACTTCCTAAGTATTTCTGGGTAGAAGCGGTGAATACAGTCTGTTATGTTCTGAATAGAATTAATCATAGATCCAAGTTGAATAAGACACCCTATGAAATTCTTAAGGGTATGACACCTAGCCTCTCTCACCTTCATGTCTTTGGATGTAAAGTATTCATTCTAAATAATGAGAAGTCTCAACTAGGAATGTTTTACCCAAAATTTGATGAAGGAGTGTTCCTAGGTTAATCAAGTGTTGGGAAATCCTATAGTGTTGTTGGAACTAAATGGGTTTTGAAAAACGAAATAAATGATTCTAGTGCAGTGGTGAGAAATAAAGCAAGATTAGTGGCCAAGGGATATAATCAGATAGAAGGGTTGACTTTGAAGAGACCTTTGCCCATGTAACTAGATTAGAAGCCATTAGGGTACTACCAGCCTTTGCTTATTTTAAGTGATTCAAACTATTTCAAATGGATGTTAGGCGTGCTTTTCTAAATGGAGTGATAAAAGAAGATGTGTATGCTGAATAACCTCCAGGCCTTAAAAATTCACAATTTTTTAATCATGTGTTCAAATTAAAAAAGGCAATATATGGACTAAAATAAGCACCTAGGGCATGGTATGAAAGACTTAGCACATTCCTACTAGAAAGAACCTTTGTTAAGGGGAGCGTAGACACCACCCTATTTCTAAAAGAGGTAGGAGATGAATTATGATTATCAAAAGCTATGTTGATGAAATTCTATTTGGATCTTTTGTTGAAAAACTTTGTGATGAATTTTTAAAAATAATGAGTAAAGAGTTTAAAATGAGTATGATGGGAGAACTGACTTACTTTTTTGGATTTAGTATAAGGCAAAATGATGAGGAACTTTCCTTAATCAGTCAATATACATTATGGACATCCTTATGAAGTATGAGATGGATAAAGCCAAGCCAATCAATACTCTCATGAGTACCACAGTTCAGTTAGATAAAGATTTAAATGGACAATCTATTGATAAAAAAAATACAGAGGAATAATTGGATCACTTCTTTACTTGACTGCTAGTAGACTTGATATTATTTTTAGTATTTGTCTCTGTGCTAAATTTCAGGCTGATCCAAAGGAGTCCAACCCAACTGCTATTAAGCGAATCCTTAGATATCTCTTTGTGACCTATGACTTAGGAATTTGGTATCCTGGGAATAACACCTCTTTTGAAATCATAGGATATTTTGACTCAAATTTTCCAGGATGCTGAGTTGATAGGAATAATACTTCTTGGATATATCAATTCATAGGACAATCATTAGTCTCCTAGTCTAGTAGAAAATAGAACTCAATTGCCCTGTCGATTGTTGAAGCTGAGTATATAGCCTTAGGAAGTTGTATGGCCTAGGTCCTTTAGTTAAAGTAATAAATTTTGGATTTAGGGCTTCCTGTAGGCATAATTCCAGTCCTATGTAATAACACTAGTGCCATCTACATTTCAAAGAATCCAATCTAACACTCCAGGACCAAACACATCGACATCAGGCACCACTTCAATAGGGACCATACTACCAAAGGAGACATAGAGCTAGACCATGTAGCCACCAAAAACCAGCTAGCAGATATCTTCACAAAACCACTGGCCTTTGAAACCTTCAGCACCTTTAGAACCAGATTATGTGTGATAGATATTCATGCTTGAAAATGATGCTTTCTATTTATGTTTTTGCTCTTAATATTTAATTTAATTTTTTATATTTATTTATTTTTATGTATTTTTATTTTATGTTTTTGATTTCCTGATGTTTTTTCTTTAGTATTTTAATAATCAGATCACTGCTCACTTCTGCTGATAAACTTGCTATTTAAATGAGATTTTTGCCTTATTTTTGTTTAGAAGCTTGTAAGTAGTGATCGACTCCTCTAAAATAGTTAAAAGAAGAAATATTGATGATTATTTCTCTTCGTCTAACTCCTTTAATGGTATGTCATTTCTTTTTGAATCAAAATCTATTTCCAAATTAAAAAGTTGAACTTTAAAATAGAGATCTATTTTATCTTCCTATTGTAATCTATCTCATATAAATAATATTCCAAATCATTGAATCACTTTTATATTTTCTTAATCAGGTGGTTACATTTATCATATAAGTATGATTCTATTTTGTGATTTACTCTTCCTTAAATTAGAGAGTGAGTTTTTTCTTCTCTTATATCTGAAAAATAATCTCACAACTGAGAGTCTTTAGAGGTTATGAAAGGAAGCAATCTTGTAAAAAAAATAAAAAGAGGCACAAAATAAGTACAACACTAAAAAGATGCGTAATATTTACCAATTAATTATTGGATATACAAAGTGTATCAAAAATTAAAAGATGCATAAACTGCACCAAATAACTTAAAGGAGGCACAAAAGGGGGAGTAGTATGTTAGTTTCTTAGTTGTTGCTTAATATGTCGTATGCTTATATTTTAGTGAAATTTATTTTGTTCTACTTCTCTTATCTTTTTCTATGTCTCATTAAAAAAAAGAAAAAAATAAAAATAAAAATATTTCTTGGCTTTAAAAATTTTTACAGTAATATTTGGCATCATCAAAAAGGGGGAGATTATTATAAATCTGTGCCCAAGTATAGGGATTTTGATGATAACAAATATTATTATTTCTTTACTACTACTATTCTTATATATCTATTTTAGTTGCCCTTCTCTCAAACCATTCAGGTCCACAGGTTCACTTGGAATGCCAATCAGCTTAAGATCAGGTAGACTAGGATTGAGTAAGTCCATAATTTCTATTCCAATACATCTTTTACCTTTACTTGAGTCAAATATACTATGATGAATCCTGAAGCTAAGTAACCTTACACATACATACTCATGGGGAGAAATTTGGTGAGTTAGAGAGTTTTTTATTTTTTGATCATATCATACAAGATAATTTTAAGTCATCCTGGACGACTAGTTAAAAATAGAAACCCTAATTAGGGCATGCTTGATTATTAAGTTTGCTTAAATATTCATCCTGTATAATTTATATTGTATAGGATTATCAGTATAGATTGAAACAAATAATAGCCAATTATAATTTAGGCAAGATTTCATAATTCAAAATTTGTTCTTATCATATAAGACGATCCATATCATCCTGGATGATTCATAACAATCATGCCTAAAATAATCCCTTAATTAGGGGATTAATTATAGTTAAATTGATTAATCAAATCATATAATATGATCAGAGATAACTGTACTGTATGATCTGAGCTCTACATGGTATGATAATTAATCATCACCCATCATACAGGATAAAAACTATAACTTTTTCAACTAATCATCCTAGACGATACCTCTACCTGGTACAGGATGACCCGTCTGCTATATGGGATGATAATTAATCATCAGGCATCATACTGGATGAACCGTGTGCTATATGGGATGATAATTACCAAACATCGTACTAGATGATCAATAGCCACTAGTGAACTAATGGTTTAGGATGATCAAAAGATCGTACGGGATGATTTTTTTGAATACTTAAACTAATCATATATAGTAATGTTGATTATACTATTTGAATGGACTATTTTGTACTAATTATACATGATGATTTTTGAATCATCCAGAATAAACTTTGCTGCTAAATTGAAAATTAGGGCTGTTTTTGAAGCCTCCTATTTAAGTTCTCTTAATTGCTACTAAGAAAATCTTTCGCTACTATTCTAACCCAAGAGAGCTTAGAGAAGGAGAAGGAGAGTTTGGGAGAGAGAGTGAGGATCTTATGAGGGGGATTTTTTGAGGAGATTCACAAAGGTTGCTCCAAGAAAGGATTCAATCGTATTCTTCCTTCTTCATCCTTGGTTCCTTGGTGGCTCTAGGGAGACGATCAACAGTATCAGATCCAGGTTCTCTGTCTACTCCAAGAGGGAGTAAAAGGATTATAAGGTTCTCTACCTACTCTAGGAGGGAGTAAAAGGATTTCGGATTCTCCGCCTTCACTAGGAGGTTGAAAAAGGATTCATGGTTCTCTACCTCACCATGTTGGTCGAAAGATTTTGTATGGGCTTCTATGATTTGTAGGAGGGAGTAAAAGGATTTCAGATTCTCTGCCTTCACTAGGAGGGTGAAAAAGGATTGATGGTTCTCTACCTCACCAGTTTACTCAAGGAGGAAGTAAAAGGATTATAAGGTTCTCTACCTACTCTAGGAGGGAATAAAAGGATTTCGGATTCTCTGCCTTCTATCCTTTTTTTTAAGAATTTTTTAAAATGCCAATTCACCCCCCCTGCTTTCTTGGTTAGCCTCTGGCTAGTTATATAGGGTTTCACAACCCTCATAAACTTTCACTACGTGAACCCAAGGGTTAGGTCACCTAGGGTTTCATCCTTAGGGTCCCAATGGGTAGTCTCATAGGTTCAACTTGGTTTGGTGAATTCTTGGTCAATGGGATTGAAATGGATATAAGTTTAGGTGTACTTGTTCAACCTTATATGAATTAGTAAACTAACTTAGACCAAGGGTTGGGGTTTGGTCCAACACATTCTAAATATCATTTTAGACTTGATAGAAGTGGTCCCATGGTTTAGTGAAGTCTTATGGCTTGAAATGTACATTTGAGAGCTTTATGGCTCATTTGGCAAACCTAGGTTGCCTTAGTCAACTAAGCATGACCATGGGTTGAGTTTGGGTCCAACACATTTCAAATAATGTTCTGGATAATTTAGATATGGTCTCATGCTATGGGGAGATCATTAGGTTTAAAATGAACATTTGATCACCCTGAAGGTTGATTGGTCAACCTGGGTTGACTTGGTCAACTAGCTTCTACCATGACTTGGGTTTCTATCTAACTCATTCTAAATGATGTTTTGGATATATTGGTATAGGTTTTATACAATGCTGAGGCTTGGATGCATGAAATGTGTGTTTAGGGTTTAATGAATCCATTTGGTTAACCTTGGTTGACTTTGTTAATCAAGCTTGACCATGGCATAGGTTTGGATTCAATGCACTACAAAATAATATATAAATTATGTTTGTCCCGGGTTCTCACACTTCACTGGCTCCTACGGTTTGGTTTGAATAAGCCATGTTGAATTTTATGGAAAATTTAGATTTAGGAAGTCTTAAGGTTTAGGGTTTTAGTGGCTTTAAGGTCAACCAAAGTCCACCAGGGGTTTAATGTTGGTTCAATACATCATGCTAATAATAATGATCATACACAATAGATTTGGGGAGGCTTCCAAAGTCAATTTCCCCACGATGACTTGTCCAATGAAATAGGATGCAAATATTTGAAGGTTTTGCAGCCTTGGGAATTGCTTTGAGTTTAGAGGGTGAGAAGACTTGTAATCCCTCCATATTGATTTGGTTGACTCTATATACATGCCTAATCAATATGTATATGACTATATATAAATTCGAGATCATTTTGTTGCAAATTTAGGATCAAGCATAGTGATTTTGATGATAACAAAGATTACTAGTTCCCTACTACTGCTATTATTACTTATCTTTCTATTTTCCCTACTCGCTAACATTTCAGGATTACAAGCTCACTTGCAAACCAGCTCAAGTCAGTCTATAATTTTAATTCCAATACATTTTTTACCTTTTCTTGAGTCAAATGTAATGTGGTGGATCCTTAAGCTAAGTAACCTTGCACACACACACTCAAGGGAGTGAGTAAATAACTTAAGAAAATTTTCAATTTTTTGAACAAATTCTATAGGACAATTATGTATCATCACGGATGACCTGTTTAGCTCAAAACCCTAATTAGGGCTTATGTGTCAAATAAGCTTGATTAAATCAATCATCCTAGATGATCCTATCATCGTACAGGACGATATTCATTAATCAAAAAATCTAGCCGCCAAACATGAGTTAGGCAAGATTTGATAATTGAAATTTTGTTCTAATCGTACAAAATAATTATGATCATCCTAGATGATGTGTAACAATCAAGCCTAAATTGATCATTTGATTAGGGATCTAAGAATGGTTAGATTGAATGATTATATTGTATAGGACGATCCATGATTTTTCTTCTAAGCATATTGGACGTCTCGAACAATTTTTTAGGATGATATGTTTTATTTGAACTAATCGTATTGGCCGATCATAAGATCGTCTGGGATAATCAGTACATTTTTCTTCTAGTCATTCTGGACATCCTGAACGATCTACTAGACTATAAATCATGTTTTGAACTAATCGTACAAGATTATATACTTATCGGCTTAGATGATCAGTACAAATTTGTAGCTCTAATCATACAGGCAAGTTAGATCATCCTTCCTGGATGGGTTGATTTACACTGATCATACAGGATGATCTTTGACGGCAATTTGAAAATTAGGGCACTATTTGAGGCCTCCTATTTAAACTCTCTTAATTGCTGACGATTAAAACTTTTGTAGCCGTTCTAACCTGAGAGAGCTTAGAGAAGGAGAACAAGAGTTTGGGAGAGAGAGATAGGATCTTGCGAGAGAGAGTTTGTGAGGGTATTCACAAAGGTTTCTTCAAGCAAGGATTCGATCATCTTCTTCATTCTTCATCCTTAGTTCCTTGGTGGCTCTGGGGAGACAATCATCAGCATCAAATTCAACTTCTCTGCCTACTCCAGGTGGAAGTAAAAGGATTATTAGGTTCTCTACCTACTCCAGGAGGAGTAAAAGGATTATGTGGTTCTCTACCAACTGTAGGTGGGAGTAAAAGGATTCTAGGTTCTCTGCCTTCACCAGGAGGGTGAAAACGGATTCAAGATTCTCTGCCTCATCGAGTCAATGGAAAGATTTTGTAAGGGCTTATCTGCCTTACTGTGGGGGCAAAAGGAGAGACACTAACTGATTAGTGCAATAAATGGAATGGGAGGTTCTGGGGAGTGGACATAGATTATTTGACCAAACCACTATAAAAGTGTGCTCTTTCTTATTACTTTTTTCACATTTTATTTTTGCACTATTTTGTGATTTATTCAGTGGTTAAAATCTTTAATTTTGATATCTGCTTCCGCTTAAGATTGTTTAAGTTTTAAAATATTAAAAAAGACAAAAAAAATTTTTATTTTTGTTTAGGAATTTTTAAAAACACTAGTTCACCCCCGTCCCTCTTAGTTGGCCTCGGGCTAGTTCTATAGGGTCTAATTACTCTCATGAACTTTTAAGTGGTATCAGAGCTGCATTCATAAAATTAAGTTTTAGAAAACTTTTGAATTTTGATCAATGGCTATAACTTTGGTAATCGCAACACCATAGAAGGATATTAAATTACTCGACCACCTCTATTTGATAATATTCCTTTTGATTTTTAGAAAACTTGTATGTCTACCTTTTTACAATCAATTGATTATCGCATGTGGATGTTAGTTAAGGAAGGATATTCTGCACCTTTTCAACTCGCTAATGGCGTTAAAACTAAAATTCCTTTTACTGAATGGACAACTGACGATAGAGATTTAGCGCAACTGAATGCTAAGTATATGAACTTTTTTTGTGCATTAAAATCAGAAGATTATATGCGTGTTTCCACTTGTTCTACTGGTAAAGAAATTTGAGACAAACTTTGCATTACTTATGAAGGAACAAATAAAGTTAAACAATCTAGGCTGAACATCTTACTTCATGAGTACAAACTTTTTTACATGAAACCTAGTGAAATAATTTATGAAATGTATACTAGGTTTACACAAATTATTATATCCCTGCATGCCTTAGGAAGAGAACTCATAAATTATGAAAAAGTGAACAAGATTCTAAGATGTTTACCTTTTTCTTATGATGCAAAAATTAGTGCCATTACTGAATCTAAGGATTTGAATATTTATTTCATCGATAAATTACTTGTATCACTAATTGCTTATGAGCAAGGAGTGAACCAAAGGCAGCTTGATGCAGGTGAAAATGAGAAGGAGAAAATTGTAGCCTTAAAGGCAATGTTTCTAACACTAATGCTTCTAGTTCTGAAGATGATGATATTGCTTTAATAAATAGACAATTTAAAAGCTTCTTGAGAAAAAAGCAAAAGCATCATCAAAAGCGAAATAAAGGTAAGAATAATAAAAATTCTAAAGCTGTATCTGATGTTCTTTTCTTTGAATACAGGAAGTCAGGGTATCTGAAGTCTGAATGCCCAACTCTGAAAACTCACCCAAGCAAGGAGAAGGGTGAAGAAAAACCTAAGTTCAAGAAGGATAAGAAAAGGATCCAAAAGGTGTTCTGGGCAGACTTAGCATCAGACTCCTCTGAAACTGAAGCAGAAGAGGAGGTAGCAAACGTATGTTTAATGGCTGATAATCATCTTGATTATTTTGATCAAGAAGAGTTATGTGAGCTTACATATGATAAATTATTTAAAGTTTTTGAAAGAATTCATTCTTCATATAGGAAGCTCAAGAAAGTACATGCTAGCCTCAAAGTTAAATTTTTAAATCTACAGAAAGAGCATGAAATTCTTATAAAAGATCATTCCACTTTGGATAGCAATCACATGGCTTGATGAACTTGATTCTTTAAATAAAAATCATCTTGATTTAATTGCTAAGCATGATTCCTTTAAAACATTGCGTGTTTATTTAGAATAAGCTTTCAACAAATTAGAAACTATTGCATGCAATTTAGACCATAGGGAGCATTCATTGAAACGGAAGTGGAAAGCTATGAAAAAGTAAATGAATTTTTAAAAGAAAAAATCATTGCATTAGAGCAAAATAAATCACCACCTTTACTTCAAGAATTTTATGACCCATCAACAAAGCATGCATTATTCAAACCTAGGAAGAGGCACCATAACCCAAATAGATTAATAAATCATTTTCCTGATGTTAGATGTTTTTCTTGTGGCATGCTAGGACATATCTCCATACTTGCACCATTCTCTGTAGAACACATTTGGTGTGGAGATCAAAATTATAAAATTTATAGCACAGCATGCATGCATCTCATTCTTCTTTTCATAACAAGGGACCCAAATCTATTTGGGTTCCCAAATTTAACATCTGATGATTTTGTAGCTGTGCTCTCAAAAAATGCCTCATAAAAGCTTGTGGTACCTGGATAGCGGATATTCAAGGCACATGACTGGAGATGCAAATAAATTTATTTCACTAGAGGCCAAGATAGGAGGCAAGATAACACTTGGAGACAATATCATCAAGACAGTGGTGGGATCACATATAATTGGTGATTTAAAAAAAATTATTATTGAAAATATTTTGCTTGTAAATAGACTAAAACACAACCTGCTTAACATAAGCCAGCTCTGTGATAAAGGCTTCAGCATAAAATTTCTATCAACCAGCTGCATTATAAGCTTAAATGAAAAAATTATTTTGTAAGGAAAAAAGGATCAATAATGTCTACATACTGGATCTAAATTGCTTTAAAGGTTGTATTGATCTTTGCTTAAAAAATAATTGTTGATGAATCATGGCTGTAGCATAATAGATTGTGTCATACAAGCATGAAAAGTCTTAGGAAGATCACCCAAAAAGACTTAGTGAGAGGTGTACCCAAACTAGAGTTCACTAAAGACCACCTGTGTGATGCCTTTCAGTTAGGAAAGCAAGTCAAATCCTCCTTCCACTCCATCAAATATATTAACTCTAGCAAACCCTTAGAAGTCCTTCACATGGATCTCTTTGGACCTGTCAGCACTTCAAGCCTAGGAGGGAAAGTCTTTGGGTATGTGATAGTTTATGATTATTAGAGGTGTACTTGGGTTATATTTCTATCGCATGAAAGTGAATCGTTTCAGGAGTTTAGATCTTTTTCCACTTGGATTAAGAGAAAATTAGGTTGTGAAATCTTAACTATTCACAGTAACTATGGTGGAGAATTTAAGAATGAGAATTTGAATCTTTTTGAAAGGAGCAATGGATAAAACACAATTTTTCAGCTCCTAAGACCCCTCAGCAGAACAGGGTAGCTAAAAGGAAGAATAGGACCCTGGCAGAAGCTGCTAGAGTCATGTTAGTTGAATACTCACTTCCTAAATACTTCTTGGCGGAAGCGTTGAATACAGCTTATTATATTCTGAATAGGGTAAATCTTATATCTAAGCTGAACATGACACACTATAAACTTCTTAAGGATAGGATACCCAACCTCTCTCCCCTTCATATTTTTAGATGTAAAGTGTTCATTTTGAATAATGGGAAGTCTCAACTAGGAAAGTTTGACCCAAAATCTGATGAAGCAGTGTTCCTAGGTTGCTCAAGTGTTGGTAAATCCTATAGAGTCTTCAATAAAAGAACACTAGTAGTTGAGGAGACCACTCATATTGTATTTGATGAATCTAATAATTCTGGAGGGTCTAAGGTAGAAGAAGAAGACATTGTTGAAGTCACCCGAGGATTAGAAATTACAAATCTGGAGGAAAGGGTAGAACCTAAAGTTTCTTTGCCTAGAGAATGGAGATATTCTTTAAGACATCCTAAAGAACTAATCTTAGGAAACCCATGTGAAGGTGTTAGAAAAAGGCATAGACTTAGAAAAGAAGTAAACCACTCTACCTTCATTTCAATGACTGAACCCACCAACCTAAATCTAGCCTTATCTGATGAATTCTGCATCCTAGCCATGCAGGAAGGGTTGAATCAATTTGTAAGGAATGATATTTGGGAGTTAGTAGAAAGACCTAAGGACTAGAGTGCTTTTGAAATAAAATGAGTTTTTAAAAATAAAATGGATGATTCTAGTGTGGTGGTGAGAAATATTGCAAGATTAGTGGCTAAGGGGTATAATCAGATAGAAGTGATTGATTTTAAAGAGACCTTTGCCCCTGTAACTAGATTAGAAGCAATTAGAGTACTACTAGCCTTTGCCTACTTTAAGGGATTCAAATTGTTTCAAATGGATGTTAAGAATGCCTTTCTGAATGGGGTGATAAAAGAAGATGTGAATGTTAAACAATCACCAGGCATTGAAAATTGACAATTTTCTAATCATGTGTTCAAACTAAAAAGGGCTATATATGGACTAAAACAAGCACCCAGGGCATGGTATGAAAGACTTAGCATATACCTACTAGAAAGAACTTTTGTTAAGGGAAGCATAGACACCACCCTATTTTTAAAAAAAGGTAAGAGATGAACTTCTAATTGTTCAAATCTGTGTTTATGATATTCTGTTTGGATCCTCTGATAAAAGCCTTTGTGATGAATTTTCATAAATGATGAGTAAAAAATTTGAGATGAGTATGATGTGAGAACTAACTTACTTTTTAGGGATTAGCATTAGGAAGAAGGATGACGGGACTTTCCTTAGTCAATTAAAATACATTAAGGACATCTTTAAGAAGTATGAAATAAATAAAGCCAAGTCAATCAACAATCCCATGAGTTCCAATGTTCAATTAGATAAGGATTCAAATAAAAAATCTATCAAAAAAATATAGAGAAATAATTAGATCACTTCTTTACTTGACTGTTAGGAGACCTGATATTATATTTAGTGTTTGTCTTTATGCTTGATTTTTGGCTAATCCAATAGAGTCCCACCTGACTGCTATTAAGAGAATCCTTAGATATCTCTTAGGGACCCAAGACTTAGGAATTTGGTATCCTAAGCATAACACTTCTTTTAAAATCATAGGATATTCTGATTCAGATTTTGGAGGATGCTGAGTTGATGGAAAAAGTGCTTCTGGGATATGTAAATTCATAGGACAATCCTTAATCTCCTGGTCCAGTAAAAAATAGAACTAAGTTTCCCTGTCCACTACTGAAGCTAAGTATATAGCCTTAGGAAGTTGTGTGGCCTAGGTCCTTTAGTTAAAGTAACAAATTCTAGATTTAGGACTTCTTATAGGCACAATCCTGGTCCTATATGATAACATTAGTGCCATCTGCATTTTAAAGAAGCTAATCCAACATTCTAGGACCAAACACATAGACATCAGGCACAACTTCATTAGGGACCATGCTACCAAAGGAGACAGAGTTACATCATGTAGCCACTGAAAACTAACTTATAGATATCTTCATAAAATCACTAGCCTTTAAAACCTTCAGCACCTTAAGAACCAAATTATGTGTGATAGATATTCATGCTTGAAAATGTTGCTTTTTGTTTATATTTTTATTCTACTTTATTTATTTATTTATTTATTTCTGTATGTTTTATTTTGTGTGTCTTTCTTGCTAGATTTTATTTGTATGTTAATTTCCTTTTTGAATTTTTATTTTATGTTTTTGACTTCCTGTTATTGTTTTCATTTTTTTTAAAATCAGATCACTCATCACATTTGTTGATGAACTTGCTTTTTAAAATGAGAATTTTTTCCTTATTTTTGTTTAGAAGCTTGTTAGTAGTGATTGACTTCTCTAAAATAGTTAAAGAAAGGAACATTGAAGATTACTTCTCTTCCTCTAGCCCCTTTAATGGAATATTTTTCTTTTTGAATCAAAATCTATTTTAAAATTAAAAAGTTGGACTTTGAAATAGAGATCTATTTTATCTTCCTACAGTAATCTATCTCATATGAATAGTGTTCCAAATAATTGAATCATCTTCATATTTTCTTAATCAGGTGGTTGCATTTATCATATGTGTATGATTTTGTTTTGTGGGTTACTTTTCCTTATATTAGAAAGTGAGTTTCTTCCTCTCTTATATATGGAACATAATCTCACAACTAAGAGTCTTCAGAGATTCTAAAAGGAAGCAAGCACCTAAAAGAAATGAAAAGAGGCAAAAAATGAGCCCAATATTGAAAAGATGAACAATATTAGCCAATTAATTGCATGATACACATTGTGTATCAAAAATTAAAAGATGCATAAAGTGCGTCAAATAACAAAAAAAGAGGCACAAAATGAGCACATAAAGAAATAAGCTTCCTTCACTATCAAACCTTTAAAAATCTTAGAAGA
The DNA here is from genome assembly GCA_019925795.1 of Dendrobium chrysotoxum. Classification (NCBI taxonomy): domain Eukaryota; kingdom Viridiplantae; phylum Streptophyta; class Magnoliopsida; order Asparagales; family Orchidaceae; genus Dendrobium; species Dendrobium chrysotoxum. The sequence goes on along the minus strand of CM034303.1, from coordinate 35,121,866 downwards.
ATCTATGTGCCACTTAATATTTTCAAACACTTGAGATTGAAAATCATAATTCTTGATTCTTTACTTTGCAATACAATTTTATCAGATATTATTCTCGAACTTCAACCTATAAGGTGTTCGAGGTAGGGTTGACAAAATTGAGTTTCTAACCTTTCTGGATTTCAGTATTGTCGATTTATTTCTTTCAAGTTTTTAAATTTAAAATTGAGGTAAAATTATCATTTACTAGAGCTGATTGTTAAAAAAAATCTTTATTTTTTTTTAATGGTTGCTTTTAATCATATTTTATATTTTGTTGTTATTTTTTGATACTATAGTTGTTGTCTATTTATTTGCTTAGGCATTAGTGAAATTAGTATTGTTCTATTTCTATTCTGTCCTTTATGTGTTTTGTTTTTATTTTTTATATCTTTAAAAGAAAAAAAAAGAAAAGAAAAAAAAATTCTCCTGGCTTCGAAAAAATTTCAGCAATATTTTCCATCATAAAAAAGGGGAAGATTATTGCAAATCTGGGCCTAAGTACAGAGATTTTGATGATAATAAATATTACTAGTTCCTTATTATTGACATTCTTGCTTATCTATTTTATTTGTCCTGCTCACTAATATTTCAGGATCACAAGCTCACTTGCAAGGCAGCTCAAATTAGTTAGTAATTTTAATTCCAATACATTATTTTCCTTTTCTTGAGTCAAATGTAATGTGGTGGATCCCGAAGTTAAGTAACCTTGGACACACACACTCAAGGGCGTGAGTATGTAACTTAGGGAAATTTTTAATTTTTTTGAACAAATCGTACAGGACGATTATGTATCATCCTAGACGATCTATTTAGCTAAAAACCCTAATTAGGGCTTATGTGTCAAATAAGTTTGATTAAACCAATCATCTTATATGATCCTATCATCATGCAGGATGATATTCATTAATAAAAAAAAACTAGCTTCCAGACATGATTTAGGTAAGATTTGATAATTAAAATTTTGTTCTAATCATACAGGACGGTTATGATTGTCCTAGATGATGTGTAGCAATCATGCCTAAATTGATCTTGTGATTAGGGATCTAGGTATGGTTAGAATAAACGATCATATCATATAGGATGATCCATGATTTTTCTTCTAAACATACTGGATGCCCTGAATGATTTTTCAGGATGATATGTTTGATTTGAATTAATCATACAGGCCGATCATAAGATCATCTGGGATGATTAGTATATTTTTCTTCTAATAATCTTGGATGTCCCAAACGATCTATCGAACGATAATTCATGTTTTGAACTAATCGTACATGATGATATACTAATCATCCTGGATGTTCAGTACAAATTTGTGTCTTTGATTATATAGGTAACTCAGATCATCCTGCCTGGATGAGCTGATTTACACTGATCATACAGAACCATCGACAGATCGTCTTGGATGATCTTGGATGGCAAGTTGAAAATTAGAGAATTTTTTGAGGCCTCCTATTTAAGCTCTCTTAATAGCTAATTATAAATCCTTTGCTATTGTTATAACCTAAGAGAGCTTAGAGAAGGAGAAGGAGAGTTTGGGAGAGAAAGATAGAGGATCATACGAGGGGGAGTTTGTGATGGGATTCACAAAGGTTGCTCCAAGCAAGGATTCGATTGCCTTTTTCCATCTTCATCCTTGGTTCTTTAGTGGCTCTGAGGAGACGATCATCAGTATCATATTCAGGTTCTCTGCGTACTCCAAGTGGGAGTAAAACGATTATCAGGTTCTCCACCTACTCCAAAGGGGGTAAGATAATTCAGTGGTTCTCTACCAACTCTGGGTGGGAGTAAATGGATTCTAGGTTCTCTGCCTTCACCAGGTGGGCGAAAAAGGATTCAAGGTTCTCTGCCTCACCGGATCGACAGAAAGATTTTGTAAGGGCTTCTCTGTATTGCTGTGGGGGAAAAAGGAGAGACACTAACTGATTCTTGCAATACTTAGAACGGGAGGTTCTGGGGAGTATATGTAGGTTCAATTCGACCAAACCACTATAAAATTCTGTGTGCTCTCTTTTAATTTTTTTTGCATTTTATTTCCACACTTTTTTGTGATTTATTCTGTGGTTGAAATCTTTAATTCTGGTATCTGCTTCTGCTTAAGATTGTTTAGGTTATAAAATATTTAAAAAGATAAAAAAGATTTTTCATTTTGCTTAAGAATTTTTAAAAACACCAATTCACCCCCCCCCCCCCCCCCCCCCCCCCCCTCTTGGTTATTCTTGGGTTAGTTCTATAGTGTTTAACCACCGTCATGAACTTTCACATTTGGTTGGGGTTTGAGGTGATTACAAATTTACCAAAAATATGTTATGGATCAAGGGGGTTTGAGTTTGGATTTGAACATTGGATTCTAAAGTTTTTTTTATTTTCATTATTTTTGGGTAATAGATTTTATTTGGATTTAATTTAATCAATGATTTTATAGTGTTCTAGATTTAAAATGCTCCTATCAATGAAAAATCATTGAAGATTGTTAATCATTGAATAGATGGTCATGCGATGATCATAAGTGATAATCAACTGTTGAATTTATGTTGGATTTTGTTTTTTGTTTTGAGTTTGATTTAGAAGGTCAATGATTGAGGGATGTTTTGATTTTGAAATTATCATATCATTGAAAATCATTTGGTGACTTTGAAGTGATTGATCAAATGGAAATCAAGGGTAACTATCAAGTGATGATTTTGAGGTCAGTGATCTGATTATTAGGCCAAAGTACAGTGATGAATTAGATTTGATGTTTGGAATGGAGTTCAATGATTTATATATGGAGATTGGAATTTTGGTTTGGATAATTAACCTTACTAAAAAATGAGGTCAACACTTTTGTAATCAAGTCAGACTAGAAAAACAAAGAATCATTTCCCATAATTTGTCCCAAATATCTTTATTTTTAGTTTTCTTAAATATTTTGTATATTTCTTAGTAGTTTTAATTATTAACACGTAGTTCACTGCATATGATAAGTTTATTGATTTGAGTAGGCAGTACTAGAGTAAATTAAGGTTCACCCATTTCCTTATGTGTTCTATAATCTTCTCATAACACTTTATTACTTGAACAGTACGTGGACTTGTGTTAGTTCAGAGAATTTAGGATATGAATTTGTAGTGATAAATAATTTTAATAGCACAAAATTTTTCCAAAAGTAATGTATAAGAACTCTTCCACATACACAAAACAAACTAACCCCATTACCCACTAGCAACCAAGTAAACCACTTCTATTCTTACTGCTTTAACAATAGGAAGAATAGGTTGAATCCAAGAGCATCATCATTTCCTAAGAAACAATTCATTTATTCAAAGGTGGTTACGTGGTCCACTAGGTCGGTTATGCCCTTATGTCATTCCAAGTGTGGAACCTTGAGCCTGCAAGGTAACATAAGTTTTATGATATCCCTTTAGAAAGCATTGGTGAGTTAAGGTTCAACACTTTTGACTTGTTTGGTTGGTGGGTTATACTCTTCATCACTAATAAACATGTGAATGGGTTTAGGGATGGGGGTTGAGGGTAATGCTCTACTATACGGCTTCCTCTGGTGAGTTTCAAAGTTAGAATATCCCTCAGAGGTGTTCTCCCTCTTAACAAGTTGGGGTAGCCCCTATAGAGTGTCTTTAATTATCTTGTTTAGTATCTCTTCCAATTCATTTAAGACTTGGTTAGTGGTGTAGTTGTGGTCCCCCATGTTAACTAAGGATTAAGGGTTGCTTGAATTATAAAGTTGGGTATGCCTTCTCATCATAGGCATCAATCTATGCTCAAAGAATTTTAAAAGATGTTAGAGCTAGATCAATACGTGGATGACACGAGACCATAAGACAATAAACTTTATGATGAATGCCTTGGAACATAGGTGAAAATAAAGGAAAAGTAGTTTAGCGGAGAAAATATTTATAAAAATACTAAAGCGACTTAAAGTCTAAATCAATCAAAAGGATTCATAATTCTACTTTTCACTTCTTATTTAGAAGGATATAAGAGGTATAGGAAAGACTACATTATAAAGAATAAAAAAATTTTTACTTAAATGATTCTCAATATAGACTACCCTTAACATATGTCTCTTCCTAACTTGATAAATGGGATCATGCTATATTGCTTTAATAATACATTTTAATTTTTTTTTTTTTGGAACTTGCAGGTACCATAATGCATTAAAATAAAAAATTATTACAGCCTACAAAAAAAAAAAAAGCTTCTATAACAATCCTTCTTTATTAAACTATATAAAGAAGAAGCAATATTAATAGAAGAAAAAAATATCCTAAATAAAACTACGACTCAAAAAAGGTAGCACATAAACTAGCCATTTTTTTAAAATCTCTATGAACATGATGAAATAAAACATTATTCAAACAATTTAAAAAAGAAAAATCTTTTTTTTTTCAAAATCTTCTTGTTGCCATCTCGACCTTTCCATAGCAGTTCGAATGAACCTAATAATGTTGATACTTCAATGATAGCTTATTTGTATTCAAACATCCGATCTTGAAGGTTCTCTCTAATTGACAAAATAGCTTCCAATTCAAGTTGAGTGATATGCCAATGTATGTTCTTCCTTCCAAAAGTAAGAAGAAATCATCCCTTATGATCTCTTATAATACATCCAATTCCAGCAAGATTAGACTTCAAAATTAATGCATTAATATTTTTCTTAATTAAACCTTATGGTGGGAGATGCCAAACATTAGCAAACTCTCTAATTATAGATTGAAATCCCAGTCTTTTAGGAGAGGATTAAGGCTAAGTTATAAAGCTATAGAGAGAACATTCATAGTAGTCAATGATGTTGAAGGCAATTTTTTTCCCATGCTTTACATCATTTCGACACTTCCATGAAAAGTATATAGATGTACAATATAATCTAGCAATATTAAACTGAAGCTTAGCATGTTTGACAACTCTAGAAATACACTTGCTTAAAGACTCAAAAATAGGAATATGAACACCCAACTCTCTCAACTTGCTGAGAATTTCAATAAGATATTTACATTGAGTAGTAATATGTAAGTGATTTTCCACCATAACACATCCTCTTGCACATCTATCATCCTAAGTTAAATTCCTAATTTTAAGAAATTTATTGGAAAGAATAGCATTTGTTACATACTCTCCACCATAACATATAAACCTTCAGTCTCAGATTAAATTTCCTGACGCATTTTATGAATCTGTTCTCTTCTAGCTCACATTTGTAGCTCTCCAATGCTTCGAATGCTAAGGTTGAAATTGATTTTCCAGAATATTTAAACAATAGTTCAATTTGATCCTCTCCCATTACTGGAACTATATGAATTTACTTTATTAAAGATATGAGATTGTGACAAAAAACCATTGAAGTTTTGTAATATTCTAGTCACCTTCCTCTGTAATAAATATTTGAACAGTTTTTCCTTGTAACCCAACAACATCTACAAAAGTAGGCCACTTGTCTATACTCCTATCCAATATCCAAACATCATTAAGAACATGAATTAGAAAAATTTTTCTTTCTTCTATGATCAATAGAAATTCCAAACAAAATTTGGGATTTATTATTATTTATCTTCTGACCAGTCCAGCCACGAAGGTCTTCCTTAATCCTCTTCATAACCATAGCAGTCTTTGTGAGCAAATAAGAGCACATCATCTACATATAGTAAGTGAGTAATATTTTTAGCATAGGGAACAATTTTGATTCCCAATTTTTCTCCTTTTTTATTGATAGCATTAGAAAGCAATTGTGAGCACATGATGAATAGATATGGAGATAATGGGTAGCCTTATCGAAGTCCACTTCTACCCTTAATCTAGGTAGATTTCCTCCCATTGATTAGAATAAAAAACTGAACATTTTGAACACATTCCATAATATGATTAGAAATCTTAGAATGAAAATCAAACCATTTTAAAATCTGCTCGAGAGCCAGCCAGCCCATAATATCGTATGCTTACTCCATATGAATTTTAACAGCCATCAAATATTTCTTTGAATTACAAAATCTAAATTTGTTGAATATTTGTTGAGCTAATATACAATGGTCTTACATTGATGTTCCAGGAATAAAAGCAACTTGGTCATCAGTTATGATCTTAGGAAGACATCACTTCAATCTGTTTGAAATCAATCTAGATGTTATCTTATAAACAGTTTGACAAAGACTTATAGGTCTAAATTTTGAAGGCACAATTGGATTTGTAACTTTTGGGAGGAGTATAATAAGCGTATCTTTCCAATCTTCATGTGTTTGTCCAATTTTTAAAAACCTTCAATTGCTTTCCAAGTATCATCTTTAACAATCTTCCAATAGAATCAAAGAAAGATGCCATGATACCAGCATTATCAATTTATTATTAGCAAGTTGAAAAACAGCAGCAGCAAACTCATCTTCTAAAAAATCAGCATCCAAAATTCTTTGTTCATTGTAAAAATCAGCCTTAATAGACCTTCATAAATTTCTTTGAAGAATTTCCAAATGATTACCAAAATCACATTTACTCCAAGACTTCAACACTATATTCCAAGCAGCTGGATATGATCTCCAAACATCTTCAAATTTGATTATTTTGCTTTGTGGCTAAGAGATAACACCCATATTCATGATAATTAAGAAATGATCTAAAGCTACTCTTGTAATATGTCTAGTCAAAGCAATGGGAACAGATTGTAATGTTATAGAATTAAAAAGACTTCTATCCAATCTTTCCCATATTCTAGAAGTCCCTTCATTATTATTGCACCAAGTAAACCTTGAACCAATAATACCAACATCATAAAAATCATTATTAGCTATACAAAATATCATTTCCTATGGCCCTTGGGAGAATCTGAATTTCTTCCCACCTCTCTTATCCTCCTTGGATAAGATAAAAAATTTAAATCTCTACCTATGATGGAAAGAATATTAATAGAATTAAGTTTTTGAAGATTATCCCAAAGTCCTCTTCTAACATGCAAATCTTTATTCCCATAAATAGTAGCAACATTCCAACTACCCTTAAAAGGAAAATTTTGAACCCCAAAAACAATTTGAGACAAATGCTCCATAACATTGAACAACAACCCATCCCTTTTCCATAAGACAAAAATCCCACTAGACAAACCTTCAGCTAGATGATGTAGAAAATCCCATTCATTCCCAATAATCCTATCAACCACCCTCCTATCAATATTAGGTAATTTAGTTTCCAGTAACCCAATGAAAAACACATTATTATCCCTAAGAACCTCTCTATGATATAGAGAATCCTCCCTCTTCTTTGCTCCTTTATAATTCAAAAAAAGAAAAGATGACAATATGAAATAGAAGGGGAGCAATCCCTCCCTAAGAATTTCATACCCCCATCCCCTCTTCTTGTCCTAGGAAAATCTTCAAGGGGACCCAATGATTTGAGTTCATTACTGAGATTATATTTAATCAACAAAGACTTATCATTAACATTTCCTTCCATCATATTAAAAGAAGTTTCCTTAGTAAATAAGACATCTTTTAAAAGTCTGTTGTCAGATAATGGTTTATTACAAACAATGGCTTCACTATGGTCTTTCACTTGCACCTTATTCTTGTCACAAATTGGTTCTTCAACTATCACCAATCCAGCATCCTCATTATATTCTAATAACAGATTAAATTTATGAGAATATAACCTTAAATTAGGTGAACTAGCTTCAAAATTTGATAACAGAGATTTAAAATTCCCATTCTCAGATGTCACAAGAATTTTCAGACTATGGTGAATAGGATCTTTGTTAATACGACTGTCATAATCAATTATTTCTTCATCCAACTTTGTTCCATATCTCAGATTAGAGATGCAATTAGGACTACCATTATGATCAGAATTTGAACTACTTCTACTTTCCTCCTCCTGAACAATCTTTTTTGATGCAATCTTAATTTTCGCGTCACCATTACCCCAATCTGAAATTTTATTCTGAACATTATTAGCCATTGCATTCCTTCGTGGTCTCCTTCTATTTTTAAAAAAACTGGCATGAATCCATGGACCATATTCAATATCATTTTCACTCTTATTACCCTAATTAGTAATAACTTTCTCATGAATTCCTTTAGCTATCTTATTGATACTTCTCTGTTCTGTAACCTTCGGGAAGTCCTTAATATTCTCAGTTCTAATATTAGGACAGACATTGTTCTTATGGCCAATTTTCCCGCATTGGAAACACAAGGAAGAGATATTTTCATATTTTATTTTTTGAAAAAATCTTCCACTTAATCCCTCAACCCGAACACCACAAGGTAATTTTGACTAAAATTTGATATGAACACAAGTTCTCACAAATTCCCTTCTTCCCAATTTAAACATATTCCATCCAGTAACATGAACACCTACTCTTGAAGCATTTTTAATAATATTTATATCATCCTAGCATTGCAATGGAAAATGGGGAAAATGAAGCCAAATTAGAGATGATAACCCCGTCATGTTTAATGGTGACAAAGAAGGAGTCCATTTCTCCATCCCACCTATAAGACCTCCAGCATACCAAGGTCCTCTACTCAACACTCTTTCCATAGCTTTAGAAGAATGAAAACAACACAAAATCCAAAGATGTTAAATGAAACCCACCAAATTGACTCCATTGTCATCTTATTTCCATACTACAAACATGAAAGGGAATGTTATTTACTAATACCTTAACCACCAATGATTTACCAAGAAATAACGCATTGGCTTTTTCCTTATCTGAATTAAGTTTCACAGTAATGCCATCCTCAGACATTTTAGATTCAACCAAAATATGATCAATTTTGATATGTGTAGGTTTGTTCCAAGCATTTGATACATTCTCTTTAGGAGCAGACACACCAACATCAACATTGTTAATTTTAGAATTAATAATATGAACTTCAAAAATATTAGAAGACATTTCACAATTAGCAGCAACATTTAATCCAATTTTTTGAGAAAGATTGAAATTTGTAGATTTGTTAACATTTAGATTTAAAGAAATAAGGCCAGAAAATCTATTCACTTTAAGATCCAAACCTGCCAATGAAGAAGCTTCAAGATTATTTGAACTAGGTTGTGGCATAGAAGTAACATTTTTGACAGAATGACTTTTGTCATCAGTACCCAAACCAAGAAAAGAAATAATTTTTTTCCCTTTCCTTCAACAGAGGCAATTTGATGAGTAGGTTAGTGATAACCATCTCGGATCACCAATGGCTTATGCTTCAATGAACTTTTATGATCAGAATATTCAATAGAATTATTCAAAAGTTTGAATTTATCTAGCTCATTGCCATAATTAGTAACCCTAGAGGTTGAAGAAGGAGGAACATATGAATGATCGTTGGCATAAGATGGCCAGTGATCAACCCCTACCATGATGGGCCAACTGCGAAACTAGCACAATTCAACATTTTGAACAGAATGGGACTTTCTCTCACTACATTACAGGACTTTCTCTCACTACCCTAATTCAAAATATTAATAATCCATTTTTAGGTGTGATGAGTAGTGTCGAGTATGTTTAGGCGAGTGCACTTAGGAAAATCCATATGGGAGTATAAAGCTTAGGGGGTATGTAATTGAAAAGCATACTACGTTTGTCAGTAACCTGGGCTAAATCCTTAAATATCCTTTAGTGTGAGAGGTTAGTGAGTTATTGATGTTTGGTAGGATGAGCTCAATAATTAGATAGTCATAATAAGAATAGTTAGAATCTTCATGGGATGGTACTTTAATATTATTTAGGTTTGTTAACATGAATTGAAATACCTTCCATGGATATGCCCATGTAGCCCTAATAATTTACATCTTATGTGGTGACTAACGAGTGTTGACCTTAATTTTGTATGAGGTTAACTCATCACATTCAAATCCATAGGGTATAAAAATCCTATTCTACTTGGATGCCCTAGCAAGATATAAACCCTAGATGAAACCTTTGGAACTTGATCTGGCCAATTACATACTGACCTAAAGCCTCCTTAGAACATCTCTAGTGATTCTTAGGGGCTACCATGCCCTTCCAATCATCAAACCCATAAACCCTAAACCTAAATCTAATCCCCTACATAATAATAATCCATGCCACTCAATATGGCATATTGGCCCAAAAAAAATTTTAAACCATGGGAAATTATGTAAACTTATTCATGGTCATCATTTTGATGCTTTGAACTCATTGGGGTTCAAGGTTGACCAAGTTTAACTATTAAACCCCTTATACCCTAATTTCAAAACCTCTACAATAAGCATAATCTTAACACAAATCCAAACCCTAGGATTGATCTGTAGCACTTCTATAACTATCATTAAGAATACCAAAACTCATTGGGAACCATGGTTAACAATGGTTGACCATGCTGGTCAAGTTGTCTATATAGCGCCCATTAGACCGAAAATGTAAATTCATGAATCCACTTAATTTTAAACCAAATGAAAGATTCTAAACCATCCAAATATTCACGCAAGCATGCCTAGACCCATTGGAATCTATGGTAAGCCAAGATTGACTATCACCATAATTAACTATTTTGCCCTAAATGTACATTTCATTCATAAAACCCATTTCAAGCTTTCGCATGCATCCCAATCACTTCTAAAAGTTCATGTGAACTTCACTCAACCCAAGGGACCCAATCACTAGGCTAGGTTGACCTTTGCTGAAAAAGTTAACCTAATTTAAACAAATAAATCTTATAACTTAATCCCTCACATTTAACTCGATCCCTTTGCCCCTTGACCTCCGAAGCAAGCAAATAGGTACCCAAGGTCTACATGAATTCCCCCAAGCCTACCCACCACTTGGGCCAACTTGGATTAGTGAAATAGGCTAACCCATGTTCACCTAAAGAGGTTTCTATGAACAATATTCCTACCTAAACCTAATTAGCCTGACCTAATGCATGCAAAACCTACCCTTGAACACCCTAGACCTGACCTAACCTTCCATTCCCTTGGGCTAGCTTTGGTTAGCCAAATTGGCAAACCCAAGTTCACCAAATTGAGCCCAAATGGACCATTTATCATCCTAAGCCAAATTGGTCAGAACCAAAGCATGTGAATGCTTCTCCTACACCATAAGAACTAGCCTAGCCTAGCATAGACCATGAGCTAGCTTGAGGTGGGCAAAAATTTCTAGAAACCAATCAATTATACCTTGGTTAAACAAAATTTCCCTAGCTAGCTCATCCCATATTCCCTACCTCTACCAGCTAGATGCCCTCACTCCATTGGACTACCCAACACCACCCTAATAGCCTTATATAACTTAGTGTGGCTGAAATTCTAGCTTAATTCATTTATATCCTATTGACCTTACTTTCAAAGTAAAAGTCATAATTATCACCATCGTCCCTACTTTAAAACCAATTCGAGCCTAATTAAAGTTAATTAAAGTCAATTTATTCAAATAAGTTAAATTAAATGATGTCAAATTGAGTTGATTCTACTTAAGTCTAATTTGTCCGCAGCACTATCATTAACCCATTAAATTTAATTAAGTTGAAGTTGAATTAATCGATGTTAATTTAATTCTAATCAATTAAGCTTAATCATGTAATGTCGCATGAATTCGAATCGACTTGAGTGTAATTTAAGTTCAATGGCTTTGATTGAAATAAATAATCATGTACCTAATTAATTAAAATAAATCAGCATTAATAAAATTGATTTGACTCAACTCAAGTCAGATTCAACTTAGACATCTTCATCTGACTTAAATTAACTCTTCTCATGTTAAATAAATTTCAATTCACTCAAATTGGATGAACCCATTTAATCCAAATGCTAATTATCTTTTTTAGTTCAATTTTCACTAGCCAATTTATTCCTTCAACCCTCTAAAATCTTGTGAAATAATCTTTTCCCTTAAGTTGAAATGAAGACAGGGGTTGTGTGGTGGCTATTTTGACCATATAAGAGAGAGTGGATGGGAAACCTATTATGGGTATTTTTTGTTCAAGCAATCTTGAGTGCAAGTGAGGCATGAAATCAGGTAAGTGAGGAAGAGAGATGGAGTGATAGTGAGCATTTAAGCTATCTAAGGCCTCTTTCCCATTAGTAAAGAACTTTGTCACCACATTTACCATATTAATATGATGTTCATTGCAAAATACCTCCCAACCTCAATTTGTAATTATCTGCATCACTTACCCACCCATGTTTTAAAAGCATTTCTCATGAATTAATTTTCAACTCACCACAATTACCGCATACTGCTACTCAGCTTCTATAAATATGAATATGCTGTTATCAAAGGAGGAAGATGATCTATTCTTATTGCGAAACATTTTTGGGGCCATTTCTCACAAAATAAACATAAATAGTGACAATATAGAACTTAGAGAGAAATATAGAAAAAAATGTAGTGAACAAAATCTAAAAATATATGTATTTTATTTATAAGCTGTTTGAGCACTGCGACACTCAAACAAATAGTGCAGTGATGCTTATGAAAAGAAAATAATAAATGGACTAACTGATAGACATTACACTAGCACAGGACATGTGGCACCATGACGCAGGCTTCGGAAAATGAAATACCCACTTTTAAACTAGAGAAGTGCTACTGTGGTTGACATGTTAGAGCGATCAAGTGCTAGGAAAGATAATCACTGTGGTGTACTAACCAACATAATTATAATTTTACATAACACTGTTGTATTGTGTATAACACCATAATGCTCAGTAAAGATTCATAATGAAAAAGTTATGCAAGTATAAAATATTGTTTGCATTTCAATCAGTAATGTAGAAAAAACTAATCATACCAAACTTAAGCTTATTTTTATTTCTTAGCTCAAGTCCAACAAAAACCAATTAGCTGCACATGTCCCATCATCTATTCATATTGGACGATCCAAATATTATTGAACAATGTCATTTATATTTCCTAATTTTATCCCTATGACTAAGTAATCGAATTCAAATTAATTATGATAATTAGTCATACTACATGAATTTATAATTCATTTTGCACAAACTGAGACATGCATATGATGATACTTAATCACCCAGGGTTCATCTTAGATAATCTGTGATTTGATTAAACTAATCATGTTGTATGACTTATGTTTATACTTGACAATTAGTTCAAGTTTATTGACTAATCATACTAAGCATTATTCATCATATAATACTAATAGGGTATAGTTCAACTAATTGTACTATTCGATCTATAAGTTGTATTATACGAATATAGATAAAATAATTAAAAAAAGGATTTTTAGATTCTTACTATTTAAACTTATTCTAATTCTTTTTCAGAGAGCCATTAGGAGGCCGAGAGCATAATTCTTCTATAAGGTTTTGAAGAGAGAGATTTGAGCAAAGTAGAGAGGGGATAAGTTGTAAGAAAGAGGGAGAGAGAGAGAGAAAGAGAGAGAGAGAGAGAGAGATAGAGAGAGAGAGAGAGGCTCTATAGGATTAAGGGATTATGAGAGGGAGTTTTCATATGGTTACTTCGGCCAACATCCACTATGTTTATCCATGTGTTAAAGTATTTTTTTAGGGAAACTCAGAGAAGAAGCCCTTAGTGCCAAAGTCCCACCAGCTACTGCATTGTACTGTGGAAGGTCAAAGGGATATGGTTACTTCACTGCACTGGGAAAGATGAAAGGGATTAATCTACTCTGCCACACCAAGGAAGGAGATAAAGATTTTGATTCTCAATCACACCGAGGGTGGAAGTGATTTATTGAGGGCTTCTCTGCCTTACCTTGAGGGATAAAGGAGAGTTATAAAAGGGTTTTATACAATACCTAAAGAAGAGGAAATCGGGGAGTGTACGTAGGTCAAGTTGACTGAACCACTATAAAATTCTATTGTGTGTGTTCCTTTACTTTCCACATTTTATTTTCTATAATTTATTTTCTTCCATATTTACTTTCCTGCAAATTTGGGTTGACCATTGTTATCTTTATGAAACTATATCGTTAAGATTATTGTGAGATTCTACTTTGGTTTAATGAAATAAAATAATAATAATAATAATAATAAATATATTTGCTTTTTCATAAAAAAATTCAAAAAACTAAAATTAGTTTTTATTTTATTATTCACTTATGTATTGTTAAATAGGATTTTGATTTTAAGTTTAGAAAATTGGTTTTAATTTCAAAAAGAATTTAATTTTGTTTTTTTTTAATAACAATTTACCCCCCTCCTTAGGGTGCCATTCAGAAGTTCATGTTATTTCACAACCATCCTTTGAACTTTAAATTAGTATCAGAGCAGATTCTCTAATTTTGTGGTTCAAAAACCTTTCGATAGAACCAATGACAAACTTTGGGAATCATAATACTATTGAGGGTTATAACACATCCATCACTTTTTTATAATATTCCTTTTGACTTTTATAAAATTCATACATCATCCTTTTTACAATCAATTGATTTTATATAAGTTGGTCATTATATTCCTTCTCATATTGTAAATTATGTTATAATAGAAATTCAATTTAGTAAAAATTCTATTTATTGAATGAAGCATAAAGGATAGGGATTTAGCACAAATTTATGCCAAATGTTAAAATTATTTTTTATGTGAACTTAAATTTGAATAATATATGAGAGTTTCTACTTGCACTACAAGGAAAAAAATTTGGGATAGACTTTACATCACATATCATTGCATAAATAAAGTCAAACAATCCCACCTAATTCTATTCTTGAATGAATATGAACAATTTGGTGTGAAATCTAGCAAAATTATATTAACACGTACACTAGTTTTACCAAAATAGTAACTTCATTACTTGTTTTAAAAAGAGTACTCTCCGTTTCTAAGAAAGTTTAACATTGTTTACCTGATTCATTCGATGTAAATGTTATTTCTATTTCTAAATCTAAATATTTGAAAGTGTATTATATTGACAATTTACTAGGCCCTCTCATTGCTTATGAGAAAATTGTGAGCCAAAGAATTCTAAATGCAAGTGACAAGAAAAGGTGAGAATTGTGGCGTTGAATGTTAATGATACATATTGCAATACCTTTGGAGTTAATGAGAATGATGATATAGCTTTGATGACATAGCACATTAAAATATTCCTGAAGAAAAAAAAAAGTTCCACCATGAAAGGAATAAAATTAAATCAAGTAAATTCAATAAAGTTTCTTAAAATGTTATTTTCTTTGAGTGCAGGAAGCTAGTAAATTTAAGGTCTGATTGGCCCAATCTTAAGAGCCACCCTACGAAGGAAAAGGGTTGTGATAAGCTAAATATAAAAAGGGGAAAAAAAAGAAAAAAACTTTCTAGTCAGACTTAGCCTCATACGCATCAGAATAAGAAAAGGATGGGGAGGTAATAAATCTATGCCAAATGGCTAATGGTAACTCTGATTTAGAAGAGAAATGTGAGCTAACCTATAATGAATTATTTCAAATTTTCTAACAAATCATGATTCATATCGGAAGACATAACAAATTCATGATTCAAATTTTTATCAGATTTAAACTTACTTGGGTTCTCACAAAGCTAACCTTTCATTTACTTTATATGAATGCACTCGCAAGAGGTCAAATGAGATTAGGTGGTACTTTAATAGTTGTTTCTCGAGGAATATGACTTGAGTTATGACGGAGTTCATCTTTCTGGAGGCTAGTAGCAGAGGCAGAGTAACATTAGGAGAGAAAACCCCTAGGAAAGTGGTTGGCTCTACTATAGTTAATGAAACTATGGTTTTATTATTGAAAACAAACTTTTATTAGAAGACTTAAAGCATAATCTACTTATCATTAATTAGCTATGCAACAAAGGTTTTGATGTGAAATGTTTTTCAAATAAATGTCAATTATTTTAAATGGAAGAATCATTCTAGAAGCCAAAAGAATTAATAATATTTATATGCTTGATTTGGGGTGCATTTATATTTCAAATAATCATTTCTACTTGAATACTGTTATGGATAAATCATTATTATGGCATAGATGACTATTTCATGCTAGTATGAAAACACTTCGGAAAACTACCAAGCAGGATCTAGTTTGAGTCATTCCTAAGCTAGATTTAACTAATGATCATCTACATAATGCTTGTTAGTTAGGAAAGCAAGCTAGGTCTTCATTTAACTCTATTAAGGATATCATTACCACTAAACCACTAAAGATTCTTCACATGGATTTATTTGGGCCCATTAGTACAACCAGTCTAGATGTAAGAGTTTTAGATTTATAATAGTAAATGACTACTTTAGATTCACATGGGTTAAATTCTTAACACATAAGAGTGAGTCATTTGATGAGTTTAATATTTTCTCCCACTAGATTCAGATGAAGTTAGTTGTTTGATCTCTATAATTCATAGTGATCTTTGTTGAGAGATTTAAACTAAAATATTGGAATTATTTTTTAAAGAAGCTTGGATTGATCACAATTTTTTTTGCCCTTAAGATATAGTAACAAAATGGCATAGCTGAAAGGTGGCTAGGGTAATGTTAGAAGAGTATACCCTTCCTAGATATTTTGGCTTGAAGTAGTGAGCACTATTTATTATGTGATAAATAGAGTAAATATTTGGTCCAAGTTGAGTATGACACTCTATGAATTACTTAAGGGTAGGACACCAAACCTATCCCATTTTCATGTTTTGCATTCTAAATATTTTGTGCTTATGAATGATAAATCTCATTTAGGGAATTTTTGTTCTAAGGTAGATAAAGGAGTTTTCTTAGGTTATTCCTCTAAGGTAAAGCCTATAAGGTCTTCAATAAAAGAACCTAAGTTGCTAAGGAATCCACCCATATGGTAATTAATGAGTCAGATAGATTATTTGAGGTTAGAATAGATGAGAATAATGAGGTTGAGATTGCCCGTAGAGTAGAAACTATTAACCTAAGAAATAGAGAAGAACCACAAGAAGATTTACCTATATATTGGTGATATTCTTCTAGTAATAATAAAGAGCTTATCTTAGGAGATCCATCTATAGGGGTTAAAATGAGATAAGCTCTAAGAAAATAAGTCATTCATATTACATTCAATTCCATGATAGAATCGATAAGTGTAGATTAAGCCTTAAATAATGAATTTTAGATCATACCCATGTAAGAAGAATTAAATCAATTCATTAGGAATGATGTAGAAGTTCGTTAGTTGACCCAAGGATCAAAGTATAGTAGGTACTAAATGGGTTTTAAAAAATATGTTGAATGAATCTATGTCAGTGATTAGGAATAAAACAAGATTAGTAGCTAAGGGATATAACCTGATAAAGGGTATTGATTTTGAGAAGAATTTTGCCTCGATAGCTAGGTTAGAATCAATTAGAATCCTTTTAGCATTTGTATATTTTAGAGGCTTCAAATTGTACCAAATGGATATCAAGAGTGCTTTTCTAAATACAGTTATAAAAAAAATGTCCAGGTAGAGAAATCCCCAGGCCTTAAAAATTCTTCATTCTCAAATCATGTCTATAAACAAATGAAAGCCTTATATGGGTAGAAACAAGCACCTCAGGCATGATATGAAAGACTTAAAAACTTTTCCAAGAAAATACCTTTGCATACGGTAGTGTAGACACCACTTTATTCCTTAAGAAGGTTAAAAATGATGATATCATAATGTAGATTTATGTTGATGGAATAATTTTTTGATCTACAAATGAAAATTTTTGTAATTTGTTTTCAGCTGCTATGAGTAAATAATTTGAAATGAGTATGATGGGAGAGCTGAACTATTATCATATATTTAGTCTAAAGCAAAAAGAAGATGGTACCTTCTTTAATTAGAGTAAATATATTAAGGGGATCCTGAAAAATTTGATGTAGAAGGATCTTAAAGCAAAAATACACCAATGAGCTCTACTATCAAACTAGGTAACGAAGTACATGGAAATTTCATTAATCAAAAGAAGAATATAGGAATAATAGTATCACTACTTTATTTTACTACTACTAGACTAGATATTATATTTAGTGTGTGTTTATATGCTAGTTTGTAAGCTGATCTAAAAGAATCCCATATGACTGTCGAGAAAAGAATCCTTAGATTTTTTATAAGCTCCTAAAACATGGGTATCTGGTATCCCAGGCATAACACCACTATTGAAGTTATTAGATATTTAGATTCAATATTTATAGGGTATAAATTAGATAATAAAAGTATATTTGGTACTTACTAATTCATAGGAAAATCCTTAGTTTCCTTATTTAGTAGAAAGAAAAATTTTGTAGCCTTATCCACCATGAAGGAAAAATATATAGCAATAGGAAGCTATGTTTCCCAAGTCTTATGGCCGAAATAATAAATTCTTGACCTAATACTATCTATAGACATCATTCCTGTCATATGCGATAACACTAATTCAATCTGTGTTTTAAAAAATCCAATCCAATATTCTCGTACAAACCACATTGACATTATACATCATTTCATTAGGGATCATGCAACAAAGGTTGGAGTATAATTACTCATGTGGATACTAAAAAATCTAGTGGCAGTCATCTTTATCAAGCCCCTCAATTATCACACTTTTAGCACACATTAGACTAGAATAAGTGTCATTGACATTCATGCTTAAAGAAATTGCGGCATAGGTACGATTAAAAGTGTGTGTGTTTAGTTATTTATTTATTTATGTTGCATGTTTCTATTTGTTTCTTAAAATTATTTTTTATTATTTTGAATTATATTGTTTGAGTTTATATTGTTACATATAGAGTTTTCCCTGGTCATCACACAAAAGCTATTTCTCTTGCTCATATCGTACAGTATGATCTACTTCATACTACAAGATTTAAACAGATCATTACATCTTCATAGTTTAGTAAATCCAATAGGTCATATTTATTCAATTATTAATGATCATACTATATGAATACACCTTTTGTACTATACGATAGACTTGGTAGTGATCATTGGATGATTTAAATAGAAATTGTACTGCATGAACACACCTTTTGTATTATACAGTCCACTAATATAAATCATACTATACGAACACTTTTTCATACATGATGATCTATTTGGTCACTGATCGTACCACTGACCCACTGGGATGGATGATTTTATGAAGATCATCATGTTTGAGATCCTGATTGTACTATATGATTTGACCACCTTTTTTAACTATTCAGCCAGGATGAAATAACTTCTTCTAGTCATAGTATACGATTTTAATTGTACTGTATGATTATTGATGGCCTATTTAAGAAGGGGGAAGCCTAAGAGTTCAAGTACAATAATTTCTAATCTCTTTTTCTTCCTTGTCTATTTTCCTTTCAATCCTTCTTTAATGTCTTGATGGTTGGAGAAAAGGGTTCTAGAGCTCTTATAGGAAGTTCTCCTAATTGTTTTATAAATTATAGGTTCCTAGAAACAATAGATGAAGAAGCTTACCACTGATATAAGGTTGCAACTATTACCCACTCAAAAGTTTTAAACCATAAGATCCAAAACATTCAGGTTTTAGATATGTTTTCTTACACGACACTCAAATTTCTACTCATGTTCGCTTTCCCTTTCAATTCTGAGCTCCTATTTAAAATTATTTTAATCTAAAAATTAACACTTAGGGCACAACAACACAATCCTATTTATTTAGATAGCATGTTGTTGTTATCAACTAGGATTTTGATGAGATTTTACATCTTTCCATAATGACCAAAAACCATTACTTCCATCCACCGTTACTTCTAGCCACCTCCATTTCACCATTTCATCCAAACACCTCCACCACCACCTGATAAGAGTCCTTTGGATGAGTAGTGTGTGATGTGTTGTGTAGTTTTTCTCTTAGCACTTTATTTATAATTTATGAATTATACTTTATAGTGTTGTTCTGTATTTACATTTAATCTACAGTTCTTCTTTTGGTGATGTCAAAAGGAGGAGTAGGTAAAAGTTTGAGGAGGTTGTACAACCTTAATGAACTAACCTGAGGCGCACCAAGAGAGGGGTGAATTGGTACTTTTAAAAATAACTATTGTAATAGTAAAAATTCTTGCTAGAGAATGATTTAAAAAAAATATTTTTGAAAGAAATAATTATCCTAACACATGCAAAAATGAATCTAGGTTTAAAATATTTTGTTTCTAAAGCATAACTATATTAATAAAGATATGAAAATTTTTTTTCCAAATAAAAAATTAACCTAATTGTAGTCGATGGTAAATAATGAGATTCGTGTAGTAAGCTCAAATTCTAGAAATAAAAAGTGAAGAAAAATAAAAAAAGAAAGAGCACACCAGATTTTATAATTGTTCAGTCAACCTTGACCTACGTCCACTCCCCGGAGTCCTCGTCTCTGGGTGCTGCACTAATCACTATAGTGTCTCTCCTTTTTTCTCCCACACTAAGGTGGAGAAGATCTTATAATAATCCCTTCCACCAGTGCTATTGAGGAGAAGAACCTGAAGCTATGTCACCCTCCAAGTGATGGTAGCGGATCATCAATTCTTTTTCTTCCTCCTAGAGAAGGCAGAGAACCTAGAATACTCTCTCAACCTCCTGGTAATGTCAAAGAACCATAACTATCTTTGACCTGACAAACTTCTTGTCAGAGACACCCAAGAACCCTAGACAGACACTTGGAGGAAATAAGGGAAGACACTTGCTTGGTGAAATCGTATGAACACCTCACACTCCTTCTCTCTCACACTCCTTCTCCCTCTCTTCTTCCCAAATCTCTTCTAGATCCCTTCTCCAAGCTCTCTCTCTCTAGAACACTCAGCAGCCAAAGACTTTAAATAAGTCTAATTAGAGAGATTAAATACAAGGCCTCAAAATCCCAAGAATTCAATTTTGGCGACTCTGATCATACATTATGATTCAAATCATACGGTATGATTAGTTCAAATAATCCTATTAGTACTATATGAAGAATAAGGTGTTGTACAATCAATTTAATAAATTATGTTCATCATCCAATATAATTTGAGAATCGTCCTATATGATTACTTCAATCGACTTGGATTATCATCTAGTACGATTGGAGACTTTAAAATAGCGTCCCATGCACATATCGGGTCATATAGTATGAGTGGGTCCAATCAACCTGCACGATCTAATTGGATAAATTAATCTAAAATTGTTACTTAATTATAAGATTAATTTAGGTAAGATTTAATTATATCGTACAATACGTTACCGATACTACGATATGACTAGTTCAAATTTTGAATTTCAAAATATTACTTAAATTTTGATTAGCGGCTGAAATCTTGATTTAAACTTATCATCATATATGTTCTTGATCATCCAGTATGACTAGTTTAGATAGCTTTAATTACATAATTAGCTATTTTAATGAATTTTTGATTAGCTGATCATACAGTATGATATGGATCTCATAGTACGATTAGTTCAAAAAACTAAACTTTTAATTTTGTCACTATCTCACTCCTTTTGAGTGTGTGTGTACATGGTCACCAAGTATAATATCCACAAAATACATAATTTAACTCAAGAAATGCATAAATAAGAACAGGTAAAATTACAGACTCTTCCAGACACTTAACCCTATTCTACCAAGTCTTGAGCTGAAAAGTTTTACATAGTGTATGGTGGACCTGAAATGTTAGTGCACAAGATAAATAGATATGAAATAATAGCAATTAACAGGAGATAGCATAGTAAGGAATTCAATAATATTTGTTATCATCAAAATCTCATGACATGGGTCTAAATTTGCAACAATCTCTCCCTTTTTTATGATGGCAAATATTGTTGGTAAATAACTTAAAATGATCTTTGCTATTTCCTAAACTTCCCCTTACTAGTTGAATTTTTAAAAATAAGGAGAGTTTTTTTAAGAGAAAAATGAACACAAGAAAATTGTGTAACATATAAAAAGCAAAGGAAACATGAGCAAAGAAAAGTAAATGCATAATAGTATAGTAGTCAAAACATAAAAGAGTACAAACAACCAACAACATGCTACTCCCCCTTTTGACATAATAAAAGGAGGAAACAACTAAACAAAGACACCAAAATAAAATAGATCTCACAAAGAAGATACATAAAATAACACAAATATAAGCTCGAATAATAGAACAAGCTAAAATATGAAGGGTCCTGATCAGGTGGAGGTGGTGGTTATTAGAAGAATCATTGAATCGAAGAAATTTTCTCTCCAAGCCAAGCCACATCATTTTCATGTTATTGGTGTTGTTCTACTATGTAGTTATCAAATCGAGTCTCCAATTGATCAAATCTGTGAAGTAGTGAATCGTACTGGGAGGGCTACTGAGCAGGCGCTAGTGCTAGAGGTGGTGCTGGTGTTCGTCCCCCCTAAGCTTCCTCTTGCTTTTTTTTTTTTTTAAGATATGCAATAGCATTAAAGCAAGATATAAGAAAGATACAAACCAACCTATGTGATAGAAAACCTATCATAATCCTTCCTAATTTAGTCAAAAACACTTGAAGGAAGTTCACCAGAAATAAAAGTATCCCAATAAAAATCACCTAAGAGGGCATAACTAGAACAAACATTCACCACTCTGTTACCCTTCCCTAGAAACAAAATGAAAATTTACATTATGAAAATACTCATAGAAAGAGAAATCCATTCTTTGCACTAAGTTATTCTGCTTCTTTTTCACTGAATTTTGCAATAGCTTTATCACATTGATATTGTCACCTTCAATAATAATACCTTGCTTTTCATTCATCCATCCTTGAATAAAATCCTTGAAATCAAACACTACAATTAACTCCAATAATGAGATATCCCAATGTAACAACTTCCTACCATACGACATAAGAAATCTTCCTTTATGATCCCACAACACACCAGCTATACTCGCCTTATTAAACTGCACCAGTGAAGCATCCACATTCAACTTAATCCAATTTGCAGGCGAGGGATACCAAATATTAGAGAGCATAGAATGCTGATTAGTATCCCAGTTCTTGCAAATTGGAATAAATAGAGGTTGTAATGAATAAGACAAAATAGTAGCTGCTGATATACTAGAACTAGAAACCTTCAAACCATGCGTGTAACAGTTCCTAGCTTTCCAATTATGATAAACTGCAGATAAATATAATCGAACAAGTCCAGGATTATAAGAAGCAGCCTTCTTCAATTCACTCCAGCAATAAGATAGATCATTAAACTTCGGTAAATGGATTCCCCAACGCTTCAGCATTTGAAATTTTTTTTATAATTTCTCACAATGAATAGCAATATGTATGATATCTTCAGCTCCCATGCAACCTTTAGGACATAAACAGGACTCACGAAGCTTCCTGTAATTCAACCAATAATAAGTCGATAATGCATTATTCATCAGCCTCCACCAAAAAAATCTCTCTTTAGGAGTTAATTTCAACTTATTAATCCACTTGACATGAATTCTAACATCAACGTGATTATTAATAGCCTGGAATGCCAACAAAGAAATTGACTTTCCATAATTAATAGCAAATAACTTAATTTGGTCTTAATTCAAATCCTTATCTACTAGAATTTCAGAAATAAGCAATGCCATATCTTCAGAAAACAAATTCCCCATTACCATGTTATTCCTCGTTACTGAAATTTCAAAAATTAGCAATGCCAGACAGAGAACAATGCCAACTTATCCACTTATTCTTAAAAAATTCTTTACAGACTACTTGAATGCCTTCGGGATCATTCATAGTATTTCCATTCAAATCTTTTATTTGATAAAGCAGGTTCCCATTTCTTCTAGCATTAGCAAACTCATGAAAGAACCAAGAATTATTATCTCCTTCTTCTAACCATTGCGCTTTAGCCCGTTGTCTCCACCATATTAAAGTCTATCAAGAGTGACATTCAGCTCATGAATTTTCTTTAATCAGCTTCAAAACCCTCCTCCTCTCAGAAGGATAAAATATCATTTTGCAATTCAACCTTCAAATTGTTTAAATCTTTAAGTTTCATTTTGCTCCAATAAAGTAGACATTTCATACTTCTGGATAACTTCTTCTGGAGGATATCTGAGGCATTACTATAGACATTTTTCTCCCACGCATTTTTAACCACCCCCCAAGAAGCTTCATAAGAACACCACACATTTTCAAATTTGATAGACTTGTAATTATAAACAATGGTATTAAAAAGATTAAGAAGAATATGACAATGGTCGAAAGCAACTCTAGGCAAATGTCTAATAACAGCAAAAGGAATATGACATAAAGCTTTAAAATTTAGACAAATTCAGTCCAACCTCTCCCAAATACGAGCAAGGCCATCTTTGTTATTACACCAAGTATATTTAGGTCACATAAACCCAATGTCATAATAATCATTTCTATTTTAAAAATTCCTTCATCTCTTGTGGCCCTTGAGAGAACATAAATCTTTTACCACCTTTTTTTCATCTTTGGAAAGAATACAATTAAAATCTCCTCCAAAATACACGGATTCACATCAGAAGAATAGCCTTCTATCAGCTCCCAAAGTTTCCTTCTTTCATGCAAATCCTTATTGCCATAGATTATAGAAATAGTCCAGGTGATCCCATTCAGATCGTTTAAGTTACTAATGATACATTGACTAGAAGAATTAAGAATAGTAAAAGAAGAGATATTATTTTTCCACAAAGCAAGAATACCCCCTAACGTTCCTTTTGCATCAAAATGAAAGAAGTTCCAAACACTCCCAATAATTTTATTGACTTCATTTCTATCCATAGAATCTAATTTAGTTTCCACAAGACCATTAAAGAACACACCATTCTCATTAATCACGCTCCTCAAGTAATGGGAAGCATCGTTTTTCTTAGCTCCCCTACAATTCCAAAAAAGCAAAGAAGACATTAAGAAATCAAATGGGGATAGGCCCCCAGCAATATTTCCTTCACCTCTCCTACCTCTATGACTATTCTTTAGAGGTCCAAACTTCTTAACTTTCTTCTTAAGTTGAGCAGAATCTAAGGAAGAACAATTCGTAGGAAAAGAAGCATCATTCTTCCTAGACGGCTCACCCTCATAATTGCTATAAATAAAAAAATATTTAGAAAAAGAATTTGATACCTTCGAGTCATTTGGAACTCCTTCAACATTCACGTCTATAAATAGTGAAGAATGATCTTTAATTAAAACCTCCTCGTTAATAACAGCAGCTTGATTACAAGGATTTTCAACAATTTCTTCTTTATTAGCACCAACAATTCGAGCAGCAGGAACATTTTCACCTTCTTCAATTGGTATAGGATCGGCATCAGATAAGCATTTCCCACTTGAACACTCCTTCTTACTAAGATTTTCTGACACCTCAACATCATCAACATCATCTTTCAGAACATTAACTTCCTCCTTCCCATTTACATCCCTAGCAAAATTGGGCTCTTCATCTATCACAGAACTCTCTAGGACAAACATTTAGGAGAGAACAAATTTTTCATAGTTAAAGTAGAAAACTTCAAAGTCCATTCTTCCATAACAATTATATGGCCACCTACAAACCATGGTCCTCCACTCAGCACTGACTCCTTAACTTCATTAGACTGAAATGAACACAACATCCATTCCATTCCTAAGTTAGTAAGGTGAAACGCTCCTAAATGACTCCATTGTCTATACAATTCAATGCTAATGATAGAATAAGGAATTGAATTACCTAAGACTTTAATAATAATAAAATTATGAAGCCTATGAATATTAGATTTCTCATTATCAAGTTGCAACTTGACTGCACTCCATCTTTAGTCATATCAATATTAACATCTGAATTCATAAACCTAATATTTGGTGAGTTCCTCCAGGCATTAGCAACCCCAATCAGCTTAGACGAAGTAATCTTATTACCGACCTCAACATTATTAATCTCAAAAGAAACATCCACACCCGATGAATCAAGAATACCATTATCTTGAATAAAATTCAATTCAAATTACACTCAATTGAAATTCTAGAAGAAAAAACAACTTGAGAAAATGATGGAGGATTTACATCTTCATGAACACTATCATTAAAAGATTTTAAAAATCTATTCATTATCAATTTTAAACAAGAAGATGATGATGCTTCATAATCATTCTTTAGATATTAAAAATCTTGTTTCATAGATTTTTCAGAAGGAACACTAATTATATCTGCCATAAGACATTTTTGCATATCAAAGCAAACTTCTTTCTTTCAAAAACCATTTGCATTATCCTCAACAATATGATCTCAATAATCAAAGGAGCTCCCATATATGGTCCACGATCAAGAATAGGAGAAGAAGATGGTTTTCTCACTGGAGAATGTCGCCAATCAACCCCTGCCATAACAAGAGAAAATGGAAAATTCAAAAAATCAAGGGAGTATTTTTTAACCTCCACATCAGAATGTAGTTCACCTTCCACCCAATTAGAATTAGACCTATGTCTTCTGACAAGTTACCATACATCATTTCAAATTAATTAATTTAGGTCTTCTTGCATTGTTAGGATCCAGAATTCATTGGCTAGGTCTTGATCTATGTTGGTGGATTCTATAATGGTGATAAATGCATAATGACTAACCTTAATTCTATGTCTATACCTAGTTCTAACACCTTCATATGGTTCTCCTAAAATTAGTACTTTAGGATAACTAGTTGAGTATCTCTATTCTCTAGGCAAAAGCCCCTACGGTTCTACTCTATGCCCTAAGTCAATGGCTTCTACCCCTTGGATGACCTCTACTTCTTCTTCTTCTATTATAGATTCAATGGTTCTATCATAATCATCAAATACAACATGGGTAGATTCTTCTACTACTAATGTCCTCTTATTGAAAATTCTATTGGCCTTACCTACAAATGAATAACCATACGAAGACACCTTCATAGAATTTGTGATCAAATTTTCCTAAAGGTTATTTTCCATCTATCATGATAAAACATATACACCAAAAGAAATATAAGTGAGAGAGGTTGGGAGACCTACCCTAAAGGAGTTCATAGCATGTCTAATTTAACTTAGATCTAACATTCACCCTATTTAGTACATAACAAGCTGTATTTACTGCTTCTGGCTTAAAGCATATAAGGAGAGAATATTCATGTAGCATGGCCCTAGCAGCTTCTACCAAAGTTTTATTTTTCCTTTCAGCTATTCCATTTTGCTGAGGGGTCCTAGGGGAAGAAGAGTTATGCTCTATCCCTATCTCTTGACAAAAGGATTCAAATTATTCATTCTCAAACTTTCTACCATGATCACTATGAATAGTTAATATTCCACATCCTAATTTTCTTTGTATCTAGGTGGAGAAGATTCTAAATTCCTGAAATGATTCACTCATTTGTGCTAGGAATCTAACCCAGGTGAATCTATAATAGTCATTAATGATCCTAAATCCATATGATTTCCCTCCTAGGCTGGCATTACTAATGAGTCCAAATGGGTCCATATAAGGAATTTGTAATGGCCTACAGATGTTGTTGTCTTTAATTGAATGAAATAAAAACTTAACTTATTTTCCTTATTGGCATGCATCACATAGGAGGTCCTTAGTGAAATCGAACTTGGGTATGCCTCTAACTAAGTCTTTCTTGTTGATATTCCTAAGTGTCTTCATGCTTGCATGACATAGTCATCTATGCCATAGGCAAGATTCATTAATAATAGTTTTCAAACACAAAGAATTAGAATATTCATTACAATTTAAATTAAGTATATAAATATTATTTACTGTTTTCCCTTCTAAGACTAATTTACCATTCAAGCTAATCATATATTTTGCAAATAAAAATTTGATATCAAAACCCTTGTCACTTAATTAGCTATTGCTAAGTAAATTATTCTTTAGTTCGACAACTAATAAGACATTTTTAATCCTAAATTTTTAGAGTTGCCAATTATACCTAAGCCAACCACTTTCCTAGTGGTGTTGTCTCCCAGTGTGACCTTGCTTCCTGACTTGGCCTCCAACATGATGAACTACTTCAAATATCTAGCCATGTGCCTTGAGTATCCATTATCCAGGTACCACACACTCTCACTAAGGTCTTTTGTGTGAGCACTCCTCATCTTGATCTAACAGACCAAAATTATTATTAGCCATAAGGCATAAGTTTGTTACCGCCTCCTCTGATTCTAAGGTGGTGTCGGTCCAAAACAATTTATGTGTCCTATTCTTGCCCTTCCTAAATTTTTCCTTCTCTTTACCCTTCTCTGTAACCTGGTGAGTCCTTAGGTTGGGGCAGTCTATTCGGAGATGTCCTAGTTTCCTGCATTCAAAGCATATAGTGTCACATGATTCTTTAAAATTTTTAGTTCCTTTACCTTTCTTCCATTGTTATTGATGATGCTTTTACTTCCTCTTTAGGAAACTCATAAACTAAAGGGTCATCAACATAATGTTGTTATCCTCCTCCTCTATAGAATTTTCAGTGTTCGAGTCATTTTCTTTTAGTGCCATAGTTGTCTCCTTCTCCTTATCACCTACATTAGGTATTATTTGACTCACACCTTCCTTATAGGCAACGAGTGACCCAAGCAAGTTTTCAATTATTTAAACATTTAAATCATTTGATATAGAAATAGTTGTGACTTTAGCATCAAAAGAACTAAGTAGGAAAGGTAAAATCTTATTAACTTTTTTAGAATTAGAGAGTTATCTACCTAGTACATTCAAGGATGTCACAATTTGGGTGAACCTAGTGTACATTTTAGATACAATCTCACTAGGTTTCATACGAAATAGTTTATAGTGTGGTAATAAAATATTTAACCTAGTCTATTTAACTTTGCTAGTTCGCTCATATGTAATGCACAGTCTATCCCATATTTCCTCCCCAGTAGTACAAGTAGATACTCTCTGACAGTCCTCAAATTTTAAAGCACAGAAAAAGTAATTCAAATATTTAGCATTTAAATGTGCAAGTTCTCTATTCTATTTAGTAAAGAGAATATAAGTTTTGACATAATTAACTACTCGAGATGGAAGTAAGTAACTAGTTTGAATCATATGTCAAATTTTATAATCAATAGATTACAGAAATGTAGACAAGCGAATTTTTCAAAAATTGAAAGGAATCTTTTCAAATAACGGTGGATGAGTTATTGAATCCTCTACAGTATTCTTATTTCCAAGTTACAACATTTGATTTTTTGTTGAAGATTTTAAAATCTAAATTTCAAGACCAGCTCTGATACCAATTGAAAGTTCGGGGAGGTACTAAGACCTTAATAAGCTAACCATAGGCGCACCAAGAGGGGGGATGAATTGGTACTTTTAAAAATAATTACTACAACAAAAAAAATTTTTGCTAGAGAATGTTTTTGAAAAAATAATTCTTAAAAGAAATAATTATCTTAACAAATGTGAAAGCGAATCAAGGTTAAAAATATTTTTTATTTTCAAGCACATATATATTAATGAAGATATGAACTTTTTTTCTTTTTTCAAACCACAAATTAACCTAACTTTAGTTGATGGTAAATAATGAGATTCATGCAGTAAACTCAAATTACAGAAATAAAAAGTGTAGAAAAGTAAAAATAAGAAAGAACCCACCAGATTTTATAGTGGTACGATCAAACTTGACCTACATCAACTCCCCAGAGTCCTCTCTGAGTATTGCACAGTAAGATTGGGTCCAATTATCGTGTATGATCTGACTAGATCAATTAATTCAAAATTGTTCTTTAATTATAGGACTGATTAAGGAAAGATTTAATTATATCATACAGTACGATATTTAGCATATGGTATGATTACTTCAAATTTGAATTTCAAAATATTGCCTAAATTATGATTGGCAGCTGGGACCTTAATTTAAACTAATTATCCTGTATGATCTGGAGCTTCTAGTATAATTAGTGCAAATAGCTTTAAGTACATAATTAGCTATTTTAATAATTTTGTGATTAGCTGATCGTATAGTATGATATGAATCTTACACTACGATTAGTTCAGAGGACTGAACTTCTAATTTTATTACTATCTCACTCCCTTGAGTGTGTGTGTGCATGGTCACAAAGTATAGTATCCACCAAATATTGCAAATCATAAATCAAGATTGAGCTTGTGATTTTTTATGATAACAAATCTAATTATTGTGCTGAGTTTTTTGTTATTTCTCCTAGCATAAATTAGAAATTTCTATTTATTTTTGTGTGTACTAAAATTTCATGAAAATCAAAAACTACCCCAGATTGTTGAAGACTTCAAGAAAACTTAGAATAGGATGCCATGTAATAGAGTGTGTAAATCTCTAATTTTTATTTTCTTGAGTTTGAGAGAGTGTGATTGTAATTTAGTAACCGTATACACACAAACAGGGAATGAGAGATTGAAGTTAATTTTTTAAAGCTAATCATACTGTACGATCCATAATCATACTATACGATTTGACTTAGTGTTTTCCTCTAAATTATAGTTTTCAAATCTAGGCTTGAATTTTTAAACCAGGTTGACCCAGGACCAAGACCTAGGCCCAATGGGTCAAACCTGACCCATTGAGTCCAGTGGAGGAGGAAATAGGGCTTGGAGAGCCTTAGACTGAGTTTGGATTTGACTAGGGCTTAAGTAGGCCCATTAAGGCCTATTGGGTCAACCTAGGACCTGGGTGTGGAGTGAAAATAAGGTCAACAAACGGACCTCCAACAAAAGTGGGGAATAAACTAGTGAACCCCTCATATTGGCGTTGACCTATGGTGATAGAAGGGGTATAGTAAAGTCTCGAGTAAAAGAACACCAAAAGTGGTGAAAGAGAGCAAAGGGGAATCTTCTCCTGGCCTTGTCCCCAAGCAAGGGCAGATCCGAGGAGAGAACAAAGAGTAAAGTAGTAACAGGCCACCAAAAGGTGATAGAGTAAGGGAGATCTCCTCCTTGCCTTCCCCCGTAGTGAGGGTAGAGCTGAGGAGGGAACAAAGAGTAAAATTGTAAGGTAAACCCTCTACCTGCCTGACTGTATCGAAATAGCAAGATAGAAGGTGAAAGAGTGGTGAGGTATGCCTTCGAGGGACACTGTCGAGCTCTCTCGATCGAGTAAAGTCTGATGTCTGCTTGATCATAGCTAGAAAATCAGGGAAAAAGAAAGGGGTGGTGAGGAATGCCCTCCCAGGGACTCTATCGGGGCTCTCTCAACCAAGTAAGTAAAACCCACTACCTAACTGATCATTTTGAAACAGCAGGATAGAGGGTGAAAGGATCCCGTCTCCTCCTGCTTCTTTCGGAACAGTGGATAAGAGTAACTCAATACTTCTGCCTGACCTCAACAAAAGTAAATAAGCTACAAAATTGGAAGTCTGCATAGTCTTTGATAGAACATTTGGAGTAAAGGGGTGGTGAGGAATGCCTCCCAGGGACTCTGTCGGGCTCTCTCAACCGGTAAGTAAAACCGACTATATAACTGATCATTTCGAAACAATAAGATAGAGGGTGGAAGGATCCCGTCTCCTCCTGCTCCTTTTGGAATAGCGAATAGGGGTGACTCAATACTTCTTTCTGACCTCAACAAAAGTAAATAGGCCACAAAATCTGATACTCGCGTAGTCTTTTACAGGACAATCAGGGTAACAAAGGGTGGTGAGGAATGCTCTCCTAGGGACTCTATCGGGGCTCACTCAACCGATAAATTTTAATGCCTTCTTGATCAGGACAAGATGATCAGGGTAATGGTCTAATGTCCACCAAAGTGGCAGGACAGTCAGGGTAAAGGGGTGGTGAGATATGCCTCCCAGGGGCTCTGTGATGCACTCTCAACCAAGTAAGGTCTGATATCTGCTGAAGACAGCGAGACTATCAGGGAAAAGTCATCTCAACCATACCCAGACATGCATATGTGCAGGGATGTGAGGGAAAGTAGAAAGGTAGATTAGAGAATTCCAAAAGGATGAGTCAACTAAGGAGTCCCGAGCTAACATTTTAGTTACCACATGGTAGAGGACAAATCGTCGTGGCCACGAGTATCCAAATATCAATGAAACTTCTTAGGTAATAGCAAGATTGTACAAAGCTGGAAGCATCAGACTGATGCCTCGAGAGACGATAGGGAAAGGTACGCTCTCAGCAAAGCATGAGAGGGGTGATCTCATTCCCAGGGAGTAACAACTGAAGTAACGAGGGGGATACACTCGCTATAGAGAAAAGAACTATATCAAACAGAGATAACCCTGAATAACTACAGTGGTATACCCACAATAGCTGGTGGGACCCTGTAGGAGGTAACAATAATACCAACATATCTTTAAAACTACTCTAGTGGCTAAGAGTAGAGTACGGATGAGAGAGTGGGTCAGTAAGGATGGAAGGAGCTGATCTCTTGTTAGGAGATCAGACCCCTCAGGGTAGTGATGCTAACACCTGAGACCATGTATACTACAACACTACTAGAAGAATCATTCAAGACAGCGAGGTGACACACTTGTCACCGAGGGTAATGTCTTACGAATAAGATCAATAAGTATCAATCACCAAAGTGGTAACAACCACCCTGATTTATGGGACCCTGTGGGAGGTGGGAGGAACACTACTATATCCGTGGAACTACTCTGGTGGCCGTGAGTAGTGTATGGATGAAGAAGTAGATGGCTAAAGAAAACTAGAGAGCTGATCTTCTGGCTAGAGGTTCAAAGCTCTCAGAGGTGTGATGTTAACACCTAGAATAAGTTGTGTCACGTCACTAACAAAGACTATCATGATCGTAAAGGATCACAGCAACACGAGCGTGAACTCATCCTTGAAGCGATCACTTAGATGCTTCGAAGGAGAGGAAAAGGAAAAGTTTGGGGAATTTTAGCACTTAAAGAGAATTATCGAGTTCCACCTGTGACAAGGGGAATCGCTTTTGCTCTGCTAAAAGTTTCCCTCTTTTAATCCATCAATGCACACTTTTTATTTTGCATAAATTTTTTTTTATTTGTTCAGAATTATAGATTAAGTATATCCCGTACTGTCAAAGGCAACACGCGGTAGAGAGGACGTTTACCATATCTGTGAGTTACCCCTAGTATGAGATATCCTCTGATGATTATAACACAAAGAGAGGGAGGTAGGATTGGCTTTGATAACCTAGGCCACATTCACGACATGAATAAAATTGGGGGCACAAGCATAACACAATTAGTGTAGGAATGAAATTCTAATTAGGATTGCGGATCAACATTACCTTTCCTGCCAAATACAGGTTGGTATGTACCCAGCGTCACATCCCCTAAGGGATCTAAGTCAATGGCTTTGATATCCCAGGCCATACTCAAGCTGATGAGTGAAACCGGGGACACAGAGAGGGGGAAACTCCCAAATGATCAGAACTCAAAAGAAAAAAACTTAGTAAACGCAAGACTTATATCAGTCCTTAAGAATAGGACATAATCAAATGTTGGGGTCAAAATATTTTTGTGCAAGAATTTTTAAAAGAATACGACAAGCATTTAAACAAACTCAATAGTGGGACCACTAAGAGATGTTTAAGCACTTACCAATTAATTGAGATAAGTCTGATTCATACATTTCTTAAAGAGTAAAAATTTCATCAGAGAGTAAAAGGACTATTTTTAGAAATAAAAAATTAACCTCTTAGTCATCTTGAACCTTAGAATAGGTTCAAAAAGGTAGCAATATAGGTTGACTCCACCTAAACCCAAAAAGGTTTGGGATTTAAATTTAGCTAACCTAGCTTAATCTCCCTACAACCTAAACTGGGCACTCTCCCTTATATATATATTTTTAATGAATATCTAATTCAAAAGGGTTTAAATTAGAGAAAGAAATTGAGTCTTCTCAATCTTCTTGCAAGGAAATATTTTTATATCTAATAGAATATCATTGCACGATGATGAATCCAAAATCAAGATTTTCAAACTCAAGTATCACAAATATCAATGGATATGGATTTTCTAAGATTTAAAGATTTACAAGAAAGGAAAGCCATTTACTTATTCATTTTGGGCTCATTTTGTGCCCCTTAACTTAATTTGGTGCACTAAGCATCTTTTCATTATTTGATACACTTCGTGCATCTTTGACTTTGTGGCGCATTTTAAGCATCTTTTCACTTTTGATACACTTTGTGTATCTTTGATTTTTGGCGCACTGCGCATCTTTTCATTGTTTGATATACTTTATGTATCTTTCATTCTTGTAATTGGCTCCCTTTCTAAATTTCTAAAAGAAAACTTTCTCAGTTGTAAGATTACCTTCCAAACATAAGAGAAGAAAACTCACTCTCTTGTGCAAGGAAGAAAAATTCACAAAGTAAATCCAATCCTATGATAAGAATGAATAACTTAAATAAGGAAATTATAAGGTAGATTCATTAGCATGCAAAAGATACCTATGAGATAGAAAATTGTAAGATGACGGGGAAAATATTCATCTCTAAATCTAATTTCAATTTGATATAGATTTTAGTTCAAAATATGAAATCATCCCAAACAAGGGATGAGAGGGAAAGCACACGCTCTTTTACGAATCATCAAAAAAAAAATTTCTTTAAGCATTTAGAGGAGTCAACCACCAATTACTTCACTTTTTAAAGAAGATAGAGATAAGTTTTTCGTTACGAAAAATAAATCACGTACTTTCTAAGAAAAATTCCCTCAAAAGTTTTTGTGTTTCGAACTCTCAGACTTTTCTCAGATTAATTTTTCTTTTAGAAATTTTGTACATGTTGAATTTAAAGACTCCATCATTGAAGATAGAACTTGGATCTTTATTTGGACTGATATGGGTTAAGATCTGGTCTAGAAGAGTTTAGCCTAGGGAGATGATAGAGACTAGAGTTTATGCCAGTGCACAAATCATATCATCTCACCTCACCACTCCTAAGGATAGCCTCATACTCTTCGTAACAAATGTCGTGTGGTAGAGGATAAATCGTCATGGCCACATAGACTATCGAAAAGAGAAGAAGCCCCTCCAAAGGGGGTGCACATACGGAGGAATATTTACAGGCGATAGGGAGACCCCCCCCTTTTCGAAGAGCAAACTCAGGCATAGTACTTTTTCAAGTACTGCCCGTTGATGACAGGCATAGAGTGAACACCATTAGCATCAACGAGTAGGTAGGCACCACATTCATAGACTTGCTCTACAGCGAAGGGGCCTTCCCAAACAGGCTCGAACTTATCACTTTGGTGAGGGTGCAAAATGATAGGCCTACACAAAATAAGGACCAACTCACCAACCCAGAAAGCACGGGGTCGAAAAAGGTGATCATGTGATCGTGCCATACGGGCCTGGTATAGTTTGAGGTTCTGATAAGCTTTTAGGCAAAGCTCTTCTAAACCATCAAGCTCTTCCATCCATAGCCAGCCGTTATCTTCATGGGAAAGATTGTGGCTGACTGCCACACGTAACGAAGGGAGCTCGACCTCAAGTGGGAGGACAACCTCAACCCCGAAAGCCACAGCATATGGAGTAGACTGAGTAGGAGCACGATATGTAGTCCTAGAAGCCCATAGTGCCTCGGGAAGTCTATCGTGCCACTCTCGCTTGTTTGCAACTAAGATTTTTCTTATTAATTGCATGAGAGTTTTATTGAATGCCTCCGCCAAGCCATTGTCCTTGGGATAGTAAATCAAAGAATAGCACCAATTAATATTATGACGGCGGGAAAATCTTGCAATCTTGGTGCTCCTAAATGACGGGCCATTATCTGAAATGATACGGTGCGGGACACCAAAGCGATAGACAATGTGATCATGAAAGAAATGCATCACATCTTTTAATTTGACTTCTTTAAGTGGCACAGCCTCTACCCACTTAGAGAAGTAATCAGTGGCAGCTAAAATGAATCTTTGACCCTTAGAGGAAGGAGGGTCGATAGGACCCACTACATCCATGCCCCAGCCCTCAAATGGCTAAGATGATATAGTAGGGTGCAACGAATTAGGGGTTTGGTGAATCACCGTGCCATGAATTTGGCACTGGTGGCACTTTCTAGCGTGCTCCATGCAATCACGGACCATAGTCGGCCAATAGTAACCAAGGCGTTTAATCCTGCCTTTTTTTTTAGTCCGGACTAATGAGCACCGCAATGATCTTCATGTATCTCACCCATGACCTTACGAGACTCCTCGCTGTTGAGGCAACACAACCATATTTGGTCAAAAGAGTATCGATACAAGGTGTCGTTCACATAAGTGAATAATAGAGCTCTCTTTCTGATCTGAGCAGCGAGGGATCTATCATCTAGAAGACTGCCATGCTTCAAATACTCTATGAAGGATACTTTCTAATCTGACTCTTCCTCAACTAAGAACACTATGAGGGCTTGATCGGGAGTAGACACGTCTACGGGGCACAGGGCCTGACGGCACTAGACAATGATATACAATGGGTTGCCTGTTGGGTCAGCTAGTTCCTTTATTAATTTAGCTAATGCATCTGCCTTTCCATTTACAAATCTAGGGATTTTAGCTAATGTTACTTCAGGAATCAAGCACAAGAGCTCCATTGCTTTGTTGTGATAGGGCAAGAGCTCAGGTTTAAGCACTTTGTAGACTCCCGCTACTTGATTTATAATCAATTGTGAGTCTCTAAAGATTTTTAACCGCATGACATTCATCAGAATGGACAACTCTAGTCTTAAAATCAGAGCTTCGTACTTAGCTTCATTCTTGGTATATGATTCTGAAAGACTATAAGAGTAACGAAGGGTGTGGCCTTCAGGTGATACAAAAATGAGGCCCAGACCTACCCTAATTATAGGAGTTTCATTCGGGCTCAAGGCCATAACGGATGACGCACTGTCAAAGAAGAACTTCCAAGTAGGGGACTCCTGTTCATCCACACTCATGATTAGCTCGTCAGGTAGATCATCATTGAGTGGGGAGTCTGCAGGGATCAGATGAGCAGCAAGAAAATCAATTAGAGCCTATCCTTTGACGGCCCGGTGAGGGATAAAAGTGATGTCAAACTGCTGTAAGATCATAGACCATAGTGCTAGATGACCTGAGAGGGTCGGACGGGTCATCAGATACTGCAAGGGGTTGACTCGAGAGATCAGATTGACTTTATAAGAAAGCATATAATGACTAAGCTTCTGTACTGTGAAGATCAAAGCTAAACATTACTTTTCCATCGCTGGGTACTTCAGCTCTGCGGGTATCAACAGTCTACTGAGGTAGTATAAGGCATTTTCCTTGCCTTCCTCATTCTCTTGCATAGCGGTCTTCACCGAACCCTGACTCTCAGGACCCAGTTGGGCACCTACACTATGCGATAATGAGGCACACTTACTAGCTCGTGATGGCACAAAAGTTTTGTATAGAGGAGGCGGAGGGCGGCCTCTAATCTTTAGTGCACCACCATCACTAGTAGAGGGGGTAACCAAAGACTTCTGGTGAGACTCCTCAACACTTATTTTACATATCTGGCGGGAAAGTGGCTGTTGACTAGTAGTCTAACGTTGGGGGTCTACCTCCTCGTCTGAACCACTGTCAATAACTAAACCACCCTCAGGTATTAAGTACCTCCAAAAGGTAGGTAACGAACTATAATCAGTAAAATCTGGGGCTGGTGAGAGAGCTAGGCGATGAGGAACAACAATCATCTCATCATCAGAGGAGTCGGACTCGACAGTCAGAGGAGAAGCGTAAAGATGTGAGGGATGAGGGATTTCAGTGTCGTAGTTTCACGGTGAGTGAGTCGACCCTCTACCTCTACTAGGGGGAACATCGTGCCCAATAGTAAATTGGAAAGGAGATCTAATAGGATCTGCAGTGAAACCATCTGCTTCAATGTTAACCTGTGATGAACCTCACACAGGTAACTGTATAGGACCCTGTATAGTACTGGCAAGTATCACTGGTGATTAAGCAGGAGGAGGTTTACTCTTTTTACGAGGCATGTAATGCTCAGCATCATCATAAATAGAGACCTCGTGCACGGAAAAGGGTTGGGTATCTCGAGGAATGGAATACTCGACTTCATTCCTCATATAATTCATACATTGGTGCAGGGTAGAGGGCACCATTCCATACTCATGGAGTC
This sequence comes from Dendrobium chrysotoxum, assembly GCA_019925795.1. Taxonomy (NCBI): domain Eukaryota; kingdom Viridiplantae; phylum Streptophyta; class Magnoliopsida; order Asparagales; family Orchidaceae; genus Dendrobium; species Dendrobium chrysotoxum. The sequence goes on along the minus strand of CM034303.1, from coordinate 35,084,070 downwards.
AAGGCCTTCCTAAGAGAGCCATGTACGAAGTGTCGGCCTCAATCACATGAAACTTTGCCTTAGTAAGGAAATTCCCAAACTTCAGGGGCAGGGTGATAGACCCTAGGGCACGCTATCCTTGGTCATTGAAGCCTTTCAACATAATCTTATCGGACGTTAACTTCAGATGACCAAGGGAGAGGCCCTTTAAAAATTTATAACTCAGGATGTTTACTGAAGCTCCTTGGTCAATGAGGACCCTTTTCAACTCATAACCAATGACCTCCGTAGTGACATACAAGGGATGATTGTGATCAGAGGTACCCAAGAGGAGATCACGATCTGAAAAGGTAATGCATGGTATCTCTCTCAAATAACACGCATCTCTAATAGATTCGAAAGTAAAGAAGGCTTAGTAAGACTCTGGTTCGAGTAGTGCTTTTACCAGGGTCTCTCTCAAGTCGGGAGACATCATCAAAGCGTCATAAACACTGAGAAGGGCGGAAATTTTTCTTAAATTGGCTAACACAATATAATCAACCTCCAACTGAGGGCCTTTCCCTTTCTCCTTAGACTGCTCTTGGGAGGAAGGGATGGGATCATCCTGCTAGGTAATAATATTCTTATCATTTTCTTTTGTATTCTTAGCGATTCTAGGTTGAAGAACCTTCCCTGAAGGTAAGTGAACTTCCTGTATTGAGTCATCTTTAACAAGAGATTCACTTGGTTCAGCGGTGATAGCTTGTGCTGGCACCAAGTAAAGTGACTGGAGTGGGTTCTCGGATTCATCTTCTGAATCCATGTAACAACCACCCTCCAAAATCATAAAGACTGATTCTTCATCACACTCGGACACCTCATCGCATTCAAAATTTTTATAAGAGATATATAAAATATTAAAAGAGTGAGTGCTAGAAGAAGTAAAAGCAGGAACAGAACACTAAAAGTAGCCAGAATCACCTTCTTCTATTATTTCATCATCAGTCGAAGGGAGAACGAAATCCTTCAATGTAAGTGTTAGAATGTATCCCATCTTCCCCTCAGAAGTTACAACAATCTTTTGCTTTTCATATATTTTCTTATTATATAAAATAGGAAAAGAAATATGCTTAGTAGGAACTACAACAGAAATAGAAGAAGAAAAAGGTGTTCGCAAAGAAACTGGGCTGGAAACTGTCGACTTGGCCTAGGTAGGCCTCCTCTCAACTACCTCTAAACTTTGACCTATCTGCCTGATCATCTGCTTCATCTTCCGGGAGAGCGCTAGCTGCCACTCTCCCTCAGAACCTCTAGCTGATCTGCTACGACTGCTCTTGCTATCACTCTAACTACTGGAGCCCGAGATCATCTAAACTATTTGAGATATCTTGCCCTTAGACTGAACCAAGTCACTATCCTGTAGGTGGATCTGTCCACTAGCCATGAGCTTCTCAACTCTATCCTTGAACACATAGCAGTCTTCTATAACATGCCCGATATGTCTATGAAATGGACAATAGAGTGGGTGGTCTGTCTGTCCCTCCTCCTCCACTCTTCTATTATTCGGAATGTTAAGATGTTCCTCTTAGTAAGGAATTTGAAAATTTTCTTTACACTTTCCCTTTTAAAGGGATATTCCTTACTAAGCTTCTCCCGTAGGTACTGCTGACTTTCTGGGGTCCTATGGGAGGGTCTAGGCTGCACTGCTGACTGACCTGGTGTGTGAGACTGCTGAGATGGTGTTGAACTGACTAAGGGCTTCTTGCCCTTATCTGACGGTATATAAGTACTATGTACCTCACCTCTCCTAGGTGGAGCTGCCCATGAAGACTCCTGCCACTGAGGTCTACGTGAAGGTTGACTCTCAACCTTAGGAGGGACTGCATCGAGTATGCTGTCCTATAAACTAATCACCTTTGTAAATAACTTCTGAAAGGTTCTAATGTTGAAACCCTTCAGATAAGGTGCTATCGGACCATCTATATTCTTTAATATAATCTCTATTGCATGCTGCTCCTATAACTTGGGCTCACACTGTAGGCTGAGGTTCCTCCATCTGACTATATAATCTGGGAGAGGCTCTCGAGGATGCTGTCTAGTCACAACTAACTCTCCAGTTGTAACTCGGTGCTATGCACTAATAAACCTCTGTATAAATAACTGCTCCAACTCTACAAAGGTGCGTACTGAATCGTTGGGGAGGATAACATACCAAGCAAAGGCCACCCCAACTAAATTGCTGACAAGGAGCCTCAACATCAATGCATCGTTCCCTCCTATGTTGCAGTAGATGGCTCGGTACTGGGCCACGTGCTGCCTTGGGTTACCAAACCCATCAAAGTCTCTGAACTTAGGAGAGACAAAACCAGGGGGGTAGGGCTCGTACTCATACTCTATAGGGTAAGGATGCCCCCTGCCAACTACCTCTCCAGACTTCCTGGAGGAAATGGCATGCTCGACCTTCTATGCTATCAAATCCTGAATCTGTTCGGCTGACAACTGAACTGACTGACTCTGGACTGGGGTAGTAAAAGTGACTGCTATAGGTGCCACTGGAACTGCTCTCAAGGCCCTATCTACTCCTACAGGGCCTGGTGCTACTACATGTGGTGCTACTGGCTCATCCCTGGATGTAGTAGGAGTACCTACGATCGTTACCTAGGGCATCACCCCCAAAGCTGTCAACTGAGCTGTCATTGCTGCCATGGCCCTAGCCATCTCTGCCATCTGATTTTATAACTGTAGCACTATGCCATCTGTCTTGACTGATCAGGGAGATCCTCCTACTTCAGCTTCTCCATGCTCATCATCATCATCTGCCTCTATCTGCTCGTCTGAGTGGCCATGTCTAGTAACCACGCATACTCTATACACCGGTATATCTCCATCTGACTCCTCCTCGAGTAGGTCATCCTCAAGTGCATCAACTTTAAAGAGGGTCTTATGGAAATCTTCCATATATAGACTCAAAGGGGAGGAGGTCCCGTAGGGGCTAAGGGCTGGCTCTGTCCTAACTGGTGAACTACCAGGAGAAACTACAAAATCATCATCCATCCCTGCATCACAGACCATTAGAACTGCCTCTGATCTGAAAGGAATAACTGCCTCTAACTGCTCAACTACCTGAACTGGCTGTACTGCCTCGACATGGGACTCTGCCTGTCATCGTCTCCACACCCATCTACTGCGATGGGACCGAGTAGGGGCAACTGGCTGCTAAGGAGCTACTACAACTGAAGCGAGCTAGGGTCTGGGAGGTTCCAACTGCTGCCTCTGTCCATGATGATGGGGCATCATCCAACGACTAGAGCAAATGTCTGTGGTCTCGCCAATAAAATTGAACTAACAGGCTGCCTGGGTGGCTATCCTCTCTGCCACCTGTACCTCTGCCTAGCAGTCTGTCTCCATAACTGAACGGACGCCTGAGAAATTTGGTAGAGTAACCTCTCCCAAATGATAAGGCCTCGACCCTGTGCTAAGCGAATAATACTCTGAATCCTCTGAGAGAGGGTTCGAACAGCATCATCCCTAAGGACCCTAGCACGTGATAATGTAGTAGTGACAGTAGGGGCCACCGCAATGCGAGTGACGTCCTCCTCATCACCACTACGTGTCAATGGAGAGAAGCGTCCTCCCTGAACTGCTGCTATCTCAGGGGCAACTGTAATGTCTGGGGTAGGGGAAGCTGCAACTAGTCGTGGTGCCTGCTGCTTGGGGACCACTCTCCTCTGAACTGGCTCCTGGTGAGCCAACAAATCTACCATCCGCTGTCTGTCTACCTCAGATGTAGCTAACTTAAGTCTACAGTTTCCATTCCTTTGGGCCCTTCTCCCAAGGCCAGAGGTGAAAGACGAAGCAACATCTGAACCCACTGCCTGTGTGATAGGGGGAATAGGGACTACAGGAAGTGTCGGGATCTGCTCGAGGGTCTCTGGGTGAGACAACCGAGCGAATGCTAAAATCCAACCGGAGGAAGGCGAAGGAGCCTCAGTCTGGGCGCCCCTCTTCCTGGAGGAAGAAGGAGGGGGAACTCGAACACGAGCCGCCTCTACCGGAATAACAACAGGGGTAGCTACTACCTGCCGGAGCTGAGGGGTGAGGCCAGAGTGCAGTAAAAGTAAGCAAACACACTAGTAATTCAATCACAATATGTAGTGAAATCTCGAAAGAAACATGGCTCACAATAGAAAAGTAAACACCGGCCTAGCCTAGGTCTAGAAGTGGTGCCCTAACAAATCATCTAAGTGTGTCTGAAAGGTTGTGTAGCTGAGATAAATCCTAAGTTGGGTAGTTAGTTGAAGTTGTCTAATGTTCAGGTTGGTTGTAGGTCCGAAAAGGGATTTTATTTAAAGTTCAAATATTAGTGATTTAGGATCTATTTTAGTTAATTTAATATGTGGATATGTTTTAATACTTAGGGTAATGATATTTGGAGTTTAAGTTTCATTAGTGAATTTTAGGAGGTTTGGGGTCCACCTATACACTAGGCTAAGGGGGGTCCAAAAGGTCACTAGGAGAATTAAGTTAGGCTTGGGGTTCCTAACATTTTAATTAAATATTAGACCTTATGATGAGTAATTAGGCTTTGAGTTTGCTGGATTTGGAGTTTCCTACGTAAAGTTATGAATTTTAGAAGTTTCAGGCCCTAGACTGTAGGCTACGGTTGACCAGAAAGTTGACTTTTTATTCTAGTATGATTTCTGGGCACCTAATATTTTTAATAAATACTAGATCCTAATGTGAGTTGAATGCCTTTTAGTTTGCCCATTTTGGAGTTTTCTGTAATTAGTTATAATTTTTTTTAGAAGTTGGGGCAATTAAATGAATTATCGAAATTGCCTAATTAGGGGTACTTTGGGGGTTTTGGCCCAAATCCACTCCAAACTGGTTGGAATCACCCCCAAATGTCAGAAATGACCGAAGAAGGTTTTGCCAAGTGTTTGGGGAAGATTTGGGATTTTTAATAATTTTTAATGATTTAATTAAGGCAGAAAGGTGATTTTCAATTAAGATTAAATTAAAGGTCAGATTGAGGCCCTATCAAGGAGATTTTAATTTTCATATATTAGGGACTGAATTCTAAATAGTTTGATATATTATGGGTATTTTTCTAATTTAATAAGAATTTATTAGAATTTTTTGAAATTATCGGGTCCTAATTAAAGGGTAAATTAGGGTTGATCAATTAAAGGGGTTTAATGAGTCCTAAAAATTTCTAGAAAATTCTGAGGGGTTTAGGATGTCACTAAGTTTAAGTGTTTCAAATTTCAAGCCATTAGGGGTTCTATCCTAACTCCTAGAATTTTTTTAAGTTTGTTAGACGACTCTTAATTGTTGTCCTTAAGGTGTTGCTACGTTAAATGTGTTTAAATCCATGTCTTAACTAACCCTGGGCATAACATAAGGGAAATGCTGCAAATATAAACACACCAATCATGTCCTTAAATCTAGGAGAGCCTAGGCTAGGTGCTTGTGCATCCTACACATGCAAGGACTACGAGACACTAAGTAAAGCAAGCCTAATGAAGTGATTAGTGATTAGTGAATGATTAGTGAATAAAGCATTTTCCCACATGAATGCTATTCATACATAGATCCCATGTTTAAAATTTCAAAGGGTGGATCTCTCATAATTAGAGATTTTTAAATAATATTTAATTTTAATATAGTTTTAAAATACATAAATATTATAATATACAATAATATAAGTTTAAAAATAAGGTACTTGAAAGTAATTTAATTCATAGAAATGAGAGCTCCATCAGCCACCAAGAAGGTTTAAAAAAAAATTTATTTCAAAATAATTAATCATATTAATTATTTAAATAATATTTAAATAATTAAATAACTAAACAATACAGAAATCATCAAGAGCAGTCATATTCGAATAAAGAAAATAATTTTAAATTAAAGTTCATATTTTTCTGAAAAATTCAAAGTATTGTGCGTCAAAATTCGATTAAAAATGAGAAAGTTATGAATTTTCAAAGTTTAATAGGCTTAAAAGTAATTTTTAGATAATTTAAAAAAAAGTTAATATTTAAAAATAATTAATAAATTTAAAAAATAAATTAAATATTAAAATCTCTGGATTTTAAAATAAGTAATTAGTAATAATAAATAAAATAGTTTTAAAATATTAATAATAATATAATAATAGTTAAGATAATTTCAAAATATTAATAATATAATAATATTACTAAAATAATAATATTATCATTAATATAATAATAATATTAAAATAATAACAATACTATTAATATAATAATAACATTAAGATGATAATGATATGATTAATGTAATAATAGTATTAAGATAATAATAATATTATTAATATAATAATAATCTTAAAATGATAATATTATTATTAACCAAATAATAATTTTAAAATAACAATATTATTATTAATATAATAATAATGTTAAAATAATGATAACATTATTAATATAATAATATTAAAATAATAATATTATTATTAATATAATAATATTAAAATAATCATAATATTATTGTCATAATAATAATATTAAAATAATCATAATATTATTAATGTAATAATATTATTAAAATAATAATGATAGTATTAATATAATAATAGTGTTAAAGTAATAATACTATTATTAATATAATAATAATATTAAAATAATAATGATATTATTAATATAATAGTAGTATTAAAATAATAATACTATTTTTAATATAATAAGGACATTACAATAATAATAATATTAAAATAATAATGATATTATTAATATAATAATAGTATTAAAATAATAATAGTAATAATAATATTAATATAATTTTTTGATTTAAAATATATTTAAAAATAAATTTTAAATTAAATATTATTAAAATAATCCCCTGCGGCGGCGGAGTCAGACGCGTGGCGGCAGCGGCGTTCAGACGCGCGGCAGCGTCTGGTTTGATCCGCGGTCCTCGGCTGATGATTGGAGAGATAGCGCTGCGGCGGCGGCTAAGTGGCCACGCGGCGGCCTCGGGTTGGGTCCTATGGATAGCGATTGAGCGGCTGAGTCGCCACGCGGCGGCCGCAAAGGGCAATCATTACCGAATCGAAACCGCGGACGTGGTTTCGACTTAGCCACTTCAGTGAAGCGGCGGAGCCGTTGAATCGCCCGCAATCGGATGAATGCCACGAAACGGCTAGATCCGAACTGTTGATCATGTGATAAATGGTTCGAATCTTACGTAACGTAACATTACGTAAACTGAACCCTATGTAGGGTTTTTCGCCTCGTTCTCCCCACCCGATGGACTAAATAACACAAAATTTTAACCTTAGACTCTAATCATGAAGTACATTCATGTGGACGTATTATTTTGATCTAAAACACGTTGTGCATAAACTTATTTAGATCTAAGTGTTATGACCTAGGTCTAGGGTTTTTAGAGAATCTCACCGTTGGATCTTCGAGATTTTCGTACGGTTGAGCTTGTAGATTGTCCTCGTAACAGGCTTTGGATTGGCCGGATCAAAGCCTTGGACGTCCTAAGCCTCGGGTCGCCAGAATCTCACCGCCGGTGGCTCTGACCAGTGGTCTTCGGCTCGAGGAAGGTAGAGGGAAGTCGTGGGAGCGCTCTCACCAAATCTCAGGGTTTGAGGAGGTCTAGAGAGAGAGCAAGAGTGAAAAGTCCCTAAATAAGCCCTAATTTCTCTTATTTAAAGCCCCTAACCCTATCATGGACGGTTAGGATCAACCCTAGGGCTAATTAGGAGGGAAACCGGATTAGATTGGCTATGGTTTGAGTCTTAGAGCATTAGGAAAGTGTTTAGAGCCTTAAATAGGTCTTAAATGGCTTTTAATGGGTCAAACCGACCCATTAAGACTTGGGTTGACCAACTCAAGGGTTTACTTGATCAACCTAGTCAATTGGATCGTAGGAGGTGGGGGCTTGAGTCTAAGGAATGGCTTGAAGTGCTTAGGGTTGATTTAGACCCATATGGGCCTAATGGGTCAACCTCAGTTGATCTGGTCAACCAGTTTGACCCAGGACCAAGACCTGGGCCCCATGGGTCAAACCTGACCCACTGAGTCCAGTGGAGGAGGAAATAGGGCTTGGAGAGCCCTGGACTGAGTTTGGATTTGACTAGAGCTTGAATAGGCCCATTACGGCCTATTGGGTCAACCCAGGTTGACCTTGTCAACCAGGTTGACCCAAGACCTAGGTGTGGAGTGAAAATAAGGTCAACAGATATATCTTCCATAGGGAAGAAAATATCAATCATTATTGGAGATTTTCAAAGTGATGATAATGATCGTTGATTTTGACTTAAATTTTTCCAAAGATAATTATTTAAGTTTTGAAAAATTAATTTTGAAAATTTTGTTTGATTCTGGTTACTAAATCTCCTATGAGTGTAAGCCCTTATAGTTAATTACATCGTAGGAAACTAGAGTTTCCTATGACTACTTTTGATTAAAATAGCGGTATAAATTTTATTTTTGAGATTTGAAGTTTTATATCAAAGGGAGCAAGGATTGGAAATTCAACAGGGAATGGATTGAAAGTGAGAATTTATTTCTGAAGGTCAAGAGAGAAAAGGTAGGAGGTGCTTTAGGATTCTAAAGTATTTCATAAGCACCCCAGCCTATTCTAAATGTCGGGCTTGAATTTCAAGTCAAAGATATTTTAGTTTGAATTGTTAATTTTATTAGAAAATTAGAATTATATTCCTAGAAGGTTAAGGTCTTATAGAATGAGCTCACCTCAGAACCTCGGTCTAAATTAGGCACTAAAAATTAGTAGCTTGAACTAAGCTAAAACAGTATAAATCTAGACTTATCCCGTCCTGAATTGGAGAGCCAGCTAAATCACCTAAGCGCTTCAAAATCATGTGTTTGATCATTTAATGTAAAGTGGTAAGAAAATTACTTAAGATAAATTTTTGAGAATAGGGCCAACTTCTAGAGACGTCCTTAATTGGCCCTTTGACTTATATTGGGTAGTATAAAGCTAAAAGTAAATGCAATAAAATTTTTGACTCATTTTAATTTGCTTTTAATGTAATGCAGTGCTAGTTGACTCAATAATTGCTTAAATCAAATATGAAGTAATTTTAAAAAGGCTTAAAAATAGGTTTTTCCCTAGAAATTATATAGATTCCCCTTGACACATCTGCACCTTTAGAGGCCGGGTGGTCTGCCAAAACCTACAGGCATAGAGATGCCTAATAAAGGAAAGAAAGTGCAACAAAATATAATGCGAACTCCTAGTGGTCCTGGTCTTACTTCTTAAAAGTGTTATAGTTTCTATATTGTCTTAAAAATTTTAATTTAATTAAAGTAGAAAAAGTTTTATCGATCTCTTATGAGCCTCCGATCGAGTTCCAGGATTAATCGAAGACCGACATACAAAAATTGCCAAAAAACTACTAAAAATATGCAATCCTATATCACAATCAACACATCAATCATTAAGAAAATCAATTTAATTAATATTCAAATTGAAAGTCCATGTGGCAAGTGCCACTTAATATTACAACCTAGGGTCTATAAAAAGTAAAGTTGTTAGATACCACTAACAACAACCTAGATTCTACTCTTAAGTGAATTTAAGAATTGGATTCTTCTCGATCTTCACTTCTTCATCCTTCTATGGGGCTCCTTGGATGGTTGGATTTGGATATCCAAGTGAAATGAAATTCCTCCCTGAAGGGATGTTTTCTTTCCTCCCTGAATACTCAAAGTATCTTAATCTGAATCTTCAAATGAAGAGGGACTCTCCCCTAAAGGATGTCACCCTTCTCTTTGAACTTCAGATTGGATTTATATCCCATCTCATATGTCACTTAACTCAATTAAAACTTAAATACTTTAAATTACATTGAATGAAAGTTAAAATCTTGACTTGGATCACTTTCATGATTATCCTAAGTAATTATATTTAAATCATCCCAAGCAATTAATATAATAAAATTTAAAATACTCAAACTAACCACACTTAGCCATGCTCTTTTAATTCAAAAAGGGGGACTTAGTGCAGTAGCACTACCTGTAGCAATTTAATATTTATGATTTTGCCCTCTTTTATTTTAAATGCCCTATATGAGCATGGCCACCTACATAAGATTGAATTAGCATAAATTATCCCTAACCTAGGAATAAGTCTAATGCCCACCAATCACTTTATAGACTGTAAAAATTAAATAAACAATCACATCAATATTAATAAACAGCATGTAGTAAAAACTCAAAAATCTCGGCATACAGCAGAAAAGTAAACACTAGCCTAGCCTAAGTCTAGAAATGGTGCCCTAGCAAACCATCTAAGTATGTGTAGTAGGCTTTGTGATTTGGATATTTCTTATATCAGGCAATTAGTTAAAGTTGTCTAATGTTTGAATTTGTTAAAGGTTAAATGGTAAATTTGATTAAAGTTTTAATGTTAATGTATTAAGGTTTATTTTAAAATATATTTTTTTAAAGTTAATTGATTAAATGGATTTAATTAATTCTAAATTAAAGGACCAATGTAATTTAATTAATTAGACTTATTGCTAATTTTAAATATCAGATTAATTTAAATTTTTCATCAATCGGTTCGTGGCATTGTGCCACCAAGCTCGAGAAACTAGGCCTCCTTAAGGCACTTAGCCCCGTAGCCCGGAGTAGTCCATCCTAAAAACCTGGTTGATATAGTTAAATTAAGAATTTTAATTTGATTAAATAATTAATAATCATCTAGTCTTTGAGTTTGCTAGAATTAGATTTTTCTATATTTAATTATGAATTTTTGAAGTTCAAGTTAAAATTTGAATTAAAGTTCACTAAAAATTTGACTTTTTATTTTACGTGATTTTAGATGGCTTGATATTTTTAATAAATATAGGCCTTATATGGAGTACAATGCCTTTAAGTTTGCTCAATTCAAAGTTTTCTACATTAAGTTATAAATTTTTAAAGTTTTGTCTTGATTTTGAATTACGGTTGACCAGAAAGTTGACTTTTTGACTTTGAACTATTTCTATTGGTTTGTCATTTTTGAAAAATGCTAAACCTCAAATGCAGTTGAATGACATTAAGTTTAGTTAATTTGGATTTTTCTAAAATTAGTTATGATTTTTTAAAGTTTGGTTAATTAATTAATTTTTTAAATTATTTAATTAAAAAGGTTTTGATTATTTTAATCCAAACTCATTCTAAACTACATGAAATCACTCCCAAAGGTTAGGGATGACCCATGAGAGCTTTTTCAGGTGTTTAGAATTTATTTGTAATTTTTAGTAATTTTTAATTATTTTATTCAATTAATTTTTAATTTTCACAAAAACTTAAATTAAAATTAAATTAACAGTCTAGTTATAAAGCTTTTATTTTTTCTAAACAAAGGATCAAATTATGGTCAGTGTGATATATTATTTGTAATTTTTTTATTTAATTTTGATTTATTATAAATTTTTGAAGTTTATGAGTCCTTAAAAGGGCTGAATTTTGACTTACTTAATTTTCTAACATAATGACCTCCACATTCAGTGAAATTTAGACCTAAGGTATAAAATGTCACTAAGTTTCATGTTCAAAAGTTTCAGCCCTATTGGGTGTGTCTATAATTTCCTAAATTTTTTCTTAGTTAACTAGATATTGGCCATAATTATTTTTCCTAGGTGTCACTAATATTCAACTAGGTTTAAAATTTTGGTCACCTAACCCTGATAAATATGCAAGCACTCCACAACAATAAGATAACCTAATTCTACCAATTTGGAGGGTTATTAATTTTCAAAATTTTGGGTCCCAAATGGATCTATTACTTTGCAAATTCATCCCACAGCAATCCCTTGAGCATCTGGTCCTAGGAAAAATGAAGGGGATGCCTAAGATGCTCAAAAACATTTCACCAAAAGTTGGGTCCAATTTGACCACTGGATTATGAGAAAATTAAGAAATTTAGATTTTGGACAAAACAAAATAACTTCCAATTCAATAGTCAAAATAATCTAATTTTAATAAATATTAGGGCTCAAGACCTTTCCAATGAGCCCAAGAATACTAAAATTGGTGAAAAAATGGATTTTCTATGAATTTTAGAAGTTCTAACTGCTTAAATTGATTTCTTAAATCAACTTAATTAAAAAAATAGGTTGCGCAATCATTGTCAGTGATTGGCAAGGATTGCGGACACGATGCACCGTCGCCTCCATCACTTAGCCACATCAACATCAATCCAGGCTGTCGGATCGACCACAAATTGGATGGAGGGCCTAGATGATTCCACATCAACGCCCATGGTTCGTATCAGACTTGGTTCAAATCCAGCAGCAGACACATCATTTTTACTAGGTTGACGTGGCTGAATCGAAGCCATCCGATTGCACAGAAGGAATGATCAGACGGCTTTGATTCATCCAGACCTGCTCAGTTCAAAATGAACTAAAATTTTAAACATTCATAACTTTCAAAATACTCATCCAAGTTGGATGAAATTTGAAACATCGGTTTATACCAACCTAATTTTCCAACACCTGAAGTTTGGAGGCTTCATGTGTTGTAGATTTTCTGTAGTTTCAAATTGAAATTTAAGAAGAAAGTTAAGATATCTTACAATCCTGTAGATGGATTTGGATTTTCTTGGGCTTGTTGGAAAGGTATTTGAATTCTCTACAACTTCCTTTAAGGGTCCAAGCGCTGTTGAAGGCTGGATTAGATTCTGCAATAGCAACCATCCTTTATCTCTCTTTCTCTCTCTCTCTCCCTTCTCAAATTTTGGTTCTTAACTTTGCAACAACCATTTCAATGGCTAGGAGGGCTTTATTTATAGATGGAGAAGCTGAATTATCCCTATAAGGGGTTGGGACTACTGAAATTACAAAGTTGGGGTGATATGAGGTAACTCCAAAACATTGAGTAAGGCATGAGATTATCCATTCTTCCTCATGATTACTATCCTAATCAAGAGAGAGAGGAGCCTTAGGGTGCTACCATGTGTTCTTTACAGCCACCCAAATGTATGGGGGTGTGGATGTATTAGGAAAATTTGGCTTGCCAAGGTGGCATAGCCACCTAAGCGTGCAAGTTGGTCAAGCTAGTTGAGCTGACTTGGTGACTTGGTCAAGCTTGCTAGGGTTTAATCTAAAATAAATTTGGAAATGTTTGAACCATATTTGGGACATCCTTTGAAATGAATTTGAGAATTTTGTTGGTTTGATTTAGTCATATGGGTTGATTTGACCCATTTAACCCTTAAGAGGTTATTGGTCAACCTAGGTTGACTTGGTCAACCAGGTTGACCTAGAACTTGGATTTGAATTCAAGGGGTTTGGTTTGATATTTTGAGTCTGTTGGAGGTGGTCCTAAGGTTTAGAGAGTTCAGTTCAGTAAAAAAAACTATTTGGGCCCTCAGAGGGCATTTGGGTCAACCATTGTTGACTTGGTCAACTAGGTTGACCAAGGACTAGGATTGTGTCCAACAGGTTTGTTTTAACATTTGGAGTTGAATGGAGGTGGTTCCATCCAAAGATAAGGTCAGTTGGTTTGAAAATATTGTTCATACCCCTAAGGGGTAATTTGGTCATTTTGAGTCGACCTGGTTAACCAGGATTAACCAGGGTCTGTATTTGAGTCCTATGCACTCCACATAGAGGATCAAATCTTGATTTTGAAATTAGGATAGTGCCATAGGGGGCGTACTCCATCACTGGTAGATGATCTTGTGGGGAGGAAACTTGCTCCATATAGAGAATTAAATTTGATTTTGAAACTAGGATGGCGCTGCAGAAGGCATACTCCATCACTAGTGGATGATCGTGTGGGGAGACAACTTGCTCCACACAGAGGATTGAATTTGACTTGAAATTCGAAACTAGGATGATGCCATAGAGGGCGTGCTCCATCACTAGTGGGTCTAATCCTAAGGAAAGGAAGCATGGGGAGTCACACCTATCCTTAAAAACTAGAAGGTGACTAACTAGGGTGGGGCCCAACAGGCTTAAATATATCACTAGTCAGTTGATGTCCAAGGAGGTAGTAAGCACGAGGACTCACACTTACTCCTAAATGATCAAATTTTCTGCGATTTTCAACGAATAACCTAGCTAGAAATCACGGGGACTCATATCTAACCAGGGGGACTAACAAAGGAGATAGTCTACCTGAACCTCTAAGGATTTTGGGAAAAAACTATCTAACCCAATTTTATTTTGGATGCTAGGATAGTGCCACAAGGGGCTTGCTCCACCATTAACAAATCTAATCCTAAGGAAAGGAAGCACTGGGACATACACCTCTTCTTAAAGGACTAGAGAATTTTTATTTTGGTTTTGAATTAGATATGAATTTTGAATTTTGGATTTTGATTAATTTGATTTGGTTTGAAATTGATTAAAATTTTTATTTTAGATAGAGATATGAATTTGGAACATTTTGAATTTGAATTTGGAGAATTTTGAATTCAAATTTTTTTAAATTTAAAGAGTGTTTTGTTGATGTTAAATTTGATACTCATTTGGCATAGTAGTTCTTGAAGAGCCTCCCTAATATTTGAAAATATTGGGTGACATCCTTCAGAATTGATCAGTTGATGTTGGAAATTCCCTCTTAAGTTGTCTCTAAGACAAGAGGTCATTTTTATGTTGGTTTAAACTCCCCCACCGATCTCTCGGTAGGCTAAGATAAGCATCCGAAGAACTAGGACCATGTCTCCTACTTTTTTTTTTTTTGAAAAAAAGATGTTGATTGCATTAATACTGAAAAAGGGAAATAAATTACAAGCAACTAAAGAAAGAGAAACCTATCACAGTCCTTCCTGATCAAGTCTACAAAGCTTGATGGAAGTTTAGTGTCTAAAAAAATGTCCCAATAAAAATCACCTAAAATGGAAAGATGTGAGCAATAATCCACCAACTTATTACAATCTCTAGGAACAAATTGAAAAATAATATTATTAAAAACTTCTAGAAAAGAGAGATCCAACCATTGAGCTTTATTGATCTTATCTGAATTCATCCTTATGAGATTTTGAAGTTTCTTTATGATATTTACATTGTCACCTTCTATTATTATTCCTTTATTTTCAATCATCCACTCTTGATTAAAATTTTCAAAATTAAAGACCGCCTTAAGCTCCAGAAAAGCTACATCCCAGTGAATTAGTTTTTTACCATAAGCACACATCATTCTTCCTTTATGATCTCTTAGAACACCAGCAATTCCTGCCAAATTAGATTACAAGACCGTCGCATCTACATTCAATTTAATCCAAGCATCAGGTGGGGGACACCAAGCTTTAGATAGCATTGAATGCTGATTGATGTCCCAATTCTTCTCGATTGGTAATGAATGTAAACATGAATAGTTTGATAATATTTTTGCAGCTATATATGATGAAGACGGAATACCTTTTCCATGCTTCGCCATATTTCTAAATTTTAGTTATAATAAATAGCCGCAATATATATTCTTGCAAGACCACATCTTGTTCTTCCTGCCTTCTTCAGTTCCTCAAAGCATTGCTCCATATTTTGATATTTCAAAATGTTTATTCCCCAATATCTCAATATCTACAGCACTTCTAATAGTTTAGAACAACCTGTTGCAATATGCTCTCTATCATTAGGAACTTGACAGCCCCTCGGATAACTATTATTACAATGTAATTTTCTATGAATTAACCACATATGAGTTGGTAGTGCTTCATTTAATAATCTCCACCAAAACTAGAACTCCCTTTGAGGAACTTTAAGTTTTTCATCCATTTTAGATTACTCATATTTCCTTCAACATGACAATTAGCTTCATAAGACAATGATGTGATTGATCTACCTGTGTCTGTATTGATTAATTCAACTTTATCTTCTTCAGCATCTATTCCAATATATATCTCTAGAATCAAACCTTCCATTTCTTCAAAGAAATGTTTTTTCAAAACCTCCTTATCCCATTTTCCTTCTTCATCTATTAGGAAAGAAACCTTTTTTCCATGAAGTTCATTTACATTACCAGTCACGGGCCATCTATGCAGTCTTCTATCAAGTAACCATACATCTTTTAAAATGTTAATTTTATTTCCTGAATGGACTTTCCATCTTATAATAGGCTTTAAATATGTTGCTCCATCCTTAATTATGCGCCATAAAGGAGATGAATTCCTCTTTATTTCTTCTTCCCAAATTCGATCACCATACTTTGACTTCAATACATTGCTTATGAGTGAATTTTGATTTTGTATAAAGTTCCATGCTATTCTTGATCTCAATGGACCCTGCCTTTCCACTGCTCCTTGAACACCGAAGCCACCTAAATTTATTGACAAGCACAATGTAGACCATGCTATATAGTACAAGCCTTGTCTCCCATTCATCTTCTACCACAAGAAGCTCCTGCAAATTCTGCCAATTACCATCAAAACACTTTTTGGTATTAGAAAATGTGCCATTAAATATGATAGGATAGAAGAAAATGTTGTTTTTATTAACAACATTCTTCCTTCCATAGATATCCAATGAGCTCCCCAAGAATTTAATCTCTCCATCGCTTTCTCTATAACAGAGTGGTAATTGTTATCTTTCATTCTCCTTAATGCCATCTTCATGCCCAGATAATTAAACTCTTTAACTTCATTAATTCCCATGAGTTTATTTAATCTTCTTTCTCTCTTCTTACATACTTTTTTCCCATATAGCACCATTGACTTCTGTGAATTTATATTTTCTCCAGTCCGTCCATAGTACTCCTTAAAGATTTGCTTCAAGAGTATTACATTACTTCTAGATGCCTCAGCTATGACTAGTACATCATCAGCATAGACGAGATGGGTTACTTTCTCCGCATTAGCAACTAATTTAATGCCTAACTAATTAGACTTATCATGTAATGACTTGGATAATAGTTCAAAGCACAAGATAAATAAACTTAGAGATAACGGGAAGCCCTGTCTAAATTCGTAGTGTGCTATTATCCACTTAGTTGTCCTCCCAATGATTTTAATAGAAAGTTTTGGATAGCAAACGCATTGCATAATTAGATCTATTATCATCTCCAGAAACCTCATAAGCCTCATGATTTGATTTAACGTTTCCTAGCTCATGCTATCATATGCTTGTACCATGTCAAAATTTAAAAGCATATATCCCAGTTTGGCTAAAGAAAATCTCAACTTGTTCAAAATCTCTTGAGAAAGTAGGCATTTATCAGATATACTTCTTCTGAGAACAAATGCACCTTGATATTTAGATATAATATTAGGAAGACACATCTTTAATTTGCTTAGAATCACACCAACTGCCATTTTGTAAATGGTTTGGCATAAGCATATTGGTCTGAATTTGGAACATTCAGAAGCATTCAGGACTTTAGGAATCAGTACCACCATCGTCTCTTTCCAGTGATCCGCATTTTACCTGAAATGAAGAAATCCTTTATTGCATTCCAAGTTTCTTCCTTCACTATACTCGAATATGATTTGAAAAAACAAGCATTTGCCCCGTCTGTACCAGGAGACTTATTATTACTCATTTTCATCACAATAGTGTACATCTCTTCTTTAGTAAAATCTGTACTCAGATCTTTTTTCATCTCCTCAATTAAACAATCTTCGTAGATAAAGGAAGTCCAGTTAGACAATACTCTTTTGCGTTTACTCCATTTTTATGAGAAATAGTTCTCAAATGTTGAATGAATAATTTCCAGATCAGTTTCCACTGTATCATTTAAACATAAAATTTGATTGATTGAGTTACTATTTCTTGTAGCCATTGCATAGGTGTGAAAAAAATGAGTATTCTTTTCACCTTCTTCCATCCATTGTGTCTTCGACCTTTGTCTCCACCATGTTGCCATTCTTGCCATTGTGACATTGAGTTCATGCACTTTTATCCTAAGTTTAAGCAGATTTTTTAGATTCAAACCACCCTCCTTAGCCACCTCTTCTTGTAGATGCAATATATTATTTTATAGCCCTTTCTTCATTTTGGTAAATTCCCTCAATTTATTTTTCCTCCAAAAGTACAAGTCTTTGAGAGATCTTTTTATCTTCCTTCTAAGGACCTCTGCAGCCTCTCCATGATCTTTCTTCCTCCAAGCATTAGTAATGATCCCCCTTCAAGCCTCATATGAACACCATATACTCTCAAATCTAATTTATCTATGCTTAACTTGCTTAGATCTAAAAAATTATAGAAGTAGAGGGCAATGATCAGAAGCCACTATTGGGAAATGTTTTATCACTGCAAAAGGAATATCCAATAGGGATCTGAAGTTTAGCTAAACTCTATCAAGTCTCTCCCATATAAGAGCAATTCCATCTTTATTGGTGCACCACGTAAATTTGGGGCCAATAATACCTATGTCATGAAAGTCATTATTGGTCATGAACTCCTTCATCTCTTGGGGGCTTTGTGAAAATAAAAAACTTTTTCCTCCTTTCTTCTCTTGCTTTGACAATAATCAATTGAGGTCTCCCCCTATGGTACATGGCTCCACACTTGTCATTTTGTCTTCTATCATTTTCCATAATTTTCTTCTTTCATACAAATCTTTGTTACCATAAACAATAGACACCTTCACAGAAAGACCCATTGGGGTTGTTAAGTTCCCAATTATGCATTGATTAGAAGAATCTAGCATAGAAAAAGATGAAGTTCTATGTTTCCATAAAGCTAAGATACCTCCCAAAGTTCCAATAGCAGCAAAATGGTAGAAATCCCAATCATCACCAACCATTCTTTTTACTCCATCTCTATCCAAAATTTCAAGTTTAGTTTCCATTAGACTAATGAAAATAACATCATTCTCTACCATCAAACTCTACAAATAGTGGGATGCTTCTTTTATCTTTGCTCTCCTACAATTCCAAAACATTATTGAAGACATTTAAAGGTGGAACGAGGATGAGGCCCCAGCCTTTTTAGTACCTCCTCCTTTTCTTGTTCTCTGATTGCCCTTGATTGGACCCAGCATCTTCACCTCTTTAGCAAGTTTAAATTTACTTTGAGATGTTTTAGGAGTATTCATACCACCTCCAGTAATCCCATTCGCATATTTTCTTTTATTATTACCTCATATGTCATTACTTCCATGATATGTTACATCTTCTCCATGAACTTCAATCTCGTGTTTCATCTTCTGTGTTGGGTCACCTTCTAGTGCAGTATCCTACTCCTGAGCTCGTTCTTTCTTTGAACACCTCCCATCTTTTGTTGCTTCAATCTAAATCACTTCTTCCATTACAGTAGAAGCCTCAGGTTCCATTTCATTAACATTAACTTCATTTAATTCACCAACCTTTGATATTATTTGAGCAACTTGTTCAATATTCCCAATCACCTCTCCATCGCCAAAAACATTGTCATTTTTATTCATTACTTCTTTCAACACTTCTTCATTTGAAGTTACTTTTTTTCGCTGGAAAGTATTTTCATTTCTCCTGACTGTTTTAAAAAATCTCCTCTTGTAATGCACATAAATCTAAGGTCCAAAAGAACTTGTTTCTTCACTACTCTCCTAACCTCCCGAAATAGACGGCACGTGTATTTTTAGATCTGCTTCACTAACCCGATTTACTACATCATCTTCTTTGTTTTCCTAACTAACTGATGGCTTTGAGCTTACTTTTCCTTCCCTTCTCCACTTGCAATTTGGCTAGATATGTCCAATTTTTTCGCAATTAAAGTAGAATGATGAAATCCTCTCATATTCAATCTTTTGAAAGAATTTTCCCTGTGCACCTTCAATCCAAACTCCTATAGGAATTTGAGCATCAAGATTCATTCTAACCCAGACTCTTGCAAATTCCTTCTTGCCCCAATTGAACATATTTCCATCTAAATACAGCGGGATGCCTACCCTTGAAGCAATTCATGTAATATTGATCTCATCCCAATAGTTTAGGGGGAGGTGTGGTAAATGAATCCAAATGGGTAAAAATAAACCCTTCATCGTAGAAGGTGAAAAGTTCGGCTTCCAGCTATCCATTCCAATTGTGTGATTACCTACAAACCAAGGTCCACCGCTCAAAACTTCATCCTTTGCTTCCTGTAAATGAAATGAACACAGGTACCAGTCAAAACCCAGACTGGTTAAATGAAAGTTCCCTATATTCCTCCATTTCTTCCTTAATTTCATGCTTATGACAGATAGTGGAATAGAATTACCAAACACGTTTACCACCACAGAGTTCCAGAGTCTTCAAATGTTATCTTCATCACTAATAGGATCTAGTTTAACTGCATCTCCATCATTGAACATTTCAAACTTATTAGATACCACTTTAATATTAGGAAGTTTTTTCCACACATTATGAATAGGCTTGTTAATTCTATTCATTGTTTCTGGAATGTCAATTGTTTTAGCCCCTTCACCACATTCATCTGTTACTAATCCTGATTTGCCTTTTGCTACCAAAGAACATTTTGATGACATACCAAAATTAAAGAAACTATTAACTTTGAGGATCAGACCTACCAAAGAAGAAGCATCTTTGTCTAGAGTTTCTGCCAAGGTATCCTTCTTTTAATTAATTATTGTACATTGTTTAAGTGGAAAAACTCTGCAATCATCCTCCCTTTTCGTTCAAAAGAATCACGCTTCAAAATGATTTGAATATCATTATTCTCTCTGATCACTAGTGGACCAGACAAAGACTTTCCTCATACCTTTACAATTCTTCCACTAACAGATTCATCCAAGTGATCATAGGGGATGATCGACTTCCGATCAATCCTTGCCATGGGTTCTCCAGAGGACACCGAGAAATCCACAAAAAATACTCCCAAGGAAATTTGAAAAGGATTCACTCTCTAAAAATCTCGCTCACCAAAATTGCACAGCTAAATTCCTAAGGATTCTAAGTCTCCTACTTGGAAGATTCTATGTTGCACTATCTTATCACAATCTTGAACAATTTGAGTTTTGTACAACTCTAAATATTATTGAGCCTTGGAGACGACACTCTGCGAGGCCTTGGGCTCCTTCAATTGGATTCGGGCACTTTGCTCAATTATAATTTGATCTTGAACGGTAATTTCCAGCGAAGTAAAACACACCTCTAGTGGGATTGACTTTGGACCTAGCATAAAGTGTAATTTTGTAGAGAAGGCCTTGAAGGAAAAGATGCCTATGTGCAAGAACTCAAACATATTCCTCAAGGATAAGATTTGAATTTTTTTATCTGAAGTAGAAGATTCAATTATTTTATTTAAAATTTCCTCTTAACCATTTGGACCCTCTCAGAATGACATGTGGGAACAAATTTACAAGTACAGTAAGACGTGCATCGACTCCAACAAATCTGGAAAGATTTAGGGTTTTAGATTTTATTTACCTAGACCAAGTTTTATTGAAACTGAACTGGTGTCTCCCTTATAAATTTTGAATAAAAATCAATTTCAAAAAGGTTTAAGTTGGATAGAGAAATTTAATCTTTTCAATTCTCCTGTATAAAATTTTCAATCTGATAGATAATCAATGCATGATAATAAATCTAGATTTATGATTTTTCAAAGTCAAGTAATTCGGTCATTTAATTTTTTTTTTAGATTTAAGGATTCAAGAAGAATGAAGCCTCTTTCTTATTTCTGGCAGCGTGCTTTACACGTCTTTTTCTTGATTTGGCACATTAGCGTATCTTTTGACTTTAGGTGCATTCGTGCATCTTTTGACCTTTTGATTGATTTTTAGAAGAGGCTTCAAGTTCTTCAAAACCTTAAAATGATTATTTCTTTTTTTGAATGCCAGAATTATATCTCACGTATATGAGAAGAAGGCTGATTCTCTTATACATGGAAGGATAATCCTCAAGATAGGACCCAATCTTTTAACAAGAGTGTCAGCCTAACTTTAAAAATTATTGAATAGACTCAAAGCATGCACATGATGCTTATGAAGATAGAAGATTTCAAGAAGATTGAGAAAATTTTTATTTCTAAATTCAACTTACGTTTGATATAGATTTTAATTCAAAAGTTAATTAACCCTCACGAGCGATGGGAGGAATAGACATTTAAACATCTGGTAGAGTCAACTATAACTCTTTGCTGCTTAAGATTTAAGGTAGGGGTCAATTTCTATTATAAAGAGGAATCAACTATCTTGAAAATCTAGACCGAGTACACTTGAAAAATTATATGTTTTCTTTAAAAATTATAAATCTTGGTGGCAAGACCCTATAGTATCGAATTAGATTCCTACAATCTCTTTGGAGGGAGAGACCATTATGGGGTCTGCACTATCCCTAGAAGATGCTTCATCATTTTAATCGAAAGATTTATCCCAATAGGACCCCTTCGAAAGTTAAATTTTGACGGTATCACTATCTGATACAGTCTTAGATTAATTTCCCTCTCTCATTACTAGTGGTCTAGTGGTTAGGAGAGTGACACCTGAGTAGTTTTTACACCTCTTCCTCTACAAATGATTTAGTGGGACACATATAGTAATGTGCCCTAACATCTTCGAATAGAGTGGATGGATCATATCCTTCAATTGGGGACCTATGGCTTATTGCTGGTGATTGCTCAGTTCTGGCATAATTGATCCTTTTTGTGCAATAGTCAAAAGAGCATGGTGAAGGTCGTGCAGCAGCTCTTCTCACAACCTCCCTCCTTTGGGCAACATGAAGAGGGTGGAAATGACGTCCACCAAGGAGGGGGTACATATAAGGAGCAACGAATTCTCGACTGGCCTCAAATTTGACTTGCATTAAGGCTTCTGACTCAACAATCTTTCTAGCCTTAACGACCTTCTTTCTAACTTTTTGAAGGTAATTCTTCTTCTGGTTCTTGTTAGCAAAGGTGCTGCTAGAACTTGACCTGATCTCAGATATAAATGACCTCTCACTATTATCACTAGTTTTTGTTCTTTATCCTTCAAAGTAGAAGGTACAGTGGTTAATGGGGGCATTAACAGCCTCCATTTTGGAGAGGGGGGAGTCAGCTCCTAACACTAAGGTAACTTCCACTAAGGCGAAATCCTTTTGTGTTCCAGTAGACAGATCAATTCTAGTTTCTCCATTAACTGATAACTTGATGTTTTGAAATCCTATTCCAAATTGGATCGAGTTGCCAGAGGTGATTTCTTCTATTATCAAGTTTCAATCCAGGGAGAAGATGAGTATCCAAGCCATTTGAGAATTCTTGATTTTTTAAAATTTAAAAGAAAATGACTTGAATTAGTTGAACTTGAAATTGAATTTGAATTTTGAACTTAACTAATTTTATTCAAAATTGTATAACTCTGTCATGTTATGTTTATGCTCAACATGATGGTTCATAAAATTGACGAGGAGAACTTAAGAATTGAACTTGACTCTATTACTCTACCAATTGACTAGTGAGCAAAATATCAAAGCTCAAATTTGATAAGGGTTTTGCATTTTGAGATTGAAATTGATTAGGGTGATTTTAAAAAGGATTTGATTTTGAAAACTTGATGGATTTTCCTTATGTTTTGAAACTCAATATATTGAACTTGCATTCAACATAAAGGTTAACAAATTAACTAGAAGATTCAAGGGTTAGTTTAACTCTTTCATCCCATCAATCAAATTGGGGTGAAATACCGAAGCTTGAATTTGAACTTGAAGTTTGAATTGAACTTGAATTTGAGAAGTTGAAATCAAATATGAACTAAAGGTTAAAATTGAATTTGGATTTGTAGTTGAAATTGAATTCAAATTTAAGGCTGAAATTGAATGGATCTTCTTCAAATTTTAAAACTCAACAGATTAAGTTTTACTCAAATATAAAAGTTTACAAAATCAACATGAAGATCCTACGAATTAGGCTTGACTCTTTCACCCCACCAAGTGGTTTTGGGGTGAAATGTCAGAGCCATGATTTTGAGTATGTTAAAAGAAGGTGATCTGAAATTCAAAAATATGGATTCGAATTAGTTGATTTTGAATTTGAGTTTGAATTTTGAATTGAGTTGATTGTTTCACATTTTGGAATTGAACATATAAATTTTTCACTCAACACGAGGGTTCATAAATATGAAATGAGAATCTTAACGATTAGGTTTAACTCTTTATTCCAACATATAACTTAGAAGTGAAATGTTAAAGCTCGAAGTTAGATTCTATAGATCTTCTTTAAATTTTGAAACTCAACATACTACATCTCATTCAAATAAGAGGTTTCCTCACTCACCTCTCTTCTAACATGTCTTATTGATGTTGGCCACACTCACGCAAGGAAGAAATGGGCAGAGGGACCAACAGAAGGAAGGATAGTCAAAACTACCGATGTAATAAAAATTATATCACTATTAAAGATGGAGAGAGAGATTTGTGCCGAGTGGATTCGCCATTTTTTGTTTGAATTAAAAGTATTGAGTTTTTGAAAAGATTAATTATCTTTGGGCGATTTAATTTCTTAAATTTTAATTTTGAAATTGAACGCAGCATTATAAACGATGTATCTTCTCAAGAGACGAGCATACCATTTCTTAATGGGTTCAATTTATAGAATTTTATTGTACTCAAATTCGAGCAAGAACTACATTTGACCCCGGAGGGTCAAAATGATTGTTAACTAAAGTTTTTAAGTATGATATTAGATAAACTTTCATTAATTTCATAATCAAAGTTACAATAATAATTGATATATCTTCCTAAGAGAAGAAGATATCAATCATTAATGGAGATTTTGAAAATGATGATAATGATCATTGATTTTGACTTAAATTTTCCTAAAGATAATTAATTAAATTTTTGAAAAATTGATTTTAAAAATTTTGTTTGATTTGGGTTACTAAATCTCCTACGAACACAAGTCTTTGTAGTTAATTACATCGTAGGAAATTGGAGTTTTCTATGACTACTCTCAATTAAAAGTAGCAGTATAAATTTTATTTTTAGATTTAAAAGTTTGATATGAAAGGGAGCAAGGACTAAAAATTTAATAGGGAATTGATCAAAAGTGAACATTTATTTTTGGATGTCAAGGGAGAAAAGGTAGGAGGTGCTTTGGGATTCTGAAGTATTTTAGAAGCACCCCAGTCTGTTCTAAGTGTTGGGCTTGAATTTGATTTGAAAGAGACTTCAGTTTGAATTATTAATTTTATTAGAAATTAGGATTATATCCCCAGAAGGTTGAGGTCTTATAGTATGAACTTTCCTCAGAACCTAAGTCTAAATTAGAACTGAAAATTAGTAGCCTGAACCTAGCTAATGTAGTGTAAATCTGGACTTACCCGGGCCTTGATTGGGGAGCCAACTGAACCACCTTAGCGCTTCAAAACCATGTGTCTGGTCATTTAATATAGAGTGGTAAGGATGTTACTTAAGATAAGTTTTTGAGAATAGAGTCGACATCTAGAGCAGTCCTTAATTAGCCCTTTGACTTATATTGGGTAGTATGAAGCTTAAAGTAAATACAATTATTTTGACTCATTTTAATTTTTTTTTTTAATGTAACACAATGCTAGTTGACTCAATAAATGCTTAAATTAAATATGAAGCTATAAAAAAGCTTAAAAATATATTTTTCTTTAGAAATTACACAGATTTCCCTTGACAGATCTACACCCTTATAAGTCGGGTGGTCTGCCAAAACCTGCAGGCAGGGAGGTGCCTAACAAAGAAAAGAAAGTGCAAGAAAATATAATGCAAACTCCGAGTGGTCTCGAGCTTACTTCTTAAAAGCGTTAGAGTTTCTATATTATCTTAAAAATTTTTTATTTAATTAAAGTAAAAAAAGTTTTACCGATCCCTCACAAGCCTTTGATCGGGTTATAGGCAAAATCAAAAATTGACATGAAAAAATTACTAAAAAAACTACTAAAAATATGTAATCCTATATCACAATCAGCACATCAATCATAAAAGTCCATATGATAAGTGCTACTTAATATTACAACTTAGGATCTGTAGAAAGTAAAGTGGCTGGGTACCACTGACAATAGCCCGAATTTTACTCCTAAGACTCAGGTGAATTTGAGAATAGGATTCCTCTTAATCTTCACTTCTTTGTCAATCTGTGGGCCTCCTTGGATACTTGGATTTGGATATCCAAGTGAAAAGAAACTCCTCCCTAAAGAGATGTTTTCTTTCCTCCTTGGATACTTAGTATCCTAATCTGAATCTTCAAATGAAGAGGGACTCTCCCTTAAGGGATGCCACCCTTCTCTTTAAATTTCAGATTAGATTTATGTCTCATCTCAAATGTCACTTGACTCAATTACAACTCAATTACTTTAAATTACATTAAATGAAAGTTAAAATCTTAACTTTGATCACCTACATGGTTATCTTAAGCAATTGTATTTAAATCATCCCAAATAGTTAATATAGTGAAATTTAAAATGCTCAGACCATCCACATATGTCCATGCACTTTTAATTTAAAAGGGGGACATAGCACAACAGTAGTACCTATAATAATTTAATATTTATAATTTTATCCCCTTTTATTTGAAATGCCCTATATGAGCATGGCCACCTACATAGGATTGCATTAGCATAAATCATCCCTAACATAGGAGTAAATCTAATGCCCATCAATTATGTCATAGAGTGTAGAAATTAAATAAATAATCACATCATCATTAATAACTAGCATGCAATAAAAAGTAAAAAATCCTGGCATACAGCAGAAAAGTACACACCGGGCTAGCCTAGGTCTACAAATGGAGCCCTAGCAAACCATCTAAGGTGTGTAGTAGGCTCTGTGGTTCGAATATGTCTTATATGGGGCAATTAGTTAAAGTTTTTTAAAGTTTGGATTTATTCATGGTTAAAGGCTAAATTTGATTAAAGTTTAAATGTTAATGTATTAAGGTTTATTTCAAAATGAATTTTTCTAAAGTTGATTGATTAAATAGATTTAATCAGTTAGAAATTAAAGGACCAAAGCAATTTAATTAATTATATTAGTTGCTAATTTTAAATATTTTATTAATTTCAACCGATTCATGGCGTTGTGCCACCAGGCTCGAGCTAGGCTCGAGGAACTAGGCCTCCTTAAAACACTTAGCCCTACAACCCGAAGTAGTCCATCCTAAAAACCTAGTTAATATAGTTAAATTAAGAATTTTAATTTGGTTAAATTATTAATAATTAGTTAATTTTAAGGTTTTACACTCCATTGAATCTGTTCGTGGTATTGTGCCACCAGGCTCAAGGAACCAAGCCTCCTTAGGACACTTAGCCCCACAGCCTGGAGTAGTCCATCCTAAAAACTTTATCATTGGAGTAATTATTGTGTATTAAAGGGTTAGTTGATTGATTTTATTAATCATATTAAAAATTTCTAAAATCTTGATTGATTATTAAATTTTTGAATTTTCTTGGTTATTTTATTTATTAAATTAAGGGGTCAAATTTTGACTTTGAGATTAAAGTTAATTTTTAGAAATTTAATATTTTTATAAAATATTAGACCTTATGATAAGCAATTAGACTATAAGTTTATTGAATTTAGATTTTCTATAATTAGTTAAAAATTTTTGAAGTTTCCGTTGAAATTTTAACTTAAAGTTAACTTTTTGATTAAAGTTGAATTATGAAGTTTTGATATTTTTTTCAAATACTAGACCTAAACATGAGTCATTAGGCTTTGGTCACCTAACCCTGATACATATGCAAGTACATCTCAACAATCGGATAATCTAATTCTACCAATTTGGAGAGTTATGAATTTTTAAAGTTTTGGGTCCAAAATGGACCCATTACTTTGCAAATTCAACCTACAACAATCCCTTAAGCATTTAGTCCAAGAAAAAAAGCAGGGGATGCCTAAGATGCTCAAAAATATTTCACCAAAAGTTGGGACCAATTTGACCACTAGATTGTATGAAAATTAAGAAATTTGGATTTTGAACAAACCTAAATAACTCCCAATTCAGGGGTTAAAATAATCTAATTTTAATTTTAAAAACTATTAGGGCTCAAGACTTTTCCAATGAGCCCAAGAACACTAAATTTGGTGAAAAAATAGATTTTTTGTGAATTTTAAAAATTCTGACTCCTTAAATTAATTTTTTAAATTAATTTAATTAAGAAAATCGATGGCGCAATCATTACGAATGATGGGCAAAGATTGCGGATGCTATGCACCACCGCCGCTGTCACTTAGCTATGTTAGCATTGATCCAGGCCGTTGGATCGACCGCAGATCGGATGGAGGGCCTAGATGAAGCCACATCGAGTCCTGTGGTTTGAATCAGACTGGGTTCAAATCTAGTAGCTGACAAATGATTTTTACTAGGATGGCATGGCTGAATTGGAGCCGTTCGATCATGTAGAAGGAATGATCAGACAGCTCCGGTTCATCTAGAGTTGTTTAGTTCAAAATGAACTAAAACTTTAAACAATCATAACTTTCAAAATACTCATCCAAATTGGATGATATTTGAAACATACGTTTTTAACAATCTAATCTTCCAACACCTGAAGTTTGGAAGCTTCATGTGTTGTAGATTTTCTATAGTTTGAAATTAAAATTTAAGAGAAAACTTAAGATATCTTACAATCCTGTGAATGGATTTTGATGTTCTTGGGCTTGTTAGAAAGGTATTTGAATTCTCTACAACTTCCTTCAAGGGTCCAAGAGCTATTGATGGCTAGATTAGACTATTTAATAGCAACTACCCTTTCTCTCTCTTCTCAAATTTTGGTTCTTAACTTTGTAAAAAACATTTGAATGGCTGGAAGGGCCTTCTTTATGGATGGAAAAGCTAAATTATCCCTGGAAGGGGTTGGGGGCTATTGGAATTATAAAGTTTAGATGATATGAGATAACTCCAAAACTTTGAGTAAGGCATGAGATTATCCATTATTTCTCATGATTACTATCCTAATTAAGAGAGAAAGGAGCCTAAGGGTACGACCATGTGTTCTTTTTAGCTACCCAAATGCATGGGGGTGTGGATGTATTAGGAAAATTTGGCTTGCCAAGGTGGCATAGCCACCTAAGCATGCAAGTTGGTCAAGCTAGTTGTGTTGACTTGGTGACTTGGCCAAGCTAGCTAAGGCTTAATCCAAAATAAATTTGGAAATGTTTGAGCCATGATTGGGACATCCATTGAAATGAATTTGAGAATTTGGTTGGTTTGATTTGGTCATATGAGTTGATTTGACCCATTTAACCCTTATGAGGTTATTGGTCAACCTAGGCTAACTTGGTCAACCAGGTTGACCTAAAATGTGGGTTTGAATTCAAGGGGTTTTGTTTGACATTTTGATTCTATTGGAGGTGGTCTCAAGGTTTGGAGAGTTTAGTTCAGTCAAAAATGACTATTTGGGCCCTTAGGGGGCATTTAGGTCAACCCTAGTTGACTTGGTCAACCAGGTTGACCAAGGGGCTGGGATTATGTCCAACAGGTTTGTTTTAATAATTGAATTTGAATGAAAGTGGTTCCATCCAAAGATAGGGTCAGTTGGTTTGAAATGATTATTCATACCCCTAAGAGGTATTTTGGTTATTTTGAGTTGACTTGGTCAACCACGCTAGATCAGGGTCTAGCTTTGAGTCTTATGCACTCCTAATGATGATTCGAATAAATTTAAAGAGTTTTTGGGATTTATTTTAAAAAGGTTATCTTGGAATTTCAAGAAAACTCAAAAATTGCCCTTTTGGGCCATTTTGGTCTATTTGATCCCTAGTCAACTAGGGGTGAAAGTGGGTCCACTAAAATATGATTTAATATTTAAAATGTGATAATCAAGATTTTGGATGTGATCAAAGGGTTTGGAGAATGCTCCAAGGTCAAAATCTATTGGGTGGCAGGTCTAGTGGCATATCATAAATATTTAAAAGTTTTACATCCTTTGGATTACAATCTAGCTTTTGGAGTTAGAGGCCTCATATTGAACTCAAATTTTGAAGGTAGACCCTAAGGATATGCCTAATCAATATACAATTGATAGATCATAAATCATGGGTCATTTGATTTGGGTTTTAAGTGTTTGAAAAATTACTAGAAAAGGCTTTCAGGAAAGGGCCTTTTAACCTTGAATTTTGGGTTTGAAAATCTAGATTTGAGTTAGATTTTTTATTTGATTACCTGAATTTGAATTATCCATATCACTCATAATTAATTAGATGATTGTATATGGATGGATAGGATTAAGGCTAGATTGGTCAAAGATCTAGATTGATTCTAGGGTTTGGATTGGTCCTAGTGACCACATACAAAAATGAGATCAACCATTTAAAAATATAGTTTAAAATTGTAATACATACATTACTTCCCCAATAATGTTGATAAAATATTAATATATTACAAGGTTATACATGAGCTTGTGTGATCTTTAGAATGTGCTTAGATTTTCTTTGATTTAAAATGCCCACTAGATATGCATGTATATGTGTCGATCAAGTAATAAAGTTATTGGGTGAGTGTCCATCCCATAAGAAAGTGTTCTGCTATATTAAACTTAAACTAGTACTACTAATAATAGATTCAAAGGATTATTAAACTCAATGAAAATGAAGGATTTTGAGTTTCTATCTCCTATAGAGAATACAAAAGATAATGAGATATTAATATATAAAATATATTTTTGACTAATGCTTATAAAATACTAATGTTTTTCTACTGAGACTCTTCAATATTGATGTGGATCATAACATATGCATCCCTAGAACTCAGTCGATCTTATAGAGGTGAAAAAGGGGGGTTTATGGCCTTCCTATAATTATAATTTCTCTCTAGAACCTAGAAATTTTAACATCCTATGTCTAGGCATGCCAACAATTTATTTCAATGCGTTTATTTATTCTAATATTCCTCTGCCAAGGTAAAATATCAAACTAGATATTAACTACATATATAATCATTATATACATTATATTAAAAATGATATATATTAAAAAAATACATTATTGCATTCAAGGTAAGATAGCCTGCATTAATACTTATAAAGTGTTGACATTATTAGCCCAAAAAAACATCTTTTAAACCACTGGCCGCCACTTAATTAGCAACATGAATATGTTGTTATAATATTACAGTCAACACAGTGCTTGATCCCCCCCATCATGATATGAGCCATTATCGGCTCCACGCTTGACTACTATTACCAGCACACCCTCTAATTGTCACCTTCAACTCACTGCTTGATTGTCAATTACCATTAAAATTCCTATTGACCATTGATCACTATCAGACTTTTGCCCAGTCATTGATTGTCATTGGATTTTCACCCGGCCATTGATCACCGTCGAACATCCACCAGATCTTTGATCGCCATAACTTCCATCTGACTATCGACCACCATTGGAATTCCAGCCAATCGCTGATTGCCACCAGTCTTCCACCTGATCTCAATCAAACTTCCACCTAGCTGTCGATAGCCACCAGAATTCCATTTCAATCATCTTCAAAATTCCTCCCATGTGTTGATAATCAGTAGTTTTCATCATAGGTGTCAATATTGCTAGATCTTTTTAGACCATCCTCTCATAAAGGAGATGGAAAATATTCTTCTATCATGGATAGTTTAAGGGAGAAAATAATTTCTCGTCAAGAATCCTTCTACACAAAGAGGGGCACTGAAATTTAATAGAGGATACCACCTATCTCAAACAGTGGAATGCCTCGAATGTTAGAAGAAATCTTAAAGAAAAGAAGAAGAAAGGCAAGGTCTACTTCTTCTACACAAAAGAGGGGCACTAAAGCTTATTAAGCGATACCACCTATCTCACATAGTGGAATGCCTCTAATGCTAGAAGAAATTCATAAAAGAAGAAGAAGGAAGGCAAGGAAATTTTTCTTCTACATAAAAAGGGGCACTTGACTTAATAAGGGATGCTGCCTATTCAACATAGTGGAAGGCCTCTATTATAAGGAGAAGAAGAGAAGAAGAAATGGTGCAATTTCTCCCCTGCCCAACAAGGGTATTTATAGGTGAAAGAGGAAGAGGACTATTCTACAAGAATAAGAATATTCTGAGAATTTTTAATGAATAATCTAGTGGAATAAGAATATCCTAAGAATATTCTTTTAAAAAATTATAATTAAAAAAATCATTAATGTTTAAAAAAAATTCTTTAACTACAAATCATTAATGCTCACCGACTATCATCCTGCCGACAAAATGAACATGTCAATACTAATTCTTCCAACTCCCACCATGTAATGCATTCTATATAATGCACATAGCTACATTGAGCAAAGGCCTGTCCCTTAAGGAATGGCCTCATTTGTAATCAACTACAAATACTAGTGGATTCATTCAAACAGGGCCAGGCCTCGTGGTGTTCCCCATTTCAGGAGTTTTCATATAAAAATCTTGATTTCTCTTATAAATGCTACACCTTTATCTTTCATCTGTTGGTATACTCGATCTGTGTACAAAGCTAAGACACTAAACTTTATATCTCTCTTCCACCATGAATGTTAAAGTCCACAACTTTATCTATATGTAAATTTATAAAAATTTGTAAATGTATAGAGTTGTGAAAGTCTGAAATATTGTTGTTTCTTATATAATAAAAAAGCCCAAAAGAATAAATCTTCTTAGAAGAAGATATATATTAAAATTTGGTTGAAGCAAATTCACAACCTAGAGAGCCTGAAGAAGACCATCAGACCTAAAACTAACAACATTGTATATAGACTTGCTTTATATATAGGTATACAAATTCAAGCTGATTGTATGTGGAACTTGGTTACCTTAACTTTCTTGTGAACCCTAGTTTATATATTAAATTACACTTGGCATAAATAATCTTTTATTTATTTCTTTTAACATGTGCTTTGATTCATTGATTGATTTATTGCTTATATTTATGATATGCGAAGTAGAAATTATATATTTTTCTTAAATTTCGTGGTGGTCAAGTGCTTTTTCCTAAACAGACTATAGGCTCCTAGGATCTCTGTAATGTTTATCTTTTGAAATACCCACTTTTACCATCCCTCATTAATAACATATCTTTCACTTTTCTAGTTACGGATACGAAACTCATGCACGCTAGGGGCAAACTAATGACAACGAAAACAACCGAGCGAAGTCCACTATTCCTATTGGTATACGGTTATTTTGCTACAAAGTTTTCCTTAGAAAGCTAGACATGTATATTGCATTAGTCACACATAAAAATTTTAAAAGTTAGGCTAAAATTTGTTTAAATTTGTAATAGTTAGACGCATTTGAACCTCTAGCATTTGTAAAACCCTGATTTAAATCTGAACTTTAAATCTTTCAAGCATGAATAAACAATAGCCTATAAATATAGCATTTCATATTAGACTTGAAATCATGTTTTTATAAAAGAGCCTAGGTAGTTAGCTTGTTATCCACTCCAAGAAGACATAAGTCCAAATGCACAATTTCTGATCTTCCAACTGGCAGTATAATCTTTTTTATTTAATAAATTATCAACTTAAACATAAATTCAACCCTAGTCTAAATTAGTAAAGCCTAATAATTGTATAGTTAGAGTGATTTTGGGTATCCCAGGAACATAAGTACTCTTTACCCTTTCATTCTATGAATTCCCAAAGTAAATATTTAACTTTGAACCATTCCTTATTAATAAATTAAAAATTCAAATAATTGTCTGCATTGTCATAAATAAATAAAGATTTAGTCACCAACTTAATCGAGAGTATTCTCAATAGTTTCTTTGTAGATGTAATTAACAATAGAGGAATGCTTTTATGGGAAACATAGAGCCCTAGTAAAAAAATAAACTCTATTTTAGTTCTCTAAAGTCGGGGAAAAGTCTCTATGGCTGTGACAAGTTTTATCCAAATTTATTTTTATTCTAAAAATGAAATTTAAATCTCATTTCTATCTTAAAAGATAGTATGATATAGAAATATAAATTTCAAAATCGAGCAGCAAAATATTTTTCCCACAATGAGTCGCTTCATCTACAAGAAACTCTGATAGCCCCCCTTGGAAGGACAACCTCCTTGTATGGGCCTAAGTTTGTAACGCCTGTTAACCATTGGGGGAGTTCTTTCATAAGTCGTACTAGACGTGAGTTCCTTCATCCCGACCTGCCGACTACCTTCTAGGCACCTGAAATGTTATATGCGGCACTAAAGTCTTTTATAATTGGTGCATCCATATAAAAAATATGCACTCCTTTTTTAAAATGGATAAATTTTAAAAAGAATCATTATTTATATGTAATTAAGTAAAAGAAAAAGTGTTAAAATATAATTTAAAAAAGAACAACATCCAAAATGAATTTGCGTTTTCCCTAAAAATGCAAATTAATTTTGCTTTTTTAATAAAAGCACAAAATTAATTTTCTTTTTATGTGATAATGCAAATATGCTTTGCATTTTCAGTTAAAAAAAAAATTAAATGTATAGCGATTTGCATTTTCACCTTTCAATTTCATTATTCTGCAGGTTAGCAATTTTTTCTTAACATCAAATAGAATTTTAACTAAATCAGTTATATATTTTTAAATTTCTTTCCAATTTGCCTAAATTTTAATTAGATGATTTAGATTAATTTACATGTTAATGCTATGCTCGAGAAGATTAAATTGTTTTTTCATATTTATTTTTTAATGCCAATGTAGTAAAGCTAACATTACTGTTTATTTAAATGCTATTTATTAAATCTTGAAAATTGAACTTGATAAATTTTGGAGGCCTTGAATATTGAAAATTATAATAATGAAAATTATTTGACATAATAGATGTCAAATATGATTAAAAGAAATTTAATAAAAGTTATTTCGAAATTGATAATCAAATATTTTAAAATTTGATTATACTTTATTTAAAATAAAATAAAGTAAAATAAAATTTAAAATTAAGAATAATTAGGCTTATTTGAATAAACAAATACATAATATTTTAACTATATTTAAATATAATTAATATTTTTAAATTAAATAAATTTTAAGTTCTATATTTAAATATTTAATTAATATATAATTAAATATTAGATTATTATTTTAAATGGAAAACATTATTAATATTTATAACATTCATTTTTGTTAAATATTTAACAAAAATGATTGTTTTAAACATTTAATAAAATGAATGTTAAAACTATTACTAATGACTTAAAATTTTACTTTAATTTCAAATTTAAACAATATAAAAAGAATTATAAAAATATTACTGATTTTATAAAATTTCTATTTTCGGTTAAAAAAATAACTTATTTTCCTGTAGAGTAATAAAACTATGGTGAAAACGCAGTCACTGTACTTTATTATTATTATTTTTACTGAAAACATAGAACTGATTGCATTTTCGCAGAAAAACTAAATTAATTTTGTATTTTTATTAAAAACAGAAAATTAATTTGCATTTTCAGTGAAAATGCAATTTATTTTTGAGTTTTTGTGACCTTTTTTTAATTATATTTTAACTAGATTTCTTTTACTTAATTACGTATAATTATGATTCGTTTTAAAATTTATCCTTCTAAAATTGAGTTGTTTCCCACGAGGTTTAAACCTATGTGAAACTTGTTGCCAATAAAGTTTATTGGGTAATAGTAACAAACTTCATTAGGGCAAATTTTGCTGTAAGATTTAATTTTAAGTTTATTTGAATAAACTGCAAAAATTATAATCATCTCATAATTAAAAATCATGTGGACATATATTGGATAGGAATGAACGCCTTTAGCATTGCAGTGACTTTAATGTTATGATAAGTGCCATATCTTGCAAGGGAGCCCAAAATATTTGAATTTTGGGCACTGTAACAAGATCTAAATTGGGTTATAGTTTAGAGATTTTTTTAGTAAATTAATGCTAAAAATTTGATGGTCATCTTCTTCTCAGTCAAATTTGAGAAAAATAAATACCTATATTAACTATTTATCGATATGCTCTTGGAGATACTTATAGCGTATGATTATGTAACTCTGAATACAGGAGGTGGAAGAACTTGTAATCTCGAAGGTTTAAGGCTTGTAGTAAATTGTGGATTCGTGGGAATCACTCATAAAAGAATGATAAGCACCACCTAATAAGAAATGGGAATGAAAATAATTGGTAACGCGCAAGTCATAAAACCTGGACGACTGACAATGCTCTAAAGCTTAAAATATAAGCGATGAACTTTCCTTGAATCGGAAA
Source organism: Dendrobium chrysotoxum (assembly GCA_019925795.1). Classification (NCBI taxonomy): domain Eukaryota; kingdom Viridiplantae; phylum Streptophyta; class Magnoliopsida; order Asparagales; family Orchidaceae; genus Dendrobium; species Dendrobium chrysotoxum. The sequence goes on along the minus strand of CM034303.1, from coordinate 35,048,154 downwards.
CGGGAGGATAGCAGTCCTTAACTGTTTATGCTGCATTTCCTGAGAAGCTTCGCTGGCAGGATCAAATAATTTAGTTGAAAGTAATTAGCTTCACTGGCACGGATTATGCAGAAATTAGGTTATAGTTAGTTTAAGTAGTGTTTAAATAATGTGCAGTGGAAACTTCCATAAAACTAGAAGCTACCTTCTGAAGGAGTCAGAATAAGATTTTTAAAACAACTTTCGCGAAGTATTTCAAGCAAAAGGAGGAGAGACACTACCTTACCAAGACAAATTTGCTATATTTGGTCAAATGAACACTTGTACAATGTATCATTAATATTTGTAACTGATAAGGTTTTTCTTCTTGATATGATGAGTGAGAGATCATTTATTGAAGACCTTTCAGCATCTACGTCAATAGTAGGTTCATTTCTGGGAAACTCACCATCTGTATGCTTATAATTAGGGTCAATATGTATAGGCTTTATCCATTCTAATTATGAGGCTTAATGAACCACTATGATTATGGAATTCTTATCCGATTTAAATGAATCTAAGCAAATTTAGTGAGTGCATCCATCATGTCATTTTTACCATGTAACACTCGAGCCAAATTTGTACTATGGATGCATCAGAATAGCTTTATCACAAGCTGTTGCTAGATAAAAAAATTAGGATTGAGGAATTGGTAGGCACCATCAACTTCATTATTCACTGATTAGGAATCACCGAATGTTTCATTTATTATGGATTAAACTGAGTTTTAAAATCAACTAATAATAATTCAATATACTTAATAAAATAAAATTTTCAATTATAGAAAATCTAAATAAAAATGTAGTGAAAGTAAATAAATAAACACTCTATATATCATAATAAAAATATACCGACTTTCTTCAGTCTCTTATAACTCCCATAAAAAAAATATATTATAATTTAAACACTTATAACACACCATACTACCATATTATAAAATAGGCCTTTATGACACCAAATGCTTAACACATATCAGATATTCAAAAATTTAGGCCTTCATGACTTTTTGTGCATCTCACATAAGAAGTTGGCCTTCATGACTTTTTGTGCATTTCACATAAGAAAACTTCCTTGAACATCATAGCATCAAAACATCACACATTTCAACTAGATAAGCACAGATATTTTTACAATTTAGTAAAGGCATTATAAATAAATCAACTTGTAAAAACTTATAGTGAGCTTTACCAGTAACATATAAATTTAACAACTAAGCAGAATTCAATATTTTGGGAATTAATTAGATTTCCATGGATTGTTCAGAATGATATTTTAAAGTTTTTACTATACTACATTATTAATTTTTAGATCAAAATTAATATTTAATTTGATAAAAATTGCATTCATTTTTATTTTTCTAGTGAGAAATTTTTTAAAAAATGCCTAAATGTTCAAAATGACCCTGCCAACACCATACAAAAATTACACTGTGAAATTTTTCTATGTAAAAGCTTATCCTAGTTTTTCCTAAATCAATTTTTAAATTAAATAAGGAAATTTTCAAATTTTTCGTATTCTTGAAAATTGAGATAGGTAAAATATAACCTACTTTGATCTAGGTACATTTATAAATTGGGCCGACAATAGAAAACAGACCAAAGTCATATAAAAAAATCAACTTTCTCTCGAAAGAACTTTGCCACACCCTCTCTCGTCAGCAAAAGGGGAGTTTAATATTTTTGTTAAATCAGATAGCAATAGAATTGGATATTTTAATAAAAAAATAAGCCTAGCACCATAGCGCTCCACTTTCGATAGCATAGCACCGTAGCTCCCAACCTCAACATTACCACATTAGCTTATTTTCAAAAAATTTCCTGAAGAGATCAATGCCAAAGAGCTACCAACCTAGCACTACAGTGCTCCGAGGGAAAAATTATAGTTTTTTCATGCACGCACATAGACCCCTGGGAGCCGCTTAAGAGTAGAGTAAGATACTCTCATTCAAACGTGGCATCCAGAGACATGTGCAAGAGGTGTGAAGGTAGAAATTTTAAAAGTTACATTACCTGATTGAGTTAAAATATGTGTAACTATGTACTATTTCTGTAGGTATTATAAAGTAAAATCGAAGTTAGAAAGGCTTTAAGAAAATGAAGTGTGAAAAAGTTATTGGACTTGATGATATTTTAATAGAGGTGTGGAAATACTTTGGAGATGAAAGAATTTCTTGGCCTACAATGCTTTTAAATATTATTTTTAAGACTAAATAGATGTTCGATAAGTGGATTAGAAGTGTGTTGATACTTATTTTTAAGAAATATAGGAAACACAAAAGAGTGTGTGAATTATAGAGGGATTAAGTCAATGTGTCATAAATTAAAACTATGAGAATAGTTATGAGCATAGGTTATGATGAGATACTCATGTTTCCTAAAATCCAATTGGATTTATACCGGGTTAGTATATTTTGGAAGCTTTACATTAATGGAGAGGTTTAAGGATATGCCCTTGTGTATGTTTTAAGCTAATGATATTCTTATAATTTATGATACTAGAGAGGGAGTTGAAAGAAAACTTGAATTATGGAGGTTGACCTTAGAGTCTAAAAGATTTTATTTGAGTAGATCTAAAATTGAATACATGGATTGTAATTTTAATTAGTTGTAAGAGATCTAGTGGTTGGATTTTGACTTTAGGCAATCAATTCATTAATAAGAATACATGTTATAGATATCAGGGGTCTATTATTCAAAGGGATGGTGAAATATATGGGGATAATATTAGTAGAATTCAACTTGGATGGTTGAAGTGGAGGAATGCATAAGGCCTATTGTGTGACAAAAAAAAGTATCCCACAAACTTAAAGGAAATATCTAAAAAATGGTGGTGAGTCCTGTAATGCTTTATGTCATAGAATGTTGGCTATTAAAAGAGAAGAATAAAATAAAGTTAAGTTTGGTAGAGATGACGACATTCAAGTAGATGAGTGACTTCACTCTTAGAGAAAGAATGCAAAACAAGTATATCTGTCAAAAGGTTGGAGTAGCTCTAGAGGTTGCCAAGATTATAGAGAGTTTATAGTGTTATGGCACCCTAGAAGGGGGTGAATTGGTATTTAAAATATTTTTTTCTTAAAAATAGAGAAATGTGCAAAAGCTCTTTAAATAAAATATTAAAAGCATAAATAATTTTTTTTATTTTTAAACTTTTAATTTTTTTAACTTTATGCAAAAGCTTAACCAAAGATTCAACAAGCATATTTTTCTTAAAGATATGCAAAATAAACAAAAAAGTAGGAAATTAAATTTAAAAAATAAGAAGGAACACAAAATAAATTTTTATATTAGATTGATCAAAATTGACCTATCCACTCTGACAAGTCCTCTTCAAGATTGACACTAGAAAGCACTCCTTTAGCACTTAGTTAGGCAAAAATGCCCTTCTCCCTAATTAGGTGGAGAATGACCTTTATAGACTCTTCTTTTCCAAATAAGTCTCTCACCATTATCCTTCCAAGACTATGAAGGTGTCGCTCCCTCCTCTGCTCCTTGCAATGATAGAGATGTTACTCCATCCTTCTACTTCTTGCATGGTGGAGATGATGTTCCCTTTTTCTCCATGTCAAGTAATGTATTTCACACAAAGACTTTTTCCTAGAGCTCCACAACTACAACTTAGAGGATACATGGTGCAAGTTGACAGAGACAATCATGTGACTCTCTCACACCCCTTAACTTCCTCAAGGAAATACTCCTTCAACCTTACCTCCTTTCTATCCCAAGTGGTCTAGACTATCTCTCATGAGAAAGTAGACACATCTACGTCTGCAAGGTTCTCTCACATAGGAAGCATGTCCCTTACTACTCATTTCAACCCATCAGGTTTTATATGAAATAATTAAAGTGAGATATTTAAAAAAACCCTAATATAAATTTTAATGCTTCTGATCATATAGTATGATACAAGGTTCATACTGTTTGATTTTTTCAACTCCCATTTTTAGATCGTATTATTTGATACTTAGTCATATACTATAATCCATTATGTCAAATTGTGGATCATTCAGGATTAACTAGGGTTCATCCAATATTGGTTTTATTCAATCAGACTATATAATTTTGATTGTAGAGTATAATAATTAGTTAAATTTGATTTTGATTTGATTCCTTAATCTATAAATAGAATTAGAAAACATTTATTAATAATCATATAGTATAAAGACCTTTGTACAGTATGATTAGTTCAAATTTTAAAATTCAAATTTGCCTAATTTTAATAACAAAGATTCAATGGTGGGGTTTACAAAAATACATGATCATTTTGTACGATTGAAGGTCATACATTATAATTAGTTATGATTCAAATTTAATTTATTTGAATTAATTAAATTTTATACTTGAATTAATTTTAGGATTAATTAATCATACAATATGATTGAGATTGTATAGTATAATTTATCAGAGAATTCAAGTTTTAAATTTTCATTCCCCTTGTGAGAGTGTTCTCATTTTTCTTGCCCATATATACCTAATTACATAAATGTCTCAAGAAAGGAAAGAGTGCGTACTCTTTTATTAAATATTGAGTAGACTAAACACTGCACTTTCTTTAGTTTTCATCTTTAATCCAGCTATGTTTATGTTGCACCTAAAATGGTTAGTAGCATATAAAAGAAATAGGCAACATATATAAAGTAAAGACTAGTAAATGATAAATATAATAATATTAGTAATCATTAAAACACTAGGTTGGGCTCCCGAATTTCAATAATATCCACTATTTTAATGATGACAAATTTTGTTATTTGTAATTATAAATTTGTAAGTTACTATTTAATTCCTTGCTTAGTCCCCCCATCCTCACTAATGGTCTTTTTAGAAATAACTGTAAAACATCTAAATTTTTAATATTGGATTTTGATCTTTTTAGTTTTAATTTTAAACAATATATATAAAAAAATAATAACACAATCACTTAGATGAAATAAAAATACAACAACTGAATCAAAATTTGATGATCAAAGAAAAATAATAAGTATGTTAGAAATTCATAATAAAATATAATTCCTAATATAATAACCAACACTACTACTCCCACTTTTAATATCATAAAAAGAAAGGAGCAACACATAATGGAAATACAATAAGGTAAAAATATTTTATAAAGCATAAGAAGAGTACAACATGATATGAGAAAATAGAAAAATAAACACTACTCATCGAAGGGCCCTTGTTAAGGTTGTCATGGTGGTGGCTGCAAGTAATGATGAAGGGAGGAAAACTAGTCCTAAAACCATGTAAAAGCTACCTTATGTTGTTTCTACAGTTTCTACCATTGTTATGTGGACTACTAAATATGGACATGAACTTTCAACTCTAGGCATTCATAGTGCCAAGTCCAAGCATCCTAGTGGTAATGGTAAGTAACAGGAGGATGAGATTATGCAGGTGCTCCCTTTATTATAACTTATTCCTCTTATTTAGATGCGACCACACCAAAATTCTTTCCTATGTCTCTCACTATAGATAATATGGAAGTAGATATTAGTGATGAAGGTCGATTGGTGGTCTGGCCAGTGATGGATATGATAGGTTGTATTTTCAGTCTAAAACGTAGGCAATGTTGTGTCCTAGGGGTAAATTTTATTTTTGGTGGGCTTAAGGGTTCCTAATGGTGGTCATATTCTATATATACCTACTAATTATATTTGAAGCATTAAACTACATGCTGATTATAAAAAAATATGTTACTAAAGAGAGTATTGGAGTTATATTCATATGATTACTAGCCTTAGGGAAATGCTTTATCAAATGATGTGCTCGATAACATGTGCATTCAGTACCATAGTGCTAACAAGGGAAGACATTTATTTTGCAGAGAGTTCATAATGGTTATGTTAATAGTGGTCATGTTGTAATCTAAGGCTTGTTCACTATCATGTGGGGCTAGTCTAGTGTTGGATTGGTGTAGGTATTTATGCAAGTCATCATCTATGATAGTGACCTATCACTGACATACATTATATTACATGGTCATATGGTTTGTGGTGATGTGATGATTTGAAAAAAAATTAGAGAAGGGGTTTCGTGTGGTAAGTGAAAGCAAGGTAAACAAGAAACTCTAAGGTGGTGGTGCAAAAAAGTTTAAGTACCTAAAATGACAAGAATTCATGATTGACACTTTGGAATTTGAAATGGAATGCTTTTGTACTATTTTTAAACTACCTGATCTTCTTCATTTTTGATCTTATCATCTAGCCTGGGGTCCTAGAGGCCTAATCATTCTTATTTGTGGGCCATACGAGGTAAGGATGAAGCTATACACTAGTTAGAGGATGGAGTGTAGGGAGTGTGTGGGTGAAGTTAAACTAATCCCACTTTATATAGCCTTGGGTGGTTCATATAGTATTATCAGGAGATCCTAATTTTTTATCTATTTTATCTAAAACATCTAATAAGAAATATATGATTAGATGTCAAATTATATAGATCAATTAGGGAAAGCCCAATATATTATGTGTAATTTTGATAGTCCAGAGGAGTCATCGATATGACTATTTGAACAGATGGATCGTATAGTATGATGAGTAATTCGTATAGTATAATCAACAATAATTGATCATACCAAATAGTTAGATTAATAATTTTTGGTCTCCAATAGTTTGAGCAAAGGTGTATCATACAATATAATGTGTAGAAATTTCTATGGTTTATATGATCATCAGGGATATGTGCAGAGGGATAAGCACACAACAAATAATGTAAAATTTAATGACAAATTTACTATGCGGAAAATAAACAACCAAAAGCACATAAAACATCAAATGAAACAAAACACATGTAAACCATACAAACTTATATACGAAAAGTAGTGGCAATTAAAATTAAACAACCACTCTCACATAAAAAGATAAACCAAAACATAAACACACAAAATAGAGTAAGAACACAAACACAACAGCTTGAACACATAAAGGAAAAATACAAATGAAATTCACTAATTTATTAAGAACTAATATTGATTATTTCTAATTTTGTGTCCAAAATTGTATTCTTGCATCTCCCTTTTCCATGTGATCCCGATTAAAGTGGTGCCTTATGTTGATGTGTATAATATGAGAGTGTTGAATAAGATTCTTTGTGATGTAGATTGCACTTATCTTTTCATAGATGATGAGGATTATATTTACTTAGAGTCCAATATTTAAAAGTTTTTTCTTGAGTCAAAGGAATTAGGCAACATAGCTTCTTATAGCTATAGACTCAACTTCTGTAGTGGAAAAGTCTATTAAATTTTGATTTTGACTTGAACAAGAAAGTAGAGATTGTTTGTGAATTGACAAGTTCTTGAGGTGCTCTTTCTATCTACCTTACACTAGTAAAATCTAAATATGAGTATCCAACTAATTCAAATGTTAATCTCTTCATGGGATACTAGATAATCTCAATTTTTGAGGACCTATATCTTAATATTCTTTAAACTACACTCATATGGGATTCCTTAGGGTCAGCCTGAAACCTAAAACATAAATAAATGCAAAACATAATGTAAGGCCTATTGGTAATCAAGTAAGTAACCTATAATCCCTCTAAACTTCTTCTAATCACCTCTTGATCCTTATCTAATTAGGTGATGGGGCTCATATATATTCATGCTCTTTCAACCTTCCATATAAAATTTCTTTAAAATTTCTTTTATATATTTTATTTGAATCAAGATGGTTCCAACCTCTCTTTCATTTACATTAAATCTTAGAATTAGATCAAATAACCCATCACACTCATTTAAATCCAAGGAAATAGATAAAATCACACATCATACTAATTTCAAATTCACTAGTCATATTGGAAGAAAGTTCTTTCCATAAAGTATCATTAGTGTATCCAAAAAGAATATAACCATATATATCTACACAATGAGTATATCATCTCAAATTCTTTTGATAAACAATATGGTATTTACTATGCCCTTAGTAAAAAATTTCTCTAAGAGAAATGTATTGAGCCAATTATACCTTTAAATAGTACTTTCTTAAGTTTAGATACATGATCTAGGAATGCTAAGTTCTCAAAACTTGGGGCCATTCTACATAAACATCTTCCTCAATTACCCAGTTTTAAAATTACTCTTAACATCCATCTAGTATAATTTAAATCCCTAAAAACAAGCAAAATTTAATAGTACCCTAATGGCTTCTAATCTAGCTACTGGGGCAAATGCCTCCTTAAAATATATCCCTTATATTATGTTGTAGCACTTTGCAACCAACCTAACCATAGTTTTGAAAGTTAATCAAGTGTCATTTAGTTTGTTTTTAAACACCCACTTCATTCAAATAATACTCTTATTAGTACGTCTAGTAACTAACTCCCTCACATCATTCCTAATAATTTGATTCAATTCTTTTCACATTGCTACAATCTTGAATTCATCTCACGGTGCCTTTTCTTCACTAGTGGGTTCTATTATAGAAATGAAGGTTGTGTGGCTAATTTCTTTCTTATGTTCTTGCCTACCCCTAACTCTTGTGGTTTGGTCTCCTATGATATGTTCTCTAGGATGATTAAATGCATATCTCTACTCTTTAGGCACTGAATTTCTTCTCTATCTTCTAATCCCATATTCTCAATTATATTGGTGATATGTTCTTATTCATCATCAACTTTTCTAGCTTCATAAATCCTATCAGATTTATCGAATGTAACATGGGTGAACTCCTTAACAACTAAGGTTCTCTTATTAAATATCATATATGTTTTTCCTATTTATAAATATCTTTGAAATTATAATAACTTTGGCATCCCATGATTTAAATAATTAACATGGCATTTTATTGACTTTTTTAGCATTTGAAATATTTTTACCTAAAACATGCAGGAATATAATGATTTTAGTGAACCTAATGTACACATATCAGTTATAGACTCACTAGGTTGCATGTGAAATAGTTCATATTCATGCAAAGGTAAATTCATACGGGATTGCTATACCTCACTTGTACCTTCATAGGTGATACATAATTTTCCCAAATCTCTTTACCACTAGTACAAGTTGACACGCACATATAGTCTTCTAGTTTTAATGCTAAGACATTTTGCATTCAATTGAGCATAATCGCTATCTTTTAAAGTCAAGTAATTAAATATAATTTAAACTTTAGCACCATTAATAATTCTATTAGGAAAAAAGTAACAACTTTGTACCATATGTGTTAAAAAGTGAACATTCTAATTACAAAGAAATTAAGTGGAATGTTATCAAATAATGGTGATAGGGTAATAGAATACCCTTATGAAGTGTTTCTATTGCCAAAATGAACCATGTTAATCTACTCAAGTGCTTAAACTAACAAAAGTAAGAGCCCTACTCTGAATCCACTTGAAAGTGCTATGGCACACCTAGAGGGAGGGTGAATTTGTATTTAAAACCATTTACATAAAAATAGAGTATTGTGTGGAAGCTAGGAAAATAAAATATTAAAAGCAAAATAATAATAATAAGTTTTTTTTGTTTTTAAACATTAGATTTTTTTAATAAATGTTAGAGCTTAACAAAAGATTTAACAAACACAATTTTCACAAAGAGTGTAATATAAACCAAAACATACAAAAGTAAATGAAGAAAATCAAAAGAAATGTAAACTAAATTTTTATAGTGATTCAGTTAAAATTGACTTACTTTCACTCCTAAAAGGTTCTCCTTATTGTCTATGCCATTATAAAGCATTCCTTCAACACTTAGCTAAGAGGAGAGTCCCTTCTTCCTTATCAGATGCAGAATTAACTTTACAATCTCTTATATCCACAAAATATCTCCCTCCTTCAGCATCCTAACATGACAAAAAGTCTCTCCCTCCTTTTATTCCTCACAATGATGAAGATGGCTCTCCCTCCTTCTACTCCTTGCATGGTAGAGATGTTGCTCCCCCCTTCTTCTTCTCGCAATGTTAGAGATGTCATTCCATCCTTTTGCTACTCACAATGATGGAGATGTCACTCCCTTAGCCTCCTTGGCTATTATAGTCTTTCACCCAAAGATTTCTATGGAAAAATATGATTCCACATGATTTTGAATTTAATATTTCTATAATCAAATCAGCATAAGAAACAATATACTATCTTGAAAAATTGCTACAGGAAGAATACCAATTACTGGCAGTTTTTTCCGGCGGTTCTTATAATGTTTCCGGTGGTTTCCTAAAATACCAATGGTTTACCGGCGGTCAATAAACCACCGGTATAAATTGCATAGGAAACGATTTATGGTGGTTAATTTTTGGTGGTTAAACTTACTGGCGGCATAAATGGCCAATAAATTCTAGTGGTCAAAGCACTAGTGACTACTAATTAATTACGGGCAACTTACTAGTAATTAAAAAAGCTACTCTTACAGGTGGCTTAATCGCCGGTTGACCACTGGTGACCATCAGTAAACCACCGATATTTATCGGTGGTTATAACAACCTATCTGATATCAAAGTTTCGTGTGGCCAAATTGTCGGTTGGCAACCGGAAACCTGTAGCATTTTCAAAAAAAATTGTCAACCCCCCTCTATTTACTCAATTTTCCACAATACCTGTATAGAATTTAAAACATATATCACAAATAAGGGTAACACACCACTATAATCAACCCACAACTATAGTCCAAAATCAATATATATAACATTCAAATGAAATCCACAATAAGCATAACCAAATGTTTAAACAAATAGAAATGCATATGTTCTATAATAATCATGACATATAAATACATAATAAGATGTCCAAGTCCTCCGTGTCCTCACTTTAACACAACAACTTCATCAAACCAAATGTTTAAATAAAAATTTCATCAAATAAACAAAAGCACTAATCATCCTCCATGTCCTCGTTGCCTTGTGATTCATGTGTCAGCTCTTGTTCTTTCTTCTTTTGATTTTCATCTCTATAGGATGACAGCTCTTCCTGCATTTCATTTTGAACTTTCTTATCTCTTCTATCTCTCTTATCAGGGTAGCAACCCTCTGGCTAACAATTTCTTCAGCTCCTCTAGCATTATAAAATGCTGATGTAAATGAACTACCCTCATAAACATAGCCTCGTGAATCCAATCCCTATACCCTCCCCCTCTACCTTCCTCCAACCACATCTAACCACGTATGATACTCAGAATACTGGGGCAATCTTGAAGATGATCCCTCATAAGTAGACTGATGACTTTCCCGAACTCATATAAAATCATCCTGTGAGAAAAATTCTATAAAATAAATTTATATTAGAAAATTTATTATATTCTATTTTAGTACTCCAAAAATTATACTCACATGAGCTTTTTTCACCTTTTCATCAACCCACTGATTGTTAGCTTGATGTTGGTGAGTCCTCGTATGAAACTCCAATGGTGTCGGCACCGGGCCATTGAAAGCTTTTACGAGTCATCATCTATGTTCAGTATGAGCAACATATCCACCAGTATGAAGAGAGCTTCCTAAACACCCACAATCAGATGCTCTATTCTGCTTATTTTGCTCTCTTGATTTTTTAAACTCAGGGCTCACCCAAGTCTACTCAAATCTGCCCATATGCCCTCTCCAATCCATGATAGACGCTACCCAAAATTTCTAATATCCGTGAACATGTCCCTAAGATGGATTGATCCTCTCCTCTAAAAAATTATTATAATCCTCGTGCTATGCTCAGACAACCACCTAAAATCTTTCTGTAAAAAAAATAGGCATAACAAATAATATTAACTAATACAAATTAAATCAAATATTTTAATTCATGCCAAATAAATAAACCTTAAATTCTTTAAACTACATATCCCTAATTTTCTTTGGGATCTTCTTCCATGATAAGTAAGGAGCACCATATTTATTCCTTATGATGTCCTGAATCTTGTGAGTAGGTGGCCTTGAGGGATTGAAGCTGCAGGTTAAATTTTTTTAATAACATATAATATATCAAATTATAATAAACTTAACAAAATAAAAAGAACTTATGTATCACCCTTAGGCTCAATGTATAGATGCTTATCTCTTGCAGCTGCAGGATCCCCAGTACCAACCTCTGCTTGTGTAGATAGACCAACATGTTCTGGCTACACAAGATATGGGTAATAATAGGGGTTGGGGTAAGTAGGGTAAGGGATGGTGGATGGAATAGTTTGTGATGTTGATGGGGGTAATATGGATAGAATGGAGCTGCATGTGTCTAATCTGGAGAGGGAAATTGAGGACTCATCGACGTAGGTGGGAAGTACCCAATAAAGGGTGGTGGTACACCAATAACAGGTGGATCTGATTGGCACTAACCTTGCTTATTGGGGGACTACTGCTGACTCTTGGGTGGTGGTGATGATGGTATCACAAGTGGAACTGATATATGCCCCTCACTTTTATCACCCAGTTTAGGTTTGCTTGGTCCAACACTCAAATATTTTCTTACGAGAAAACTTTGGAGTGAAGGATCTATAAGGAGGATTGTCACCTGAAGCCATTTACATTAAAATAAGTAATTAGTAAATCATTATAATATATAAAAAATTAAATTGTAAGTGTTCCAGAGATTTGCACAAGTAGAAATTTTAAAAAAATAGAATATAGATAAATTAGTTATAACAAACAAAAAGAATTATAGAATACATAATAATGATAAACATATAAATAGGAATTGATAAGAGACATTTAGAAAGATATGTTTAGTAACTTGATTTAAAAAAAATATAATTCAATAAGTATATTACAATAAATTTAGTCACTTAAATTACAAAAATTATTCAAAATTAGAAATATTTTCATTGCTCTCTAGGGTATCTTCACTTTAATCCTCATTCTCACTTGATGAGCTAGTTGAACTATTCGCATCTTCTAAGTGTATTTTAATATTATGGGTTGAAGTTGACATCTCCTCAATTTTAATAGACGTAAAATTTGATATCTCATCCTCTTGATGAGCAGTTACTATGATGTATTATTGATCAGTTATCCCACATTCTTTTATTTTTATGACAGCTAGCTAATCTTGTTTATCCCTACGACCACTGGGATATTTACTGAAATAAACTTGAACAGCTTGACTTGCTAAGACAAAAGGATCAAACTTCCCGTATCTTCTACTATATTTTACATCTACTAAACCATACACAGGATGAATCCTTATGCCTCTATTATGTACTGTATCATACCATTGATAGTTAAACAAACATATAAAGTTCTCATCTTCAGCTGGGTACTCTCGATCAAGAACCTTATTCAGAATACTGTAATAATCACACTTATCTTCTTCATGAGTATTCCCTCTAATGCATACTCCACAATTTTTAATTTTTCTTCCTTTACTCCATAACTTGGAATGAAATCTGAACTTATTCACTATATATATTGGCCAGGTCTTTACTTTTCGCATTGGGCCCCATGCTAGTGCTTGTAGACCTTTATCGAAATACTTATTATCAGCATTATGTATCTATGAAAATTTTTAAATGTTAGGATTTTTAGTATTAAATAAGATGTAATTCAAATAAAAGTTTTAAAATTAAGGGCTCACATAAGATCTAAACCAAGATGGGAATTCATTTGCAACAACTTGCTCAACATCCGTAGTATCTGTTAGGGGCAAATTTCTTACAAAATACCTGGTGACAAATCATCCAAATAATACTTTAGTATTTCAAATAAACATTATTCCTTCTGTACATTATGGAAGAACTTACTCTAAGATTGGTTGAACTTCTTCACAGTTCAGTAGCACATATAAGTAGCTGTTTTGATTTCTAAATCGTTGAGAAATCTTTCAACACATTTTCCATTGGGCTTTCCATGACTTCTAAAGACTGATAGTGCAGCCTCTGATTGTTCTTCTATATCGAAGTCTATGTTATGACCAATCTTTATTCTTGTACTCCTTACATATGGCTCAAAGTAGTAGGAGCAGAAGTGAGTAGTTTCTTGAGACAAATATGCTTCACATGTCGATCCTTCTAGTGATGCTTTATTCTTAATATATTTTTTCAACTTCTTTAAATATCTGTTAAACATTTATAATTATCAAGTTATTAAACATATTTTTTTAACTTATTTAAAAATATTTAAGATAACTTTAAAAAACATGTTTCACCTCTAAAAATGATACATCCAACGATATTGTACAGGTCCACCAACTCTAGCTTCGTAAGGTAGATGGACTGAAAGATGTTCCATAAAATCAAAAAATCACGGGAAAATTTTTTTTCTAACTTGCATAGGATGATTGGTATGGTCTCCTCGCTCCTCCGTAAAGCATCTTCACTTAGTTTAGATGAACATAGGTCTTTAAAGAAAATCTTAAGCTCAGTTAACTAATTTGATATGTAATCTGGTAACATACATACTATGATCGTAAGGAGAACCTCCATAATCATGTGACAATCATGACTTTTAAGTCCAAATAACCTCACAAATTTAAGGTCTTCACATTGGCTTAAGTTTGATCCATAGCCATCAGGCATATTTAAACCTTTAAACCACAGACATATTGATCTTTTTTCCTCTAACAAGAAAGAGTAAGGTGCTTTGGGCTTCATTATTTTGCCATTTCTGGTTGTTACTAACTCTAGATTTTTTTGTCGGTAGTACTCTTTAATGTCCATCCTAGCTTTAACATTATCCTTGCTCTTACCTTTAACATCCATAATTATATTAAAAATATTATCCAGGAAGTTCATCTCAATGTGCATAACATCCATATTATGCCTTATCAAATTTGTTATCCAATATAGTAATATCCAGAAAATACTTTTTTTTACTCTAATTAAGTTGAACATGATATCCCAGAAATTTAGACTCTGATAATATTGGAATGTCAATAATTAACAAAAAGTCAAAAAGTTTCTATGGTACGTCATCACCACTTAATCTGGGTGGAGGAGGTGACCTCTCAACTCTGTTTTTAACGAATGCTTCCTTATTCCTCCTAAATAGATGATCAGCAGGTAGGAATATATGATGAAAATTAAACCAAGTATTTTTCCCTCCATATTTTAGTATGAAAGCTTTTGTATTCTCCTTGCAGTAAGGGCAAGCTAATTTTCTTGTTATGCTGCAACCAGACAACATACCATAAGCTGGAAAATCACCAATGGTCCAAGCAATGCAGCTCAAGGAGAAAATTTGTTTTCCTTGAGATGTTATATGTGAGGACACCCTTCTTTACATAATAACTTGAGATCATCAATTAATTGTTGCAAAAAAATATTAATTTTTGCTTTTGGATTATATGGTCCAGGTATTATAACTATTAAGAATATGTACGGGGTAGTCATACATATCTCTGGTGGAAGGTTGTATGGTGTTAATACAATTGGCCAACAAGAGTACAGTGAAGCTGCTTAATTATATGGAGTAAAACCATTAGCACATAATCCCAATCTTATATTGCATGGCTTAGTAGCAAATGAAGCATGTATTCGTTCAAAATGTTTTCATGCTTCAGCATCTGATGGATGAGAAAGAACACCACTGTTTGCTAATTTCTCCTTATGCCATCTCATATGACCTACTGAACTTATTGATGCATAGAGCCGCTGAAGTCTTGAAATGATCGATAAATAAAATAAACAGGAATATGGAACATCTTTCTTTTGATGATATTGTTTTCCCGAGTTGGTTTAAACCGAGGTGCATTGCAGGTGCGAAAATAAAACTTCAATTACATCAACCTTATAGTATAACAACATCTATTATACAACAATTAATTTTTGTAGCAATGAGACCCACTTGGATTCAAATTTCTTCATTCATTATAAATCTGAGGGAATTAAATTGTCAGTTGGATTTGTTTCCATGAGAAGACAATTGAAATCATTGAAACAATCACGAGAAGTATTATATTCAGTTTGATACTCAGCATCCTCAATACAATCGATAATTCAAAATGATTTAGCAACCATCCCAAATTGGTTTTTGAGCTGTATGTAGTAACTCAAAGAATTTTTTAGTTTCAATATTTGGTGGCTCTTCCACACTAGCCCTTAAATTAAAACCTGCTACATCAAATAGTTCTTCATATGGTTTACTCATTTGATCTTCATTAAATATTTCAAACACTGTGGATGGACTGGCATGAGTATCTCTGTGTGGCTCGTACTCGCCATGTGAGGTCCAAATCCAGTAGTCTGGAATAAATTCCCTATGATATAAATCAACCTTCACATCATCGATCTTGAGGAATGCTTGATTTTTGTGCTTCGAATATGGACATCTAAATATTCTATCAAACTTAAAGGAGGTAGTTGAGATGCAACTTGAATAAAAGTCTCAACTTCTTGTATAAATCATCTGCCAATCCTCTTCGACCTGATAACAATCTCTTGTACATCCAATATCTCTCTTCTTTGATAGTCTTTTGGATGTTAAAGCAAACGTTCCATACATAGTCGTGAAATAATTTTTAGAGGATATGCAACCTGAACAAGTGCACGCACTTTAGTTTTGAACAAGTGTACTTACTTAGATTGGAATGCAGTCACCAACCGATCCAACAATAGTTTAGGTCAATACATTTGAACAAGATATTTAAGCATTATAGGTCTAACCACCATTTTATAAAATTTCCCTTAAGTTTGAGGGGAACTTCTCCATCGCATAATAAGTCCAAAACATTCCTCCACTTTAACCATCCAACTTGAATTCTACTAATAATAACCCTATCTATTTCACCATTACACAAAATAATAGATAGAATATATTTAAAATATATACTCTTGAAGTCATGACTAAAGAAAAAAAGATATATATGGACTTAAAGCTATTCCTTAACGTAATCTAACAAGTAATAACTCTTGCATACATATCCTTAATAACATGAAAAAAGCATACACACCAAGGTACAACCTATTGCAAATTTATAGTAAGAACATCCATGACTAAAGTAAAAAGATATATATGGATTTAAAGCCATTCCTTGATGTAATCTAGTAAGTAATAACTCTTGCATACATATCCTTAATGACCTGAAAAAAGCATACACACCAAGGTACAACCTATTACAAATTTATGGTGAGAACATCCATGACTAAAGCAGAAAGATTTATATGGACTTAAAGCCATTCCTTGACGTAATCCAACAAGTATCAAATCTTGCATACATATCCTTAATGACATGAAAAGAGCATACACCAAGGTATAACCTATTGCAAATTTGTAGTGAGAACATCCATGACTAAAGCAAAAAGATATGGACTTAAAGCCGATCATTGACGTAATCCAATAAGTAATAACTTTTGCATACATATCCTTAATGACATGAAAAAGCATACACCAAGGTACAACCTATTGCAAATTTCTAGTGAGCACATCCATGACTAGAGCCAAAAGATATGGACTTAAAGCCGGTCAACAAGTATTAACTCTTGCATAAATATCCTTGATGTAATCCAACAATCTATGCTCCATAACTCTCTCCAATAGTTAGTAAAAGAAAAAAAATGCAAACCTTAAATTCGGTTCAGGGCGTTGCCGATCGACGTCTTTCGTGGGTAGAATGCGGGCGTGATTGGCTACCGGAGTGGGGGTGAGATCATTGGCCGGAGAAAGGGTATCAGCAGCCAGATTCCTACACAGGCACTCGAAGGCAAGATTGCGAGTGAGCATCTACAGAAATATATACATACAGAAATGAAGAGGAAGGCTTGGTTTGGCCAATATTAGGGCCATTTTTGGTGGTTTAGACTGCCGGAAAAAATCACTTAAAATCGGTGTCCTAGGTCGCCTGTAAAGGCACCGATAAAATAGAAAACCGATGCCCGTACAGGGGGTTATTATTCCACCACTAATTTTGGTGGTGTATTATAAAAACCATCAGATAAAATGGTGGTTAATACCGACTGTTAGACTGCCAATTTAACCGCCAATAATGCCGGCGGTTATAAGACCATCGGTAACGGCCGCCGGTAATCCTTGATTTTCCTATAGTGAATAAAACTAGTGTTGTACTTTATTTTTGAGAATATAAATAAATGTTATCATTTTAAGATCAAATAGAACATAAAAAATATTATGACATCATGAATGACATAAATGATATTCAATTATTATTTTGAAAAATGAAAAAAAAAATTGAATAAAAATTTTCTACATTCACGGAGACAATTTCCTTATTTTAAAGAATTGAAAAAAGGTTTATTATTTTACTAGGGTTATAACTTTCCCATAAAGGCAAGCCTCTATGATTAATTACATTTTATTAGAAAGTTTTGGGAAAACTCTTGATTAAAGTGGTGATTAAATATTTATTTATTTTCAAAGATACAGATAAATATTTGAATTTATGATTTATCAAAATGAATTATTTCAAAAGTGAACATTTATTTTTGAAATTTCTAAGATGAAGGGTAGAGAGTACTTATGAATTAGGGATACCGAGAAACACACTAACCTATACAATAATTGGGCTTTACTAATTTTTAAAATTGTTGAATTCTTGATTAAGTTGACATTGTATTAAATAAGTGAGATTATGACTCGCTAGAGTGAACATCCAACTATCCACCTAAGTGCTTTTAAAATATATAATTTTAAGTCTAATATGAAATGTAGGATATATAGGTTATTGCTCACTTAGGAGTGAAGGGTTTAATGTTTAGAATTTAAATTATAGTTTAGAGATGTTAGGGGTGCAAATGCACCTAACTAATGTAATTAGAAATGTATATTTCCCAAACTTCTATAATTTTAATATATAACTATTTCAATCTAAATGTACGAATTTCTAAGAAAAAATTGACATCATAACAGGACTAAACTATAAGGAATAATGGACCAGCCCCATCACTTAGGCCTACCCTTCCTTACCACGGGCATGTGTGAGTATAATGTACGTAGAAGGAAAAGTAAAATGTATGATATGAATGTAGAAATGTAAATGTTGGTATTTTAAATGATAAATATCATGGAGTTCCAAGGAGCCTAATGTGAGTTCACAAAAAGACATGAAATGCCAAGAAACCTTGGAAAAGTAGACAATTTACACTTCGCAAATCACATACAAGCATCAATTAAATAATCAAAGTATATAAAAGAAGTAAAGAAAAGTCCATGGGGCAAATTTCACATAATATGCAACCTAGGGTACGTAGGAAAGTAAAGGTGGTCATGCTCGACTATTTTTTTTTTTTTTTGATGAAATGCTAGAAGCAATTTTATTAATCAACTAAATACAGAAAACTAAGTGAAAGAAGATCTAAGAGAGTCCTCCTTAAGTAAACAAACAAATGAAGGAGGAACCTCATTATTACCAAAAACATCCCAAAAGAAATAAAAAAAACAAGCATAGTTTGCACAAAAATCTGCTAACTTATTACTCTTCCTATTCACAAAATGAAATAACACCTTATTAAACCCATCAAGAAAAGAAAAATCCTGACTTTGATATTGCCCCTTAATGACAGACTTTTTATTAAAAATCTCTTGAACAAATCCTTGATATACTTATTGTCTCCTTCTATAATGATTCCTTTGAAATCATACATCCAATCTTGTATGAATCTCTTAGTCGAGAAGATTGTCAAAAGCTCCACTTGTGAAGAGTCCCAATGAGTACACTTGATTCCAAAAGCACCTAAGAATCTTCCATGATAGTCCCTGAAAACGCCTCCAATACCGCCACTGTAGTTACAACTCAAAGAAGCATCAACATTGAGTTTAATCCATTCGGGTGGAGGAGGATGCCAAGAATTAGACAGCTCACAAAGCTAGTTGGTATCCCAGTAGCCCGAACTTCCTTTGAAGGATGCAGCAGCAATATAAATTGCATTAGTAGCCACCGTTGTAATGCTATCTACATTCTCACCATGTGCCACTTTATTTTTGCTTTTCCAACATAGAAAGACTGCCGAGCAGTAAACATTTCCAAGGAACCATTGCTAGCAATTGTTCCAACCCCAACATACAATCTTCAAAAGATGAGAATGCCGGTAAGCATAGCCCCCAACTCCTAAGCACCGCAAAAACCTGCATCAACTTATCACAACAGACAGTAACATGATTCACATTTTCCTCAACATTACATCCTCTAGGACACATTGCTTTTGTAGCCAATCCCCTATACGTCAAAAGCTCATTCATAGGAATGGTATTAATGTTTAAGCGCCACCAGAATAAATCAACTGAGGCCTTAGCTTGAGGTTTCTCCTCCAACCCCCAACCACTTCTTCTATACCATACCCACAAAGCTTATGGGATATAATAGCAGCTAGTGACTTACCAGCTAACTTATACATAAGCTCTAATTAATCACCACCTCGATCAGCATCAATAGGAACTAGTTTGATTAGATCAACCAGCTGCTGGCCGAAGACCTGCAACAATCTGACATCATTTCAAATCCTGTTAGAAATAAAATGGTTTAGCCTGTACATATGCTCATCCGTATTAACCACCAAGGTAGGCCATTTAGCAATTGGTTTATCTAGAATCCAAATATCTTTCCAGGTATCAATTGCCTCACCCGAAGACACACTCCATCTCAAAACCTATTGCGAAGACTTATAGCCATGTAAAATGATCTTAATCGTAGGAGAACTAAGCCTTTTACCATAAAGTCTATTTACATCCTTCCCATATTTTGCACGTAACAACCCATACAGGAAAGTATTTGAATCTGAGATAAGATTCCACGCAAACTAGCTCGGAGAGGACCCAACTTAGCAACAATTGATAGAACTCCTTGGCCTCCCAAACATTTCGGCCTGCAGATAATGTCCCAGGATACATAATGAAGGCCTTTGCTTCCATCTTGCTTATTCCATAAGAAGTCCTTACACATCCTATCCAAAGCATAAAGCACAGCCATTGGAACCAGAGAATGAGTCGAGAGAAAAATAGACAAGGAAGAGAACACCGTTTTAGCAAGAAGAATCTTCCCATCAAGAGAAATAAAATGATTCCCCCACCCATTTAAAACTTTTGAAGCTTTTTTTAAAAGATTGCTATAATCTGCAGCTTTCATCCTTCTCAATGACATCTTAATACCAAGGTACACAAAGTCCTTTACCATTTTGAAGCCCAAGATCATAGCCAAAGACTTCCTTCTAGAGCTCCTAACCAACCTTCCAAAAAGGATGGAAGACTTCTGAATGTTGATCTTCTGACCCGTCCACCTGCAGTACTCAAGCAAGATCTTCCTAGCCTTCTTAACGTTTTTACAATTTGCTTCCAAAAACAAAAGAATATCATCTACATATAACAAATGTGAAACCTTATCCGCATTTGTAGCCACCTTAACTCCCAAATCTTTCCCTTTCTGAGAAATTGCATCTGACAGATGTTGGAAGCATAAAATGAATAAGTACAGAGACAAGGGACACCCTTGCCTAAATCCACTCCTGGCTTCAATCCAAGATGATCCAACACTATTAATTAATATTGAGAATCTAGGATCAGATACACACTGGAGAAGGAGGTTAGCAAACTTAATAGGAAAACAAAAATTAACCAACACTTGCCTAAGAGTAGACCATCCCATACTATCGTAGGCTTGCTCCATATCAACCTTTATAGCCATCAAGCCTTTCTTAGATTTGGAATATCTAAACTTATTAAACACCTCTTGAGCAAGAAGAATGTGGTCTGAGATAGACCAGCCTTTAACAAAGGCCACTTGATCTTCTGAAACCAACTTAGGTATTATACCAATCATTCTATTTAACAACAACTTGGCTATAATCTTATAGATAGATAAACAAAGGCTGATAGGTCTATAATCAGAAGGAGACAAAGGATTTTCAACCTTCGGGATTAGGACCACCAACGTTTCCTTCCAACTAGGATCCATCACACCCGTTCTAAAGAAGTCTTCAATTGCCAACCAAACATCCTTTGTAATGATACTCCAATAAGATTTAACAAAAGAGTAGGAAATGCCATCAATACCTGGAGAAATATTAGCTTCCAATTGAGCCACCACCGAATCCAGCTCTTCTATCTTGAAATCAGCTAAGAGTTGATTGTTGTCACCTTCATCCATCACACAAACAGGGACCGGCCATCCCGTCAACTTGCATCTTCTAATCTTTAATTTATTCATAAAGAATTCATGAAAGACTCCCTCAATTTGCCTTGATCTTCCACCAGCTCTCCTTTGCAATCTTTCACCTAGTGAATTCAATTAGCATTTCTCCTCCCTGACGTAAATGTATGAAAGAATTTGGAATTTGAGTCTCCATCCTCTAACCACCTTACTTTATCTCTTTGTCTCCACCACGTATTAAGCCTTGCAAGCGTAATATTAAGCTCATTTACTTTAGATTTAAGTAGAAGCAACCTCACATCGAGAGCCAACCACTCTCAGCTTCTTCATTTTGAAGATCCAAAATTTCCTTCTTCAATTCTTCTTTCAGAATCAGCAAATTATGGTGCTTTGCTTTTCTCCAAAAAAATAGTTCCTTCAAAGCTCTTCTAAACCTCATGTTAAGGGCCAAAGCATTCTCCCCATTCACCTTCTTAGCCCAAGCTTTAGCCAAAACTCCCACTGAAGCTGGGTATGAAGCCCACACCTCCTCATATTTAATATGATGGTTTCTTCGAAAGCCAGACGACAGAATTTTAATGAGAACTGGACAATGATCGGATGCTACACGAGCAAGATGCCTTACTGCCGGCTTTTGGATTACATTCAAAGCTAAAGTATTTAAAATACATCTATCCAACCTTTCGAGAATTTGAGCACCCTTTTTTGTTGTTGCACCAAGTAAACCTTGGACCAACTATCCTCACATCATGAAGATCATGGTTGCTCATGAAGCATCTCATTTCTTGTGCTCCTTGAGATAAAACAAACTTCTTCCCTCATTTCTTCTCTTCTTGAGACAAAACATAATTGAAGTCTCCACCTATAACAGTAGGAAACTTTAAGAAATCAATCCCTTCAAGAATATTCCACAAGGCTCTTCTCTTATACCAATCATTACTACCATAAGCTGCAGCAACTATCCAAGTTCCTTTATTGACCAAGTTAAATTCCCCAATAACAACTTGAGAAGAAGAATTTAAAATTGAAAACGAAGCCAAGTCCTTTCTTTAGAATACCATAATTCCACCTGACAATCCATCAGCTAGAAGCTTGAAGTAGTCCCATTTTGACCCAATAAACTTATCACAACCAAGTCTATCAAATGAGGAAAGTTTAGCTTCTAGGAGTCCCACAAACATCACCTCATGTTCTTTCACAACTTCCTTCAAGTAGTGCGAGGTTACACTCTTCCTAGCCCCCTACAATTCCAAAACATAATTGAAAACAGTTAATGAAAAGAATTGGGATTGCTCCCTTTCCTTTCCTTAAGCATTCCACCCCCTTTCTACCATGGCTAATAATATTGTCCTTCCCCAAGGATCTCAATTCCTTTTGAAGTCTAAAATCTGATTTATGACAGGAAAAACTTGAGTTCGCAAGTAATCAACAGGAGTTACTTGAGTTCGGAAGCAATCCTTCCCCACTTTGACATTTAACTGAGCCTACAAACTTTCCTCAATATACTCGACATTATGAGAGCTTAGGATGGACACCTTATCAACATCTGGAACTTTGGCAATAACATCATTTCCATCTTCAAAACAATTAATCACACATGAAGTTCCTGACTGCACCGAAGCTGCAGAACTTTCCAGGCCTTCTTTATCTACCAAAGACATGCAACTTCAGGTTTTTGATGAAGAATCAAACCTCTCCACCTTTCTGAACATCACAACTGACTTCTTTTCCATCTTCCACTGCCCTTTGCTCATTAAAGGTATCTTGCTCATGCTGAATTTTAACATTATCACCTTCTAGGTGTAATTCCTCATCTCCCTCACCACATAAAGATTGAAACTTATTGTTTAAAGAAAGCTTCTCAGGGACTGCAGAAGAATAAAGAACCCTTTCCCCACACATTTCTACCAACTTCCTCCCTATCTCAACAATTTCACCATCCTCAGGTAGCAACATATCCTTCACAACATATTCTTCTATTCTACTTAAATTTTCCTTTAACACTTTAGAGGCTTGAGGTTCCTGATCATTAAAACGAGTTCATGTTGCCTTTTTCTGATTAAATACTCCCTTGTTTCTTCTATTCCTGACATGGATCCATGGCCCATAAGATTCATTACCTCAATTCTCTAGTGCCACTTTCTTAGGAACATTAAATATTAGATTTTTAGAAGCATTCCCTCTATTCACGTCCTCCATCTTCCTTTTATTACAAGTGCTACTCACGTGTCCCAACATACCACATTCATAGCAAAAAGAGGAAATTCTCTCATACTCAACTCTTTGGAAAAACCTCCCAGCCAACCCTTCCACCCAAACACCCAATGGAAGAGGCTTATCCCATTGGAACATATTCCCATCCAACATCAGAGGGACACCCACCATAGAAGCTATCATTGCCACATTGTCCTCATCCTAACATTGGAGTGGCAAATGAGGCATTCTAATCCAAATGGGAGAAGTCAAACCTTTCAAAGAGCTAGGAGGTCCATCTCTCCATTCCCACAATATGATTATTCACAAACCAAGGACCACCGGTCATCACACCTTCCATAGATTCCAAGGATTTAAAGGAGCACAAAAACCACCCCAACCCTAAGGTGGTGAAATGAAATTGTCCAAAACTAGCCCACTGCCTCCTTAGTTCCCAAGCAACTATATGAGATGGGAGTTCTCTCCCAAAAACCTTAGTAACCAGTGAAAATTCCAACTTTTTGGCGTTCAACACCTCTGAAGATTCAATTAACCTCACGGCTTTCCATCTTCTGAAAAAACTACCTTATCCTTGTTAAAATTAATCTTGATATAAGGATTCTTCTTCCAAGGATTCATCAAATTACTGATTTTATCCGAGCTCTCAGGCAAAACCTCAGACGCTTGATTGGCATAATCTCCTTACACACATCAGCTGACTGTGAAGAACCACCCGTAACACTAATCAAAGTATGAATATTTTTGTTAACCAATCTCTGGGAACTCGCATTTATCTTACTGCCAGTGACAGGGATAGCAT
Source organism: Dendrobium chrysotoxum (assembly GCA_019925795.1). Lineage (NCBI taxonomy): Eukaryota > Viridiplantae > Streptophyta > Magnoliopsida > Asparagales > Orchidaceae > Dendrobium > Dendrobium chrysotoxum. The sequence continues at coordinate 35,023,194 of CM034303.1, read as the reverse complement.
TTGAGTACTCAAATCTGTTAACGAAAATGTTCATACTAGAAGACAAAGCTTCAGTGTCCGAAATTCCAACCAGAGGATAACCAGAAACTTTCGAAAACCGAGGAGTTAAGCAATCCTCACTACACAAAATTCCTTTACCCTTACCTTCTATAAGTTTACCAGATTTCAAATGAGAACCATCATTTTCTAAAATGATTAACTCACCTCTAGAACGCCTTTTACGAACTTCCTCAGAATTCCCATTTGCCACAGTAGTAGAATCAGAGATCTGATTATCTTGATCCATAATTTCCCACATATTCAATCCATCATTGCAAGGATCCTTCAGTCCAGTCTTCAGAGGTTGATGGCGGCCATCCACCACCATGGACGGACCTCCAGCTATCCAAGCTGAAAAAACTGGGAAGGGAAGAATTTGAAAAAAAATGAAAAATTCTCTCTAAAAATGCGGAGCTTCTCTCTCTAAAAAACATTTACTATCAAGCTCTTGGATATGATAACTGTGGATTTCTACACATAAAATGATGCAAGTTTATACAAAATAATGTTGTTTATTTAACTCTTCATGTCTTCTTCAGGATCTCTTGGCTTGATTGTGCATCTAAAAATTTCAAAAGAAATCATCTTTAAAGAAGATACATTCTTTTGAACTTCTTTATAAACAACTTCATTTAAGACTTTCACAATCTCTCTACATTTATAACCCCCCGTCACTTAGTTAATACTTTATAACACCATATTCGCAACAATCATGTGTTTCCACAGTCCTATGGGGAAATATTTTTATGAGAGTGAATGCCCTGACCACCTAAATTTTAATTTTTCTAGGAATAGCATAAGACTAAAATTAAAAAGTAAAACATCCTGACTAGGAGTAAATTGTTTCTAAAGAATTTTTTATCATGCCATTTTTTAACTCTTTCTTTGTAAATTCTTGCATTTTCATTTGCTTCTTTTCTAATTTCTTCTATTTCACTCAATTCTAGCAATCTTTTTTCTTTAATGCTTTCAAAATTTGAATTCAATTCTTTGACTACCCAGAATACCATATGCTCTAATTCGACAGGAAGATTATAGCTTTCCCAAAAACTATTTTATAAAGAGTCATACCAATAGGAGTTTTAAATGTAGTTCTATTGTCCCATAATGCATCATCTAATTTAATTGCTAAATCTTTCTTATTAGAACGACTGTGGGTCTCCGAAAGGATTCTACTCATGGGGAACAAAATGTAAAGGGTACGACCGTACTATCCCGTAGGACAAAATGATCGTAGACCTTTACACTCTACACAAGTAGGCCAATGGGAGGGCAGATGGGATTATATATATATAATTAACCATAGAGGATAGAGGCTTTCGCCTACACACCCTGATGGGTAATAATATGCATAACCCAAGAATCACGAGATTTCCCCCATCCTATACATCAGCTCGAACGGGGTTTATTTGATGTGGGGATCGATCTCCCACGGGTGCAAGCCCCCATGGTTAATTATATCTTAGACCTTGGCCTATGAAAACTCTCGATTAAGGATGCTATATTATTCTCTCAAATGGATTTGGCGCGTAGGAAAAATTTCTAGGATCTTCCTAGTCAAGGGGAAAAGATAGACTCAACTTGGTTATTTCAACATATACGGATCACATAAGCACTCGACCGGTCAAACTAAAGGAAACTAGAAAAAGAAATAACTTCATACCAGATACGTGAGAGAAAGATGGAAGCGGCGCCATCCATATGACGCGCATAAGCAGGGTTTATAGACCCAGATGGAGGAGGAGCTTACCCACCGATGAGGTGTACTACGAGACACCGATAATAGTAGCCTTGAGCCCTAATCTAAGGTGGGTTTAGCGTTACACACAACACTAAAACCGTGTCCTAACTAATGCCTCCTGGACTTATATCCTGCCTGAAAAGGAAAGCCAGCTAAAGACCACCCAATCGTATAAAATCCATGCTTTCCAGTCTAATGAAAGATGGGTGGGTGGCTTAGTTTTGTTTTTTTGGAATTTGAGGCGACATCTAGAGAGGTTCCTAAATGGCCTTGTACTCTTGAATGGTACTATGCTCCTAAAACTAATGCAATTAAATTTTAAATTTTAATGAGTTACTAATGTAATGCGTGCCGATTAAAGTATCCAAATCAAAAATGTATGAGATTTTAAAAAGACTTATAAAAATAATTTTTTAGAAAGGACAGGCTTCCCCAGGTTCAGAACCTCGTCCTCATAGGTCGGATTATCTGAACTGTACCCTTAGGTGGGGAAGTGTCTAAACAATGAAGAGAGAATGCATCAGTATGCATGCGACCCCGGACGATTCCGGCTGTTCCCTAAATCGTTATCTTTCTATGTTATTTAATTCTTAAAATTTTAATTTTAATTACGAGTAGAAAAATTGTCCCTAAAGAGCCTAGCGAGTCAGGCACATACACATGCAAGAAAGAAACCTATAAAATCATGCCATTTCTACTGCACAGACATGTAAGTAAATCATCACATCAAAATCACAAAAAAGAGTGTCCAAAGTCCATGGCAGGTGCCATACAATATACATCCCAGAGTATAGAAAAGTAGTGGTGGCCAGGCTCCACCGACAACAACCTGGATTCTAATCTTATAGAATGATGCAAGTTTTAAAATGATGCATTTCTATATCTTGATCTTCATCTTCTAGTCCTTCTGTGGATCTCCTTCTTTTAGTCTTCTCATAGTATACCGCCAATAGGATATCCAAATGAAAAGAAATTCCCCATGAAGGGACTTTCTTTCCCTTTGGATCCCTAATCTTCTATTAAAATGTCCCATTTTAAAAAAAACTTTCACAACTCTTGACATTAAAATACATTACATCAGAATTATAAAAAACAAAAATCTAGAATCTCCTGCAGGGTTATCCTAAGCAATTAAAATCATCGTCCCAAGTAGTTGTATATATGAAATTAAAGTACTCAATCCAGCTACACTTGGCCATGCTCTTATTTATTTGGGGGCTAAGAAGCTGAAGCACCTGTAGCAGTTATTTATAATTTATTTATTTTTGCCCCCCTTTTAGCGCTGAATGAGCATGGACTCCTACAGAAAACATCATCTGTATCAAAATTGTTCCTAACCTATGGGTAATCTGTCATCATCACATCACAGAAACAATGCAGTTAATAAATCATTATAGAAAACAGCACAGAAAACTAACACAAGTACACTAACACAAACAACACACGTGTCACATGCAAGAGCGCTCACATCATAGAAGCAGAAAGAAAGAAAACACCGGCCTAACCTAGAGCTAGAAGTCATGTTCTAATCAAAACAAAATCTAAGTGTGTGTAGGCTGTGTGGTTTTAGGTGTATCCTACATGGGATGATTTAGTTAAAGTTATTTGTAACTTGATTTGTAGAAGGTTAGAGGGAAGTGTAACTATTAGTAATTTAGGATTGATTTTAGGAATTTTATTTAGTGTTTGGTTGATTACTACCTTTGTTGCTCACCGAGGTCGTGAGGTTTATTTCACCCTCATTGGGGCTAACTTAATAGCCTCATAGGCCTGGGTTACCCAGTAGTAACCAACTTTGTTGAGTCGTTTTAGTTTATTGGCAATTAAAAGGAAGGTAGATTATGTGATTTATTATTGATTAAGGAGTTTGTTGATTGATTTTAGGGGGTTAGTTAATGATTTGATTAAACTTTGATTCAGTTATTAGACTATGAGATTTTGGGTTGTTGAATTTTCTAATGAGTTTCTTATACTGTTCACTGTTGACCTCATTTTTGTATGAGGTTAGCATGACCAATCCAGACCTTAGGATCTTTCCAATCCTTAGGATTTAATCTTGACCCTAGGATCAATCTGATCTCAGTTCAATCTAATTCAAATCAATCCTGACCCCAGATCAATCAAATCTCCAGACTATTCTAGATTATAGGATTCTCCTAGACTTCAGACCCTAGGATCTATTCTAGACCCTAGGATTCTACCTGACTCTAGATCATATGATCCTCCTAAACCCTAGGATTATACCTGACTCTAGATCCTAAGATCCTTCTAGATATTGAATCTTAGGATTCCTAGATCTTAGGATCCTTCTAGATTATAGGATTCTTCCAGACCCCAGATCCTAGGATTTTCTAGGACTTCTAGATTCTAGAATCTTCCCAGACTCCAGCCCCTAGGATCCATTCTAGACCCTAGGATTCCTTAAGCTGATTTGGACCCTAGGATTCTTCTAGATCTATCCAAGCTTCAATTCAACCTAAACTTAATTCAAATCTTACCATTCAAGCTCAAAATCCAATTCAAAACCAAATTTCCAGATTCAAATCCAAGGCCAAAGGTCAAAGTCCTGAAAGCCTTTTCCACCAAATCTTTGAACATTTCAAAACCCAGTCAAATGACCTCTAATTCAAGATCTATCAGTTCCACACTGATGTGACATGTCTCTAGAGGCAACCCTCCAAATTTGAGCTCATTCTGAGGTCTCTAACCCCAGAAACTGAATTGAAATCCAAAGGCTATAAAACCTTCAAATATTTACAGTCCATGCCACTGGACCTATCACCCAGTGGATTTTGATCCTGGAGCTTTCCACAAAGCTCCAAATCACTTCCAGACCCTTGATTATGACCCATTGAGTAATAAATTGCATTTGTTGGACTCAATTTGACCCCCAGTTGACCAGGAGTCAAAATGACCAAAATACCCTTGTGGGGTGTGAATAGTCACTTTGGTCAAATGAGCTCCAAATCAAATGCAGTCACTTCCAGCAAATTTCAAATGTCAAACCAAACTCATTAAACCCAGAACCAGCCCCTGGGTCAACCTGGTTGAACAAGTCAACCTAGTTGACCTAGAAGGCCCCTTTAGGGTCAAAACAGGTCATTTTGACCAAATGACCTCCTCTGACCTTGGGACCACCTCCATTGGTCTCCAAATGTCGTTTTAAATCTGTTGAACCCATTTTCAGACCCTGGACCCACCTGGTTGACCAAGTCAACCAGGGTTGACCTAAAAGGCCCATTAAGGGCCCAAATACGTTATTTTGACCAAATGACCTCCCCAGACTTTGAGACCATCACCAGTAGACTCAGAATGTTATTCTGAACTGGTCAGACCCATTCCCTAACCCTGGGTCAACCTGGTTGACCAAGTCAACCTAGTTGACCCATTAGGCCCATTAAGGGCCTAAACAGATCATTTGATCTAGATGACCCATTTAAACCCTGAAACCACCTCCACTAGACCCCATGCATCATTTCAAACCATTCCAGTTCAAACCCTGACCCTTGGGTCAACTTGGTTGACCAAGTCAACCAGTTGACCCATTAAGCCCATTAAGGGTTCAAATAGGTGATTCGACCCAAATAACCTATTCAAACCCTCAAAACATATCTACCAGACTCCATTTACCATTTGAAATTGATTCAGTCCAGACCCTGGCCCTGGGTCAACCTGGTTGACCAAGTCAACTCAGGTTGACCAATTTAAACCTTTAAGCCATTTAAACCTAATCAATCTATACATCAATTTCAAATCCTTCCAAACTCCTATAACAACTTCACTTAATGATTTAAACTTGACCAGACCTTTGATCTAGTCAATAGTTGACCAAGTCAACTAAGATCTAAGGTTAACTCAATTTGACCTATTTTAGATTAAATCAAACCATACGACAAAATCAATGGAATCATGCCTTTAATATTATTCCAATATACATTCCAAGTATATTTGATTAAGCTATGAGTCAAATCATGCTCTAGTTGACCAAGTCAACTAGAAGATTTGGTCAAATCTTTAATCATATGCAAGTTTAATTAATTTAAAACACTCCAAGCCCTAAACCCCTTTAGACTCATTAATTAACACTCAAATACCCTCCCTAGCTGCCACCTCAGCATGCCACCTGAACTTTGACTGGTCAAACAGTCAAAAAGAGGCTTTGGAGAGGTCAATTTTGGTCAAATAAGCTCAAATGACCTCCTACTCCATGCCAAATCAGCTCCAGCTGTGTGAGCTTCTTCTAGAACCTCCCTAAGCCATTATTCAACCCTTGGATGAAGATCAAACGGCTCCCAGCCATACATATGCTTACTAGAGGACAAATGGGCCTTTCCACATAGGATGTCCTTGTGTCCTTTGATTCTTCTGCTCCCAACCACCCTAGGGACAGATGTCTTGATCCTAGCAGCCCTCCCAGTCGATCCCAGCCGTCCAAATAATCTGGAATAATTTTGACTAGGGCAATACCCCTTTAGAGCCCCCATTCGTATCCCTACACTCTCTCTCCATTCCAGCCTCCCAAAGCCTAACCCTTAGCTTCTCTCAGCTTCCTAAGAGTTCTTCGAGCTTTCCAGACCAAGATCCACCGGTCAGACCTCCCCGGCGGCAAGCTTCACGACAAACCGAGGTGTTTTCCGTTCAAAGAATCGTGGAGATCATTCCAGACGTCATCAAGCCAAGGAGTCTTCTACAAAAACTTGCGAGGACAGTCCACAAATTCAAAGAGAGTCCAAAAAATCCCAAATCCATCGGTAAAATCCTTCAAAAACTCTAACCTAGTTCAAACACTTAGCATTAATTAGCTTCTTGAATAGAAAGTTTTAAGCCATTAAACAAGTTTCACATGATTTTTGTACTTCTATACAATCTAAGTTTAAAATTTTAATCAATTTGGCGCACCCGATCGAAAGAATGAGCCAAAAAATGATGTTTAGGGCGTTTACGTATTCCGGTGCAGGTGTACGTTTTCTGGACCGTTGATCATCCGATCAACGGTCCAGATCCCGCCTCTCCGCGGTTCTATCCAGTCGTGTATGCGATCCCGCTGTTTCATTTGCGGTTCGGTGCGATCAGGACCGCTCGTTTCAAACCGCGGATCATCCAACGGTTCCGAATCCACGTCCGACGTGGATTAGTGATACCGCGTCCCCGCGGTATTGATTGCCCAATCATTGTTGGTGGCGCAATCATTGCGCCACCAGCAATGATTGCCCCGTGGTTTAGGTGGGCCAATTGGAGCTTGCCACGTGGCCCCGCCGCCGCCTTTTTTTAAATTAAATTTTAAATAATTTAAAATCTTTTTTTAAATACAGAAAAATAAAAATTAGAAAATTAATTTTAAATTAATATATATATTTATATATATATATTATAAAATTATTTTGAATTTAATTAATTAATTTTAAAAATTTAAATATTAATATTAAGTAATATTAAATTATTTAATATTATAATTAATATTAAATAGTTATTATTTTAATGAACATTGAATAATTTTGTTAATTTTAATTAATATTAAATAAATGTTATCTTAATTAATTATTTGATGTTTTAACTAATATTAAATAAATTATTATTTTAATTAATATTAAAATTATTTAAAACATTAATTAATATATATTATTTAATATGTTAGTTCATATTAAATAGTTTATTATTATTAATTTTTTGTTTTTTTAATTAATATTAAATTATTTTAAACTTAATTAATATATATATATATATATATATATATTTTTATATTAAATAATTTATTATCTTATCTAATATAAAATCATTTAAAATTTTTTTTTTTATCAACATATAAGGATTAATATTTTAATTAATATTAAATGACTTATTCCTTTAATCAAGATTAAATGATTTGACATCTTAACTAATGTTAATTTTAACAAAAATTTTTAAATATTGTTTAAAATATCTTAAATTCAAAAATTAATTTAAGTATTTAATATCATTTAATATATTAATTAAATATTTAAATAATTAATTAATGTTTAATTAATTCTAAATTTAATATTAATCTAAAAAAAATATTTGAAAATTTAAATAAGATTTAATTAAAATTTTTTAATATTATTTAAATGAGTTATAATATTTTAATAGTTTGATAATTAATTAATATTCATTGATTTAATTAATTAATATCCAATAATTAATTAATTAATTTTAAATTATTCTAATTTTGAAATTAAATTAATTCAAACTATATCTTATATTTCAATTAACTAAATATCTAATTATTAATTAATATTTAATGAATGAATAATAATTTAATACATATATGAATAATTTTAAAAATTCCAAAAAAATTCTTAAGATTTAAATTAACTATATTTAAAATTATTTTAATCATTAATTAATTTAAAATTATTTAAAAACCCCTTTTAATTGATTTAAACTTCAAAAATTCATAAGAAATTCATTTTAAATCAGAAAAATTACTATAATATACCAAAATTTTCAGAAAATTGAGTACTTTAACTTGAGACTAATTTCAGAGATCAAACTTTGATTAATTTTAAGTTATTGTTAATTATTTAATTATTTTAATATTTAATTAGTATCCAATTAAATATTAAACCAATTATTTTGAAAATTAAAAACTTATTTTCAAATGACCTTAGTAAATCAGTAGATCTCTCATTTAGATATTGAATTCGCTTTAATTATATCTTTAAGTATTTTAAATTTAAAACTTATATTTATATATATAGGTTTATAAATATATTGAATATTTAAAAACTATTTTCAAGATGATATATAGATACTTAAATCTTTTAGGTTGAGAGATCTACTATGAAATTTTAAACATAGATCAACATACTTGAATAGAAATCATGTGGGAGTGCTAATGAATGATTAAGATCTAATCATTCATTAGTTTAATTAAGAATATTTAATTAGTATAAGTCTTTGCATGTTTAAGGACATACACACACCACTTAGTTTAAGGCTCTCTTAGAAATCATGCATATGTTATGTTGAGGGTTAGAGACTTTGATTTGAACCTACTCAAACCTAGTGCCATTAAGGACAATAATTAAGGACTTTGTTTAGAGAATTTAGATTAATTCAAATAATTAGGACATAATTCCAATTGACTTGAAACTCTAACCATTTGAACTTAGTGACACCCTCAGCTCATAAGAAAGTTCCTACTGGATTTTGAAAGCAATAAACCCCTTAATTAACTTAATCAAATTAATTAAGCTTTTTAAGCTTCTAAAAATTCTAATAAATCAAATTTAAATCCAAAAATTACACATAACCCCTCAAACTGACCAGAATTGAACCCTTAACCAATGAAAAATAAAAGCCCTTTGACTGGACTTCAAAATTAAGTTTAATTTAAGTTTAATTGAAATCTGAAATTTAATTAGTTTAATTAATTAAAAATAATTAAAAATTCCAAAAATTTCTCAAACACTTTAGAGATCACTCCTTAGGTCATTCCTGACCTTTGGAATTGATTTCAAGAAGTTTGGAGGACATTTGGATTCAAATCATAAAAAGGGTCTCTAATTAAACAATTTAAATAATCCATTAAACACTCAAAACTTTAAAAATTCATAACTAATTCAAATAAACTCCAAATTGAGCAAACTCAAAGGCATATGACTCATCTTAAGGTCTAATATTTATTAAAAATGTTAAGTTTCTAGAAATCAATCAAATTTGAAAAAGTCAACTTTTGGTCAAACTTAGTTCAAATTCAAGTCAAAACTTCAAACCTTCATAATAAAATCCAGAAAAATCTAATTTCAGTGTACTTACTATCTAACTGATCGTATTAAGGTCTAGTATTTTAATAAAATATTAACTTTCTAGAAAACCCTTTAAATCAAAAAGTCAATTTTTGCCCCTTGAATTAAATCATTAAAATAATCCGGAAAATTCCAAAATTCAATAAATCATCCAAAATTCCAGAAAATCTTAAATCAATTTTAAAACCAGCAATCAATCAATTTAATTAAAACTTAATCAACCTTCAAACTTTAATCAAACTCAAATCATTTAATTATACCGGGTACCATTGGGTAACCCAGGCCTACGAGGCTATTAAATTAGCCCCAAGGAAGGTGAAATAAACTTCACGGCCTCGGTGTGAAACAAAGGTGATATCCAACAAACAATTAAAATCAAGTTTAAAATCAATTTCAAGTCATTAATATTTAAATTCAAATCAAATCCCCCTTAAGCTTTTCAACCAACCAGAACTTTAAACAACTTCAATCAATTACCTATTTAGGACACATCAAAGCCACACTGCCTACCTCACACACTTTAGATGGTTTGCTAGGACAACCAACTCTAGTCTTAGGCTAGGCCGGTGTTTACTTTTATGCTGTGTGCTGGATTTTTGAGCTTTTACTGCATGCTGTTTGCTAGTAGTAGAATTGATGTGTTTGTTTACTTATTTACTACACTCTGTGATGTGATTGATTGTACGATTAGATCTACCCCTAGGCTAGGAACGATTTGTACTAATTCAATCTTATGCAGGTGGCCATGCTCATACAGGGCATAAATAAAAGGGGGCAAAATTATAATTATTAAATTGCACAGGTGCTCTAGAAAATTGCTTAAGTCCCCCTTTAAATCGAAAAGAGCATGGCCAAGCGTGGTTGTGATTGAGTATTTTAATTTCAAATATATAACTGCTTGGGATGTCAAATATAAACTGCTGATTATTAGGATAACCCTACAGGTTGTTGAGTCTAGATTTTTAATTTCAATTGATGTAATTTGATTTAAATTGAGTTGTAAATTATTTAAGAGTACTTTGAGATTGAGATGTTTAAACATCCAATTTGGAATCCAAAGAGGAAGGAACATCCCTTAGGGGAGAGTTCCTATCCATTTGGAGATCCAAATTAGGATGAATTTCAAATATCCAAAGAGAAAAGATAACACCCCTATTCAGGGGGAGTTTCTTTTCATTTGGATATCCAGACCCGACGATCCAAGGAGTTCCAAGAAGACGAAGAAGTGAAGAACGAGAAAAATCTCAAATCTCAAAGTCACTTGAGTCTTAGGAGTAGAATCCGGGTTGTAGTCAGTGGTACCCGGCCACTTTACTTTACTGCAGACCCTGGGTTGTATTATTAAGGGCACTTACCTATGGACTTTCAGTTTGAGCATTTATTTAATTAATTTAATTATTTAATTGATTTGATTGATGTATTGATTACGATTAAGGACCCGCATGCTTTTAGTAGTTTATTGGCGCTTATTGCATGTCGATTTTGATTTAGCCTGGAACCCGATCGGAGGCTCGTGAGGGTACGGTCATTAACCTTTTCTACTTAAACAAAATTTAAAATTTTAAGCTCAGATAGAAACTCTAACGCTCTTAAGAAGTAAGCCCGGACTCGCCAGGAGTTTTTCATGCATACATATTGACTTTTCTCATCCGTGTTAGGCACCTCCCCGCCTGCGGGTTCTGACAGACCACCTGACCTATTAGGGTGCAGTTCTGTCCAAGGGGATGTTGTGCAATCTCTAGGATAAAATTTATTTTTTAAGCCTGATTTTAAAACTGCTTCATTTTGATTTAAGCATTTCATCGAGTCAACTAGCATGCATCGCATTAGTAACAAATTAAATTTGAGTCTAAATCTTAATTGCATTTCTAGCTTAAGCATTTAATCCAACATATGTTAAGGGGTCAATTAGGATCTGCTCTAGATGTCGACCCCAATTCTTTAAACCAATCTTAATCAATGTCCCTAACCATTCTACATTTAAAGACTTTGACTCATGGTTTTTTTTAAAAGCGTTTAGGTGGTTTAGCTGGCTCCCCAATCCAGGCCGGGGTAAGTCCAGGATTGTATTGCATTAGCTAGGATCCGGGTCACTGGTTTTCAGTACTCAATTTTAGACTTAGGTTCTGAGGCATGTCTTCAATCTTAAGACCTCAATCTTTCGGGAATCTAATTCCCACTTTCTAATAAAATTGACCAATCAAACATTAAATCTATTTCCATCAAATTCAAGCCCAACACTTAGGATAGTTTAAGGTGTTTCTAAAGCAATTCAGAATCTCAAAACACCTCCTACTCTTCCTCCATTGACTCCAGAAATAAGTGTTCAACTTTGATCCAATCCCTGTTGAAATCCCAGTCCCCGAACCTCCTTTGACATCTAGCCTTGAAATTCTTAAATAAAATTCGTATCGCTATTTTAATCGAGAGTATTCGTAGGAAATTTTTTGGTTTCCTACGATGTAATTAACTACGAGGGCTTGCGCTCGTAGGAGATTTAGAAACCCAGACCTGATTTCAAAATCAAGCTTTTTCAAAATTTCAATTAATTATCTTTGGGAAATTCAAACTTGACGATCATTATCGTCATATTCAAACTATTGATAGTAATTGATATTTTCTTTCTTCGGAAAGATATGTCAATTACAATAATAGTTCTGATTATGAAATTAATGATCATATTCAGATTAGCATAGTCAAACAGTTGATTAAACATCATTCTGATCTTTTCGAGATCATATGTTGTTTCTCCTTGAGTTTGACTACGATAATCAGGATAAATCAAAATTTGTAATTGGAACCTATTAGGGAACGATATGTCCACCTTTTGAGGTGATATATCATTCATAATAAGTATTCGATTATAAAATTTAAAATTCCAGAAATTAAATATTTCCCAAAGAATAATTAAACACTTTTTCAAAACTTTATATTTTTTCAATCAAAACAAAAAAATGGCGACTCCACTGGGGAATATCTCTCTCTCCATCTTTAATAGCAGTACAAATTTTATTGCATCGGTAGTTTTAACTACATTTCTTCTGTTGGTCCCTCTACCCATTTCTTTCTTGGGTAAGTGTGGCCAACTCAATCAAGACATGTGAAAAGAGAGGTGAGTGTAGGAAACCTCTCTCAAAGTCTGGCTTTGACATTTTGCCTTCAAGTTCATTGGTAGAGCAAAAGAGTCAAGCTGAGCTTTTCAAAGTCTTTCTGTACATGTTCCAAACTTGCATGCAAATAAATCATAGCGTGCTAAGTTTCACAATTTACAGAAGATTTCTTTAACTTCAAAGTCATAATTTCAACTGTCTAGCAAAATCTCATTGTCTTCAAATCTCAATCGATTCCTATATCTTATCATTACATATAGGATTGTAATTCCTATAATTCAATATGTGTGATAGGATATAGATTTCTCTTCCAAATTTGAATCCAAAGTTTGAAATCTTCTGGTTAATCTAACCTTCGACATTTCAATCCCGAATCACTAGTCGGAATGAAAGAGTCGGGTTAGCTTATAACATCCCATATTTTTGTAAACCGTTATGTTGAACATACGTTTAACACTTCGAGTTTCAAAATAAGGGGAGATGCTGCCGAAATTTCAAATTTTTTTCAAACATCTATTTTCAAGTCATAATAATCATTGCAACTATATATTCTATAATAATGATTGTAGTTGTATATAGTTAATGTACTTTCAACTTCTCCGGTTGTTTCAGTCCTTGACATTTCATTCTGAATCATTCGTCAGAATGAAAGAGTCAGGTTGATTTTCTAGAATCTCCCTCTTATAGGTTTGTAAACCGTTATGTTGAACATATGTTCAACACTTCGAGTTTCAAAAATAAGGGGAGATGCCGCCGGATTTTTAAAAATTTTCAAATCTCTTTTCAAAATCAATCAAGTTCAAAATGCATTGCCATATATTTCTCTATAATAATTGTTGTAGCTTAATATATGCAATATTTATTCAAATTTTTCCGGATAAATTAATCTTTGACATTTCATTTTAAATCATTCTTTTAAAATGTAAAGAGTCAAGTGATTTTCCCTAGCTTTCCCTAACATTTGTAAACCGTCGAGTTGAATGCAAATTCAACACCTCGAGTTTCAAAAATAAGGGGAGGTGCTGCCGGAAATTCAATTTTTCAAAAATATCCATTCAATTCTCTTCAAGTTTTAATCGTCACGTGTCGAATGTTCTTCTACAATACTTCTTGTAGATGAACATTGACAATTCAAATTCAACATTTATTTTCAGTGTCTTTCAAATCTTTGAACTCTGATATTTTATCTTTGATAAGATATAAAGAGTCGAGTTCCTTCCTGTAAAATTTTCCCTGATGTTTGTAAAACTGTCTTGTTGAATGCAAATACAACACCTCAAGTTTCAAAAATAAGGGGAGATGCTGCGGATTTTTGAGTATTTAAATTCCCTTTCAATTCAAAATCAATTTTCACATGTCACATGTACTACTA